>CM054060.1:104348136-105036075 GCA_028641055.1 Alopecurus myosuroides
AACATACAAACGCCCAAATAGCATCAACCAGCTGAACCGTTGCACCCAATTTGAGGACGAACCATACGTGGATTTCATCTCCAGATGGACTGCAATGAAGAATAGTTGCTCTGGAGTAACTGACGTACAAGCAATGCATGCTTTCGTCAATGGCCTAAAACCCGGACTTGTACCGTTCATGGTTGGTTCCAAACAGCACAAAGATCTAGGATCTATGCTTACAACCGCTAATGAGCATGCTGCAGCCGAAGATGATATCAGAGCAAGAGGAGGCAATATTGAGTCACTAATACTCGCCAAGAAAACCCCTCGTTCTGACAAAAAAGGAACTCCAGAGTCAACGACAAAGCCCAAGGAGGTCAACATAGCCTTTGGAGGAGAAAAGGTGAATAAGTGGAAAGGCCGCAGTCCAGATCCAATCAATTACACTCCCGAAGAATGGGAGAGAATTAAGTCGGAACCCTGCGTCCACCACTCGCAATTTGGGAAACCAACCCACACAAACGCGCAATGCCGGCTAAACAAGCATATGAAAGGCAATGCAGGATCCGGAAATAAAGGGAAGGGTTCCAAAAGGAAACCTGCCAAACAAAAGCCTGAAGCTGAAAAAGAAGACAGTGAATCGGACACTGATGACAAAATCCAAGAACAACAGCGAAAGGGCGAACCCAAATTTCCGAGAGTTGATGGAGAAGCAATGCTAACTTTTCTAGCAACCCCGTCAGCAAAGGTGGCCAAAAGAACACTTCGGGAGATAAACGCAGTTGTTCCTGCGACCCCGAAATTCTTGAAGTACTCCAACACACCGATAATCTGGGATCAGTCTGATCATCCCGGAAATATCCCTGAACCCGGCACACAAGCTCTTGTTGTCAGCCCTATTGTTCAAAACACTAGGCTAAGAAGAGTGCTGATGGACGGAGGATCCAGCATTAATATAATGTACCTGGATAGACTGAAGCACTTGAAGATCTCCGAGTCCCAGCTCAACTACAGCAATATACGCTTCCATGGCATTGTTCCTGGCAGGCAAGCACGATCCCTAGGAGAAATTTCCCTAGATGTCACCTTCGGAGATAAAGATCACTTCCGGCAGGAAAAAGTATCCTTCGAAGTAGTGCCGTTCGAAAGCGTGTATCACGCAATACTCGGACGTCCGGCTTTCGCCAAATTTATGGCAAGATCTTGCTATATTTACAACAAGCTGAAGATGCCAGGACCCAAAGGAGGAGTAATCACCATTGCCGGTGATTTCAAGCTGGCAAACGAGTTGGAGAAAGAAAACGCCCTTTGCGCTCAGAGAGTTATAGCAAAGGAGGAACTGAAGGAATTAGCCAAGGAGGTATCGCCGAAAGAAATGCCGGCAGGAAAAGAAACTCGGAAGCCAACAGATAGTTTCAAGGCTTCCGAGAACACAAGACAGGTAATCCTAGATCCCAAAGATCCGACAAAATTTGTCGTCGTAGGGACTGGGATGACCGACAAATAGGAAGGCGAGCTCATCAAGTTCCTCCGTGAGAACTGGGATATTTTTGCCTGGTGTCCAGCTGACATGCCAGGCGTACCCAGGGAACTTGCTGAGCACCAACTCAAGGTTATTCCCGGATCAAAACCCGTCAAACAAGGTCTTCGTCGATTTGACGGAAGAAGACGGAAGGCTATTGGCAAGGAAATTATCCGGCTTTTAGCAGCGGATTTCATCAAGGAAGTAATCCATACTGATTGGTCCGCAAATCCGGTATTAGTGCCGAAGAAAGACACCACTGCTCTTAGAATGTGTATAGATTACACAGGATTGAACAAGTTGTGTCCGAAAGATAGGTTCGCGTTACCACGAATCGATCAAATAATAGATGCCACTGCAGGCTCCGAGCTTTTATGCTTTTTGGATGCATACTCCGGGTACCACCAAATACGCATGAAAAAGGAAGATCAAATCAAGACTTCTTTTATAACCCCGTATGGGACGTACTATTACATAACCATGCCTTTTGGCCTGAAGAACGCAGGTGCAACCTACCAGCGTTGCATGCAACGCTGTTTGCATAGTCAAATCGGCAGAAACGTTCATGTTTACGTGGACGATATTGCCGTCGTAACCAAGGAAAAAGATACACTCCTTGAGGATTTGCGAGAAACTTTCGAAAACTTACGCACTTACAAGATGAAGTTGAATCCATCTAAGTGCGTATTCGGGGTTCCCTCAGGAAAACTTCCGGGTTTCATTGTTTCCCACAGAGGAATAGAAGTTAACCCGGAAAAGATCAAGGCAATCTCGAACATCTCAAAACCTACATGTGTAAAAGATGTCCAAAGATTGACGGGTTCCGCCGCAGCCGTCAGCAGTGTCGAGACATCGTAGTAGTTTTCATAGACGGGGGTGCCATGAGACTACGGTAGAGACGTGGGGTAACGGGATAGCGTAGTAACACAGAACACGGGATTTTACCCAGGTTCGGTACGTCGCGACAGTACGGCGTACCTACTCCTGCACTTCTCACTAATTGGGACTAAAGCCCGTATAACAGGGTTACAATGTGAGGGAATAGATCTAGCTACTCGGCGAGGATGAGCTTCTCGGCGAGTTGCGCAGAGCTTGAACTTGTGTCTAACTTGTGCTTAGAACTTGTTTTAATCTATCTCCCGTCCGGCTTTATATAATAGCCGGATTAGGGCTTACAGAACAGGAAACCTAGAAGACTACGTTTAACTTGTAACTTGGAAAGCAAGGAATCCGTCTTCTCCTCCAAGCCAGATCACGTGGGCCGTGATCCGGGTTCTTCTAGAATCCGGCTTCTGCACGTCGGACTACTGGGCCGCCCAATGGACCTAAGCCCATTACCATGTAGGCCACCCTGGTAGTCCGGCTCTTTGTCTACCATCTTCTATACCCCTATTCAGTATATATCCGACAGTAGCCCCCAGGAAGGATCAAAACTCTGATTCTCCGTCTTTCGCCAAATACATTTTGTCCGGGAAATCTTGATTCAGCAGTCTTGATTCTTTCTACTTTCCTTTTGAAGGAGATGGTAACATAAAACTCGGAACCATGAAAATCCGGCTTTTCTTCTCGCGATCCTTCGCAAAAAAGGAACCTCTAACGTCAGCGCTTTAATCATGCTGACGCAGGCGACGCTTGGTTTCACGCGGGAAACCCTGCAACGTATCTCTGACAGATTCTCACGGGAAACGAGGAGATAGCCATCATTCCCCTGTCGTTATATTTCCCGTAGTTTCCGGCGAGCGACACGCGTCGAACATCCAACGGTCGAAAGAGCCGTTGGCACGTATCTGAACGGGTTTCTGGCTATAAATAGCCATCGTCGTCCTCCTCCGAAACTTTCCTCACTCCTTCACTGCCTACGCCATTGCTGCGCACGCGAGCTCGAGAGCAAAGCACTTGTTCCAGGCGCACTTAGCATCCAAACGCGCCGAAACGCGCCACCCAAAGATGGCTTCCTCGCCGTCGTCACCGACCCGCGCCGCCATCGACGAGCTCGTCAGCGATCTGGATCCGCAGCCGGAATCGCAGAAGCACGCCGGCGGCGAGCCGGAGAAGAAAAAGGATTCCGCGGCGGGCGGAGAAAACACTTCCGCCGCCGCGGACATTGCGACATCGAGCGCCGCGACAACCCCGCCGTTTGCACCTGAAACGGCGGAGGAAAAGATCGAGCTCCTCGGCGACGAACTCGCCGCCGCAGAGGTGAAAGTAAAGTATGGGCACCTAGAGGGGGGGATGAATAGGTGCTACGGCAAATTTTAATTTTTCTCAAATTTAGGCTTGACAAGAAAGGTAAATTCTCTAGATAGTGCAACTAGTGGTGAATTTACCTATACGACAAGACAAGCAATCAAAGCAACAAGTACAAGTAAGTAAAGAGAGGGAGGAACGAGGTAACCGATGGAAGCACACGGAGACACGATGTATTTCCGAGTTCCTCCTTTTTAGGGGAGTACGTCTCGTTGGAGGGGTGTGAGCTCGCCACAAAGGCCTACTCAACGCCACTAAGGCTTCACCCTATTCTCCGATGAACTTCGCCACAAAGGCCTAGTTCACCTTCCACTATAGAACCCCTTTGAGGCGGGGATCAAATCCTTTACAAACACCTTGGGGCACACACCCACAACTTAATTGGGGGCTCCCAACAACTCTTGAATCACCAACAAGAAACAAGATGCCTAGGTTCTCCACAAGAGGAAACCCTAGGCAAGATCCCTCTAGCTAGAGAGGGGGAAATGAAGAACGGGTCGGTGAAGATGTAGATCGGGGCCTTCTCCTTCAATCCTCCAAAGATCTTCAAGATTGGGTGGAGGGATTGGGAGTTATGAGGGATTTGGTGAGTTCTTAAATGCTCATCAATGCTAAAGGGAAGAACTAGATCTTGAGGAAGAAGAGGAGGGCTATTTATAGTCCCTCCTCACAACTAGTCGTTGTGCAGGAAAAAAGGTACCGGAATATCCGGTCCAAGTTTGGACCGGAATATCCGGTCAGTTTGCTCCACGCAGATCTGCAGTGCTGGACCGGATTATCCGGTTGATCTGAAATAATCCGGTACAAATAATCCGGTAGATGCCAGTACGCAAATCTTCTAGTCCTTAGCCATTTTTCCACTTCTTCAACTGCAACCGGAATATCCGGTATATATATGAAATATCCGGTACAAATAATCCGGTTGACTCCAGTAGCTCAAAACTTCCAGTCCTTAGCAGTTTTTCGCAGCACCCGGAATATCCGGTCCGGGATGAATAATCCGGACCAAATAATCCGGTTGACTCCAGTAGCTCAAAACTTCCAGTCCTTAGCAATTTTTCGCAGCAACCGGAATATCCGGTCCAGGATGAAATATCCGGTACGAATTATCCGGTTGACTCCAGTATGCGAAATTCTCAGTCCTTAGCCATTTTTGAGCTCCTTTCTCAGCAACCGGAATATCCGGTCCAGGATGAATAATCCGGTCCGAATAATCCGGTTGAGTTCTGTCCCAAAAACCTCAGGCCAAACTTCACCGACTTTTCAGTGCTCGATGTCGATGTTAAGTATAACACCTGCACACTAAACACCTCGATAAATAATGTACTTAGTATTGTTAACTAACACACAAAACACTGGGAAAACGAAATGCACTTTCAATCTCCCCCTTTTTGGTGTTAGATGACAATACTAAGATTTGCAATAAACCTTGACAGTAATCATGCTTGAAACAAGATGAAAATCTCTCCCCCTATCTCTATGCATATCTTTTGTTTGCCTCAACCGCAAATGGATGCAATGATGTATAGGAAGAGATTTTCAACAAGTAGCAAACATGACAATGAGACAACATCACCAATATGTTGAGTGTAAAGAAGTATATACCTTGTGCGAGAACGATATATCCAAGAATAACCAAGCACAACCAAAGATAATCTCCTCAACATATACGATAGATAACCAACACACCATAAATAGATAACCATGATAATATCCAGATAGCCAATAGTCACACACATAATAGCACACATAGTTTTAAACGACAATAAACGACAAGTTCACAAGCACGACAAATGAAGATAAAATGGACACAAACTCTCAAAGGAAGGATAAAAGCAAATGCTTGTGCCCGAACCCATGCAAATCCCGTAGTCTATAATAGCTACTTCTCCCCCTTTGGCATCGAGACACCAAAAAGGAGGGAAATAGCTAACTAACGCCCCAGACACGGTCTAAGCATCCGACTCGTCTCCAGACTCCTGCTCATCATCAGACTCCTCCTCATCAGCAGCAGCATCATGAGCTCGGGAAGCAGTCGCCTGAGTAGACATGAGAGCCGCCTCAATGCTCTCCCAAGGAGTGAAATCCTCAGCAGACCAAGCAGAGTAGGACTGAGCATCAAGAGGAGCAGGAACATCACCAGTGCCACCACTCACGTGATGGAGAATCTGACGCTGAGAGCTAGCCAAGTCAGTGTCCCTGCGATACGCCCTGTACTGTTCCTTGTGAATGTCCACCTTCATGCAGAGCACGTTGCGCTGAAACCAGGATAGCTTCCTGACGTTGCGCAAGGTGGTGATATCAGACACAGGCACCCTGGGAGCAGACTGAGAGCTAGAAGGACCACCCATAGAGGAACCACCCTCAAATGGAGCACTCTGAGAAGCAGCCGCAGTCTTCACCTTCCTCTTGACATACAGCTTCCTCACCTTGTGCTCAACCATGGGTAACTCGGTGTACTCCTTCCTCATCTCATACTTGATAAGCATCATGATATAGGGAGCATAGGGTATGGTGTAGCCACCAATCATAGCAGCATAGAGCTCGTGAAAGATGATGTCCATCACATCCACAGTATAGGAGACAGCCGGGTCCTCTTCCTCCATACACTTCTTAGCCAGAATCAGAAGGTTGCACAGAGGAGTGGTGAGAGCATCGTTGTTACCTCCACTCGGCACAAGGAAAGCTCTGAAGATACGCACCAGCTGATCATAAAGTGGAAGAAGTTCCTCAAGTCCCCCAACAGTGAAACCAGGGGCATATAGCTCAGCCATGGACACCTCCCTCCTCGGCCTATCAACCTCATGGACGCGGTGACCAAGAGGAGGGTGCTCGCTGTAAGAGTAGCCAAGACGCCGAGCAAACCTCTCAAAAGATGCTTCACAAGGTGTATCCCCAGACATCCACTTAAGACGGGTCACAATATCACCAGTGGAGTACACGAGGGTGGACATAAACTGCATCACAAGCTGTGTGTTGTAGTTGCACTGAGTCTCCATGAGCTTCACCAGACCGAAACGCTCAACAATACTGGCTGCATCAGCAAACTCCTCCTTGGCCTTGAGAGCGGCATGGTCATATGGATGCATAGGGCGGCACGGATAGCGGTAGTCACAATAGATGTCAGTGTAAATGTAGGACTGCTCCAGATTCCAGAAACGAGAATCAATATTGCCAACCCTCGGAGAAAGATAGGCATCCTGCTTTCTGAGCTCATTGAACTCCTGAGTAGGAATGTCGGTCTTATAGTTGAGCCGAGGTTTCTGTAACATCCCAAGTCTGAAAAATAGCCATTAGAATGTTTGCTTTCTGTTATTTTATGTTTTGCATCATGGCATCATGTTGATTGCATTTGTTTTGTTTGTTTTCCATTTGTTTTTCTCTGTTTTCATTTGTTTTCCAACTGTTTTCATTTGTTTTCCTTTGTTTTCTATTTGAATTTCAAACCAAAATTTAAACCTTTTGTTTCATCCTTGTGATGTTACAATTCTAAAAAGATATTTCAAAATAAAACAATTGTTTGTTTCTATTAAAGTGTGATTTCAAAACTGTTGTGTTGCTTCTATCAAAAATTCATTGAATATTAAACCCTTTTCAAATTCAATTTGTTTTCCATTTGAACTTCCAAACCAACATCCAAATAGTTGTTTCCAAATAAAAACCTTAATTGTTTCCAATTATCCCATAATGTTCAACTAATAAAATGGTGTTTTTATTAATTAATACCAATGTGGTTTCAAATTCAAAGCAAATCATCAGCATCACCTAATTTGAACCTTTTGAAATTACCAAACAAATCAACCATTTGTTCTATTTTAAATCAATAGGGTTCACCCTATTAACATCCTTGTTTTAAATATTAATTCATTATTCACCCAAATTCTTCCAATTCAAACCAACTCACAAAACAGCAAATAAATTTTGAGTATTTCAAAAACCAAAGTTGACATTTGGTGGATGTTGACCTAATACACTCACATGAATTTTACCAAAATTTGTAAAAACTCAAAACCTAACTTTTGCTTCCCTTTTCTAGTGGTACAAAAAAAAACAGAAATCCATTAATAATAGAAAGGGAGAGAGAGAGCAGCAGGCCCACTTTTCTCTCCTAGCCCATCTAATTTTTCCCTTTGGGCCTTTCCCCCTCAAGCCCAGCAGCCCCCCACGGTCATCTTCTTCGTACGGACAGAGGGGTGTCGCTGTCACACCCCCCTCCATGGACCACCTGCCCCCTTGCCCCTCCTTATCTACCCCCCTAGAGGGCAACCCTAACCCTAGCCGAGTTCCCCACTCCTCCTCCTCCTCCTCCCATCCGCCGCCATCCTTCCTCTTCCCCTCGAAAATCCACTGCTTTCTTCTGAATATCACTGAACCCCTTCCATGGCCGCACCTTGGCGACCATGGCGCCGCCACCCTGCTTGACGCCGGCCCGTGCTCTCAACGGGAATGGAACCAGGAGGGTTCCATCCCCGTTTCTCATGAAGGAACCCCGGGCGGTGGGCGCTTGCCTCGGCCGCGCCGTCGCCGGGAAGTGGCCGCCATGGCTGCACCTCCACCAGCGATCCCTGCTGATCAGATCCGTCCGCCTCCTCCTGGCCCAAGGTGAGGCCGCACCTCTTCCTCCTCTCGCCCTCCTCCCTCCTCTCCTTGGCCGCACGCCCCCCACGGCGCCACTCCGGCGATCAACAACCTCCACGGCCTCTCGTCGATCGTCTGTCTGTGCGTGCTCAGTAGCGTTCCGTGCAGTTTCAGAAACAAAAAATCCCGACACCTGAAGCTTAAGCCCCCCCCCCCCCCGAGCCCCTTCTCTGTCACAACTCAAGCAGTAGCCCACTGGTTCTGTTCCCTTGAGCGCATCAGGAGGTGCAGGGGTCGAATCCCACCCCCTGCACATTAAACCAACCTTTTTATTTTGCAAAGATTTGGTCACAGATATTTCACAGAATCACAGCTAGGCCCCTGGTACTTAAAATCTAGCCCCTGGAAAATATTTTCTAAGTCCCTAGTGCAGTAAAAATGGCAGATTTGCACCCAATTTTGGAAATTGCATAAATAAATCATCCTAACTCCAAATTCAACATTTTTAATATGTTTTCTGTACCAAATTAAATACTCTACCCAAATATAAAATTTTTTTACTGTTTCGAATATTTTAAATTGGTGCAAAATTTGAAAACTTGTCAAATTCACTTAAATTTGCAAAATTCATAACTTGCTCATAAAAATTCCAAATTTCACAAACCAAATATGTTTTCCAATCAATTTTTCATGTACTTTCCAAATATAAATTTTGTTTGCTGTTTTGAATAATTTAAATTGCTGAAAACAACTGTTTCTTGATTATTGCATTTAAAATTGCCAAAATAATAACTTGCTCATTTTAAATCCAATTTCCACAAATGAAATATGTTTTCCATGCAAAATTAAACCATCTTTCCAAATATAAATTTTGTTCCATGTTTTGAATAATTAAAATTGGTTAAATGATTTAAACCTTGTTTAAATCATTTAATATTGCTAAATTCATAACTTGATCAAAACAAATTCTTTTGGGACATATAAAATATGTTTTCAAACCATAAAAGCATAAACTTTTCAGATATGAATCTCACTTAATGTTTTGAACAAATAAAAATTCAAATAAGTTCATGTTTGAATTAAATTCATTTAATTCTTGCGTAAACTTGTTTAATTCATAAATAATTTATTTGAAATCCTTTTTCAACAAGTGAAACATGTAATCCAACCAAAATTGTGTGTTCTTATCAAATATGAACTTTGTTGTCTATTTTGAACAACTTAAAGTGGTGAAAACAACAAATACTTGTGTGACATGTTTTAAGTAACCAAACTTTCCAAACTTAATCAATGATTTCCAAAACTTGTTCCAATCCTTTTTCACTTGCATCTACCATTGTTATTTGTGGTTATTTTGTTGTTATCATCATGCATGCATCATGCTAACAACTCTCACATAATAATTAATTGTAAATCATTTGTTTCCACTTATTTCAATGGATCTTTTCCATATGCAATCCAATTGCATATGGGTCCAATTAAATTGTGTTATCTTGTCAAGTAGTTTATTTTGATGCATCTATTAACATGACATGCATCATCCCATGTTTGTGCACCTATGCCATGATATTGATTGTTTATCTTTCTGCATTGTTTGTTTGCTTCTTCTCGGATAAACGACGACGTTGAGACCGACGATACTTACGACATCCCTTCTAAGGATTTAGCTCAGTACCAGGCTACTGGGTTTTGCAGGCAAGTTATCACTCACATGAACCACTGTGTTCCTTTCAACATTGATTACCGATACTTTCCGTTGTTCTTTCCTGCTAGCCTTAGTAGTAGTTGTTTCTGTTACGAACCTATCACATGAATCCCTTAAACCTGATATTGCCTCATCTCCCTTCCTACAACCCATTGTTTGAGCCAGTGCCTTACTAGCATGCTTAGGTTGTTTTGCTCGAGTCTGTTATCCGTTACTTTCTGTTACTATATCTATTACGTTGTGGGGGCTCGATGTTTAATCAATCAATCATGCTAATGTTGCTATTAATAATAAATTTGATGATAAGGCACCGGCAGGAGGCCCATGAGAGGTTTTGAAGCCTGCTAGTGTCGACCCTAATAGGAAAAGGGTCTTGTCTACTGATCCATGATGAGCGCACTAACCGCATGTGGGAAGCGAGTATGGGCGCCCCCCTCAACTTGACCTAACTCGCATCTCGTCCAAATCGCCTCATTTAGTTCGTGTTTTCCATTTGCCGCATGCATGTTTTTGCAAGCCCAGGCCAGGGTGGAACTTTCGTAGTCGGCATATAGGGGGACACGTTCTTAGAGTGCTATGAGGGTCCATTTTCTTCTGGGCTCGATTAGCCGTGCGCCCAAGGTGCTTTGGGCTTGATGCAAAGAATGGTTGGTTGTGTTGAGTGCCCCGCTTGGTGGGGTGATCTCCCATCTGGCGGGCCATTCATGCGTGTACGGCCAAATTGGTGCAACCCTGCAGGGATAATCTTCTCGAGAAGCCGTGTTTTCCGCGGTTATGGATTACTTGGTGAAAGTACTGGCTAACAAGTACTCAGGACAACTTAAACCTAATGTTTACCAACCTTACACCCAATGATTAACAACCTGACTAGTAATAGGCTTATTGACACAATAATCTGAACCATCATTAACTCAACTGTGTGAGTTACCCTCGGATTGCTTCTTTGGATAAGGGGCGAGGTCCAGGATGGGTTTGTTTGAAGTTATCTTTCAGTTGGTTACAATCCTCGATCTTATCTCCTTTCTGTTAACCGGAAGTGGTAGAATCTCTGTAGTTGGTTAGCGCAGCCAGTTGCAGCATCTTTTATATCCCCTCTCTTCCGTTGAACCCAAGGCATCTGTGCTTGGTGTTGACGGGTTACACTTTGGTGAACTGTGAGTCTTGCTTGCCAGTACGTTTATGTACTGACCCCTTTGGGGCTGTGGTTTACGCAGACGACGATTCCGAGGATCTACATGGTGGCTACTACGTGAAGTTTGACGAGACTGCTGACGAGTAGATAGCGGACCCGGGCAGGATCCGAGACCTTCGTGGATGGGCTCCGTCTGTTTGTTTCCGGCCTCTTAGGCCTATTTGGTTCTTGTCTGTACTCAGACATGTCGAATGCTTCCGCTGTGATGTAATGATGTATTGTTGGGGCATGTGCCCTCTGAATGATTGTATTTGCTATCTCTGCTCTAATGAGAGCCATTTGCAACTTATTTCAATCTTTTGTGTCGTAGAGATCTGTTGTGATATCACTTGTTAAACGCCGTTGACGTACCATGTGTGTATGGTTTGAAGTACGTCGACGGAAGTGCCTTTGATCTCTAGTGGATAGTTTACATCGACGATGGAATAGCAGGGCTTGTGTTGTCGCGCATAAGCGCAGGCCTACCAGGAAGCTGGGACGTGGGAGCAGTTATGCCCCATAATCCAAGCATCTGCTATCCAGTTCGTACGGTGAGTATCCCCTAGAAATCAGGGTGCGACAAATGGTATCAGAGCCTGTCTGCCTGTAGGATCCCTTTTTACTGGTCGCAGTTGAGTCTAGAAACTATTTTGTAGCTATATAGGAAAAATGAAACGTGAGAGTAGGAATTCTGTTCTTTTTCTTCTTTCCCCACCCACCCTCCCTTTTTCTGGTAAGGAAGTGCAACGTTGTTTTCCCTTATCATCTAAACTTTCAAGTTAGGATTTCACGAATCCTGGTTTCTCTAGGATGGTTATATCTACTAGACCATAGGAATGGAGGTGGTTGTGACATGATTTATCATGTTGCCTACTCATGATTGAGAACGGAGGCGTGTAAGCCCCGGAAGCAGATCCTCTATTCCTTAAGCAGTAGATAATGATCCTTTAGAAGCCCGGATGGGTTTTCCGTAGTACCTCAGGATTTTTGTTCTCGTTTTCCCGGTGTTGCTTCAATATCCTGTTCTTCTCAACATCCTTTTCGTCCGTTGAAATCTTGTTGTTGTTTTCCATTTCAGTTCTTCTACCGGCGTCTAATCAAAACTTTCCAAATATCAAGTCTATCTGGCCAGAAAGGTTGTTGTTGTTTCGAAAACTTCCAGGCTATGAGAGCTGGCATTCCTATAACCTGGGGTTGTTTCGAGGAAGCATTCCTGAATCACCACATTCCAGATAGTCTGTTCTCCAAATGAATCAAGTTCTATTCAATTATACACCCTCCATACAAAACCTCTACCTTTACTCGAAAATGTTCTGGTGGTTTCCAAATCTCCTGACGTCTTTCCAAAAGAGTTGCCAGGGATGCCTATCGTTTTGAACTTCCAGAAAAACTATCCAAGGTGCACGATGTGTTCACGTGTCACAGCTCAAGAGGATCTTCCCAAGAAGTTTCCGGACCTTTTCTTTTCTCAGTAGGAATCTCGGGGCGCGATTCCTTCAAGGGGGGGCGTTTTGTAACATCCCAAGTCTGAAAAATAGCCATTAG
This sequence comes from Alopecurus myosuroides, assembly GCA_028641055.1. Lineage (NCBI taxonomy): Eukaryota > Viridiplantae > Streptophyta > Magnoliopsida > Poales > Poaceae > Alopecurus > Alopecurus myosuroides. Next base: position 104,360,887 of record CM054060.1, read on the forward strand.
AATGTTTGCTTTCTGTTATTTTATGTTTTGCATCATGGCATCATGTTGATTGCATTTGTTTTGTTTGTTTTCCATTTGTTTTTCTCTGTTTTCATTTGTTTTCCAACTGTTTTCATTTGTTTTCCTTTGTTTTCTATTTGAATTTCAAACCAAAATTTAAACCTTTTGTTTCATCCTTGTGATGTTACAATTCTAAAAAGATATTTCAAAATAAAACAATTGTTTGTTTCTATTAAAGTGTGATTTCAAAACTGTTGTGTTGCTCCTGTCAAAAATTCATTGAATATTAAACCCTTTTCAAATTCAATTTGTTTTCCATTTGAACTTCCAAACCAACATCCAAATAGTTGTTTCCAAATAAAAACCTTAATTGTTTCCAATTATCCCATAATGTTCAACTAATAAAATGGTGTTTTTATTAATTAATACCAATGTGGTTTCAAATTCAAAGCAAATCATCAGCATCACCTAATTTGAACCTTTTGAAATTACCAAACAAATCAACCATTTGTTCTATTTTAAATCAATAGGGTTCACCCTATTAACATCCTTGTTTTAAATATTAATTCATTATTCACCCAAATTCTTCCAATTCAAACCAACTCACAAAACAGCAAATAAATTTTGAGTATTTCAAAAACCAAAGTTGACATTTGGTGGATGTTGACCTAATACACTCACATGAATTTTACCAAAATTTGTAAAAACTCAAAACCTAACTTTTGCTTCCCTTTTCTAGTGGTACAAAAAAAAAAACAGAAATCCATTAATAATAGAAAGGGAGAGAGAGAGCAGCAGGCCCACTTTTCTCTCCTAGCCCATCTAATTTTTCCCTTTGGGCCTTTCCCCCTCAAGCCCAGCAGCCCCCCACGGTCATCTTCTTCGTACGGACAGAGGGGTGTCGCTGTCACACCCCCCTCCATGGACCACCTGCCCCCTTGCCCCTCCTTATCTACCCCCCTAGAGGGCAACCCTAACCCTAGCCGAGTTCCCCACTCCTCCTCCTCCTCCTCCCATCCGCCGCCATCCTTCCTCTTCCCCTCGAAAATCCACTTCTTTCTTCTGAATATCACTGAACCCCTTCCATGGCCGCACCTTGGCGACCATGGCGCCGCCACCCTGCTTGACGCCGGCCCGTGCTCTCAACGGGAATGGAACCAGGAGGGTTCCATCCCCGTTTCTCATGAAGGAACCCCGGGCGGTGGGCGCTTGCCTCGGCCGCGCCGTCGCCGGGAAGTGGCCGCCATGGCTGCACCTCCACCAGCGATCCCTACTGATCAGATCCGTCCGCCTCCTCCTGGCCCAAGGTGAGGCCGCACCTCTTCCTCCTCTCGCCCTCCTCCCTCCTCTCCTTGGCCGCACGCCCCCCACGGCGCCACTCCGGCGATCAACAACCTCCACGGCCTCTCGTCGATCGTCTGTCTGTGCGTGTTCAGTAGCGTTCCGTGCAGTTTCAGAAACAAAAAATCCCGACACCTGAAGCTTAAGCCCCCCCCCCCGAGCCCCTTCTCTGTCACAACTCAAGCAGTAGCCCACTGGTTCTGTTCCCTTGAGCGCATCAGGAGGTGCAGGGGTCGAATCCCACCCCCTGCACATTAAACCAACCTTTTTATTTTGCAAAGATTTGGTCACAGATATTTCACAGAATCACAGCTAGCCCCCTGGTACTTAAAATCTAGCCCCTGGAAAATATTTTCTAAGTCCCTAGTGCAGTAAAAATGGCAGATTTGCACCCAATTTTGGAAATTGCATAAATAAATCATCCTAACTCCAAATTCAACATTTTTAATATGTTTTATGTACCAAATTAAATACTCTACCCAAATATAAAATTTGTTTACTGTTTCGAATATTTTAAATTGGTGCAAAATTTGAAAACTTGTCAAATTCACTTAAATTTGCAAAATTCATAACTTGCTCATAAAAATTCCAAATTTCACAAACCAAATATGTTTTCCAATCAATTTTTCATGTACTTTCCAAATATAAATTTTGTTTGCTGTTTTGAATAATTTAAATTGCTGAAAACAACTGTTTCTTGATTATTGCATTTAAAATTGCCAAAATAATAACTTGCTCATTTTAAATCCAATTTCCACAAATGAAATATGTTTTCCATGCAAAATTAAACCATCTTTCCAAATATAAATTTTGTTTCATGTTTTGAATAATTAAAATTGGTTAAATGATTTAAACCTTGTTTAAATCATTTAATATTGCTAAATTCATAACTTGATCAAAACAAATTCTTCTGGGACATATAAAATATGTTTTCAAACCATAAAAGCATAAACTTTTAAAATATGAATCTCACTTAATGTTTTGAACAAATAAAAATTCAAATAAGTTCATGTTTGAATTAAATTCATTTAATTGTTGCGTAAACTTGTTTAATTCATAAATAATTTATTTGAAATCCTTTTTCAACAAGTGAAACATGTAATCCAACCAAAATTGTGTGTTCTTATCAAATATGAACTTTGTTGTCTATTTTGAACAACTTAAAGTGGTGAAAACAACAAATACTTGTGTGACATGTTTTAAGTAACCAAACTTTCCAAACTTAATCAATGATTTCCAAAACTTGTTCCAATCCTTTTTCACTTGCATCTACCATTGTTATTTGTGGTTATTTTGTTGTTATCATCATGCATGCATCATGCTAACAACTCTCACATAATAATTAATTGTAAATCATTTGTTTCCACTTATTTCAATGGATCTTTTCCATATGCAATCCAATTGCATATGGGTCCAATTAAATTGTGTTATCTTGTCAAGTAGTTTATTTTGATGCATCTATTAACATGACATGCATCATCCCATGTTTGTGCACCTATGCCATGATATTGATTGTTTATCTTTCTGCATTGTTTGTTTGCTTCTTCTCGGATAAACGACGACGTTGAGACCGACGATACTTACGACATCCCTTCTAAGGATTTAGCTCAGTACCAGGCTACTGGGTTTTGCAGGCAAGTTATCACTCACATGAACCACTGTGTTCCTTTCAACATTGATTACCGATACTTTCCGTTGTTCTTTCCTGCTAGCCTTAGTAGTAGTTGTTTCTGTTACGAACCTATCACATGAATCCCTTAAACCTGATATTGCCTCATCTCCCTTCCTACAACCCATTGTTTGAGCCAGTGCCTTACTAGCATGCTTAGGTTGTTTTGCTCGAGTCTGTTATCCGTTACTTTCTGTTACTATATCTATTACGTTGTGGGGGCTCGATGTTTAATCAATCAATCATGCTAATGTTGCTATTAATAATAAATTTGATGATAAGGCACCGGCAGGAGGCCCATGAGAGGTTTTGAAGCCTGCTAGTGTCGACCCTAATAGGAAAAGGGTCTTGTCTACTGATCCATGATGAGCGCACTAACCGCATGTGGGAAGCGAGTATGGGCGCCCCCCTCAACTTGACCTGACTCGCATCTCGTCCAAATCGCCTCATTTAGTTCGTGTTTTCCATTTGCCGCATGCATGTTTTTGCGAGCCCAGGCCAGGGTGGAACTTTCGTAGTCGGCATATAGGGGGACACGTTCTTAGAGTGCTATGAGGGTCCATTTTCTTCTGGGCTCGATTAGCCGTGCGCCCAAGGTGCTTTGGGCTTGATGCGAAGAATGGTTGGTTGTGTTGAGTGCCCCGCTTGGTGGGGTGATCTCCCATCTGGCGGGCCATTCATGCGTGTACGGCCAAATTGGTGCAACCCTGCAGGGATAATCTTCTCGAGAAGCCGTGTTTTCCGCGGTTATGGATTACTTGGTGAAAGTACTGGCTAACAAGTACTCAGGACAACTTAAACCTAATGTTTACCAACCTTACACCCAATGATTAACAACCTGACTAGTAATAGGCTTATTGACACAATAATCTGAACCATCATTAACTCAACTGTGTGAGTTATCCTCGGATTGCTTCTTTGGATAAGGGGCGAGGTCCAGGATGGGTTTGTTTGAAGTTATCTTTCAGTTGGTTACAATCCTCGATCTTATCTCCTTTCTGTTAGCCGGAAGTGGTAGAATCTCTGTAGTTGGTTAGCGCAGCCAGTTGCAGCATCTTTTATATCCCCTCTCTTCCGTTGAACCCAAGGCATCTGTGCTTGGTGTTGACGGGTTACACTTTGGTGAACTGTGAGTCTTGCTTGCCAGTACGTTTATGTACTGACCCCTTTGGGGCTGTGGTTTACGCAGACGACGATTCCGAGGATCTACATGGTGGCTACTACGTGAAGTTTGACGAGACTGCTGACGAGTAGATAGCGGACCCGGGCAGGATCCGAGACCTTCGTGGATGGGCTCCGTCTGTTTGTTTCCGGCCTCTTAGGCCTATTTGGTTCTTGTCTGTACTCAGACATGTCGAATGCTTCCGCTGTGATGTAATGATGTATTGTTGGGGCATGTGCCCTCTGAATGATTGTATTTGCTATCTCTGCTCTAATGAGAGCCATTTGCAACTTATTTCAATCTTTTGTGTCGTAGAGATATGTTGTGATATCACTTGTTAAACGCCGTTGACGTACCATGTGTGTATGGTTTGAAGTACGTCGACGGAAGTGCCTTTGATCTCTAGTGGATAGTTTACATCGACGATGGAATAGCAGGGCTTGTGTTGTCGCGCATAAGCGCAGGCCTACCAGGAAGCTGGGACGTGGGAGCAGTTATGCCCCATAATCCAAGCATCTGCTATCCAGTTCGTACGGTGAGTATCCCCTAGAAATCAGGGTGCGACAGTTTCCTCTTGTTACGGGTAGAAACTAGCTTCTTGCGCTTCGGAACGCTTCGAATGTGGTCACCATCTGTGAAACAAGATAGAATAGGAAAAGCACAAGATGAGTACACTAGTGTCATACAATGGATACAATCATACATAGAAACGATAGAGGAGATTACAGGAAACAATCGAGGTAGAAATCTGGGAAAGATCCATTTGGGGCTTCCCTTAAAACAGTACTGGACTTAGCCGGATATTCCGGTTCAAAACTGAACCGGATATTCCGGTTACCCGGATATTCCGGTTCAGTCATGGACCGGATATTCCGGTAAGTTGCGGAACAGCACAAAATCAACCTAGATCTCAGATTTCCACATGGATTGCAAACAAGTAATCTAGCCTATGGTTTCTAGCATGTATGGGGGGTCCTCTTCGGAACGAAATCTACCAAGCAAGCCAACAAAACGCACATCCATGGAAGGTGAGGTTATAGCACCAAGATTCAAGAGATTTGAACAATACCGGGATCCATGGAGAGAAAAGCTTGGGTAAAATCGTTCCAAAACGCGAGGAGATCAAGATCTGGGCCAAATCTCCAAGATCTTGCGGAGGAAACGGCCCGGGAGGCCAAGAACCACGGCGGCGGCGATTTGGTGGAGTGGAGCGGACGGGAAAGAGGGCAAGAACTGCCCATCCCCGTCGGGCTCCAGGTTATATGGATTTCGCCGAACCGGATATTCCGGTTCAAGTTTGAACCGGATATTCCGGTACAGACGGATATTCCGGTTCAAAACTGAATCGGAAATTCCGACTGCCTCCTGATTCGAAATTTCCTCATTTTCAACGGACGACACTAGTGCTTAGAAAGAAAGGCTTTTTGAGAGAAAGGCTTAGGATAGATTTACCAAACTGAGACTAGTACTTATCCCTCTCAAGAGCAAGAAGCAACCAACTAAAGTACCAATTGAGTGGGATTTTCCTAGGAAGAAACACTTAGCCGGGAAAACACACGAAATGCAATGAAATGACAAGTAGAAAAACCCAACTAAGATCCAACTCTTCGAAATGAAGAGGTTGGTGGCCGAAGCCACCATGTAAGGGTTCTTGGTATGCAACCGCGAAGATATATCTTGGGGGCATTGCCAAAACTCAACATTGAAGCTCACAATTCAACATTAGAAAAAGAGAGATCACAATGAATTTTTGCTATGGGCATAATGGGGGGAGGGAGAACCCAATGTGTTAGGATAGCACTCCCCCTATGTCCATGCCTACATCTAAGCTCGAACACGTTTCATCTATAGGGGTGTGCGCAAGATAGTCAAGCCAAACTCCTTGAATCAATCACATTTAGCTCATTCCTCAAGAACATGAACCTTGCATCATCAAGTGGCTTCGTGAAAATATCCGCAAGATTGTCCTTGGTGGGCACATAACCGAGTGCAATGTCTCCTCTCGCCACGTGATCACGGATGAAGTGGTGGCGAATCTCAATGTGCTTCGTCCTTGTGTGTTGCACCGGATTGTATGCAATCTTGATAGCACTTTCATTGTCACATAGAAGAGGTACTTTGTCCAAATGAACTCCATATTCCTTGAGAGTTTGCCTCATCCATAGCAATTGGGTGCATGTACTTGCGGCGGCAACATATTCGGCTTCGGCGGTGGAGAGAGAGATGCAATTTTGTTTCTTCGAGGACCAACTTACAAGGGACCTACCAAGAAATTGGCAAGCCCCCGAAGTTGACTTCCTATCATCTTGATCACCCGCCCAATCGGAATCCGTATATCCATTGAGAGAAAATTGTGCCCCCTTTGGGTACCACAAACCAAATCTTGAGGTATGAACCAAATAACGAAAGATCCTATGAACCGCCATTAGATGGCAATCCTTAGGAGCCGCTTGATACCTTGCACACACACCTACACTCAAAACGATATCGGGCCTAGATGCACAAAGATAGAGCAAAGAACCAATCATAGAACGATAAAGCTTTTGGTCCACATCCTTAATCCCTTTTGGATTACGAGAGAGATGACACTTGACTTGCATAGGAGATGTCTTGATCTTAGCATCTTGGAAGTTGAACCTCTTGATCATATCTTGGGTATACTTGGCTTGAGAAATGAAAGTCCCACGAGCCAATTGCTTGATCTCAAAGCCAAGGAAGAATTTAAGCTCACCCATCATAGACATCTCGAACCTGTCAGTCATAAGCTTAGAGAACTCATCATTGAAAGCTTGGTTAGTTGAGCCAAATATGATATCGTCCACATAGAGTTGGCATATGAAAAGCTCTCCCTTTACTCTCTTGGTGAAGAGAGTGGGGTCAATCTTCCCAACTTCGAAACCACGATCATCTAACAACTCCCTAAGGTGCTCATACCAAGCACGAGGTGCTTGTTTGAGACCATAGAGAGCCTTGTCAAGTTTGTAAACGTGGTTAGGAAAGTTGAGATTCTCGAACCCCGGAGGTTGCTTAACATATACCTCCTCTTTTAGTGGACCATTCAAGAAAGCACTTTTCACATCCATTTGTTGCAACTTGAAATTATGTGAGGATGCATAAGCAAGGAGGATACGGATGGACTCAAGGCGAGCCACGGGCGCATAAGTTTCATCAAAGTCAATGCCTTCAACTTGGGTGTAACCTTGAGCGACCAATCTTGCCTTGTTCCTAATGACAATGCCATTCTCATCTTGCTTGTTCTTGAATATCCACTTGGTGCCAATAACATTGTGGCAATCCTTGGGTTTCTCAACCAATCTCCAAACCTTGTTGTGCTCAAAGTTATTGAGCTCATCATGCATAGCTTCAACCCAATCGGAGTCCTCAAGAGCTTCATACACTTTCTTAGGCTCCACCATAGAGATATGAGCTTGATGCTCACAAAAATGAGCCAATTGTCTTCTAGTGGATCTTCTAGCTTGAACATCCTCCAAGACCTTGTCATCTTGGGCATCAATTTGCTTCAAAGCTCTTCTTATCCTTTTGATGCGACGGGCTTCGATCTCCTCATTATTGCGAGGAGGAATCACTTGATCATCTTGATCATTTGGGTCCCCATCTTGACCAACATGGCCTTGATCATCAACATTGTCATCAACAATATCTTCAATACTAGCTTCATCTTGAGAAGAGGATGACGAGGATGAATGATCTTGGCCTTGATCTTGACTCGCATTAGTGAGAGGAGTGGGTACGACTTGCGGAGTCACTTGATCAATGAGAGGAGGGTCTTGAATATGTTCTCGGTTAGGTGTAGTAGGTGGCTCCTTGGCTTGATCTTCAAATGTAGAGGAGGGCTCCACTTGGGTAGAGCATAGTCCTTCTCGAGTCGCCATAAGGTGTCCCTCGATGGGGCGGAAGAATCCCACACCCATCCTTCCTATGGCTTCTTGAGGCATTTCAACATCTACATTTGAAACATGAAATTGCGCCACTTGGGAGCCGTCATTTTCCTCGAACACCACACTACAAGATTCTATGACAATCCGTGAGGCTTTGTCATAGACTATATAAGTGTGGGATTCGGCACCGTAACCAACAAAAATACCCTCAATAGTTTTGGATTGAAATTTCGACAACCTAATACCCTTGATCAAATAAAAGCACTTACAACCGAATACACGGAAGTAGGATACGTTGGGCTTGTTGCCGGTGAGGATCTAATATGGGGTCTTGCTCAAGCCTTTGCGGATGTAGAGGCGGTTGGAGGAGTGGCATGCGGTGGATACGGCCTCGGCCCATAAATATTGGGGAGAAGAGTACTCCGCCAACATGGTCCTTGCCATATCCAAGAGAGTGCGATTCTTCCTTTCGGCAACACCATTTTGTTGAGGAGTGTAAGTGGCGGAGTATTGGTGACGAATGCCTTCTTCACTAAGAAATTCATTCAATGTATAGTTCTTGAACTCCGACCCATTATCACTCCTAATAGCCATGATTTGCACATTGTGTTGACGTTGCACTTCGTTGGAGAAGTCGATGATGGTTTGTTGGGTCTCACTCTTGCACTTGAAGAAATAAACCCAAGTGCATCTTGAATAATCATCGACAATCACCAAGCAATACTTCTTGTCGCCAAGACTTGCCTCGGGCACGGCACCAAAGAGATCAACATGAAGAAGCTCCAAGATCCTCTTTGATGAGATAATAGTCTTGGCTTTGTGCACAATGTCATGCATCTTCCCTTCAACACACGACCTACAAACGCGATCCTTTGCAAAGGAAACATTTTCTTTTAGTCCAACAATAAGGCCACTTTTGTGAAGACTTTGCAAAGTTCTCATGTTGACATGGGATAGCCGGCGATGCCATAACCATCCCAAGTCCGCCTTCCCGAAAAGACACATTGCTTGAGTGTTGGTTGACTTCGAAAAGTCTACCACATACAACTCATTTTCAACATGTCCCACGTGAGCGACGTCAAGAGTCTTGCTCCTCAAAAGGACCACAATATCACCATCAAAGAAGACAGAGAACCCCATCTTACTAAGAGAGCGGACGGAAAGTAAATTGTAACCAAGGGATTCGACAAGCATGACGTTCACGATAGTGATATCGGGAGCCACCACAACCTTGCCAAACCTGGATACCTTAGACTTGGACGAGTCCCCATAAGTGACGGTTGCTTGGATGTCATTTGGTCGCAACTCCGTCACTAGTTCTTTGCTTCCGGTCATATGATTAGTGCATCCACTACCAAGAATCCATTTAGTCCCACCGGAAGCATAGTCCTGCAAGAGATCATTGACTAGAGTTAGGACCCGAGTTGGGTCCCTTCATGTTAGCAACAAGGGTCTTTGGAACCCATATAGTGTAGTCAATAAAACCCTCAATAGGACCAACATATTTAGCTTGCACAACACCATAATAATCAACATATAAGAAATGGTGTGGGTTGTTAGTTCCCGCGGAGGAGCTACGAGTAGTGTTGTCCCTCATGACAATACCACCCGAAGCACCATGTTTATTCTTCTTCTTGTTCTTCTTCTTGTTCTTCTTCTTCTTGTTCCTTTTCTTGGCTACATAGCCAAGGCCTTGCTTGCCCACTTGTTGCCTTGGAGCACTCACTTGTGGTCTAAAAATGACCGCATTAGTGCTTGAGGCAACCACTTGTGGAGTGGCAAGCACCACCTTTTCAACTTGAGTGCTTTTGCCCTTGAGCCTTGCTAGCTCATCCTTCAACCTAGCATTTTCTTCAATAATATTTGCATGATCACAAGAAGAAGTAGAAGTGCTAGGATGGTTAGATTGAGTAAGTTGAGTTTGAAGTTGTTCATGCAACTCTTTGAGGGATGAGTGTTGGCTTTCCAAAGCTTTGTGAGCAATGGTTAGCTTTTCAAGCTCCTCGGTTAGTTTACCATGACCAACCCCAAACTCAACTTTATCCTTTTTAGCCTTTTTATATTTAGCAATAGCAAGATCACGTTCCTTAATGATTTTAGAGACAAGTTCATTATGAGTAGTTTCAATAGTTTCAAGTTCATCCTCTAGAGAAACTCTACCATCATGCTCTTCTTCAAGAGTCATTGAGAGAGATGCAATTTCATCCGCATCCCTTCTCTCAATCTCACCTTTCTTCTCAAGGGCCTCTTGGGCCTCTCCCAATTGCCTCATGAGATGCTCAAAGTACTTCTTGGTCTCCCCTTGCATGTTAGACATAAAACGGTCCAAAGAGGCTCTTTCCTCTTCTTCTCTAAGACAAGCAATATGCTCTAGTTCACTAGGGGTCTTAGAGTTAGGAGAAGATGATACCTCCGTGGCCTTAGCCATGAAGCACTTGGCATCGCGTTGAGGAAGGTTTTCATTGGGGGATTCAAAGAGAGATGACGAAGATGGAGTGGAAGCAATAGCTAGAGCGGCCACTTCACTTGTTGTTTCTTCTTCTTCATCACTCCCGGAATCATACTCCTCTTGAGTCAAGAGCACAAACTTGGTAGGAGTCTTCTTGTTGAAAGGTTTCTTCTTGAAATGAGGTTTCTTGTATTCAACCTTGGACTTGTCCTTGCGGATGAGCTTGCCGCTATGGTTTTCTCTATTCTCATATGGGCATTCCGCAATGAAGTGGTACTTGTCTTGGCAATTGAAGCAAGATCTCACTTTTTGAGCCCCATCATTGCCATAACGAGACTTGGTCTTCTCCTCAACAAACTTCTTGCCTTTTGGGGGATTGTTCCAAAACTTTTGCACGGTGAGAGCTATTAGATCCTTTAGAACGGGATCATATTCTTGTTCCTTCAATGGAGGCAATGCTTCTTCACCATCTTCATCATTCTCAACTTCTCTTGTCAACACCTTGGCCTTCAAAGCAACGGAAGCTCCTTGATGCATTCCAATGGCCCTAGCACGGTTGTCAAGAGCATTCTTGGTTTGCACTTTGTAGGAGCTCAATTCTTGCATGACTTGAGTAGAGGTCATGGTGGAGAAATCATGTCTCCCTTGAATGCTCTTCATATGCGTGCCCTCAAAAGGCATCACGGCAATTATGAACTTCCTCTTGATCCAAGCATCATCAATATGTGTTGCACCCGCATTAGAGAAAGCGGTGGCAAGAGATTTGAGCCTCCGATACATGTCAACGTGATCTTCTCCATCACGCATGAAAAATCCTTCGGCCTCATTGGTCAAGGTGTCATAGCGATTTCTTTGCATGCTTTCATTCCCAACAAACATGACGACAAGGGCATCCCATGTCTCTTTGGCGGTGGAGAAGTGTTGAAGGTGCGGCATGTGATTGGGGCCCACGGCTTGATGAAGGATGGACAAAGCGGTGTAATTGAGTTGGCAATCTACAACTTCTCTTCTTGTGAGATTCTTGGGATCATATGGCTTGTATCCATCACGAGTGATTCTCCAAAGATCTATACAAGAAGAGTTCAAGTGAGTCTCCATGTAGTATTGCCATTCACGAAAAGAATATGCATCAATTTTAGGTGGATCTCCCCTAGGAATTATATGAGGAAAAGGGATGGGAGGATCGGGAGAATATAGGCCTTTAACGGCATGATATCCTTCCTTTCCACTCGCACCCTTCTTAGCGGATTATTCGGCGGAAGCGGTTTTAAGTGGTTCACCATCAACCCCTATCTTGGCACCCTCCGTTTCCGGAGGGGATGAGTCGACCACCTCCAGTTCCTTGGCTTTGAGGAGTGTTGTCATGAGTAGACGCAACTCCTCAAATTTAGTGTCTATGGATGAGGTCAATGATTCTCTCAAAGCATTGAGATCATTCATGGACACATTTCCTTCGGACGGAGCGTCATCCTCATCACCCATACTTAAACTCTTAGGCGGTTAAGCCCGATAGAAGAGCCGAGGCTCTGATACCAATTGAAAGTAAAGTATGGGCACCTAGAGGGGGGGATGAATAGGTGCTACGGCAAATTTTAATTTTTCTCAAATTTAGGCTTGACAAGAAAGGTAAATTCTCTAGATAGTGCAACTAGTGGTGAATTTACCTATACGACAAGACAAGCAATCAAAGCAACAAGTACAAGTAAGTAAAGAGAGGGAGGAACGAGGTAACCGATGGAAGCACACGGAGACACGATGTATTTCCGAGTTCCTCCTTTTTAGGGGAGTACGTCTCGTTGGAGGGGTGTGAGCTCGCCACAAAGGCCTACTCAACGCCACTAAGGCTTCACCCTATTCTCCGATGAACTTCGCCACAAAGGCCTAGTTCACCTTCCACTATAGAACCCCTTTGAGGCGGGGATCAAATCCTTTACAAACACCTTGGGGCACACACCCACAACTTAATTGGGGGCTCCCAACAACTCTTGAATCACCAACAAGAAACAAGATGCCTAGGTTCTCCACAAGAGGAAACCCTAGGCAAGATCCCTCTAGCTAGAGAGGGGGAAATGAAGAACGGGTCGGTGAAGATGTAGATCGGGGCCTTCTCCTTCAATCCTCCAAAGATCTTCAAGATTGGGTGGAGGGATTGGGAGTTATGAGGGATTTGGTGAGTTCTTAAATGCTCATCAATGCTAAAGGGAAGAACTAGATCTTGAGGAAGAAGAGGAGGGCTATTTATAGTCCCTCCTCACAACTAGTCGTTGTGCAGGAAAAAAGGTACCGGAATATCCGGTCCAAGTTTGGACCGGAATATCCGGTCAGTTTGCTCCACGCAGATCTGCAGTGCTGGACCGGATTATCCGGTTGATCTGAAATAATCCGGTACAAATAATCCGGTAGATGCCAGTACGCAAATCTTCTAGTCCTTAGCCATTTTTCCACTTCTTCAACTACAACCGGAATATCCGGTATAGATATGAAATATCCGGTACAAATAATCCGGTTGACTCCAGTAGCTCAAAACTTCCAGTCCTTAGCAGTTTTTCGCAGCACCCGGAATATCCGGTCCGGGATGAATAATCCGGACCAAATAATCCGGTTGACTCCAGTAGCTCAAAACTTCCAGTCCTTAGCAATTTTTCGCAGCAACCGGAATATCCGGTCCAGGATGAAATATCCGGTACGAATAATCCGGTTGACTCCAGTATGCGAAATTCTCAGTCCTTAGCCATTTTTGAGCTCCTTTCTCAGCAACCGGAATATCCGGTCCAGGATGAATAATCCGGTCCGAATAATCCGGTTGAGTTCTGTCCCAAAAACCTCAGGCCAAACTTCACCGACTTTTCAGTGCTCGATGCCGATGTTAAGTATAACACCTGCACACTAAACACCTCGATAAATAATGTACTTAGTATTGTTAACTAACACACAAAACACTGGGAAAACGAAATGCACTTTCAAGAGGCCGCCGCCGCCGCCGCTGCCGGAGCGGACGAGGAAGCGGAATCTGCAGGCAACTAGAGTGCCTGCAGTATTCCCCCGGCTCTCCTTCCAAACTTGGAAAAGGAGGGCCTGGTTCTCAAGAAGAAATGGTGGCTGCCAGAAGAAGAAACTGAACCCGCGCCACGGGATGGCGAAAGGGTACTCCTTTCTTCCCACCTTTTGCGAGGTATGGGACTTCCGCCATCTTCCTTCTTCCTCCAGGTTCTCTCTCATTACAACATCCAGCCCCACAATCTTCCCCCCAATTCCATTCTATACATGGCCGGCTTTCAGGCCTTGTTCGAAGGCTACTTAGGGCTAGAACCTAGGTTAGATTTCTGGATGTACTGCTTTGGAGTTAAGCAAAACTCCTCGGAGGGCGCACTCCCAACTTGCGGAACTATATCCTTCACTCTTCGGAGATTCCGAGAGGATTGGTTCCCCAAGATAAAAACTTCAGAATCCGTCAAATTTTGGACGGGTTCTTTCTTTTATCATCCCGACGTGCCTTTTCCTAAAAAGGCCGTCGGGGTTCCACCTTTTGTGAATTCCGCCGCCGTTCCCCAGGATAACTGGGGAACAGAAGCCGTCCAAGTTCTGCCGCCAGATCTACTAAAGATCAAGCGGCGCATCGCCAAGCTCACCTCCATGGATCCGCCTCTACTGGCATGGACACGGTTCTATACTGGCTGATTAGGCGGATCCAGCCACTAGCCAACCACAGCGGCCGTTTCCTGTGCGAATACACGGGAGTCAAGGATCCGATGCGGACATCCGCCAAGGATTGGCCCGCAAAGGAGCTTAGGCGGCGCATCAACCAGTTGGTCGCATCGCGCGACCAATACACAGAGAGTCGGCCAATGCATACGGCCGAAAATCCGGTTCCCAAGGTAATTTTTCAGTCATTTGGGTACAGTTCTATTTTATCTCGGATTTCCTAGCTTCTGATTTTGATCTTGCTTGTTCGACAGTTCGAGGATCTTTCAGATTCGGACTTGGTGTCTGAGGCTGAGCTGGACGCGCTGCGCACCGCCGCTACGGGTGGACGCAAGCGCAAGAAGATAACTTCCTCGGACGAAATTATCGATCTTGACGGAATCCCCGTCGCCACTTCCAGGTTATTTTCTTCTGGATTTTTCTTTTATGGGAACTTTTTTCATCCATCTCCGGTGTTTTAACCTTTTCCGGGTTTTTATGTTTTTAGCCTGCCACCTTCCACCCTGAAGCCGAAGAAGCTGAAGAAACACAAGGTTTCTTCCAGCCGAGGCAGCCAACCTTCTCCCGCCGTCGCCCCGGACACGCCAAGCACGATGGTGGAAGAGCCTACTGCAGCCCCCACCACCAAGCTCCCAGAGCCCAGCCAGCCCATTGTGTCCGACCCGGACACGAGGGAAAGGGCGGCCCCAGAGGTGGAAAAATTAACTCGGACTTTCGACGAGGAAATTCCCACCTTTGACAAGGATTTCAAAGCTATCAATGACGGCTTGGACGCAGCCGGGAATCTCTTCGCGGAATACGCGAAAGAGTTCAAAGAAAACTTGGCAGGTTTGCAGCGCATGAGCCAGGTATATAACTCTAGCCCCCAAGCATTAATTAAAATGCGTGCTTTTTGCTTTGATGCTTTTTGTACTCATTCTTCTCCTTGCTATGTTTCAGCAAACCTCCGAAGCCATCAACAGGGAAGTTTTCAAGAAGCTTACCATCAAGAATAAAGAAGTTAGAAGTCTTCTCTCTATTCTTGAAGAAAGGGAAGCAGAGCTGGAATCAGCTAAGCTCGCATTGTCGGAAACACAAGGTAAACATTTTCCTTCTGAAATTTCCGATTCAATTATTTGCCTAAGTTTTTTCCGAGGAGCTGGCTAACTCGGATTTTTCCCTTGCTTTTCAGCTGCATTAGCTGAGGCTAAACAAGCAGCAGAAGATTCTGGCAATGCCGAGATTCTCCGCAAGGAGAATGTTGAGCTTCACAAGAACCTTGTGAAAGCACAACAAGACTTGGAAGCCAGTAATCTGGCCCTTGGAGTTTCTAATTCCAAGGCTTCCGAGCAGGCGGAGAAGGACAAATCCACCATTCAGGATTTGACCGACGCTCTAAACCTTCGCTTGGAGGAAGTTTCCGAGATCGACAAGCTCATCGGTAAATTTCTGACTCATTTATCATCTTTCCATGTTTTACTTTTCTCTGTTTTTCCGTCTAACCCTTTTGGGTGTGTTATTGGAAAAAACCAGGAGATACCCCAGATGGCACTCGGGTTGCAGGCATCCGAGCTTTCGGGGAGACATGGAATTTGATCAAGGCTGCTGCAACGCAGCTGGTAGACAAGTTTCTTCCCGAAAAATCTGGGGAGTGCTCGGAGGTTGAAAAACTTCCGGGTGCCATCATGGAGGTGGCGGAGTCTAAGGAATCTCTCCTTCGCTCCGCTGCACGGGGTGGTGCGCGCATGGCTCTTGGCCTCATGCGCATGCACTACCCTAGTGCTAAATCCTGGCGCGTGGCGTCCGGTGTCCCTCAAGGATACACGGATATGCAGCGAAACACCATCTTTGGTGAAGTCAAGGGCCACGCCACCCAGATTGCCTCCATGGTAAATATCTCCGTCAACTATCCAGAAGCGGAGATCCCTCCAATCCCCGAAGACGAAAGCAGCGAGGAAGAGTCGGATGCTTGAAGGGTTACCTGGAACCTGGATAGAAAAAATAGACAATAGGAGCATTACTGTTCTTTTAATGTAATCCAAAATGTAATGCTTCTTTTGTATGAATGAAACTTCCGTCTGTTGCAGTTTAAATTATGAAATTCTTTGCAAGTTTTTTGGGTTTTATCATTCCTTTATCTTCTAAGTTCTCTGGTGTGTATGCTTTAACTGTCCTTAGTGTTTGAAATGGCTCAAATAGCAATATGAATCTTCATGCCGAGTAACTGGGGACGAACCAAGCAGTTTTGAAACTCGGAAACATGGATCATGCTAAAGGCATTTTTACTAACTAGTTCCAGTAACCCAACACACACACAATCAGATAAGACTTAGAGAAACAAGGAAAGTTTTAAGTGAAACTTGGGCACGCAGGCAATTCAAGTTTCCCTTAGCCGTTAACAGGCTGAAAAATCATTCAGTTTTGTAACACCGAGTACGCAAGCACAATTCGGGTTAACGTTGAGCAATTTGTAAGATCATTGGGAAATAGATGAGGCGGAAACACTTTACACTTATAAAGAATATGGATGACAGCATTCCGACAACTTTATTTCATGATCTCAAAAGATGTTTACATAGAATTGAACTAAGTACGGAAAGGTACATAACTTTCTAGACGTTCCCAGGCTTCCGCAGTCCACTTGACTTTGTCGAATTTTTTCAGCAGCTTGTAGAGTGGTAAGGTTTTAGCCCCCAGCCAACTGATAAATCTGCTGACGGCTGCGGCGGAACCCGTCAATCTTTGGACATCTTTTACACATGTAGGTTTTGAGATGTTCGAGATTGCCTTGATCTTTTCCGGGTTAACTTCTATTCCTCTGTGGGAAACAATGAAACCCGGAAGTTTTCCTGAGGGAACCCCGAATACGCACTTAGATGGATTCAACTTCATCTTGTAAGTGCGTAAGTTTTCGAAAGTTTCTCGCAAATCCTCAAGGAGTGTATCTTTTTCCTTGGTTACGACGGCAATATCGTCCACGTAAACATGAACGTTTCTGCCGATTTGACTATGCAAACAGCGTTGCATGCAACGCTGGTAGGTTGCACCTGCGTTCTTCAGGCCAAAAGGCATGGTTATGTAATAGTACGTCCCATACGGGGTTATAAAAGAAGTCTTGATTTGATCTTCCTTTTTCATGCGTATTTGGTGGTACCCGGAGTATGCATCCAAAAAGCATAAAAGCTCGGAGCCTGCAGTGGCATCTATTATTTGATCGATTCGTGGTAACGCGAACCTATCTTTCGGACACAACTTGTTCAATCCTGTGTAATCTATACACATTCTAAGAGCAGTGGTGTCTTTCTTCGGCACTAATACCGGATTTGCGGACCAATCAGTATGGATTACTTCCTTGATGAAATCCGCTGCTAAAAGCCGGATAATTTCCTTGCCAATAGCCTTCCGTCTTCTTCCGTCAAATCGACGAAGACCTTGTTTGACGGGTTTTGATCCGGGAATAACCTTGAGTTGGTGCTCAGCAAGTTCCCTGGGTACGCCTGGCATGTCAGCTGGACACCAGGCAAAAATATCCCAGTTCTCACGGAGGAACTTGATGAGCTCGCCTTCCTATTTGTCAGTCATCCCAGTCCCTACGACGACGAATTTTGTCGGATCTTTGGGATCTAGGATTACCTGTCTTGTATTCTCGGACGCCTTGAAGCTATCTGTTGGCTTCCGAGTTTCTTTTCCTGCCGGCATTTCTTTCGGCGATACCTCCTTGGCTAATTCCTTCAGTTCCTCCTTCGCTATAACTCTCTGAGCGCAAAGGGCGTTTTCTTTTTCCAACTCGTTTGCCAGCTTGAAATCACCGGCAATGGTGATTACTCCTCCTTTGGGTCCTGGCATCTTCAGCTTGTTGTAGATATAACAGGATCTTGCCATGAATTTGGCGAAAGCTGGACGTCCGAGTATTGCGTGATACACGCTTTCGAACGGCACTACTTCGAAGGATACTTTTTCCTGCCGGAAGTGATCTTTATCTCCGAAGGTGACATCTAGGGAAATTTCTCCTAGGGATCGTGCTTGCCTGCCAGGAACAATGCCATGGAAGCGTATATTGCTGTAGTTGAGCTGGGACTCGGAGATCTTCAAGTGCTTCAGTGTATCCAGATACATTATATTAATGCTGGATCCTCCGTCCATCAGCACTCTTCTTAGCCTAGTGTTTTGAACAATAGGGCTTACAACAAGAGCTTGTGTGCCGGGTTCAGGGATATTTCCGGGATGGTCAGACTGATCCCAGATTATCGGTGTGTTGGAGTACTTCAAGAATTTCGGGGTCGCAGGAACAACTGCGTTTATCTCCCGAAGTGTTCTTTTGGCCACCTTTGCTGACGGGGTTGCTAAGAAAGTTAACATTGCTTCTCCATCAACTCTCGGAAATTTGGGTTCGCCCTTTCGCTGTTGTTCTTGGATTTTGTCATCGGTGTCCGATTCACTGTCTTCTTTTTCAGCTTCTGGCTTTTGTTTGGCAGGTTTCCTTTTGGAACCCTTCCCTTTATTTCCGGATCCTGCATTGCCTTTCATATGCTTGTTTAGCCGGCATTGCGCGTTTGTGTGAGTTGGTTTCCCAAATTGCGAGTGGTGGACGCAGGGTTCCGACTTAATTCTCTCCCATTCTTCGGGAGTGTAATTGATTGGATCTGGACTGCGGCCTTTCCACTTGTTCACCTTTTCTCCTCCAAAGGCTATGTTGACCTCCTTGGGCTTTGTCGTTGACTCTGGAGTTCCTTTTTTGTCAGAACGAGGGGTTTTCTTGGCGAGTATTAGTGACTCAATATTGCCTCCTCTTGCTCTGATGTCATCTTCGGCTGCAGCATGCTCATTAGCGGTTATAAGCATAGATCCGAGATCTTTGTGCTGTTTAGAACCAACCATGAACGGTACGAGTCCGGGTTTTAGGCCATTGACGAAAGCATGCATTGCTTGTACGTCAGTTACTCCAGAGCAACTATTCTTCATTGCAGTCCATCTGGAGATGAAATCCACGTATGGTTCGTCCTCAAATTGGGTGCAACGGTTCAGCTGGTTGATGCTATTTGGGCGTTTGTATGTTCCCCGAAAATGCTGAGTGAATACTCTCGCCATATCATCCCAACTGTCGACAGTTCTTGATGGTAAACCATTGATCCAATCTCTGGCTCCGTCTAGCAACATTAGGGGAAGAAACTTGACAGCTTCCAGGTCTGTCCCATTGTTGATTTGGACGGCTGTATAATAATCTGAGAGCCAGGTATCCGGGTTTGTACCGCCGGTATACTTTTGATAGGTTGGACCAACTTTGGCGAAGCCAGAATGCAGGGTTATCCTTCGGATCCTGTCAGTAAAACACTTAGGACCAAAGTATAGATCATCCTTTTCTGCTCTATCAATGTGTGCAGAATATCTCCCGGCTGAATGGACAGAAGGGGATCTGCTCCTTTCTTTTCCATTGTTGCGCGGACGCGCTTTTCCGAGGTTATCTCTATCTCTTCCGTGTTCACGTCCTTTAGGCGGAGTTCTGCTTCTATGCCTTTCCTTATCCTTAGGAGGTGTCCGGGATCTTTCACGTCTGTGAGGTACATCATATCTTCCAGCTTTTTCAGCTGGGTTTCTCGGAGGTGGCATTATTTTGCCGTCATTCCGGTGTTTGTCTTCCCGATCGTGTGGTTTATATCCATCTTTCGGGAGATGAGGTCCGATTCTGGACGTTGCGTCCCGGTTGTCGGGGTTTTTCTTGTCTTTTCTCGGATCCTCTTTTTTATGCGAATCTCCGGGTTCTTCCGGTCCAGGTGCTCCAGCAGCGCAAGTAGCTGTTTTGCAGAGGGCGGAATTATCATGCAGCCTCCCTGATCGCTCTTGGCCTCGCTGCTGCTGTTGTAATGCTTTTCCTAAGAAAGCATACACCCCTTGGAGTTTTTCCCCGTTGGAGTACAGATCATTGTTTAGGATGGCGAATGCTGCTTCCGCGTTTTCTGCTGCGGTTTTGTATATTGGTTCGCCCTTGGCATCTTTGCCGTTTAACTGCTTTTGCCAAGATGGGTTATAGAACCTTTCTTTTGGCGGCAGTTCTTCCGGTCTTGCGATTCCGGGTAACCTAGTAGGTTTTAAGGCAGATCTATGCTTTCTCTCGTACTCCTCTATTTCTTCCTTCATGATTTTGATGTCATTATGGGTTTGTTGGAGATGTTGCCGAGATCTAAGCAGATGTTGCTGTTGCCGTTGAAAAGCTTGTCTCCTGGCTTCCAGCATCTCAGGGGGTTCATCTGGTCCCACTGGTGTTTGTAATAGCTCTTGCTCTTCCAGTTCTGTCATTGGCGGAGCAGTGATTTCCTTAGATTTCTTTTCCGCGGGCTTTGTGCCGCTAATATCTCCAACTTCCAGGTTTTCATCAGCGAGATCGGCTGATTTTTTCTTCCGGAGTTTGTAAACAGGTTGGCTGGGGGCTAAAACCTTACCACTCTACAAGCTGCTGAAAAAATTCGACAAAGTCAAGTGGACTGCGGAAGCCTGGGAACGTCTAGAAAGTTATGTACCTTTCCGTACTTAGTTCAATTCTATGTAAACATCTTTTGAGATCATGAAATAAAGTTGTCGGAATGCTGTCATCCATATTCTTTATAAGTGTAAAGTGTTTCCGCCTCATCTATTTCCCAATGATCTTACAAATTGCTCAACGTTAACCCGAATTGTGCTTGCGTACTCGGTGTTACAAAACTGAATGATTTTTCAGCCTGTTAACGGCTAAGGGAAACTTGAATTGCCTGCGTGCCCAAGTTTCACTTAAAACTTTCCTTGTTTCTCTAAGTCTTATCTGATTGTGTGTGTGTTGGGTTACTGGAACTAGTTAGTAAAAATGCCTTTAGCATGATCCATGTTTCCGAGTTTCAAAACTGCTTGGTTCGTCCCCAGTTACTCGGCATGAAGATTCATATTGCTATTTGAGCCATTTCAAACACTAAGGACAGTTAAAGCATACACACCAGAGAACTTAGAAGATAAAGGAATGATAAAACCCAAAAAACTTGCAAAGAATTTCATAATTTAAACTGCAACAGACGGAAGTTTCATTCATACAAAAGAAGCATTACATTTTGGATTACATTAAAAGAACAGTAATGCTCCTATTGTCTATTTTTTCTATCCAGGTTCCAGGTAACCCTTCAAGCATCCGACTCTTCCTCGCTGCTTTCGTCTTCGGGGATTGGAGGGATCTCCGCTTCTGGATAGTTGACGGAGATATTTACCATGGAGGCAATCTGGGTGGCGTGGCCCTTGACTTCACCAAAGATGGTGTTTCGCTGCATATCCGTGTATCCTTGAGGGACACCGGACGCCACGCGCCAGGATTTAGCACTAGGGTAGTGCATGCGCATGAGGCCAAGAGCCATGCGCGCACCACCCCGTGCAGCGGAGCGAAGGAGAGATTCCTTAGACTCCGCCACCTCCATGATGGCACCCGGAAGTTTTTCAACCTCCGAGCACTCCCCAGATTTTTCGGGAAGAAACTTGTCTACCAGCTGCGTTGCAGCAGCCTTGATCCAATTCCATGTCTCCCCGAAAGCTCGGATGCCTGCAACCCGAGTGCCATCTGGGGTATCTCCTGGTTTTTTCCAATAACACACCCAAAAGGGTTAGACGGAAAAACAGAGAAAAGTAAAACATGGAAAGATGATAAATGAGTCAGAAATTTACCGATGAGCTTGTCGATCTCGGAAACTTCCTCCAGGCGAAGGTTTAGAGCGTCGGTCAAATCCTGAATGGTGGATTTGTCCTTCTCCGCCTGCTCGGAAGCCTTGGAATTAGAAACTCCAAGGGCCAGATTACTGGCTTCCAAGTCTTGTTGTGCTTTCACAAGGTTCTTGTGAAGCTCAACATTCTCCTTGCGGAGAATCTCGGCATTGCCAGAATCTTCTGCTGCTTGTTTAGCCTCAGCTAATGCAGCTGAAAAGCAAGGGAAAAATCCGAGTTAGCCAGCTCCTCGGAAAAAACTTAGGCAAATAATTGAATCGGAAATTTCAGAAGGAAAATGTTTACCTTGTGTTTCCGACAATGCGAGCTTAGCTGATTCCAGCTCTGCTTCCCTTTCTTCAAGAATAGAGAGAAGACTTCTAACTTCTTTATTCTTGATGGTAAGCTTCTTGAAAACTTCCCTGTTGATGGATTCGGAGGTTTGCTGAAACATAGCAAGGAGAAGAATGAGTACAAAAAGCATCAAAGCAAAAAGCACGCATTTTAATTAATGCTTGGGGGCTAGAGTTATATACCTGGCTCATGCGCTGCAAACCTGCCAAGTTTTCTTTGAACTCTTTCGCGTATTCCGCGAAGAGATTCCCGGCTGCGTCCAAGCCGTCATTGATAGCTTTGAAATCCTTGTCAAAGGTGGGAATTTCCTCGTCGAAAGTCCGAGTTAATTTTTCCACCTCTGGGGCCGCCCTTTCCCTCGTGTCCGGGTCGGACACAATGGGCTGGCTGGGCTCTGGGAGCTTGGTGGTGGGGGCTGCAGTAGGCTCTTCCGCCATCGTGCTTGGCGTGTCCGGGGCGACGGCGGGAGAAGGTTGGCTGCCTCGGCTGGAAGAAACCTTGTGTTTCTTCAGCTTCTTCGGCTTCAGGGTGGAAGGTGGCAGGCTAAAAACATAAAAACCCGGAAAAGGTTAAAACACCGGAGATGGATGAAAAAAGTTCCCATAAAAGAAAAATCCAGAAGAAAATAACCTGGAAGTGGCGACGGGGATTCCGTCAAGATCGATAATTTCGTCCGAGGAAGTTATCTTCTTGCGCTTGCGTCCACCCGTAGCGGCGGTGCGCAGCGCGTCCAGCTCAGCCTCAGACACCAAGTCCGAATCTGAAAGATCCTCGAACTGTCGAACAAGCAAGATCAAAATCAGAAGCTAGGAAATCCGAGATAAAATAGAACTGTACCCAAATGACTGAAAAATTACCTTGGGAACCGGATTTTCGACCGTATGCATTGGCCGACTCTCTGTGTATTGGTCGCGCGATGCGACCAACTGGTTGATGCGCCGCCTAAGCTCCTTTGCGGGCCAATCCTTGGCGGATGTCCGCATCGGATCCTTGACTCCCGTGTATTCGCACAGGAAACGGCCGCTGTGGTTGGCTAGTGGCTGGATCCGCCTAATCAGCCAGCATAGAACCGTGTCCATGCCAGTTAGAGGCGGATCCATGGAGGTGAGCTTGGCGATGCGCCGCTTGATCTTTAGTAGATCTGGCGGCAGAACTTGGACGGCTTCTGTTCCCCAGTTATCCTGGGGAACGGCGGCGGAATTCACAAAAGGTGGAACCCCGACGGCCTTTTTAGGAAAAGGCACGTCGGGATGATAAAAGAAAGAACCCGTCCAAAATTTGACGGATTCTGAAGTTTTTATCTTGGGGAACCAATCCTCTCGGAATCTCCGAAGAGTGAAGGATATAGTTCCGCAAGTTGGGAGTGCGCCCTCCGAGGAGTTTCGCTTAACTCCAAAGCAGTACATCCAGAAATCTAACCTAGGTTCTAGCCCTAAGTAGCCTTCGAACAAGGCCTGAAAGCCGGCCATGTATAGAATGGAATTGGGGGGAAGATTGTGGGGCTGGATGTTGTAATGAGAGAGAACCTGGAGGAAGAAGGAAGATGGCGGAAGTCCCATACCTCGCAAAAGGTGGGAAGAAAGGAGTACCCTTTCGCCATCCCGTGGCGCGGGTTCAGTTTCTTCTTCTGGCAGCCGCCATTTCTTCTTGAGAACCAGGCCCTCCTTTTCCAAGTTTGGAAGGAGAGCCGGGGGAATACTGCAGGCACTCCAGTTGCCTGCAGATTCCGCTTCCTCGTCCGCTCCGGCAGCGGCGGCGGCGGCGGCCTCTGCGGCGGCGAGTTCGTCGCCGAGGAGCTCGATCTTTTCCTCCGCCGTTTCAGGTGCAAACAGCAGGGTTGTCGCGGCGCTCGATGTCGCAATGTCCGCGGCGGCGGAAGTGTTTTCTCCGCCCGCCGCGGAATCCTTTTTCTTCTCCGGCTCGCCGCCGGCGTGCTTCTGCGATTCCGGCTGCGGATCCAGATCGCTGACGAGCTTGTCGATGGCGGCGCGGGTCGGTGACGACGGCGAGGAAGCCATCTTTGGGTGGCGCGTTTCGGTGCGTTTGGATGCTAAGTGCGCCTGGAACAAGTGCTTTGCTCTCGAGCTCGCGTGCGCAGCAATGGCGTAGGCAGTGAAGGAGTGAGGAAAGTTTCGGAGGAGGACGACGATGGCTATTTATAGCCAGAAACCCGTTCAGATACGTGCCAACGGCTCTTTCGACCGTTGGATGTTCGACGCGTGTCGCTCGCCGGAAACTACGGGAAATATAACGACAGGGGAATGATGGATATCTCCTCGTTTCCCGTGAGAATCTGTCAGAGATACGTTGCAGGGTTTCCCGCGTGAAACCAAGCGTCGCCTGCGTCAGCATGATTAAAGCGCTGACGTTAGAGGTTCCTTTTTCGCGAAGGATCGCGAGAAGAAAAGCCGGATTTTCATGGTTCCGAGTTTTATGTTACCATCTCCTTCAAAAGGAAAGTAGAAAGAATCAAGATTGTTGAATCAAGATTTCCCGGACAAAATGTATTTGGCGAAAGACGGAGAATCAGAGTTTTGATCCTTCCTGGGGGCTACTGTCGGATATATACTGAATAGGGGTATAGAAGATGGTAGACAAAGAGCCGGACTACCAGGGTGGCCTACATGGTAATGGGCTTAGGTCCATTGGGCGGCCCAGTAGTCCGACGTGCAGAAGCCGGATTCTAGAAGAACCCGGATCACGGCCCACGTGATCTGGCTTGGAGGAGAAGACGGATTCCTTGCTTTCCAAGTTACAAGTTAAACGTAGTCTTCTAGGTTTCCTGTTCTGTAAGCCCTAATCCGACTATTATATAAAGCCGGACGGGAGATAGATTAAAACAAGTTCTAAGCACAAGTTAGACACAAGTTCAAGCTCTGCGCAACTCGCCGAGAAGCTCATCCTCGCCGAGTAGCTAGATCTATTCCCTCACATTGTAACCCTGTTATACGGGCTTTAGTCCCAATTAGTGAGAAGTGCAGGAGTAGGTACGCCGTACTGTCACGACGTACCGAACCTGGGTAAAATCCCGTGTTCTGTGTTACTACGCTATCCCGTTACCCCACGTCTCTACCGTAGTCTCATGGCACCCCCGTCTATGAAAACTACTACGATGTCTCGACAAAGATGTCATTCTCAAGGAGGCTCATGAAACTACTCTCTCCATACACCCTGGAAGTACAAAGATGTACCAGGATCTCAAGACACTGTATTGGTGGCCTAGCATGAAACGTGAAATCGCTCAATACGTTTCTGAATGCGACGTTTGTCAACGTGTTAAGGCAGTTCATCAGAAAACAGCCGGTCTTCTCCAACCTCTGAAAATCCCCGAGTGGAAGTGGGACATGATTGAAATGGACTTCGTCACTGGTTTTCCAAAGTCCAAGAGGGGCAACGATGCAATCTTCGTTGTCATTGATCGACTCACTAAAGTCGCTCATTTCTTTCCTGTCAAAGAGACAATCTCAGCTAGTCAGTTAGCAGAGCTCTACACAGCAAAGATTGTTCCTCTTCATGGTGTTCCATTGGAAATAAGCTCAGACCGTGGAAGCATCTTCACTTCTCATTTCTGGAAAAGCTTTCAAGAAACATTGGGCACCAAGCTTCTGTTCAGCACAGCCTACCATCCTCAGTCTCAAGGGCAAGTCGAAAGAGTCAATCAGATTCTCGAGGATATGCTCAGAGCATGTGGTCTCTCTTTTGGCATGAAATGGGAGGAATGTCTTCCATATGCCGAATTCTCCTACAACAACAGCTTCCAGGCAAGCCTAGGCATGGCACCATTTGAGGCTCTCTATGGCCGTAGATGCAGGAGTCCAATCAATTGGTCTGGAGCTGGTGAACGTTCACTCTTAGGCCCTGACATTGTTAAGGAAGCCGAAGAGAAAGTTCGCATCATTCGTGACAATCTCAAGATTGCTCAGTCTCGTCAGAAAAGCTACTATGACAGCAAGCACAGGGACATGGTCTATGCAGCTGGAGACAAAGCATATCTCCGTGTAACTCCCCTCAGAGGCACTCATCGTTTTGGTGTCAAAGGAAAGCTTGCACCAAGATATATTGGTCCTTTCAACATTCTCTCAAGGCGTGCAGAAAATGCCTATCGTCTTGAACTTCCAGAAAAGCTATCCAAGGTGCACGATGTGTTTCACGTGTCACAGCTCAAGAGGTGCTTCAAAGATCCAGGTCGTGCAGTTGATCATGATTCAATTGATCTGCAAGAAGACCTCTCTTATGAGGAGCACCCTATTCGAATTCTCGATGAGACCGAGCGCAAAACTCGCAACAAGAGCACCAAGTTCTTAAAAGTGCAGTGGTCTCATCATTCCGATAAAGAGGCAACGTGGGAGGCCGAAGAGGATCTTCGCAGGAAGTATCCGGACTTTTCTCTTCTCAGTAGAAATCTCGGGGCGCGATTCCTTCAAGGGGGGGGGGGCGTTTTGTAACATCCCAAGTATGAAAAACACCATTAGAATGTTTGCTCCTTGTTAATTTATGTTTTGCATCATGTCATCATAAGCATTGCATTTGTTTTCACTTGTTTTTCCATTTGAATTTCAAACCAAATTTCAAATCCTTGTTTCATACTTGTTCTGTTACAATTTTTCAAATGAAACTTTCAAATCAAACCACTTATTTGTTCCAATAAACTTGAAAGTTCAAACTATTAACTTGCTTCTTTTCAATAATTCAATTAATACCAAATTCACTCAAATTCATTTGAATTTTCAAACAGCAACAAAATTTAAATTTTTGAAAAAACAAAAGTTGCACAGCTGGGCTTTTGTAATAATTAACCTATAAAAATTATCCCCAAAATTTTTCCAACCCCAAAACCCATTCTTTTCTTCCCTTTTCTTTTCTGGAAAAAAAAACAGAGAGAAATAAAAAATAAAAAAGCAGAAAACGGGCTGGGGAAGGCAGCCAGGCCAGCCCAACAGCCGGCCCAGCCACCTTCCACCCCAGCCAGCGCGCGCGGCCCGCTTTTCCTTCTCCTTCCTCCGTACGGGCGTCGTCATCTCTGACGCCAGCACACCGCACCTCCCCCTTGCCACTTGCTCCCTTTTCCTCCCCTATTTATACCCCGAGAGCTCCCAAACCCTAAACCTAGCCCTCTCCTTCCTCCCTGCCGCCGCCATTCCTCTTCCTCCCTCTCAGATCACCTCCGTTTCTCCTCTGAACTTTCTGAATCCTCTGACGAGCCGCCATGGCCGGGGCTTAGCGAGGTTGTGGTTGGGGTGTTGGTCATCGTCGAGTCCCCGCGGGCACGGGAACGGGACCGTGGTAGTCCCCTCTCCCTTCTCGCTTCATCGACAGGGCCTGGGAGGCCACGGATCGCCGCCGCCGTCTCCGTCCACGTCGCCGGCCACCGTCACCTTGTCGAGTACCCCTGCTCCCTCTACTTCCCCTCGGTGAGCACTGCCTGCACCCCCACGTCCTCCTCTGTCTCCCCTGCGTCACGCGCACGCACACGGCGCCCTCGCACGCACACGAGTAGCAGCAGCAGCACATCGTCGCCGCCGGCGAGCGCACCTTCGTCAGGTTCAGAAAGACTGAATCTTTTGTTCAGTTTCAGATAACGAGCGCAACTCCACCTCAAAACCACACAGATCCCTCCTCTGTCACGAATCGATCCGCACCGCAGTGGCTAGATCCAACGGCGCGCAGCGTGAGGGCGCGGGTTTGATCCCCCGCAGCGCGAATAAAACCCACCTTTTTGTTCGCTTTGCCACGCATGCACGCAGGGCCCACCTGCCATTGGCAGTGGATGCCACGCCAGCTCCCACCCACGCGCCACGCACGCACCAGCTGGGCACTGGCCCACTGCCAGTGACCCAGGGGTTGCTCTGGCTGCGTAGAAAAGGTTCCAGGGGCCTTTTCTAAAACTTTCTTTTTCGCATCCAAACCCCTGGACCAAATCTGAAACTTTTAAAATCACAGAATAGCCCCTGTAATTCAAATTCAAATATCTTTTGCAAATCAAATCCAAATTTAATAAATAAAATATGTTTTCCATACCAAATTTAATTCTCTACATGTTTAAACCATTTGTTTACTGTTTTGAACATTTCAAATGGTTTCAAACTTTCAAATTCAAATAACTCATTTAAATTTGGTCAAATTCATAACTAATTCAAATTTAATTCAAATGGCACATATAAAATATGTTTTCCATGCTAAATTGAACAAGCTTTCCAAATATAAACTTTGTTTCCTGTTTTGAATAATTAAAATTGGGTAAATAATTCAAATCTTGTTTAAATCATTTAAAATGGCTAAATTAATAACTTGGTCAAACTGAATCCTTTTTGAACAAATGAAATATGTTTTCAAACCAGAAAAATATAATCTTTTCAAATATGAATTCTATTTAATGTTTTGAACAAATAAAAAATTCAAATAATTTCATACTTGAATTAAATTCATTTAAACCTTGTTTAAACTTGTTTAATTCATTTTAAATCCTTTGTCAACAAATGAAACATGTATTCCACCTAAACTTTTGTGTTCTTTCCAAATATGAATTTTTTTATCTATTTGGAACAATTAAAATTGGTGAAAACAACAAATGCTTGTGTAACTCATTTAGGAAGCCAAATTTCATAACTTAATAAATTAAATTCCAAACTTGGTAAACCACATTTCAAATTGAAGCTACTGTTGTTTTCTTATTGTTTTCCTCATCCATGCATCATTCTAATCAACTTACACATGATGGTTAGTTGTAGACCATTTAATTCAACCTTAATTCATGGGCTCTTCCATATGCAATCCAAATTGCATATAGGCCCATTTACTTATGTTACCATGTCAACTAGCTTATCTTTGATGCATCAATTAAATTGTCATGCATCATCCCATGTTTGTGCATTATGCCATGTTATTGATTGTTTGTCTCTCTGCGTTGTTTGTTTGCTTCTTCTCGAATAGACGACGACGTTGAGACAGACGAGGTTTACGACACTACTTCAGAGGAGTTAGCCCAGTACCAGGCTACTGAGTTTGCAAGCAAGTATTCACTCACCTGAGCCATTGTGTCCTTTCCACACTGGATACCGATACTTTCCGTTGTCTATCCTGCTAGCCTTAAGATTCGATGCTTGTGTTCCGATCCTATCACATGTTATCCTGTAACCTGATATAGCCTATCCTCCACACCTATACCCTGTTGCTTGTTGCCTGCGTCTTACTAGCATGCTTAGGGTTGTTTGTGCTCGAGTCTGACGTCAGTTATTTCTGTTACCTTATTTATTATGTTCTGTGGCTCGATGTTTAAACAACAACCTGTTAATGTTTGAGGTAATACTAATTTGATGATAAGGCACCGGCAGGAGGCCGGGTATGGTTTTGAGGCCTGCTAGTGTCGAACTCAGGAAAAGTTCTTGTCCTCTAGATCCATGATGAGCGCGCTAACCGCATGTGGGAAGCGTGTATGGGCGCCCCCTCAACTTTGATTCGATTCGCATCTCGTCCAAATCGCCTCATTTAGTTCGGGTTTTCCATTTGCCGCATGCATATGCAGGTGCGAACCCTTGGCGCCAGGGTGGTAACTTTTGTAGTCGGCATTTAGGGAGACACGTTCTTAGAGTGCTATGAGGGTCCCCTTTTCTGCGTGGGGCTTGATTAGCCGTGCGCTCAACTGCACGGGGTTCTTTGGGCTTGATGCGAAGATGAGTTGGGTTGTGTTGAGTACCTCGCTTGGTGGGTTGATCCCCCGTCTGGGGGGATATTCTTACGTGTACGGCCAAATTGGTGCATCCCTGCAGGGTTAAATGTTCTCGAGAAGCCGTGTTGTCCGCGGTTATGGATGACTTGGTGATATGGCTGGCTAACAAGGATTAGACAACTTACACCTAATTAATAATATTTTGACTAGTAATAGGCTTATTGACACAATAACTTGAACCTTCACTAATCCAACTGTGTGAGTTATCCTCGGATTGCTTCTTTGGATAAGGGGCGAGATCCAGGATGGGTTTGTTTGAGGTTAGTGATAGTTGGTTCCGATGCGCTATCTTATCCCCTTCCTTTTAGCCGGATGTTGTAGCGTGTCTGTGTAGTTGGTTAGGCAGCCCGCTGCCGCATCTTTATATCACCTATCTTCCGTTGAACCCAAATCATCTGTACTTGGTGTTGCCGGGTACACTTTGGTATCGTGTGCGTCTTGCTTGCCAGTACTCGTCTGTACTGACCCCTTTGGGGCTGCGTGTTCTGCAGACTACGTTTCCGACGATCCCCATGGTGGCTACTACGTGGAGTATGACGAGGCTGCTGACGAGTAGATAGCGGACCCGGGCAGGATCCGAGACTCCGTGGATGGGCTCCGTCTTTTCGTTTCCGGCCTCTTAGGCCTATTTGGATCTTGTCTGTACTCAGACACTTTGGATGCTTCCGCTGTGATGTAATGATGACTTGTTGGGACATGTGTCCTCTGGATGATTGTATTTGCTATCTCTGCTCTAGTGAGAGCTATTTGCCACTTATTTCTATTTCTTTGTGTCTTAGAGATTTGTTGTGATATCACTGTTCAGATGCCGTTGACGTACCATGTGTGTATGTTATGAAGTACGTCAATAGAAGTAGTCGGATTTCTATGGGATGGTTTACGCAGACGATGAATAGTAGAGGATGGTTGTCACACGTTTACGTGTTGGCCTACTCATATTGAGACGCGGGTGCCGGTATGCCCCGTAAGCCATTTATCTACTGTTTAGCGGGCTGTGAGTATCCTCTAAAGTCCGGGTGCGACAATTTTTACATAGGATTAGAATAAAAAGGCGAGTACATGCCTAGTGCCTTGTACATCATGGTGTAGTCGGCGCCGTCGTCGTCATCGGGGTCGCCCAGCGACTCCCCCTTCGGGGCGGCGCTGCTGCTGCCCTGCCCTGGGTCGCCTATGTGCATTGGCGCTGGGGGCAGGCGTCGTCGTCGTCGCTGTCCGAGAGGAGGATGACGTCGCCCGACGCCTGTGGAGGAGCTCGCCCTTCCCTGATGACCAGGGTCTGGCTGCGAGTCCGCCGGCGAGGCAGCGCTTCCTCTGGCTCCTCCTTCACGACGGCGAGGGGGACGGGAGCGGGAGCAGACGCGGCCGTGTTGCGGCGGTTCCTCCCCCGCCTCGCCTGGCGCTCGAGGTGGGCGAGGACCCGGGCGAGAGTGCGCCCGGGCTTGCTCCACCAGATGCGGCGGCCGGCGGCGCTGTTGCGGCTCGAAATGGGGCCGTGGGAGGGGACGTCGGCGAGCTCCGCCTCGAAGCGGTCCTAGAAGAACGTCGTCCAGGCGGCCTCGTTGGCGGGATGCCACTAAGGCTGGCTGCGCATCGCCGGCGACATCCGCGCAGGCACAGGCACGCCGCCCGCGCTGAGCCGCCAGTTCCTTGGCGCGCTCATCCCCGGCGGCGAGTGGTACTTGGCCTCGTAGAGCAGCCGCGCCTCCTAGAGGTGCAGGGTTCGTCGGCCGAACCCGTGGGCGGCCGTGCCGACGAGGTAGCGACGGTTAACCGTGGCAACGAGAAGGCGGGGGGGGGGGGGAGGGGGAGAATGGCGACGTGGCCGGGTTTTGTAGCCGGGCGAGGGAGGGCAAGACGAGGCGGCGGCAGCGCCATTACTTCGCCGCGTGGGCGATTGGACTGCTCCGCCGCAGTGTGCCGTCTCCTCGAGGCGTTAAAGCGCGCGGCTCCCGAGCCGACGAGGCTCTCCCTCGCTGACAGGACGGGTCCGCAACCCGAAGGGGTTTTGTTTGGGGCGACGAGTGGAAACAGGACATCCCCGTGGAGCGCGGCGCCGTCCGGATGAGCCCGCAAAAGGGTGGCTGTGACCACCGATCCGGACGACTATTGGGGGAGCGCGACTGTAGATGCTCTTGCCGACATCCCAAAACTGAAGGAGAACGGTTATTCTGACGTGGTCATAGTGAAATGGACGAAAACGATGATTAGGACCCAGTATTAGGCCGCGCTTGGATGCTTGTTTAGTTTCTCCGCCCAGGAATATTTACGGGGGAGTTTTGTTGTGCCCACCAAATCCGGCGGGATGTTAGACGGACACGTCCGTAATATTTACACGCGCAGTAGACAAGAAAAAGAAGCGACGGAAATTACGGAGGCCTAGAAACACGGCGAACCAAGCACTAAAACTGAGATCAGTTAGGACCTCCGAATTTTACGGACGTATTGACTAATAAACGCTATACCAAGCGGGGCCTAAATGAAGGAAGAAGGCGTGGCTAACTTTTTGTCCTCTCCTCAAAATTTCCCCAAAACTCCTCTTCTTCTTGCAGAGGAAGCAAGCGAGCAGAGCCAGGGCGTGCGCGAATGGCGGATTCGTCGGCGCCGACGCGGGTGATGATGGCGGTGAACGAGTCGTCGCTCAGGGGGTACCCGCACCCCTCCATCAGCTGCCGCTCCGCCTTCGACTGGATGCTCTCCAAGCTCGTCCGCTCCAACGCCGACGGCTTCCACCTCCTCTTCCTCCACGTCCAGGTCCCCGACGAGGACGGTACGTTTAAACTCGCGCCCCTCTCTTAAGTTCCTCGTAATGCCCCACGGCTGGATTTGCTTGCTTCCCGCGTACTTGGGGTGCTCGATGAAATGCGTCAGTTCACTGTCGAGGTCGCGCAAGGATGGTGTTGGTGTCGCCTTAGTATGTGATGCAGCGATGTGAGCGGTAGCTCTTCTTCGAGCACGTTCTACTTGTCTTAGCCTGCCCTAATGTTGCCATATGAAACGCACGATAATTTTGTAGTACTATTGATCTCATGATCTATGCTACTATCCTTACTGCAATCCAACTGTTTATGTGCACGAGATCCGCTGCTGTTGCGACCTATATACACCGTAGCGTTTGGTATGAGTTGCACGAACATAAGACAGAAGAGGGAGAGATCGCATGCTTCTGATGCATCCGGCCACTTGCTCGGTTTGTAGCGTCCTATTTTGGCTGCATATAGTGTTGTAGGAAAAGGTACTTTAGTGCGGAGCTTGTTCTATTTCAGGGTTAGTCAACGGTATGTACAACTGAAGTAGGCTACTCATACTAGCTGGTGGTTGATGCCATGTTGGTTGTTGTTGCTGCATCTGAATTAAGTGTAGTACCACTACAAATGCCAGGACCAGAAGCTGTGGGGGTGTACTCAGTATCTCTGATTCCATTACCTGTTCCTATGCCAATGTAGGTTATGTAGTAAGTTTTGCTGTTTCCGGATAGAGGGTTCTGCTTAGTTTGTCTTTTTGTATGACTGGGGTGGTACTAGTGCTTTGCAAGTAGTGTAAATGCAGATTGCAGAGGTTTTGTATCCTTAATCTTAACAAATGTATGCATAGGTAGTGCAAAGTGTATTTCTGAATGGAAGGCACACTGCATAGTTTAGAAGAGCATGCCATATGATTGATGCCCCCAGTTGTGTTCACTTGTTCAGGATATGCAAGGGATTATATGTACACGTGGTTGTTTGTTAATGTTTTTTTTGTTTTGTTCGGATGGCACTTGACCAGACGCATATGAATATGTAAACTCATGTGTTTACAACTTGTCATGTCTGACCTCATTCCTCTCTTTTTTCATCTCTAATTTATACCATTCTACATTTCTAGGAAAATGCTAAATGATATTGCTGCAATAGTGTGTTTTGTGTGGCAGGGAAGGTCTTGGCACCTCGATTAAATAGTCTCTTATCACATACTTTTATCTCAATAACAAGTTGTTGATTGGCTTGGGTTTTTCAGCTTATAGCTTACACTTTTCTCTTGAGATATTACCTACCACTTAGCTGTTTTTGCTGCCCAGCATTATTTACAGAAACAGCTTACTTGTTTCTAGTGTTTGAAGAAATGCTGCTGTTGCAGCAACATTTGGCCCGTGCTACCTATTTTTGTGCAATGCCTACCCCAACTTGTTTGGGACTCAAAGGCTTGGTTGTTGTTGTTGTACCTATTTCTGTGCAATATCCTATTTAGGTCATTTGGAAAGGAAGAGAAATCTCTTGCCTTACTATTTTATCAGCGCAATGTGTAGTTTGTTTCATTCAAAATACAGTGACCCGGCCACTTGCTCGGTTTGTAGCGTCCTATTTTGGCTGCATATAGTGCTGTATGAAAAGGTACTTTATGCGGAGCTTGTTTTATTTCAGGGTTAGTCAACGGTATGTACAATTGAAGTAGGCTACTCATACTAGCTGGTGGTTGTTGCTTTGTTGGTTGTTCCTGTGCATCTGAATTAAGTGTAGTACCACTACAAATGCCAGGACCAGAAGCTGTGTGTGTGTGTGTGTGGGGGGGGGGGGGGGGGGGTACTAAGTGCCTCTGATTCCATTTACCTGTTCCTTTGCTGTTTCCGGATAGAGGGTTCTGCTTAGTTTGTCTTTTTGTATGACTGGGGTGGTACTAGTGCTTTGTAAGTAGTGTAAATGCAGATTGCAGAGGTTTTGTATCCTTAATCTTAACAAATGTATGCATAGGTATTGCAAAGTGTATTTCTGAATGGAAGGCACACTGCATAGTTTAGAAGAGCATGCCATATGATTGATGCCCCCAGTTGTGTTCACTTGTTCAGGATATGCAAGTGATTCTGCGTACACGTGGTTTTTGGTTAATGCTGTTTTTTTTGTTCGGATGTCACTTGACCAAATGCATATGAACATGTAAACTCATATGTTTACAACTTGTCATGTCTGACCTCATTCCTCTCTTTTCTTCATCTGTAATTTATCATTCTACATTTCTAGGAAAATGCTAAATGATATTGCTGAAATAGTGTGATTTTGTGTGGCAGGGAAGGTCTTGGTACCTCGATTGAATAGTGCTCTTATCACATACTTTTATCTCAATAACAAGTTGTTGGTTGGATTGGGGTTTTCAGCCTATAGCTTACACTTTTATCTTGAGATATTACCTACCACTTAGCTATTTTTGCTGCCCAGCATTATTTATAGCAACAGCTTACTTGTTTCTAGTGTTTGAAGAAATGCTGCTGTTGCAGCAACATTTGGCCCGTGCTACCTCTTTTTGTGCAATATCCTATTTAGGTCATTTGAGAAGGAAGAGAAAACTCTTGCCTTACTATTTTAGCAGCGCAATGTGTCGTTTGTTTCATTCAAAATACAGTGACTTGATTTCTCTATGAAGACTAAGGTTTATCTCATCATTGCCTTTGGCTGCGTAACTTCAGCAAAATTCTGAGATTGTCCAAATCCGTTTAAAATTTTAAAAACGATCTACAGTAAAGTAGAGTTGCCCCCTTTGTATAATAGGAACAGAAAGAGTTCCAAATAATCCAGCTATTTAGTTATACTTTGCAAATGAATGAAAACTTTGATTACCGTGGCAGTTTGGTAGTGTGTCTGAAACATTTAGTCCTTTTCATTCTCAAGGAATGGTCGAATGAATGTGAAGGCACGTTATGCCGATATAAGAGCAACTGCTGGCTAATACACATGAGATTGGCTTCCAGTTAAGTTGTTAGTTTGTTACTAGCTTTACATGCTTGATATTCTCCATGTTTGCTATGCCTTCTGAACTAGTGTATGAGACGAAATAGCTTTTTTGTACTCTCCGATGGTTTGACATGAATCTTGCTTTTATGTGTCATGATTTTTTGGCCAGAAGGCACTTCACCTGATACTTGACTTCAGTAGCTGATGACCAAGAAGCTTAGGGAGCACTTCTCTCTGATGCCACTTAATTGCTTTCCCTCTTTGTATATTTAAACCTTTATTTTTTTTGTTAATTGATGTTGCTGCCTGAAATAGCTGCTTGCTGTTCTCAAAAATAAAAAGGCTCCTTTCCTTGTAAGATATCTAGCTAGTAAACTAGCTCAGTCTGTGCTTGTGCTTTATGTTATTATATAGCATAGCTGATATCTGGCTAACAGATTGTTTGCATTAGAAATTCTGCAGACGCACTGTCAAACTCGGGGTTTATTTGATGCCGCCCTAAATTCTGATTAGTAAAATGGCTTCTTGTAGACTCATATTACATGTGTTTGCATGTCCTATATTCTCCCAGTTTGTCGTGCAACAGTCCAATATGGAGTACTTGCTTAAACATTTTGATATTTAGATCATATTTTTGTCTGCCTGATGTATTCCTTATTTCTTCTTTGTTGCCAATCCAAAGGATTTGATGATGTGGATAGTGTGTATGCTTCACCGACGGACTTCCAGAGCATGAAGCAGAGAGACAAGATAAGAGGGATTCACTTACTTGAGTACTTTGTGAACCAATGCCATCAATTGGGGGTAGTTATATGATTTAATGTTTTCTTCAGTATTGTAGGCTCCACTTAGTAATAATTTCATTTTGATTTTTAACGGTTCATCTAATTATGCTGCAGATAAAATGTGAAGCTTGGACCAAACAGGGGGATCCAAAGGAGGTTATCTGCCACGAGGTGAAGAGACTCCAGCCTGATCTTCTAGTTGTGGGAAGTAGAGGCCTCGGGCCATTTCAGAGGTAATATATGTCAAAATCACTTGGTGTGTTAGCTTGGATACCATTTTTCTTATAGAAGTGTGTAGTATTATGTAATAACATGGCTACATGTATATTTTGATAAAAAGATTCATCAACTAGGTGTGCATCCCATCCAAACAAAGATATATTACTATCAACTTTTTCGGGCAAAAGTTGTGTTGATATTACAGTATTGTCACTCTGTTTCTTTCTGTTTGTTACCTTAGTATAGTGGCAGGTTAATTTTTGCTGTACTCTGAAGCAAGACATATTATCTTGCTGACATTGCAAACAGAGCAAATATCATTTGCTAATTTGCTTGCATGTTGGATGATACAGAAAAACTGTATTTATTTTACCAAATGTTCTGTACAGCATCCTTTTGTTTTGGATAAGCATTTTATGGAGGTACAGAATATCAAACCTTGCATCTTGAAGTTGTCATTTTTTTCTTATTTAGTTATGATGGAGATCTAAGACAAGCGTTATATGAAGGAACCTTGAATTAGATATATTGGATAATCCACTCCTATCAATTACTCCCTCTGTTCCTAAATGTAAGCTGCTTTGGTAGCTCAATTTGAACTACCAAAACGGCTTACATTTAGGAACAGAGGTAGTACAAAACAAGGGGAAACAGCCGAAAGTTTTTTGCCCTCAGACTTGTGTTGAACATCTAAGGAAAAGGGTTTCCATCACTACATCAAACACAGTTAACACTGAATATTTGGAGCCGACTGTGAATTAGTTATTGTACTCCCATCCGTCTCAAAATAATTGTCTCAAACTTGGACAAAACTGGATGTACCTAGACATGTTTTAGTGTTAGATACATCCACTTTTGTCCAACCTTGAGACAATTAATATGAGATGGAGGGAGTAGATAACCACATCAGAATTAGGAATGTTATGCTTGATTTTCTAACCTTGAACTCAGATCTGTTATTCTTGAACACTATACATTGATCTCGTTCTAGTAAGTTGTATGCATTTTATCCTCTGTTTGCCAAAATCTTTCCCAGTTTTTCATGTCTTTCATGCTGTACTTAAAAAAAAAGTAAGTAGTCCCTCATTTCTGTAAAAGCAAAAGGAAAGTTAACCTTCCTACATGGGTTGAATGATCAGAGACACAAGGCATTTCTTTTGTTATGCCCGTGCACCTTCTAGTGAAGTATTGCATATCTAGATTTAAGCTGTGGCCTTTCCCGTTGGTATGGTCCTGTCATTCTTTCTGATTTGTGATGGTGCTAAGTAAGATCAGTCAACTTCTTAAAAGCTCCAAATGCATAGATGCAGGATGTAGGTTTTTTTATACTTTGTGCGCATGCATGTACTTTGTGTCATTATAATTATGAAGAGGGACTTCGATATTCGTGCTCCCTGGACAAGATGCTGCCTTGTAAATCAAGCAACAGTAGAAGCGTGCCTAGCTATTGTGATAAAGACCTCTTTCACTATTACTATAGGAGAGCGTGCTATTGATAAAAGACTTGGTGATTTATCAATGTCCTATTCGTAGAGAACTAATCATGTACCTGCCTATGATGTAGTGATCTATACTGTAATACACAGGCGACATTCATGTGCCTGTGTGCTATTGCCGTACATCATTTAGCTTTGGCCAGTAGTTAGTTGATTACAAGTATTATTGCCAGCTCTGTTTTTCTCCCATTTACTCACAGATTTTCTCCCAATTCAAGAGATATAGACGTGATATAATGTAATTCTGCCATACATAGTTTCTCTTTATAACACTGATGCAAAAAATACTATTTACTCAGCTACCTGATTCAATGGTTTTCACATGGGCTGATGTCATATGCTATGTTTGAATCCATAGCTGATAGCTGTGACTCAAATGAATATTTTTTCGCAACCTATTTATATATTTCGAGGATATGGGAGTTGCATGTGAGGGTTTGATCTTCCCAGAATATATTTCTAAATCCAAATGCATTATTTTCTGTCACTGTTTTGTGAACAAGAAAAGCTTTGCAATTTTGAGTGGTTTACGGTTCCAAAGTTCGGACCATTACCTGCATCCTTTATAACGATGCAGCCTATACATAATATGCTTTTTTGGTTTTTCCGTTATGTTCCTTTTGTCCCTTCTTATGTGACCAGTGACTACAGCATGTTCATATGCAAACTTAGATAGATTCTTGTTCTGATAAAGTGTACATTACTGAAATTAGTATGATGTCCAATTTTTTTTCTGAATCATGCTACTGTGGTCCACTCTTGTGGGAAAAACATAGTGATTTCTCACCTTTCAGGAAAGCGAAATTTCACTCGAATCTAACGGTTGGGTTTTTTGACTTGCAGGGTTTTCGTTGGCACAGTGAGCGAGTTCTGCGTGAAGCATGCCGAATGCCCAGTCATCACCATCAAGCGCAAGGCCACTGAAGCTCCCCAGGACCCTATCGACGACTGATGCTTTCCGTGCAGCCACAGCACTTGAGAACGAGATATTCATCACTGCTTAATGGGTCAATGTACAAATAGAATATGGAAGTGATCGACTGGGTACTGCTAGTACAAGACTTCGCATTAGCCAAAACTAGAGTGAAGAAGATGGAGACGCTGTCCATCACCGATGATGGATGACTAGTAAACATCGTCGTGTATCGTCATATGAGAGTATGAGACACATCAAGCTGTGAACCTAAGCTACTGCCACTTTGATCGATGATCGATCATG
Organism: Alopecurus myosuroides; assembly: GCA_028641055.1. NCBI lineage: Eukaryota > Viridiplantae > Streptophyta > Magnoliopsida > Poales > Poaceae > Alopecurus > Alopecurus myosuroides. The sequence goes on from CM054060.1 coordinate 104,400,296, forward strand.
TGCTGCTACTGCTACTACCTAGGGCTTTGCAGAGACGAATGTCCCGCCCCTTACTTGCCCTTGCCTGACCGCTCCGTTGGCAGCTGCAGGGTATCTGAAACCTGCGTACTCCTTGGGCATGCCGCTGGTAACCACCTGGGGGTGCTGCTGCTGCTGCTGGCGCGCTCTGCTGTCGGGCTTGCTGTCGCTCTTCCACGCGGCGGGTTTCCCCGGCGCGAACTTGATCTCGAAGCCGTCGTCCATGTCGTGGATGACGGCGCGGGAGCTCGGCATGGGCTTCATCGGCGGGTACTTGACCTCGAATCCCTTCTCCAGGTCGCCGCCCACGGCGTTGGTGCCGTAGTAGTGCTGCTCGGAGTAGGGCTTCTTCTTGGAGAGCCGGCGGCCCCAGAGGCCGCCCCGCGACGCAGGCGGCGACGGCGAGGAAGGAGATGACCCCGAGCACGGTGAACACCGGCGCGAAGGAGCCCCTGGACGTGGTGGCCGGCTGCGCGTGCGTCGTGGAGCTGGAGGTAGGGTAGTACGACATGGGCTGCGTTAACGAAGACATGCTCGATCTTCCTCTCCCTGCCTCTCTCTCTCAGCTAGCTCTTGCAAACTACGCACTCGGCTGTTCTTCCCTCTCGAGGAAGGAAATGGCCTGCGATGGAGCGTGCTGGTTGGTTGGTTTCCTGGGTGCCGAGGGAGGGGCAGCGGCGTGGTCCTTTTATGATGGAGCGAGGCAAAGGCCCGGATTTGAATTGAACAAAATTCCTTTCCGTTCTCACAGGCCAAGCCCGTTGGTATGATGATGTTGCATCGCCCATCTTTTCACTCATTCTTTTTTCCTCTCTCGCTCGTCTGCTCTCGCAGCAGCAGCGGAGATCTTTGAACGCATCGGACCGCGGGAAAGGCGCGTGCTCTGGGATCTCTTTGGAGCAGTTCAATGCGCGGGCTTGGCATAGCGTCGCTGCCTGGCTGGTCTCTCTCCTCACGCTCCCTGTACTGTTCTCTGTACTGCTGCTGCGTTTTTGCTTTCGCTTTTGGACGTTGCATTGGATCAAAGCAACCGTAGCAGCAGCAGGCAGGCAGGGCAGGGACATCGCATCGCTTTGGCTTCTTTGATTGCTTTCCGCCCCCGCTTTAGCAGATTGTGGGGGCGCGGAGGAATGAGCGCCTACTTGACTAGTCGCCTTTCTTGGGCGTGCCAATGCCATCTAATCTCATATATACTTGAGGTGACATCCTAGAGCGTCTCCACTGGCACCCCTAGTAGTCGTCCGGATCGGCGCACCGGGCCGCCCTTTAGGGGCTCGTCCGGACGCCACGCGCCCATGGGGCCGCCCTGTCCCCTACTCGGCGCCCCAACCAAAACCCCTTCGGGTTGCGGACTCGCCCTGTCAGCGAGGGAGAGATTTGTCGCCTCAGGAGTCGCGCGCATTGACACTTCCGGTCACAGTCAAGACGGCACGCGGCGCGGAGCAGTCCAATCGCCCACGCGGCGACGTTATGGCGCTGCCGCCGCCTCGTCTTGCCGGCGCCCTGGCTACAAAAACCCGGCCCCGTCGCCATCCTCATCGTCATTCTCCCCTCGCCTTCTCCTCGCCATGGTTAACCGTCACCGCCTCGTCGGCGCGGCCGCCAATGGGTTCGGCCGCCGAACTCTGCACCTCTTGGAGACGAGGCTGTTGTACGAGGCAAACTTCCACTCGCCGCCGGACATGAGCGCGACGAGGAACCAGCGGCTCAGCGCATGCCCCCGTTTCGGCCGCAACAATGCCGCCGGCCGGCGCATCTGGTGGAGCAAACCTGGGCGGACTCTCGCCCGGGTCCTCGACCACATCGAGCGACAGATGAGGCGGGGGAGGAACCGCCGCACCACGGCCGCGTCTGCTCCCCCACTCGTTCCTCTCGCCGTCGTCAAGGAGGAGCCGCAGGAAGCGCCGCCACGCCGGCGGACTCGGAGACAGTCCCTCGTCATCAGGGAAGGGCACGCTCCTCCGCAGGCGCCAGACGACGTCATCCTTCTCTCCGACAGCGACGACGACGACGTTTGCCCTCTCCCGCCAGTGTACCTCGACGACCCAGGGCAGAGCAGCAACAGCGCCGTCCCGAAGGCGGAGTCGCCGAGCGACTCTGATGACGACGACATCGGCGACTACACCAAGTTGTATAAGGTCCTAGGCATGTAGCAGCCGTTTTATTTAAAATCCCTTTCTAAAATATGTAAAAATCGCCTATATTCGGCCATCTTCAATGAAATCTAGTTGTCTGCCAATTTTTCAAACTGTTTTTTTTTTTGTAAATTTTCGCCTACTTGGGCGGCGGCGCTGCGAGGCAGAGCGAGCGGACGTGGCGGCGTGGGCCAGTTTGTGGACGATTTGTGTCGCTGGCAGGACGGACCCGTGGCGCGGAACGACTCGTCCGGCGTCCCCACGGGAGCCCTGGGAGACGGGGTTGGGCTGGGTTTGCCGGACGAGAACAAATGGGCGTCCGGGCGGGATGACTTATTGAGGGGCGCGAGTGGACGCGTTCAGGGCCCGTCTGGACGGGAAAGCGCTCGGGGCGGCTTTTGGAGACGCTCTTAGGGCATCTCCAGTCGCCCCCCCAGGCGGCCTTTTTAGCGCCGGAAGCGGCGAATAGCGCCGTTTGCTCACCAGTCGGCCCCCCAGAAGCCCAAATAGCGCCGCGGCACCCAGGTCAAACACAGCACGCTGGGTTCGGCCTGGGGGGGCGAAACTGCGCGGCACGCGCGGGCCAGCTCTGTCAGTGACGCGCCGAAAAAACGCGGGAACAGAACCGCCCCGTGATCATCTTCTCGGCTCCCGCGTCGGTCAAAGACTGCCGACGTTTATGGCGTGGCGGCCGCCCAGTGCATGCGCCCGTTCAAAGGTTGTCGGCGTAATGGCGTGGCGGGCGGCAGCGAGGGGACGCGCGCGCAGTAAATGCCCGACAGGCTACAAAAGGCCCCCGCCGCTCGCCGCCCCGCCCCATTCTTGCACCTCGCTCTTCTCTCCTTCCTCGGCGCTCTCCTCTCCCCCGCGCTCTCATTCCTCCACGCACAAATGGCGAACTACAACAACGCCGCCGCGGCCAACGGCTGGACCCGCCGCCACCTTCGCCGGGACGAGGCGATGGCGCTGTACCGCGCGGGCTACCGTGCCCGCCGGACAGCCGCCTCCCGAGCTCTGGCGCCGGGCAGCCGCGCTGGGCCCTCAGCGCGGGCGGGGTACCCGTGCCTCCGCTCCCGTCAACGGACGCGGAGTTCCGGCGGGCCATCCGCGAGGTGCGCGAAGGCATGGAGGTGGCCGAACGCCTACCGGCGGACGGCTGCGACGAGTTCTGGTGGCAGGAAATCACGCGGCGCCGCGACAGGGAGCTCGCCTCCTTGGGCGACAATGGCCCCGTCGAGGGCCGCGCCAATGGCCAAGGGCGCCGCCGCTGGTGGGGATGCCACCACCGCACTCCGAGTGGGTGGTGGACTACATCCACGCCGGCAACACGCCGCGACTGGAGATGCCACCCCGGCAGAGCTCCACGTGGGATGCGCGGCGGACGGGCGCCGGCTCCTCGTCGACCACCTCGAGCTCCTCCGGCGCCCGTTCTCTCTCTGTCACCCCCCTTTCTGAACTCCGGCGCGCCAGCCCGCAGGCGCAGCGGCGGCGCCCTGCGCATTGGCGAGCCACGCTTCGAGCGCGCGGTCCGTCCGAAGACGGAGCCGACCGAGGACGCCGACGACGAGGAGTGGCCCGGCCAGAAGGCCGCGGGGGAGCTGTCCCTCAACACGCTCCAGCCCCTCGCCGACGACGTCGCCGCGGACTGGAGCTTGCGGGAGAGCACCGCCCAGGAGCTGGAGCTCCAGCGCCGCCTGCTCGCTGAGGCGGAACAGCGCAAGGCGGCGCGCGACCAGGAGGCTGCCGCCAACGCAGCCCGCCGCCGCGTCCCTCCCCCACCGCCGACGAAGGACCCCGTCTACGTCGTGCTCGACCCCGACTCCGACGAGGAGGACGAGATCCAGCGAGCCCTCGCGGCGAGCAGGTGGGGAACTCCGACTGCGGCGACCCCGGACAGGGACCGAGCAGGCGCGATGGCGACGGCCCCGACGACGACGACGGCGGCGGCAACGACGTCGACTACAGCCAGGCCATCGCTGCGCGCCTAGGCCTTCAGTAGTTTAGGTTAAATTTAGTTTAAATTTGCGTTTTAGTTTAAATTTGCGTCGAACTTTTACGAACTTTGCTGAATTCAATAAAATGCGCCGAGTTTCAAATCGAGTTTTTTTGGGCCGAAACTTGGGCTCGGGGAACGACTGGAAAGCCTGCCCCCTAGGTTCCAAATTAGCGCCGTTTGGCGCCGTGGCGGCCCCAAAACGCCGCAACGGCTGGAGATGCCCTTAGGCCTGGTTCGCCACCGTAGGTTTTGCTCTTCCATCATATGTGTCCGAATACGGTCTAGTGCTAGGAGTGGACATCTTCGGTGGAGTGCAGGTAGGCTCCGGATGGAGTCTTGGCAGCGTGTAGGAGGCACAATAATTCTGCCTAGCCTAGGTACGTAGCGACGTGGACGGACGTAGTAGTCACGCAGATGCATTCTACTGATTGATCCACGAGAAGCATGCTTGCTCCACGGACGGAAATCTGTAATCCATTCGGTGGTGGCCGAGAATCTTGTTTCCGCTATTTCCACGAGAACCGAAAATGTATAACTACGCAAAAATTTACGAACCAAACGAAACGAGATTCATGCAGTGTGCGATGGAGGTACAGTACAAGGTGCGTAGAGGGACTGCACTGGCTGATTCACATCGGCGGACGGAACAAAAGAAAGAAAAAAATTGAAAAGCAAGTGCTTCTACATTCGCTCTGCGCGGCGCCACAATTTGGTCGCGTCACGCCGCGCTGCCGCTGCTTTGCTCGGCCGGGCTGTCCTGTCCGCACTCGCACTCGCACTCGAGATTCCTGCCAGGTCCCAGGTGTCATGTCGCCATGCATGCCCGTGTTGTCACCTCACCCAGGTTATAGGGTCTAGTGGTGCGTCGGCTCGGACAAGGAAATGCTAGTGCTGCTATCTGTCACTAGAAAAGTAGCAACGCCAGGAGCACGGCCGCTCCGGCCCAGAAATTTTAGGGCCCCTCCCAGAAATTCGTCCACTAAACATTAAGCAAAAATAAATAAATTCATATATGGAAAAAGGCCGGGATAATGATTGGGCCCTTTCATTCACGTGGGAGAGTAGTACACATGGTTGCGAACAGTTTCTTCTGGGCCCTTTAGTTTCAGCTATTCAGCCTTAATGGCATCTCTGATCCATTTCTATATCTAAAATTCATCGCCCATCTCCTCCTCAAACCTCACCCGCCGCGGCAGTTTGGCAAATGGCAACCTGATTCCCCGAATCCTTCTCGTACTCTCGACCGCCAAGGCGCCACGCCGCCGACAGGTTCAACCGGCCAGTGTCGTCCAATCTAAAGGAACACACGGTATATTGTCTCTAGGCAGGCTAGGTGATATATCCTTTTCTTTTGTACTTTATGAATCTCTTTGGTGCCTCTTACTTCTTAGATTAGGGTTAAGTATCTCAATCATTTGCCCCGATGAAGTTGCATATACAGATTTACAATCTACCTTAGTGTGTGCTTTAATTTTATATAAATTTAAATACCCAAATATGGTTAGTGTTTAAAGATTTGTGGTATGAAATGGGATGATACTGATATTGATTCCAACCTGACCGACTTTGCATAATTTTAAGGGTGAATTGAAATTGGAATAGTCATTTCCGAAAAGGGTTTTCGCCGTAAAACTTCAATATCTTGTTTCTCTCTTTAATCTCTATTTAGCTAAAATACATTTGTTTTAATTATTTATACTAAGGGGCTCTAAATTTTAGGTTCGCCCCGGGCCCCTGGAATCTCAGGACCGGCCCTGGGAACAAAGTGCATTAGGCCATCTTCTACGGGATGCTCAATTTCCCCGGACAGGCCGGATTTGAGATCTTCGAGCCAAAACCAAGTCTCTACGGGGCTGCCCAACCCTCGCCTCGGTCCGTTTTCGGTCTGTGGCTGCTCAAATCCAGACCAAATTTGGTCCAGAAATGAGCAGCCCGCGGACAGAAAACGGACGCGCGTCGTGGCTCTGTCACCGCTCAGTCAAAGCGCGTGGCCTACCGGCGTCCCCGCGCTCACCAGTCCCCACTCCCCTCCCGCCCTCTCACCTCGCCGGCGGCTAGCATACCGTAGCCATGGGTACGACCACGACGGCTAGTGTCGCACCCGGACTTCTAGAGGATACTCACAGTCCGCTAAACAGTAGATAAATGGCTTACGGGGCATACCGGCACCCGCATCTCAATATGAGTAGGCCAACACGTAAACGTGTGACAACCATCCTCTACTATTCATCGTCTGCGCAAACCATCCCATAGAAATCCGACTACTTCCATTGACGTACTTCATAACATACACACATGGTACGTCAACGGCATTTGGACAAGTGATGTCACAACAAGTCTCTACGACACAAATAAATAGAAATAAGTTGCAAATAACTCTCACTAGAGCAGAGATAGCAAATACAATCATCCAGAGGACACATGTCCCAACAAGTCATCATTACATCACATCGGAAGCATCCAAAGTGTCTGAGTACAGACAAGATCCAAATAGGCCTAAGAGGCCGGAAACGAAAAGACGGAGCCCATCCACGAAGTCTCAGATCCTGCCCAGGTCCGCTATCTACTCGTCAGCAGCCTCGTCATACTCCACGTAGTAGCCACCATGGGGATCCTCGGAAACGTAGTCTGCGGAAACCACAGCCCCAAAGGGGTCAGTACAGACAAGTACTGGCAAGCAAGACTCACAAGATACCAAAGTGTACCCGGCAACACCAAGTACAGATGCTTTGGGTTCAACGGAAGATAGGTGATATAAAGATGCGGCAGCGGGCTGCTCTAACCAACTACAAAGACACGCTACAACATCCGGCTAAAAGAAGGGGATAAGATAGCGTATCGGAATCAACTACCATTAACCTCAAACAAACCCATCCTGGATCTCGCCCCTTATCCAAAGAAGCAATCCGAGGATAACTCACACAGTTGGATTAATGAAGGTTCAAGTTATTGTGACAATATGCCTATTACTAGTCAACTTATTATTGATTAGGTGTAAGTTGTCTAATCCTTGTTAGCCAGCCCTATCACCAAGTCATCCATAACCGCGGACAACACGGCTTCTCGAGAAGATTTAACCCTGCAAGGGTGCACCAATTTGGCCGTACACGTAAGAATATCCCGCCAGACGGGGATCAAACCCACCAAGCGAAACACTCAACACAACCCAACTCTTCTTCGCATCAAGCCCAAAGAACCACGTGCTGTGCGTGCGCGGCTAATCGAGCCCCCACGAAGAAAAGGGGGACCCTCATAGCACTCTAAGACCACGCCGCCCTAAATGCCGACTACAAAAGTTCCACCCTGGCACCAAGGGTTCGTACCTGCATATGCGTGCATCAAATGGAAAGCCCGAACTAAGTGTGGCGATTTGGACGAGATGCGAATCGAATCAGAGTTGCGGGGGGCGCCCATACACGCTTCCCACATGCGGTTAGCGCGCTCAACATGGATCCAGAGGACAAGAACTTTTCCTGAGTTCGACACTAGCAGGCCTCAAAACCATACCCGGCCTCCTGCCGGTGCCTTATCATCAAATTACCATTACCTCATACATTAACAGGTTGTTGTTTAAACATCGAGCCCCCAGAATAATAATAAATATGATAACAGGAATAACGGACATCAGACTCGAGCATAAACAACCCTATGCATGCTAGTAAGACACAGGCAACAAGCAACGGGGTTATAGGTGTGGAGGATAGGCTATATCAGGGTTACAGGATAACATGTGATAGAATCGGAACACAAGCAACGAATCTTAAGGCTAGCAGAATAGACAACGGAAAGTATCGATATCCAGTGTGGAAAGGACACAATGGTTCAGGTGAGTGAATACTTGCCTGCAAACTCAGTAGCCTGGTACTGGGCTAACTCCTCAGAAGTAGTGTCGTAAACCTCGTCTGTCTCAACGTCGTCGTCTATTCGAGAAGAAGCAAACAAACAACGCAGAGAGACAAACAATCAATAACATGACATAATGCACAAACATGGGATGATGCATGACAATTTAATTGGTGCATCAAGATAAGCTAGTTGACATGGTAACATGATTAAATGGGCCTATATGCAATCTGGGTTGCATATGGAAAAGCCCATGGATTAAGGTTGGATTAAATGATCTACAACTAACCATCATGTGAAAGTTGATTAACATGATGCATGTATGAGGAAAACAAAAAGAAAACAACAATAGATTCAATTTGAAAAGGTGTTTACCAAGTTTGGAATTTTATTTATTAAGTTATGAAATTTTGGTTTCTTAAAGGAGTTACACAAGCATTTGTTGTTTTCACCAAGTCTAATTGTTCAAAATAGATAACAAAGTTCATAACTGGAAAGAACACGAAATTTTAGGTGGAATACATGTTTCATTTGTTGAAAAAGAAATTAAGATGAATTAATTATGAATTAAACAAGTTTAAACAAGATTTAAATGAATTTAAATCAAGTATGAATTTATTTGAATTTTATTTGTTCAAAACACTAAATAAAATTCATATTTTAAAAGATTATAATTTTCTGGTTTGAAAACATATTTTATATGTTCAAAAAGAATTTAATTTGACCAAGTTATGAATTTAGCAATTTTAAATGATTTAAACAAGGTTTAAATTATTTAACCAATTTTAATTATTCAAAACAGGAAACAAAGTTTATATTTGGAAAGGTGGTTCAATTTTGCATGGGAAACATATTTCATATGTGACATTTGAATTAAATTTGAATTAGTTATGAATTTGACCAAATTTGTAATGAGTTGTTTGAATTTGAATTTTGAAAATATTTGAAATGTTCAAAACAGTACACAAGTGGGTTAAACATGTAAAGAATTAAATTTGGTACAGAAAACATATTTTATTCATTTAATTTGGATTTGAAATGCACAAGTTATTTGAATTTTAAATGCAGGGGCTATTCTGTGATTTAAACAGTTTTAATTCTAATCCAGGGGCCTAGGTGCGAAAAAGAAATTACAGAGAGGCCCCTGGGGCTTTTTCTACGCGCGCAGAGCCATCCCTGGGTCACTGGCAGTGGGCCAGTGCCCAGCTGGCGCCTGCGTGGCTGCGGGTGGATGCGCGCGTGGCAACCACTGCCTATGGCAGGTGGGCCCTGCCTGCCCGCGTGGCAAATGCGCAAAAAGGGGTTTTATTCTGCGCGCGGGGGGATCGAACCCGCGACGCAGCGTTGCGCGCCGTTGGATCCAACCAGTACGGTGCGGATGCGTTTGTTGACAGAGTAGCGCGCGTGGGGGGTTGAGGTTCAGATTCAGTCAGTTTAACTGAAACTGAAAGTTTCAGTCTTTCTGAAACTTGACGAGGAAGCACTCGCCGGCGGCGAGGATCTGCTGCTGCTGCTGCCTGTGTGCCGTGTGCGCAAGTGATGCGTGCTGGACGTGCGTGCAGGCGCCAGGAGAAGGGAGAGGAGGGAGCGATGCTTACCGTGGGGAAGGAAGGAGGCGCTCGTGCTCGGTGGAGGTGGCAGTCGACGACGGCGACAGCGACAGGGACGACGGCGATGATCTGATGCCTCCGAGGCTGTGTCGATGAAGCGAGGAGGACGAGGACCGCACGGTGTTCACGTTCCCGTGCTCGCGGAAGCTCGACGATGACCACAACCCCTACACCCACCCCATCACTCTCCGGCCATGGCAGCTCACCGGAATCTTCAGAAAATTCAGAGAAGGATTGGAGGGGATCTGAGAAGGAGGAGAAGAACTGGCGGCGGCAGGGAGGAAGAAGAAAGCTAGGGCTAGGGTTTGGGGAGCTCGGGGCTAGAAATAGGGGAGGAAAAGGTGGAGGGAGCAGGTGGAGGGCGCCCTGCTGCGTGCGTGCTGGCGTCAGCTGACGCCAGCCGTACGGAGGACGGAGAAGGGGGCCACGGGCCTGCGCTGCGCGCGCGCTGGGGTTAGGTGGGCTGGGCTGGCCCAGTCTGCCTTCCGCAACCGTTTACTTTTTATTTTTTCTTTCTCTCTTTTTTTTGCTGAAAAGGAAAGGTAAGAAAAAGAGAGAAAATTAGAGGGGTTTTGGGGTTTTAAAATTTGGTGTTAATTTTTATAGTTTGTTAGTTACAAAACCCCAACTGTGCCATTGTTTGGTTTTTCAAAATTTTAAATTTAGTTGCTGTTTGGAAATTCAAATAAATTTGGGTGATTTTGGTGTTAAGTGATTTATTGAAAAGAAACAATGTGATAGTTTGAACTTCCAAGTTTATTGGAAACAATTTGATGTTTAGATTTGAAATTTTTATTTGAAAATTGTAACAGAACAAGTATGAACAAGGATTTTGAAAATTGGTTTGAAATTCATATGGAAAACAAGGGAAAACAAATGGAAAACAAATGCAAAAATTATGATGACATGATGCAAAACATAATTTAACAAAAAGCAAACATTCTAAAGGTTGTTTTTCATACTTGGGATGTTACAGCTAGTACCATGGTCGGACGTGCACCTGCCGGACGGTTGGCATCTCAACCGCGACCACATCCCGGTGCCGCCGGTCCCCAAGGGCGGCCTGGATCGGGAGGTCGAGATCCACCGACGCTGCGACGAGCTGCCGCCGGACCTACGCGGCCACCCCGCGTTCGCCAATGGCCAGTTTAGTTTAGTTTAGGCTTTTTTTGTTTTAATATTGTAAAATATATGGGCCCTTCTGAGCCCCTACCTATGCAATGTCCGTTTTTGGAATGACCAGGCCCGTAGGGAGCAGATGCTCCGGTGCCTGTCCGCGCAGCGCGGTCCACTGCTCAAAAAGACGAAATCCGGACAAATTGGGTCCGGATTTGAGCAGACCCGTAGGACATGTCCTTAGAGCATCTCCACGGGAACCCATCAAATACGCGTCCGGCACCCCCAATTGGTCCTCCTTTGGGGGGTGTCGGACCCGATTTGATGGGCGTGCTCCACAGCGGCACACTCCAATTCGAACCCCTATCTAGTCGTTGTTGACACAAACACCTTGTAGGCGATTAGAAACTTTGATTTAAAACATTCATATGATTACATTTGAATTTAAACTACGGCGGGAAACTTAAAACTAGCCTAACACTATCCTAGACGTCCTCCTCCTCCTCCTCGTCCTCCTCGTCGTCCTCCTCCTTGTCGTCGTAGACCGCCATGTTGGAGGGGTCAGCCTCGTCGTCGTTCTCAGCGGAGGGCGATGGGTTCGCCGCCGTAGCGAGCCAGCGCTGCTCCGCTCTGCCTGGCATCTGCATCCGGTGCAATTGCGCCTGCTCCGAGAGATGGCGGTTGCGCCTCTCGTTCCGCATGACAGCCTTGCGCTGTTCGGCCTCGGCATGTTCCAACCGTCGCACCGCCTCCACGTCCATCGCCATAGCTTCGCGGGCCTGACGGAAGGCGTCTTCGACGCGGGCACGGTGGGCGTTGGCCATGTCGCTTCGGGCAGCCTACCTCGCCTCTCGGCTTGCCCGCGCGACATTCAACTCCTCGTGGGCAGCACGTCGGGCGGCCATGATCGACGCAGACTCACCCTCGTGCCGCGCGACGAGGGCGTGCTTCTCATCGGACGCCGCGTGCGCGTTGAGCTGCTGGTAGACCTGGCGCTCCGCCTCTATGAAGGCGCGGACTTGCTCCTCGCTCTGATGGGTCTCCGAGGATGCCCGAACAGCTGCAGCCTCGGCCACTGCTGCCGCATCCTGGAGGCCAGCGCGGACCCGGCGGAACGCCTCCTCGTTGCGCCATGTGGCGAACGAGTTGTACGCCACGACCTGGTCAGGCCAGACTGGAGGCGGCAGTGGCTCCGCCTCCTCCTGCACCGGCAGCTCAGGCTCCATTGGCTCCACCGGCTCCTCCTCGTAGTGGAACTCGTTGTCGCTGTCGTCGTCACTGTGGCCACGCGTCGTGGCCGCGGATCGGCAGTACAGAGGCGAGTTGCAGCAGGCCTAGAGCCAACGCGACATCGTCTCGGGTGTTTAGGTGGAGTGCGGCGAGGGCGTGAGTGCGGCGAGGGCGATGGGAGTGAGTGCCGCGAGGGCGATGGGATTGAGTGCGGCAATGGCGATGGGAGGTGCCTTATATAGGCGGCTCTCTGGGCGGGAAACAATGGCATGAGAAGCGACGGGAGGGCGGGAAGCGGTGGGAGGGCGAGGACACGTCAGTGCACGCGTCCTGTCAGAGTAAATGGCGGCGACACGTCGCGACCATAGTCGCCAGACACGTCGCGGCCACAATTCACAGCGTCCCGTCGGAGTAATTGGGTGGCGTGTGGATACTGGATAGAGAACCGCCGCCTAGTCGGCTGCCGGGTAGTCGCGTCCCGTCGTCGCCATTAACGCTGCCTCACCCGCCTCCTGCACGGCGCCTTAAACTGCCTTCGGGCCGGTGAGTGTCGCTGACGGGCGGGGTCCCCTGTCGGGAGGGGTGAGCGGATGATGTCCGGCGCCCCCAGCCAGGCCCCCAAGTATGGCGGGTGGGCTGCGCGGCCCGGACACAAAATTAGTGGGTGGACACCTTTGGGGGGTGCCGCTGTGGCGTTTTTTTTGGTCCGGACCCCCATTGGACCTTTGGGGGGCCATTTGGAGGGTGCCGGTGGAGATGCTCTTAAGAGCATTTCCACCGACCAGCATCAAATTCGTGCCCGGCACCCCTAATTGAATCCCTTTTGGGGGCGTCGGACCGGTGTGCGCGATTTCGGTGTGCAGGTGCCACAACAGCGCACCCTAATCGTCGATCATTTTTTTCCACGTAATAGACACAGACACCTTGTGGACGCCTAAACCGCCAATTAAAATTCGCAATTTCATTCAAATTTAGAAATATTTTACATAATTTGAATGAAATTGCAAATGCCCAGCCACGGGCCTAACCCTAGCCTACTTGTCGTTGCCCTAGTCGTTGTCGTCGCTGGTGTCGAGCATGACGACTTTCCCCTTGGAGGAGGCGCCGGCGTGGCTGGAGGAGGGGGGCGTTGCGGGTATGGGTGCTGGAGGTGGCCGTCGCCACGCTGTTGCAACCACCGCGGTTGCCGGATGCATCCACCGCGGTGGGCTGTATCTTCTTCAGCCAACCTGGCGACTCCTGCTCCAGCGTGGCCACCGACCAGGCCATGGCAGCGAGGAGACCGGGCAGTCATCGTCCATCGGGTCACGCAACGGCGACGGGAGGTTGTACGCCTCCTCGTCGAACTACGGCTCCTCCTTGACCCGTTGGCGGAGGAAAAGGCTACCCCGAGGTGGAGAAGGGCGCTGGCGGGGAGGGGTGCGGCGGCGTGAACCACGATGCCCGGGGCTCGCCACCTATGCTCAATGCGGGCGTGCCGCGGCGGCGGCAGCGGCAACAGTCGGAGTGAGAGGACGTTTCCCGTCACGACGTGCTGCCTCCCAGCTTCGACCGCGCTGGCCATGGTGTGGCCAGTCCGATCCCACCAGCGGCGGCGCCCGATGGCGCTCTACCGCGAGAGGAGTACGTCTGGGCTATCGACGAGGTTGATGACGGCCTGCCTCTCCTCCTCGAAGCGGTTGATCCAGCGCCCCAAGTTGTGTTGGCCGTCGTCGTTCTCGGGAAGGCGACGCTCTGCCGGCATCATCCAGCTGCGACGCCTGGCGATGTAGCGACGGACTTGCTCCGCCACTTCGGGGGACCGGTAGGAGGACGAGGCCGCCGTCGGAGATGTGCCACTCCTTCGGGATGCGGCAATCCGGAAGGCCAATGAGCCCGTACTGGTAGATCTCCCACGCGCCCTCTGTGTTGATGGTGCACCTGCTCGTCAGGGTGGTGATGGAGACCTCCCAGGTGTTGGCCATGGCGCTGGCGCAGAAGGCATGGGGGGAGGGAGGCGATGTGCATGGCGAGGGGGAGAGGACGCCTTTTATACTTGGTCGAAGGGCGGCGACCACGCCGTAAATGCCTCGCGTGGGGAAAGCGCAATGCCAGCACCAGAAGCAATACGTCATGTCGCTGGTGTAACTCGCTGGCGTGCTGCAGGCCGGCGTCCCGTCGCATTGGGAACCGGCGAGCGGCATTAACGCGCACCGGCCGCCTGCACGACACCTTAACTCACGCCGGGGGCAGTTTGTGTCGCTGACGGGCGGGGAACGCCTATCGCGTGGGGGTGATCGGACAATGTCCGACGCCCCCAGGCAGGCCCCCAAGTTTGGCGGGTGGGTTGGGGGGCCCGGACACAAAAATGACGGGTGGACACCTTTGGGGGGTGCCGCTGCGGCGAGCTTTTTGGTCCGGACCCCCATTGGGAGTATTTGGTCCGCAGGATTTTAAAAACGTACAAAAATAGGATAACATAAAATTGAGATGGTACCACAACATCTCTACCGACGGGCGCAATACATTGTCCGACACTTGTCACCGACGCGTCCTAATACCTTTTAAAAAAACTGATTGAAAATATATGCGAGATGACGTCTTTTTCACTGAAATTTAAATAAAGAATTACAAACTTTGACGAAATTTGACGAATCTAAACGATGTTTTAAATAACTAGATCTAGCGTCTGGTTGCGCCGCCTGCACGTCGGCCTTGAGGAATTTGCATGCCTCAATGGTCTACCATCAGCAAGACCGGAAGACTGTCAACCTTCCAGAAAGTTGGGGCAAGAGAGAGTTTGTGTTTTTGTGCAGGTTCCATGCTCCCGTCAACTACACGACAATACTTTTCCGGCGCCGTTGATAAAACAACCTTCTTCAAGACTACGAAGTCCTACTGGTTCGATAACTCTGTTTCTTTACCGGGGGAAAGTTTACTCTAGATTGCATCATACCTTCCGCTTGGGGTCTCCCAACGAGTGTGTGATCATGTCCTCATCACTTCCATCGACCACGACTTTACCCGCGAGACTAAGATCATGAAATAATGATATTCGATGATCCCGAGCCACTACCTTCTTAAAAACTTCGGTTTCTTTAGCCGTTGATGCGTGTGAACACATGTTCGTTGAGAGACACCAAGAGCAAGGTATGAAGAGTGCAGCAGTAAGTTTCCCTAAAAAAAACCGAGGTTGAATCGACTAGTAGGGGGAAGGAGTAACTTCAGAAGGTTGATGCAACTTAGATGGAAGGACGCACTACCGGTTCAGCAGCAACGTGGAACCTACACAACACAATCAAATCACTTCGCCCCAACGAAGCAGTGAGGTTGTCAATCTCACCGGTTTTGCAGAACACAAAGAGGTTAAACGTATGGTGTGGAAAACAGTAGGAGAACAGTATGAAAGCAGTAGTAACAGTATGAAAGATGTGTGAAAGCAGTGTGTGTATTATCAGTATGAGAAAAAGGACCGGGGTCCATAGTTCACTAGTGGTGTCTCTCAGTGAAAGATAAAAACAATGTGTGGTGAACAAATTACAGCTGGACAATTGACAGAAATGAAGGCTGCACCGTAGTGCATATGCAAGACATAAACATTACTATGTGATTCATGCGGGCATTAGACCGTCATCCAACTGCGTCTATGAATAATAATCCACCCTCCGAATATCATCCGAACAAACATTGGGTATTAAGTTGCAAGCAACAGATTATGGCAGTAAGCAAAGTGTGTAATGTACACTAGGTAAACATCGTTGTTTTCTCCTAATGGAAACAACACATCCTCCATCCGTCATGTTTCTGTCACTTGAGCACAGATGCAAAGGAGGCATGAACCCACTATCGAGCATAAATAATCCCTCCTGGAGTTAATAGCATCTACTTGGCGAGAGCATCTACTAATAACGGAGAGCATGCAAGATCATAAATAACATATGCATGAAGATAACATGGTAGATTGATAATCACAAGACATAGCATTCAACATTCATCAGATCGGAGCAAACACAACATGTAGCATTACATAAAGATGATTTCGATCATGTAGGGCAGCTCACGAGATCTAAAAACGAGGTACAAAGTGGATAACACAACCATCTAGCTACTGCTATGGACCCGTAGTCTAGGGATAACTACTCACACATCACTTCGGAGGAGGGCATGGTGGTGTAGACCCCTCCGATGATGAATTCCCCTCCCGGCTGGGTGCCGGGGAGAGCTCCAGAACCCTCCTGGTGTCGGGATGACGATGACGGTGGCCCAGGGTGTTTCTCGGGACAAAGTGGTATATTTTTAGGGTTGATGCATCGGGGGTATAAATAGGCAAAAGGGCAAAGGTGATGGAGGCCTAGGGCCCCACACCACCCCATGGCACGGCCAGGCGGGAGGGCGCGCCGCCCTATGGTGTGGCCCCATGTGGCGCCCCCTACGGGCCTCTTCGGGACTCTGTGGAACCTTCGGGAATTCTAGGACCTCCGGACTTCGAATTTTCCAATTCCGAGAATATTTGCAGAACAACTTTTCTGAAACTAAAAACAGCAGAAAACAGGGAACTGGCTCTGTGCCATCTTGTCAATATGTTAATCCGGAAAATCGATAAAAAGGACATAAAGTGTATAGCAAACATATAGGAAACAACATGGAACATCAGAAATTAAGGATACGTTTATGACGTATCAATATCCCCAAGCTTAGTTCCTGCTCGTCCTCGAGTAGGTAATCCATAAAAACACATAATTTTGAGGTGACATGCTACTCACAGAAACTTGATCATCAATAATGTAAAAGCATAAGTAAGCTGAGATCATAGAACTTCAACACAAGCATGATAAATAGAATTTTAACAATAAAGCATAGAAATCACCTTTCATCATTAGAAGTAACAAAAATAAAATATCATGAATAACAATGCAATGAAAGATATACGTTTGATTCAAGCATAGATAAAAAATGGCAAAGTGATATTTCGCTAGTCCTTAAGAGTGGGGCAAAACATAAATGCCAGGACACCTTCAAAGTTCATGAGGAAGATTAGAACAATTAATTAGAGAACAAGCAATAAAACATCATGAATCAATTAATAATGTTTTTGGGACAAATGCATATAAAACTCAGAATGGCAACTGTGCTCTCTCAACTGTGCATAAAGTTAGAAGATGGAGACTCAACATAAAGGTAAAAGAAAGGCCCTTCGCAGAGGGAAGCAAGGATAAACTCATGTGCTAGAGCTTTTATTTTATTAAACAGAGGTATAAAATTTTAGCACTCCTCCCAACCATCTTACACAAACCATGGTTAACCGAATCCTCGGGTGCCTGCCAACAATCACATACCGTGGAGGAGTATCTATATTTTTAGAGAGGTGTATGCTTATGTCAAAGAATGGTAAACAGAAAATAAAGTATGTCACCAGCCAACTAGACTTCACAAGAGCGACTCCCATAGAAGGACGCATCTGGGTTGAAGGTCATCCCTCTTTCTCTTTTGTTTACACAATTATGCTTTGAGTGATAAATAAGGGGGAAAATAGTGAAGAGAATTTGTTGTTATTAATTTGGGGCTGGGCACCCCGCTGCCAGCTCTTCTATCATTGGATAAGCGGATGAAGCCACTAGTCCATGGTGTGAAAGTCCAATCAAAAAGTGAGATAAAGATTATATATTTACGTCCTCATGAGCTAAAACAGGAGCACAAAACAGGATTAATTTTGAAAGTTTTAAAGGTAACACATGAGCAATTTACTTTGGAGTGGCGGTTAAATACCACATGTAGGTAGGTATGATGGAAAAATTTGGCAAAGTTTGGTTTTTGGGAGTTGGATGCACGAGTAGAGCTCATACTCAGTATAGGTGGAGGCTAGCAAAAGACTGGGAGCGACAAATCAAGAGAGCATAAGAGCCATAATCATGCATAGCGACATAAACATCATTAATCAAAGCATAAGCGGTACCATAAGTTCGAAAAATAAATGATCATAGAGGTTATAAGTGACTGGTTCATAGTCATATACATGGTGTGAGCATGCGCCAAATCAACCAAATAAAACATTCAGAGGAGAACACCACAAATTTATGCTTCAATATGACAAGAACAACTCATGATTCTTTCAATGGCACATTAAACACTCTCAGATATTTGAGGCTAATCATGCTACTAAAAAAGCACTAGGCTTTAGAATTAAAATAACATCTAGCATGACATAAAAAATTCTAGCCACAGTGTATACAAGCTTCTACTTGCAACGTTATAAATTCTACTACAAGCAGTAGCTTCTTTTCCCAACAAGCACCATAAAAATATATGCTTTAACAAAAACTCCCTAAATGATACAGCAAGAAAACATGAGAGTACTCAAATAAATCTACTAAAACTAACAGCTCTGAATAAGAGATGCAATGAAAACAAGATCTAAACAGGAATTTTGCAGCAGCTGGAAGAAAAAACTAAGAATACGAGCATAACAAGTATTCAAACGAAAAAGCGGAGCGTGTCTCTCTCCCAAACAAGGAATGTATAGGGTCCAAATATATTATTGAAGCAAGAAAAAATAAATAAAACAAGAGAAAACAAAAGAAAAACGAACATACGCTCCAAGTAAACTTCATACGATGTGACCCAATAAAAATATAGTTTCACTAGAAGTGACCTGATAGATTGTTGATGAAGAAGAGGATGCCTTGGGCATCCCCAAGATTAGATGCTTGAGTCTTCTTAAAATATGCTTGGATGAACCACGGGAGCATCCCCAAGCTTTTACCTTGCACTCTTCTTGATCACATATATCACCCTCTTCTTTTGACCCTTGAAAACTTCCTTCACACCACACTCAAAGAGTAATTTGCCTTAGAGGGTTAGTGCAACAATCAAATATTCATGGGTTTTGCATGGGAACAAGTGCTATTGATGTTGTTAAACATTATCTATAGCCACTAATGTTTCGTGAAGCAAAGAAATCCACTTGCCATCGTAAAAGAGCAAATGCAAGAAAAAATGGCAGAATCTGTCAAAACTAGAACGGTATGTAAAGAAGATTTTTTTGGGGCACTTATGTTGCTCAGATAAAAAACTTAAAGAATGAAAAGGTCGCGTAATTAGCTGAGAAATAAGCACATGAAATTTCAGGTCATTCTGATTTTTGTGAATTATACTTACGGTGGACAGCAGAAATCTGTTTCCTGCGCAGAAATCCAAAACCAACTCCAATTCGTGTCAGAAACTTTACTTGGCACAACTAAAACATGAAAAGAAAGATACAAAGAAGTTGATACAGAAGTATACAACCTCTTGAATCAAAGAAAACAGTGAAAAACAAAGCAAAAATAAAACCATGGGTTATCTCCCAAGAAGTGCTTTTCTTTAACGCCTTTTAGCTAGGCCCAGAAAAGTGGAATCAAGTGTTTTCAAGTGAAGAATCATCCAAATTGTTACGAGGCTTACATTTACCTTTCTTACCCTTATGCTTTATTTTAGGGAACTTATGGTCTGCACATGATTTCAGAGTAAAAGTCATGGTACCTCTCCCCATATCAATAGTTGATCCTAAGAGCTTCACCAGAGATCTTCCAAGAGTAATTTGGCCCTCTCCTACACATTTAATAACAAGATAATCAGTCGATATCATTCTTCCTAGGATTTTTGTTAATATTCCCTCAGCGATCCCAATGGAAATATAGTGGTGTTATTAGTGAGACGTATTTGTTCTCCTCCCTCAGTAAGTCTCCAAGTATTCAAAGATTCATAAATTTCTTTAGGCATAAGACAAAATTCAGACATAATATCACAACAAGCATGAAAAGTTTCACCATTAATAGCAACCTTCATAGCAGGGATTTTATTTGAGGCTTCGGAGTTTACTGGAACATGATCAAGGTGTTCACGAATCCTATTATGACCCTCACTTAATCAAAAAACATGTGTCTCAAGAGTACTCAATCTAGCATAAATACTTGCAAAGGATTTATCAGAGCTACTAGGTGAGTTGTAGGTGGAAATTAATTTTTGTATAGCATTAAAAGCTTGATCTCTATCACAATGAAGGAAATATCCTTCTACCACAGTATCCAAAGCACATCTATAGTAAACAACAAGACCTAGATAAAAGCTACGCAGAAATAGGCTTAGAGTCATTTTAGGTTCAGTTTTGCAACAGGAAGAAAAACTCTAGACCAAGCTTCCTTGAAACTCTCATCATTCCCTTGTTTGAAAGTAAAGATCATTTGCTCATGTGACAAGGTAACATGAACAACAATACTCATTTTAGCAAGACTAAAAACAGGAATAAAAATACAGCTAGAATAAGAACTATTTTTGTGGGTGTTTTTGATAAAGAGAAGCAAACAAGACAAAATAAAATAAACTAAGCAAAAAAAAAGTAAAGAGATTGGAAGTGAGAGACTCCCCTTACAGAAATTCTCTACCTCCCCGGCAACGGCGCCAGAAAAGTGCTTGATGCGTGTGAACACACGTTCGTTGGGAGACCCCAAGAGGAAGGTATGAAGAGTGCAGCAGCAAGTTTCCCTCAGAAAGAAACCAAGGTTGAATCGACCAGTAGGAGGAAGGAGTAACTTCAGAAGGTTGATGCAACTAAGATGGCAGGGCGCACTACCGGTTCAGAAGCAACGTGGAACTTACACAACACAATAAAATCACTTTGCCCCAACGAAGCAGTGAGGTTGTCAATCTCACCAGTTTTGCTGAACACAAAGAGGTTAAACGTATGGTGTGGAAAATAGTAGGAGAACATTATGAAAGCAGTAGTAACAGTATGAAAGCAGTGTGTGTATTATCAGTATGAGAAAAAGGTCTGGGGTCCACAATTCACTAGTGGTGTCTCTCCGTGAAAGATAAATAACATGCGTGGTGAACAAATTGCAGCTGGTCAATTGACAGAAATGAAGGATGCACCGTAGTGCATATGCAAGACATAAAGATTACTATGTGATTCATGTGCGCATTACAACAAAATACATAGACCGTCATCCAACTGCGTCTATGACTAATAATCCACCCTCTAAATATCATCCGAACAAACGTTGGGTATTAAGTTGCAAGCAACAGATTTTCGCAGTAAGAAAAGTGCATAATGTAAACAATGTAAACTACGTAAACACTATTGTTTCCTACCTATGGCAACAACACATCCGCCATCCGTCACGTTTCTGTCACTCGAGCACAGATGCAAAGGAGGCATGAGCCCATTATCAAGCATAAATACTCCCTCTTGGAGTTACTAGCATCTACTAGGCCAGAGCATCTACTAATAACGAAGATCATGCAAGATCATAAATAAAATATGCACGAAGATAACATGGTAGATTGATAATCAGAAGACATAACATGATAACATCCATCAGATCCCAGCAAACACAACATGTAGCATTACATAAATATGATCTCGATCATGTACGGCAGCTCACGAGATCTAAACATGAGGTAGAAAATTGAGAAGACAACCATCTAGCTACTACTATGGACCCGTAGTCCCGGGTTGAACTATTCACGCATCACTTCGGAGGAGGGTACGGTGATGAATTCCCCTCCCGACAGGGTGACGGGGAAAGCTCCAGAACCCTCCCGATCTCGCGGTGATGATGATGGCGTCCTCGGGTGTTTCTCAGGGATGACGGTGACGGCGGCCTCGGGTGTTTCTCGGGACGAAGTGGTATATTTTTTAGGGTTGATGCATCGGGGGGTATAAATAGGCGAAAGGGAAAAGGTGGTGGAGGCCTGGGGGCCCACACCACCCCATGGCGCGGCCAGGGGGCGCCACCCTATAGTGTGTCCCCCCCTTCGGGCCTCTTCGGGACTCCGTGGAACCTTTGGGGATTCTAGGACCTCCGGACTTCGAATTTTCCAATTCCGAGAATATTTCCAGAACAACTTTTCTCAAACTAAAAACAACAGAAAATAGGGAACTGACTATGTGACATCTTGTCAATAGGCTAGTCCGGAAAATCGATAAAAATGACATAAAGTGTATAGCAAACATGTAGGAAACAACATGAAAACAACATGAAACATTAGAAATTTAGGATACGTTTATGACGTATCAGCCGTCAACGCCTCGTCATAAACATCTTCCTCGGGACTATCATCATCCAAGTCTGGTGCATAGCATCAATTGTAAGGCATGTCATGGTCCATGTCCTCAATCAAACAATATGCCTCGATGTCAACGGGATCATTGTTGTGAAGTTCATCCTCCAACCTATCGTCTTCGGATGCTCCATCTTGGTCATTTCGAATCGGGCTAGGAGGTGGGTTGATTTCATGTTGGCTCATTGTAGGTTGGTTCATTTCATGTTGGTTCATTGGAGGTGGACTCGATGTTCTGGCGTACACTTCATGGTTCACAAAGTGGCTCGTTATGAACCGGGCTCCTAACATCACCCTGGAAGGCACAATTGTTCAAGTCAAAGTGGAAGCAAGGATCACCCTTCTTTGTGGCAAATAACTCACGAGATTTATCTTACGATTCCAACACGATCTCCCTGTAAGCATTACAACGAGAATTAGAGTTGATAGGCATCGTTTCCAACGAGGGTGCATTCATGACCAAACATTATGCTTTCCCTCCAATTAAACTATTTCATTTGGGTCCATCCAATTAATTCAATTCTCACTTTCTCCACAACCTTGACATAGTCAGGATTACGATCAAACATCAACACAACCTCCTCTGGGTCATGCTCCACATTGCCTTTGGAAAAAAGCATCTTTATCCACATGATGAACACTAAATAAATTCTCCATGTAACAAATATTTTTAACAACACAATTGTTCGTTAAATGAATATGTACAAAAAATATATGAATTTGGAAGTAATAAGATAGTAAGATCTAACTTTTGATGTTAACCTTAGTACTAGCCATTAACCACCAACCCTAAGTAATATAACCCACAAACTAGATCTAAAATAACCTAACTCTAACCTACAAATCATACACGCTTCATACCCATTATAAAC
The DNA here is from genome assembly GCA_028641055.1 of Alopecurus myosuroides. NCBI lineage: Eukaryota > Viridiplantae > Streptophyta > Magnoliopsida > Poales > Poaceae > Alopecurus > Alopecurus myosuroides. Next base: position 104,423,193 of record CM054060.1, read on the forward strand.
ACACACATTGACAAATTAAACCACACATTTCACCTCATTTGCAAAATCTAGGGTTTCTCAAACCTATCTAAATGATATAAAATTTCGAAATTTTAATTGGACAAGAAGATGTTGGATGGGGAGAGTACCTCCTTCCACGAGTTGTAGGAGGGTGGGCCCGAGTGACTTTACATATCTAGAACCACCGCGCCCGAAATCACGACGCTTAGTGCAGAGCCCCTATCTAAGAAGTTGCAGTACCGAGCCCTCGGCCCATCGTTCTATGCTGGCAGAGGTGCAACTCCCCAGTGACGTATCCTACACCCTTGACCACCACAGCCCACGTGCGGCCGCCGCAAAAGGGGTCAGATTTTTGTAAATAGGTTTTTTTTTTATTTTTGTGATTTTTCACGGTCATTGGTGCCTGCGGAAGATGAGGCGAGGCTTTGTACTCAACAATGGCTGGACCCGCAGACTCTGCTTCCCGTGGCGCGACCTTGGTCTGACCTAGTGTGTCTCGTCGCGGCCACTATATGTCGCCTGATACGGCCATTTTGCATCATTATTTTATATTATAATTTTCTGTTATTCGTCGATATATTTCATACTATGATGCATTACTTATGTTATTTCATCTTATTTTGCATGTTTAATAGTTATTGGAGAATAAACACCGGGGACCAAAATCTGATGGAAAAAGTACCGTCAACACACCCTATTTCCGAAAATGAGAAGAAGAAGGGGGCATCAGATGAGTCTTAGAAGTACAAAAGAGGGATACAACCACGAGGAGAGCCATAGAGAGGCCACCAGGGGCCCACACCATAGGCTGGCACCCCCCCTTGGCCGCGCTGACAGGTCGTGTGGCCACCCTGGCCCACCTCTGGCCGCCTCCTTTCGTGTACTTGACCCCCAGGGAACCCTAAGACACAATGAACCATCGAGGAAATATTCCGCCACCTCCTCGGGGCGGAAAACAACAAAGAGAAAAAAGCTCTCCGGCAGGGAGAAATCTTTCGGGGAAATTCCTCCCTATAGAGGGGAAATCGTCGCCATCGTCACCGTCATTGCTCCGGGCATCATCAAGATCATCGTCCTCATCACCAGCACCATCACCCTCACCTTTCACCTTCATTCCTCTGTAACAATTAGGGTTCTTTATCATTGTTTTTCCCTAGATCTCTCTCCCGATGTGGATTACTTGTTAGTAGTTGATGCTTACGAGATTTATCGGTGTTTGTATTTTATGACCAGATTGTTATTCATCATTATATCACCTCTAATTATAATCCATATGATGTCTCGTGAGTAGTTCGTTTAGTTCTTGAGGACATGGGAGAAGTCAAGATGTTAGTAGTGGAACTATGTTGAAGTAATATCTATTTGGTTTGATATTTCAGTTTTGGTGTTATTCTTCTAGTGGTGTCATGTGAACGTAGACTACATGACACTTCACCTTTATGGGCCTAGGAGGATGCATTGTGTATTTGGATACTAATTGTGGGGTTGACGGAATGACAAAAACCTAAAACCCCTTAGGAAACCGATGCACGAGGGAGTGTAGGATCCCAGAGTTTAAGGTTGTGCTTAGATTTATCTTAATTACTTCTTGTAGTTGCGGCTGCTTGCAAGGGGTTTAATCACAAGTATGTATTAGTCCTAGTTGGACGGTGCATTAGCATAGGTTCACCCACACAACACCTATGAAAACAATAAATATTAATCAATTATATGAAGCAAAAACACTTGACGAGATTCCCATGTGTCCTCGAGAATGTTTAGTCATCATAAGTAAAACAATCGGCTTGTCCTTTGCTCTAAAAAGAATTGGGCCACTCGCTGCAATTATTATTACTATCTTTTATTTACTCGCACTTTATTTATCTGCTATATCAAAAACCACCAAAAACATGTTTGCTAGTATTTACAGTGAATCCTCTATCCAACCTTCTTGTCAACACCTTCTGCTCCTCGTTGGGTTCGATACTCTAATTTGTCAAAAGTACTACGATACACCCCCCTATACTTGTGGGTCATCAAGACTATTTTGTGGTGTTTTTGCCGGGGAGTGAAGCGTTATTGGTAAGTAGAATTGGTAAGAGAAACTTTTACTGTGAGTGCTATTTTTATTTACGTCTCTTGCTTTATTTTATTAAGGATAGTCCATATGGTTCTCTATTTAAGGGCACTACTGTTACTGCTAGGGTAGTAGATGACCCGTTATCTGCTGAATTGGATCCTTTTAAAATACCTATGAAAATTGTTGGACGTGTTATGGATAACTGTTATTTTGGAGATGAAACTGTCCATCCCGATAATTGGTACGTCATAAACGTATCCATAATTTCTTATGTTCCATGTTGTTTTCATGCTATATGCTACATGTTTCCTATACACTTGATTCCATTTTTATCGATTTTCTGAGACTAACCTATTGACAAGATGCCACAGAGCCAGTTCCCGTTTTCTTCTGTTTTTTATTTCAGAAAATCTGTTCTTGAAATATTCTCAGAATTGGACGATTCGAAAACAAGGGGTCTTAGAAATCTGTCGCGCACACAGAGTCCGGAGGGGGGGGGGGGCACAGAGGCCCCACACCATAGGACGGCACGAGCACTCTCTGGCTGCATCCAGGGGTGGTGTGGGCCTGATACGTCATAAACGTATCCATAATTTATGATGTTTCCATGTTGTTTTCATACTATATGCTACATGTTTTCTATACACTTTATGCCATTTTCATCGATTTTCTGGGACTAACCTATTGACAATATACCATAGAGCCAGTTCTTGTTTTCTGCTGTTTTTTAGTTTCAGAAAAGTTGTTCCCAAAATATTCTCGGAATTGGATGATTTGAAACCCGGAGGTCTTAGAAATCTGTCGCGCACACGGGGGCCGTAGGAGACCCGGAGGGGGGCCACAGGGTTCCCACACTATAGGGTGGTGCGGCCCCCCTTGGCCGTGCCCAGGGGTGGTGTGGGCCCCCTGGCCGCCCACCGATGTTGCTCTTTCTCCTATTTATACCTATTGGGAGGTTAACCCCATAGAAAGAAGCTTTTCCCCTGAAAAACACCCAAGGCCGCCTGATGGAGGGATAATAACCCGGTATGCTAACGTCAAGGAGTAACTCGGCCCAAAGGATGTTGTGCAAGACCCGGCTTAGGGAAAAGGAGCTTCTAGAAGGCCCAGGAGTGTAGGCCTCGTAACCCGGTTTGTGGGTTCCGATAAGGAAGTTTAGGGTTTTGTAAGTAGTGTCCGGGTAGGATTCCGAGTACGCCTTGGATAGCAAGCCAGGGGATCCGGGGATTATATAAGCCGGCCCCTAGGGTTAGATCGGACGAGTTCACAGGGTACACAAGTTTACGAGATAGAGATTGCGAGATATCGAGTATCCACTGTAATACGAGTATTGAGATAGTATATTCAGATCGTAGACTCGGCGACTTGATTGCCGGCTACCAGATCGCTTATCACCATGATTTCCCTTGAGCTAAACCCTCTCCCAAACACCAGAGTCGATTTGCCCCAAGACAAGTTACCCCCGGTAACGTCTGCCGTGATTATCCCACGACAGTTGGCGCCCACCGTGGGGCCTACGTCCAAGGGTGTTTACATCACGGGAGAAGCTCAGGAGAACATGAAGAACCTCGTCGTCGGCGAGATCTACACCAACCCTGAAGGAGAGAAGATGGTGGACGATTTTGGCTGGGGGCCGGAGTCGGATCTGCTCGAATCCGGATCCGTCATCACGATCGGCCGGGTCAATGTCTTCGTCGGCATGGTACGTGCGTTCGGTTCAATCCCTGACGATTTTGGATTTGATTCTGTGTCAGGAGAGGCCACCCACGTTCAGTCGGGCGGAGAAGAATCGGTCGGGACGGTGGATCCGACAGAGGAGCCCACCACGAAGAGGGAACAGCCGGAGGGGCCGGCATGGACCCCGCGTGGCCGGGTCATAAGGGAGGATGATACCGAGTCTATCCTGCACCTCCTGGAGGACCGGTACGAGGAAGATAGCTACGATGAGGAGGAGTATGAGTCTCCGCCAAGCATTGCGCGCCAGGTCGCGGTCTACACGGCCCCCGCAACCAACCTCAATCAGGGGAACGTGACTACGGCCGCGGTCGGAGCGGCGCAAGCATTGGCCCAGCAGCAAAATCCAGCTGAAGGAAATCCGGTTCTGACTCGGGTCGACGGAGAGTCGGCTTCAGTCACCAGCCGAGCGGCGGATAGCGAGATGCAGGCAAATATGTTTGGGTTCTTGGCTCACAGGACGCCGGGGGCAGGTCCTTCGAACCCGCAACACCCGGCCCTGTTCAGTAACAATATTGTCTTGGACCCAACAGTGTTAGCTACTGTGATAACCCCGGAAAACGCCGCGGCACGTGCCAGGGACTTGGAGGTAGCACGCCGCGCGCTAGAGCAACAAAGAAGAGATGTAGAAGCAGAAAAGCAAGGGGTAGCCACGTGCCAACGTGAACTGGACGCACTGGAGAACCGGCTCCGAGCTGAGACAAGCAGGATGCATCAGAGATATCAGACAAGATTACCGGCGATGGGAGGAGTCATAAACCCTAACGCACTATTCATCACACCCCAGGATCAGCCGATTCCGGCTGTGAATCAGGAAACTGTGCATCAACCGGCAACTAGAGCAGGACAGCCGACAAACGTGCAAGCCGGGTTACCCACACTACAGACTGGGGCCCCTGTCGGCAACACAGTGCCACCACCGCCACTATCACGATTTCGTACGCCGCCAGGTCACTTCAATAACCCCATGGATAACGTATATGCCGCAACGTTAGCACTGAATCAGATCCCCGTAAGAGAGTCACCCCATGCGGAGCAGACCCGACGGGCGATCGATTTGTTGCATACGACAGTGGCTCAGCAGGTTAATTACCCGGATAATAGGAGTGGAATGCATGGAACGCCTTATATCAGCCAGCAACACGGCAATGCCGGCAATATGCAAACAAGTTCAGTGCGCCGGAGGGTAGAGCAGCAGCAAATGCCGCCTCCTCCCCGCATGCAAGAAGTACCAGCAGTATCAGCAGCACAAGCTATTGTGGATAGTTCCAGAGCTAGGAGAGCCGCGGCCGGGTCTGCGGTGCACGGACCAGCAGTAGCACCGCGTCCAGCCGTACCCCCCGCGGGATCGCATGTTTCCCGGGTGAGACCAGTACCGACTAACCTTGCTGGGCCCAAGTGTCTGACGGATAATATAAGGGCTGAGCCTTATCCGGATAAATTCAAGGAACCGGGTAAAGTAGTGAACTATGAGCCGACTATGGACCCTGAAACATGGTTGAGCAGTTATGAGATGGCTATGTCGATTCGCAACGCGTCTGAAAACCTTCAGGCCAAGTTCATGTACCTAATGATGTCAGAAGGAGCAGCAAAGTTGTGGTTCAACAATTTACCGGAAGGATCTATCAAGTCATGGGGAGAGTTGAAAACTGCGTTTATCAAGCACTTTCACGGAACGTGCAGGAAGTTGTTTACTATCGACGATCTAGAACGGTGTGTACACAAGAAGGGAGAGTCGGCGCGCAGCTGGGTGCGCCGGGTTATGGAGATATTGCATTCATCTACAGATATTCAGCCGAAAGATGCGTTGCAGGCTATGGCCAAAACATGCAAGTATACACCTTTAGTGCAGAAATTAACTCGCATGAAATCCAGTCGGAATGCTTCAGAAGTTACAATGGGAGAACTAATGGATGCGTGCAACAAACATGTTGCAATGGATACCACGGAAGAGGACGTTGATGACAAGAAAGCAAAAGCAATTACAGGCAATAATGGAAGAACCGGCAATGGATCTACGCCGGGTAACCATGGAGGTAACAATGGGAACAACCAGAACAAGCGCCCGTTCGAGGGGAATTCCGAGTTTGTCGCCAGCACAGAAGCCGGGTCTTCAAGGCCCAGGGCAGAAGGAAATTTCAATGCAGGAAATTGTCAGACCCCGGACCCAGAGATATACATACTGTTATGTGCTCCTAGCCATGGACTCACAAGTGCTTCAGGGTTACCAGCCCCGGCCGCAACAAACAACGGCAGGCAGACCGGATTCATCGGCACGTAGTCCGGATCCCCGGTCTACTACTCCTTGTATCCATGCTAGTCATAACCAATTATGCATACCCAAGCGTCCACGAGTCGGATGAAACTGAAGGAACGGGACCAAAGTTATACAGAGCTGCTATGTGTCCAGAAAGTGCAACAACAATCGAGGGTTACTGGGGTTACCTCGCCCCAGGCCGATCACATCGACAGGCGGGCTCGGACATGGATCATCGGCTCCACAACCCCTCGACTGCGACAACTATGCAGGCATAGCCAAAACTGTATAACAATGAGCTCGAGACCAACAACCGATCAAAGCAGCACTCTAAACATGAAGCTTTACTAAATAGGTGTTACTAGAGTATAGCTTTACAAACAGTGGTCACATGACCCAACATTACATCAGACAACGGAAGGCAAATTATGTTGCTATTCAACAAGAACCAAAAAGGCCTAAGAGGCCGCAACATAAGGCGACGTCCCAGCCCATAGATTCCAGGCTGCTACCTAGGAACCCCGAACTACTTGTCGATGTCCACGTCGAAACACCACCGAACTGGGGAACTCCACCTGAACCAAATTGAAGCAAACATGAGTACGGGAGGTACTCAACAAGACTTAGTTAACCTATTATATATCTGCTTCTTCTAGAAAGAGTTATGAAGGTTATTTGCGTAAAGCCATCTTTATTTTCCAAATTGAGGGAGGAATAGCACGTCTCATGGAGTGTTTTGAAAAAAGATAAGAAACCTACTCAACTACTGATATCATCTTTTTAATCCACCAACTCATATCAGCACATCGTGCTTTAAAGATCACCACCTCCAATTGTTCCGGTAACTCATGCTACAAGGTAACCCCTCTCGGCATCTCCGAGGAGGCATCCTTCATTCGTTATCAGCAAGTTTTAATCATTCCGTTTAAGTTGTCTATGATCACAGAATCCGTCACCAAGTCGTCCTTAACCGCGGACACGGCTTTTCGAAAAGATTAAACCCTGCAGGGGTGTACAACTTTAACCACACGTACCAACCAACTCTTAATGCCACTAGATTAGCACTATTCCTGGAAGTGCTGGCAGATGGAGGTTGACCACGACCTTTCCCTTACTTCGCCTATTCCATGAGTCGCTCCGAGTAGAGATGGACCGCCAATAGGGAGTGGCCATCTCCTGCCGGGTCTCTATCGTTGTGAGCGGTGCTTCAACTACTGTCTCGCCACAGGCTGTTGCACCGCCACGTCCTAGTTTTGAAAACGTTTTGATATCCCCGCAAATCGAAATGGAAAGCCCAAACTAGGCAACTCATGGAACAAACTAGGCAAGTTGAGACCGAGGGGAAACCAATCCCTCGTGTGGATGCACGCTCAGTCTTGGCTCGAAGACGAGAACTCGCTCCTAGGGGCATGAACGAGACAACCACCACAGACCCTCTGTGGTCTCGTCATCCACACCTTTAAATCATGTTAATCAAATATCTCTTTAACTTCCCACTACTTCCTGCCATACTAGATTGTTTCGTAACTCTGATTCATCAACCGGATGGAGCAGAGATAACAGGCATGTATGACTAAGCATGGCATATTTGAGGCTCTGGCGATACACACAAACAAATCCTATGTCTGCTAGGAGCATTGAATCATGATATCTGGGTTATTCAAATAAATGGGATAACTCTATCTATTGACTCAAGATACATTGGAATCGAATGCATTTGTACGAGAATGAAAAGTCTTTCGAAATCATATATGGCAGATAAGAGGTTATGCTTGCCTTGCTTCAAGAAAACCAGAGAAAGTCTTCAGGAATAAGTGCTTGACTTGTCGGTTAGGATCAAGTATTCGCCATTGGAGTTGTTTGCCTTCTCTTCGGAGTCGGATTCTATCGAGGGGGAAATAACACCGAAAAGAGAAAGAACAACAATCAAACATGGCATCGATGCAATGCACAATATGTATGCATGAGCAAGTTAATGCGCTTAAATAAAGCCCTAGACAGGATCAATGGGTTGCTAGGGTTCGTATGTTAGTTAAACATTTTTACTGAAATTATCCCGAAATAGACCCCGGAGGGGTACTTCGGATGATTATGGAAGTAGGTACAATTTAAAGTGCTCAAAAGAGTTTGAAAACATCATGAATAGGTTGCATTTGTCATTTTGAGCAAAATGGTATATAACTTTTAATTTTCTAATTTTAGTGGATAAAATCTTATTTTCTATTTTAAATGAATTAAACCACATTAAATAATGTTCAAAAATCAACTTTGTCAAGTATATGTGGAAATGACATATTTGGATAGAGCATCTTTTTCTGATCAAAACCATATTGTTACTTTATTTTTCTGGTTAATATCTTAATAGTTATTTAATTATTAAATTTAACTATTTTCTGTTTAATATTAACCATTTTCTGAAAAAGACACAACAAAGTTATGACGTCATGATGACGTCAGAACGACGTCATCAATGGCCAAAACGCTACTGGCTCCGATCAATTTCGCGGTTCAGCTCGCGATTTTGGAAACGGAGGGCACCAGGAGTTAGAGGGGACGACGGCGAACCGAGAGGTGGCGGCGGGAGGGTCAAATGGTCGCCGGAGCAAGCTCGGCGGCGAGCATCCGTGGCGGCGGCGACGGGAGCCCGTTGCTGGTGATGCTACAGAAGGGGAAAGGGCTATCCGAAAGCATCCACGGATGCGGAAGCTCACCGCGAGTCTTATGGAGTGGACGAGGAGGCGCGGCGAGGCTGGACGACGACGAATCGACGGCGTCATGTCCCGCCGGCCGTGGGGACGACGAGCTCGATTCCGGGCCTCCACTGCGGCAGGGCTTCCAGAACTTGGTGAGGAGGACAAGGGGAGTATGGTGGAGAGGGTGGGCTGCCCAACGGGGCACGGAGAGGACCAGAAAGGCGACGCTCGCCGGCGTCTACCACGGTTAGGGTTCGGTTTTCTTCGCGCGGAGCAGAGAGATACAGAGAGAGCAGGGGGATTTCGAGGGGGGGGGAAGTGAAGGAGGGAGGGCGCAGGTCTCCGTGGCGTCCTTACCCTTCTGCGGGAGCAAGCAGGAGGTGGCATCCAACGACGTCCGCGGAAGGCCACGCAGGTGCTCCTACTGGCAGAGGTTGAAGAAGGCGGTTTTGCACAGAACCCCTGCAATTTTTGGATTAAACAGAAAAACCCTTTTCCATTTTAAAACAGAACAGACTTCATACTTTTGAGGACCTTTTTGGAAACAAAAAATTTGGCAAAAATTATCTTTGGAAAGCTCATGAAATTTCCAACAAAACCATGTTTTGCTTTGGTGTGTTTGAAATATTTTTCAGAACAAAACTTTGGAACCCCTTTTTAAGTACTATTTGCTGGAAATTTTCTCGAACCATTTGAATTCACAATTTAAATTGGTTAAAAACATGATTTAAAATTTTGTTTTCATGCATGTATGAGATGAACACACACCACACACCCTAATTAGCAAATTTGGGATGTTACAGAAATCATAATGGAGGAAATTATCAAGGGCCACCAAGGCCGGGTAACAACTGGGATATCTTCAGAATGGCGTGCCCGAAACACAGCAGGAACGGAAGGCCAGCTAACCATTCATTGGAGCAATGTGCGGATTTGCAGAGATGGAAGAACGAGGAAGTGAACAAATCTATGCGAGGTGCAGGCCAGGGAGGAGGACCGGGTCTGGGTGGAAACCCGGGCAACGGCCCACCCCCAGCAGGCAACCCGGGAGTTGGGAATCCGGGTAATAACCAGGGTGGAGCTGGAGGCTTCCAAGCCAACCCCAAGCAATTGGGCCAGTACCACGTTCACACCACAGGAATTTCTAACAAGGATAGAAAGATACTAAAAAAGGCAGTAAACTCGGTCTCCTCGTCTGTTCCGAGATACCTGAGGTGGTCCGAGCAGGATGTAACGTGGAGCAGAAGAGATCACCCGGAAAGAATAGAACACCCGGGAGTCCTAGCATTAGTGGTCGCACCACAGGTTAATGGTTATGAGCTGAAAAAGGTCTTAATGTACGGTGGAAGCAGCATCAACATCCTATATTGGGAAACCTTCTTACGCATGGGTCTCAAGGAGTCCCAGCTACAGAAAAGTTCAACAGTTTTTCATGGAATAGTGCCGGGTCACTCAGCGTGCCCTGAAGGAAAGATCACCTTGGAAGTTGCTTTCGGAGAATCGAAGGATAATTTCCGGGTGGAGTGGCTCACGTTCGAAGTGGTAAAGTTGCGCAGTCCTTATCACGCGCTATTTGGGAGGCCGGCTTACGCCAAGTTCATGGCCAGGCCATGTTACGTGTACCTACAGCTAAAGATCCCGGGTCCTAAACAGACCATCACCATACATGGGATCCGGGATATAGCGGCTGAGTGTGACGAAGGAGATGCGGCAATGGAAGAACAAGCGTGTAGAAAGGAGGAGCTTAAGTATTATCGGTCTCAAGTAGACCCGGATGACAGGACAACGCTGAAGAGGCCAAACACTGAGGATGAGAGAGCAAAATTCAAAGCCGCACAGGACACCAAGATGGTGGCTTTTGTCGAGGGTGATCCCTCTAAGCAATTCGCTATAGGATCTAACTTGGACAGCGAGCAGGAAGAAGCACTTGTGGAGTTTATTCGTTCGAATCAGGATGTGTTCGCTTGGACGCCTAGCGATATGCCGGGTATCCCTACAGAGCTGGCAGAGCACAGTTTGCACGTTGATCCCAAGTCCAGGCCCGTGAAGCAGGGGCTGAGAAAGATGAATGAGGAAAGAAGAAGGGCTATCGGCGAAGAAATTGTTCGGCTCTTGACAGCCGGCTTTATCATGGAAGTTTTTCACCCGGACTGGTTAGCAAATCCGGTTCTCGTGATGAAAAAGACCAATGAGTGGAGGATGTGCATTGACTATACGAGTCTCAACAAGCATTGCCCAAAGGATCCGTTCGCATTACCAAGGATAGATCAGATCATAGACGCAGTGCCTGGAAGTGACCTATTATGTTTCCTGGATGCATATTCCGGGTATCATCAGATCAAGCTCAAGAAGGAAGACTGGGAGAAAACGTCGTTTATAACCCCTTTTGGGGCCTTTTGTTACACAAGTTATCCCCACCATGGGAGGGACTGTTTATCATAAGCCGGAATCTGCACAATGGATCATATTACTTGGTAGATGCAAGGGAAGAGTCGGCTACTGTTAATGACTCCGCCCACACCACTTCATCTATGCAAGAGAGAGAAAGACCTTGGAACGTAGCTCAGCTGCGTTTCTACTACACCTAGTCCAGACTAGATTTACATGTGGAATTACACGATGTAACAGGCAGCAGGTTTCAGACGCACTCTTTTCCTATCCAGGGTACCTAAGGGGGCTGGAGGGTTTTTAATGAGGCGGCTTGCTGACCTAACTTTTCTCATATCAATAAAGAGATGGTTAAACAATATATTCTTCCCTTTTCATGTGTTTTTTATTAAGTTTTTATCTCTGTTGTGTTTATTTCTTCTTCCAGGTAAGTATTATTTATTGTTCTTAGTACATTAGTTTCTTTAGTAAATTGCATATATTTAGGTCTTGGGGGCTGATTGCTTGAATAGCACAGTTACAAACTCAAAGACCCGGCCATGATGCCTATGAGTTATAAGGGCCGATTACTTGCAAACAAGTACGGCTGCAAGCTTATAACCGGACAAAGGAGCCAAACTTTCTTGACTTTTCTTACTTAAGCTCGATGTGACTCGCACTAAAGTGGCATGATTCGCTAGCGTATGATTACAATCAGTCATGATGCCCAATGGGACTTGCCTGACCCTGTCTTCATACAGCTATAGCAACATGATTATCCACGCGAAAGCCGGCTTACAGTACAAGAGAGTCAAAAGGGTCATCTAAACCACAAGTTATGCAGAGTACAAGGTTAACAACCGGAAACTCAAAGTTTATTAAGCATAACTTCAAAACCTATGTGAAACGGCTCTAGGTTTCGGGCTTAGCACGTAACAATTTGTTCCTTTTGAAAGACCCAATACCCCAGACTCGGAATTTCGGGCCTTGGGGACTCGGGAATTTGAAAACAGAAACAAATTATCTAGCTATTCAGCTCAAAAACCCAAAAATCCGAGTCTTGGGGACTTGGGGACTTAGGAAAAAGTCCACTAGTCAAAACCCACGAGACCCGGAAACCGAGTCTCACAGTAGGAATCATAGTAGAAAGTCAGAAAATCAAGGACGAAAAAGCTCAAAGCTAAGAAATATCAAACTCAAGCAAAGGGCCACGAGATATATTAAGGTATCAAAATGTATTACAAGCAACGATAGTAGTATCATAAAGCGCACAGGCGCGCCATCAAAAGAATAATTGTTTTAAAAAGGCCCATCGGCCGGATAATGTGCCTAAGACGGTTGCCGATAAAAATTTCACTCGGCATCTCGGGCCGAGTCGTCCATCTTGCCCTTGCCCTTGGCAGCCGGGTCTTGCTCCTCGCCTTGGTCTTCAACATTCTTGGTGGCGGCAGCACCCGCGTCAGCAGTAGCGCCGGCCCGTGCGGGAGGAGGGACGACTGGCGTGGAGGTAGCAGGCGCAGAATCGGCCTCAGCCTTCTTCTTCGCGGCCTCTTCTCTCGCCTGGGCAGCCTCCGCCTTCCATCGGGCCAGCATGTCGTATGGCTTGGGAAGATCCTATTTAATCGCCTTGTCATCAGCATCATATGCGGGGGTAATTGAACTGACATCCAAGCCATCGGCAATCACACTGGCCGAGTGACGAACCTCCTTCTGGATAGCTTTGAAATTTTTCACTGAGAACCTGGACCCGTCGTGATTGAACTCTGGAAACCCGCCTACAAGCTTGGCCGGCTCGAGTTTGGGAAAATACGCCTTAGACAGTGCAAGCCCCCGGGTTACTCCAATCCGGCAGGACGAGCGTCTCCAGTGCTCAATCCACTCGGGGATAGTGGAGCACGCGTCAAGCAGCGTCTTCAGGTTGCCATGTCCGACACCCGGCCACTTCAGATCCTGAAGGATCCATTTGGTTCCGGCACAGAGCTGTCGGATCGTGCTCTTGATGGTTTTCAGCTTTGTGATATCATCTTCCGGAATTACATCATCCGGACCTGCAGAAAATAGGAACAAACAGTGAGTAAGGAAATCCGACTATTTATCAGAATGAGAATCCGGGTTATAATTGTCAAGTTAGGAATCGTACCGGTCAAAGCACGATATGTGTTGGCTATCTGAACGGAAAGCTTGGTCAGTTCATCCTCTGCTGCATGAGCCCTCTTTCGATATTTCCTTGTGATTTTCCCGCTCCTCTTAGCATCAGCTTCAGCCGACTCACGCAGAGTCGCCTCCTTCTCGAGGAGCTTGGTGGCCTTCGCCAATGCTTTCTCAGAGTGGGTCAGGAAGGCCTGCGTGGTGACACAAGGAAGGATTAGACGGATAAAAAGCAAGCTATCAGTCGGATATACTACGAAGTTCCAAGCAAATTATCAATAAGTTCACTTGAAACTTGGGGACTAGACAAGGACACAGGCAATGTTATTCGGGTTTACCTCATGTTTGGCTATTAAAGATTCTAGGATATTTTCTTCATCAGCCCTCAAGGTGTGCAGGGCGTCAAGCATTTGGGAAAAAGTCATATCCTCGGGCCTGACACCGGAAGATCCGGCAGCCTGATCACCCGGGGGGCGAACCTTCTCTGACTTTGGGGTCGAGACCCGGACTGTCTGGGTGACCGGATTGGGAGAGCCCATCCTTGCGTCCAGGATCTCGACATCGTCATCCTCAGCCTCTTCAGATGGCTTGGGAAACCCGGCTCCTTGCCGAGCCGAGTCAGCCAGGGGATCTTGCTCCTGGTTATTTTCAACACCACCGCCAGTCGCGGCGTCCACATCATCAGTCGGCCCCTCCGTCTCCCGGTTGTCTGTGTCCATGTTATCCGGGTCACTAATCGTGACCTGGGCGCTGAGGAAAGAAAAGAAAAGTTATCAGCAACAAAAATTGATGGCTATCAAAAGGACTAGTGTATTGCTTAGCCGGAAATATAACTTACCCGGCATTCACCATGTAATCCGCAGGAAGTGAGCTGCTAGATGCGGACGAGGCTGTCACAGAATCCGAGAGTGAGACCCGGAGCTGTCCGGCTAATGGATGATTGGGGGAAGGGTGTTTTCGAGGTGAGTTGATGGGATGAGATGAAGATATACCAGTACGACGAGCCGGGGACGTAGGAATACCCGGGTTGAGGGGATCTTCGCCCGGGGAATTCCGGGTTACTCTGCGCTTGGTCGGAGGCGGATCCTTCAAGTGTGGTGAATTTGATAACTGTTGGTTAAGTTCGCGCATATTATCAAAAGAGTAGGGTTTGGAGGACATGGAAGAGTAGGGAACCTTGAAGACGACCCCACGGGTTTTCCTCTTGGTTCCGACCTCGACTTCCGGCTTAATCTCGCTTCTGTCGCTCTCAGTCTCTTTCGGGTCTCCCTGGTCGTCCTTGTCACCCTTATCATCCATCCCTGCAAGGTGCAATCATATAGTTGGAAAGAGAGAAAAAATGGGAAAGCAAAGTAATAGAGGTTGAGGTGATTGGGATCCGGGTGATACCTTCGTCGGTGTCGGCCGGTTCTTCTTCTTCTTCCTCTGGGTTTCCGGAGTTGGGAGGGGTCTCAATGCTCCAGAAAACATTGTCGGCCTGAGATAAAAGCATGAAAATGAGAGTTAGTAGTTGTATCAAGTCAAGTACGAGAGTAAGTGTATAAGTATTGGATTTTACCGCTGGAGCCGGGTTATCCCGGGTGAACGGCGCTAACCCGGCTATATTCTTGATCACCTCCAGCTTCTCAGTCAGGAAGCTCTTGATGGTCTTGTTGGTATCACCAGCCGGATAGTTCTTCGAGGAGTAACGGAGCGCGTCCGTAAGATGCCCCGAGTATTCGCACATCAGCTTTGAGCGGATAGAATTGGGCTGGATGCGGAAATCTACCCAAGTCTTAACCAGGTTGAGCCCAGCAAGACCGTGGGCGAAAAGGACGGCTATTTTGGCCAGGTGGGGTTGGATGGTGTCACGACCCCGGACCCAGAGATATACATACTGTTATGTGCTCCTAGCCATGGACTCACAAGGGCTTCAGGGTTACCAGCCCCGGCCGCAACAAACAACGGCAGGCAGACTGGATTCATCGGCACGTAGTCCGGATCCCCAGTCTACTACTCCTTGTATCCATACTAGTCATAACCAACTATGCATATCAAAGCGTCCACGAATCGAATGAAACTGAAGGAAACGGGACCAAAGCTATACAGAGATGCTATGTGTCCAGAAAGTGCAACAACAATCGAGGGTTACTGGGGTTACCTCGCCCCAGGCCGATCAAATCGACAGGCGGGCTCGGACATGGATCATCGGCTCCACAACCCCTCGACTGCGACAACTATGCAGGCATAGCCAAAACTGTATAACAATGATCTCGAAACCAACAACCGATCAAAGCAACACTCTAGACATTGAAGTTGTATTAAACAGGTGTTACTAGAGTAGCTTACAAACAGAGGTCACACGACCCAACATTACATCAGACAACGGATGGCAAATTATGTTGCTAATCAACAAGAACCAAAAAGGCCTAAGAGGCCGCAACATAAGGCGACGTCCCAGCCCCACCGAAGAAAGATCTTCACCTGAACCAAAATTAAGCAAACCTGAGTACGGGAGGTACTCAACAAGACTTAGTTAACCTATTATATATCTGCTAACTTCAGGAAGGGTTTTATGAAGGATGTTTTGCGTAAAGCAATCTTTATTTTCCAAATAGAGGAGGAATAGCACGTCTCATAGAAGGTTTTCAAAACAGATGAGAAACTCACTACTGTAATCATCATCTTTTGGATCCACCAACATCAATTCCCAGCATCTCACATGCTACAAGGATCACCCCTCTCGGCATCTCCGAGGAGGCACCCTTCATCTATTACCTCCATGCTTTGACAACATATTTTACGTCACATTAGGTTGTCTATGGTCTTTGCCTTCACCAAGTCGTCCTTAACCGTGGACACGGCTTTTCGAAAAAATTGCCCTGCAGGGATGTACACTTTACCCACACGTACCATCCGACTCTTAGCGCCACATGTACGTTCTTCCATGGAACGCGGCAGAGGGTGGCTGGCCACGACCTTTACCTTACCCGACCCTATCCATGAGTCAACCCAAGACAGGGCCACCCCGTCAACAGGGAGTTGGCCATCCTCCTGACGGCACCTGTCTCTGTGAGGCGGGGTCAAGATCCGTGTACGTCCATCACTTGGCCCCGGTCACGCCCTAGCGGAGCATTTTGTTTTCAAAACCGTTTAAAAGGTTTTATTTGCGGTGCCGAATGGAAATCTCAAACTACGTGACTCATGGATCTGGCCAAACAAGTTAGTTGGTCGAGCGCGGTTACTTAGACCCCGCGTGTGGTTGCACACTCGGTCTTGGCTTCCGCTCGAGACCGTAATCCTAGGGTTGGCGAGCATAGGACGAACAACCACTTCCCAAGTGGCCTCCCATACCAGCCTTAGTCAAGTTATCCACACAAAGCTCATCTCACCACGTCATCATATCATACTAGGTTATCGCATCTCTGATTCATCAACCGGATGGAGCACAGCTAAGCGAAGCAGATATGAGGCTCTGGCGATGCGCACAAGCAAATCTATGGCGGCTAGGAGCAGTGGATCAGGATATTGAGGCAAATGCAGTATATAGGTGAACTATGTCTACTAGCATCAAATAGTTTGGAATCGAATGCAAAGTACGAGATCAAATGTTGTTCGAAAGCATATATGAGCAGATAAGAGGTTATGCTTTCCTTGGTTAAGAAAACCAGATAAAGATGTCTTCGGGAATAAGTGCTTGACTTGTCGGTTAAGATCAAGTATTCACCATTGGACTGTTGGCCTTCTCTTCGGAGTCACGTTCTACAGGAGGGGGAAACAACACCGAAAGAGAAATAACAATCAAACATGGCATCGATGCAATGCACAACATGTATGCATGAGCAAATTAATGCACTGAAATAAAGCCCTAAGCATGATCGTTGGGTTGCTAGGGTTCATATGTCAGTTAGGCATTTTTACTGAATTTATCCCGAAATAGACCCCGGAGGGGGTTTCGGGCGATTCTGAAAGTAAGTGCAGTTTAAATTGCTCAAATGGGCTTGAAAACATCATAAACAAGTTGCATTTGTCATTTTGAGCATTTTGGTATATAACTTTTAATTTTCTAATTTTAGTGAATAAAAACTTATTTTTCTATTTTTAAAAGATTAAACAACATTAAATAAATACTCATTTTCAACTTTCTCAAACATATGTGAAAATGGTATATTTGGAAAGGGTACATTTTTCTGATCACTCCCATATCATTATTTTATTTTTCTGAGTTACGGATTAAAAGATATTAATTATTCACTTTTAATTCATTTCTGTAATTAATAAACAATTTCTGGAAAAGACAAAACATATATGACGCCATGATGACGTCGGGATGACGTCATCAATGGTCACAGAGACCATGCCGTGGAAGGAATTGATTGATCTGCTGATCGAGTCGCGAATCAAGCTGGACGGGGAGCTAGAGGAGACTACGGGGAGCCTAATGGTGGTGGCGCCGCTGGTTTGTGGTCGCCGGAGCGGCGCCAGCGACGACATCTGCGGCGGCGGACGGCGGAGCTCGGCACGGGAGAGCTACGGGGCGAGAGGGAAGGGATGGAGGGTACCGGGAGGCCCGGGAGCTCACCGCAAACCCGATGAAGCGGTCGGGGAAGGACGAGGAGGCCGGAGTCGCCCGCATCGAGCCGGGCGGACGGTGGCCGGACTTGGGAAAGACGAGCTCGGGGCGGCGTCTCCGAGCTTCCCGTGCACGATTCTCCTGAGGGAGAGGCAAAGGGAAGGGCGACGGGGCTTCCTGCGGCGTCAATTAGCCCGGGGGCGGCCGGAGAGGCGGCAGTCGACGGCGGCCGGAGAGGGCAGTACAGCTAGGGTTTGGTTCATCTCCAGGGCAATATAGAGAACGAGAGAGAGAGGGAGAGGATGACTGCGAGTGAGAGAGAGATGCTCGTGGGGCTCTCCTTTGGCCCTATCCACGCCACGAGGGAAGCAGAGAGGAGGTGACGAGGAGGCACCGACGGCGGCCACGCAGCAGCTTGCGTCCGGAGGAAGAAGACAAAGGAGATATTGTGAAAACCCCCTGGAACTTTTGGAAATTGCAAAAGAGTCCTTTTCTCTTGAAAAACAGAACAGAAAACAGAGTTTTAGGGACCTTTTTGGAAACAGAAAATTTGGCAAAAATACTTTTTGGAAACCTTATGAAATTTCCAATCTTTCCATATTTTTGTTTTGTGAAATTGAATTACTTTTCAGTACCAAATTTTGGAACCCCTTTTAAGTACTATCTGCTGGAATTTTCTCAAACCATTTGAATTCACAAACCAAATTGTTTAAAACATGGTTTAAATTTTTGATTCATGCATGTATGAGATGCCAACAACACCACAACCCTAATTTAGCAAAAATTGGGATGTTACAAATCTACCCCCCTTACAAGAATCTCGTCCCGAGATTCCCGAAGGAGAAAGAAAGAAGGAACACCGGTTTTGAACGATCTTCTCGAACCTTACGGTTCTCTTCTCGAAGAGGTTGATCCGTAGCATCTTGAAGTATTGAACGGATACACCTAGGTAAGAGGGAAAACTCTTAGGAACTGATCTTCACGAAGATCGAGTATCTCATGGTTAACTCAGGACAAGAATGTTTGTAACGAACGGTTGAGTTAACAGGCATGAAACACATCAAGATAACGGAGGGAATAGGAGAAGGTTTCAAGTTTGTAGACGAATGTTCTTGAAAGGATTTAGAATATGAGCTTTGCACAAGACTTTAAATCCTTTTGAAAAAGAAAGGTTGGACAACTCATGATATCGATGTTTCTTCAACAGATAACCAAGATGAAAAAGATGGTCTTGGATACCACGACATAATATCCGTAGACGAGGGAAATCACGAGAAAACACTGTAATCGTGAGTCGGAGAGATTTTGATACAGGATCATGTTCACTCTTCGGAGTGGACACGGAAGATAACGAAACTTCCATTCCGTCAAATTTTGTCGAAAACTTTGGCGAGGATCAGGATGTTACTTCGCGACAGAAGGTGAGTAACCAAAAGAAGTTGGAACGCCGTAATTAAGGAGGAATTCTTGGTCACACCATAAGGCTGGTTAACCAACGAGGATTGAAACACCAGAAGGAACAGGGAATCTCTTTCCTATGGTGGATTTGACGTAGCAATACGTTTACCACATGGTTGAGACTCCATGGCTGAAGTGACTGACAAATTCACACAATGTGTGAGATGAACAGAACTTCAGGTACCAACAACTTGAAGAAGGGAACTGATCAATGGTGGTGACAAAATACCAGAAGATGTTTCCATGATGAACTTGTTTCCACTGAAAGAAAAGTTTGGAGGCAACAAAGAGACGTTGAACAGAACAACTTCCAAGTTCTCCTTGATGTTTTTGATACCAACAGCAGGCTCATGAAAGCCTTTTGTAGGTCATCAAGCGAGAGGGAAACTTGTTGGAATGAGCCATACAAGAATTCTCACACGGAGTGGTTGTTCTTACGGATTCAAGGGAATATGAAATTAGGCCTTCCGGCTAATTGTGTCAACCACAACATCAACCATGCCAGATTTTCAAATGGACCTAGCACAATATCCTCAAGGGAACACCAACCATCGTTGCTGCTTGAGGTTCAGCTCTGGTTAGTGGGTTGATAACTGACCAGACTCGATATGTTTGATAAGAGGTTGCACCGGTTATCAACGAGATACATTTACGGGATTCTCAAGATGTGGACTATGATGCCAAGCTCAAGAAGATGAGCACGGTTATGGAACTCATGTATTAGCAACTTGTGAAAGACGGTTGCACCTACATGGATTCCTTACAAAAGAATACATCGGAGTCCTTGTTGGGGAGACGATACAAAGATAACGAAGTTTTTAGACTTCTTCTCTTTTGCGAACAATCAGTCAGGGGCTTAGTGTGGATGCAAAATTATTCAAGTAAATGGAGGTAACAACCAACCATCTCAAGAATACCCCACACATGCATGACCGACTGGGGATTATTCCTGAGGGAACAAGAAAACTATACTCGGATCCATGGCGACAACTTTCACCACAAGCTCATGGACCGGGGTAAGTTACTTCGAACATCCAGAACACAACTTCGTGACGACACAAAGATGGTTCTCAAAAGTTTCCAACATTAATGCCAAGTGTTCAACATGAACCTCTTGCAACTTGGATATAATAGGGATGTCATCAATGGCCTCGACAACACGCTTATCAAGACACTCCGAGAAGAGGGCTCGTATGATATATGAACAAGGCAGAATATTGGTCAGACCAAAGGACATGAAGGTATACTCGGGCAAAACACCATGAGTAAAACACCATCAAGGTAGTCCTTGGGTCTGAACTTGATCTGACAATAACCCAAATCAACCAAGAGGTAGAGTGATAGCATTTCCGCAAAGGAACTACTATCATGTTTCAACAGCAGGAGAACTAGACATCCCTTATCAGTGGATCTAGTTAGGCGGAGATTTTGTCTTTCAACTCTCCAAGTTGTTGTTTAAGCTCAACCAACTAGTCCGAAATATCCAGCAGAGTTCCTTGGAGAAAGGAGTAGTTCAAACTACTCCTGGTTTAGACATCACGGTCAGGTAACAACCTGGTGATACTTCTAGAAAGACAACAAGAATATCACAACCTTCCGGTATGTCTCGGAGTCCAAAAGGAGGCATGCTTTTCAAAGCAACCGATATGGTCTGGAGAGCTTTGGCATGAACTTAACTCTTTGACCAGAAATTGTTTACCGGGATGAAGGGATCTGGTAACACGATCAACTTTAAGTAGAGGCTGGGTGACTGATAGTGCTAAGAAGGATACCGATGTTTTCTTAGGTTTTTCGAAGCAATAAGAATTGCTAGGAGTACCTGATACACATGTCGACGAACAAACCCATCATTCTCAAGCATTCAAGCTTGGAGGAGGGAAGTGAATATGTGTGAGAGCATCACTTCATCATTAAGGCCATGAAACTTAACACAACCTCTTGATATAAAGAGTGTGATACTGGAAGGTGGAACAGAACAGAAGCTAATGAAACTTCTTTAACCCGCGAATTACAAAACTTTTGACCTGGTTCTAAGGATGAACGAGGTACTGGAGTTTGTATCTCCTCACATTCCAAGGTGGAATGTTTTTACGGAACACAATAGCAAATGCATTGGAAGACTCCAACACAGTTATGCAACCCGTAGTTCAAACAGTAGATGAGGTTTGGAAGCAAGCAAAGAATAGGAACGTGCTCTTGGAAAATCCTGAGATCACGTTGGATGCACGGGGTAATACTCATGTGTAGAACCCATGACAAAAGGTTGGTATAGATGGACCAAGAACAAAGATGTCGGAATCATAAAGAACACTCTTGTCGTGATCCTTTTGATTCTTAGAGAAAACCTATGGCTATTGGAGCTGAGTTTACCTAGCCATCCTGAGGTAGAACAGATTCCTCAAGATCCAAAGGAAACAGAACTTGGGTTAAAGGTCAGCATCCTGTACTGATAGCGTGAGCATCAGATAGTTGAGAAACCACACGATTCAACCCACCGCAATTCAGCACATTCCGGGACCTTCGGTTCAAGTCCAAGGTTTTAAAAACATCGATAAAGGAGTAACTACTATCTTAGTGCCTTGAAGGAACACTATGAATAGGAATCACAGAGTATTTTCAGAAGACGACGATAGCTCCGGAAGAACTTGAGCAGAGGATAACAGATACATTCGAGATGGCAAGCAGATCTCGAGGTTCAGGATTTAGAACTTTGAAACATGTGAAGAATATGGAATCCACACAACTTTGAGAGATTAGAATTGAAAGGAAATCTCCCAGATTAAGAGATAACGGAACACGGAACACACACGACTCTAGAAACTGAACACTAGGTCAACTTGGGTGAAAGAAACGTCTTGCCAAAGAAGGCACCTAAGTTTTGAATGAATAGAAGAAATAGCAAAACCTTTTCAAATCAAAACAGGTAAGAAGACCCAGACTTAGAGCGATACCAGATACGGAGTAAAAAGAATCCTAAGAAGGTTTTCATAATCCATTTGAAGTTTCAAAGTAGTTTTCAAAAACACTAGACTCAACATCGACCAAGCAGTAAGGTTTTCCTACAGGCAGTCCTGCTCTGATACCATGACTTGTCACGACCCCGGACCCAGAGATATACATACTGTTATGTGCTCCTAGCCATGGACTCACAAGGGCTTCAGGGTTACCAGCCCCGGCCGCAACAAACAACGGCAGGCAGACTGGATTCATCGGCACGTAGTCCGGATCCCCAGTCTACTACTCCTTGTATCCATACTAGTCATAACCAACTATGCATATCAAAGCGTCCACGAATCGAATGAAACTGAAGGAAACGGGACCAAAGCTATACAGAGATGCTATGTGTCCAGAAAGTGCAACAACAATCGAGGGTTACTGGGGTTACCTCGCCCCAGGCCGATCAAATCGACAGGCGGGCTCGGACATGGATCATCGGCTCCACAACCCCTCGACTGCGACAACTATGCAGGCATAGCCAAAACTGTATAACAATGAGCTCGAAACCAACAACTGATCAAAGCAACACTCTAGACATTGAAGTTGTATTAAACAGGTGTTACTAGAGTAGCTTACAAACAGAGGTCACACGACCCAACATTACATCAGACAACGGATGGCAAATTATGTTGCTAATCAACAAGAACCAAAAAGGCCTAAGAGGCCGCAACATAAGGCGACGTCCCAGCCCATAGATTCCAGGCTGCTACCTGGGAACCCCGAACTACTCGTCGATGTCCACGTTGAAACACCACCGAAGAAAGATCTTCACCTGAACCAAAATTAAGCAAACCTGAGTACGGGAGGTACTCAACAAGACTTAGTTAACCTATTATATATCTGCTAACTTCAGGAAGGGTTTTATGAAGGATGTTTTGCGTAAAGCAATCTTTATTTTCCAAATAGAGGAGGAATAGCACGTCTCATAGAAGGTTTTCAAAACAGATGAGAAACTCACTACTGTAATCATCATCTTTTGGATCCACCAACATCAATTCCCAGCATCTCACATGCTACAAGGATCACCCCTCTCGGCATCTCCGAGGAGGCACCCTTCATCTATTACCTCCATGCTTTGACAACATATTTTACGTCACATTAGGTTGTCTATGGTCTTTGCCTTCACCAAGTCGTCCTTAACCGTGGACACGGCTTTTCGAAAAAATTGCCCTGCAGGGATGTACACTTTACCCACACGTACCATCCGACTCTTAGCGCCACATGTACGTTCTTCCATGGAACGCGGCAGAGGGTGGCTGGCCACGACCTTTACCTTACCCGACCCTATCCATGAGTCAACCCAAGACAGGGCCACCCCGTCAACAGGGAGTTGGCCATCCTCCTGACGGCACCTGTCTCTGTGAGGCGGGGTCAAGATCCGTGTACGTCCATCACTTGGCCCCGGTCACGCCCTAGCGGAGCATTTTGTTTTCAAAACCGTTTAAAAGGTTTTATTTGCGGTGCCGAATGGAAATCTCAAACTACGTGACTCATGGATCTGGCCAAACAAGTTAGTTGGTCGAGCGCGGTTACTTAGACCCCGCGTGTGGTTGCACGCTCGGTCTTGGCTTCCGCTCGAGACCGTAATCCTAGGGTTGGCGAGCATAGGACGAACAAACACTTCCCAAGTGGCCTCCCATACCAGCCTTAGTCAAGTTATCCACACAAAGCTCATCTCACCACGTCATCATATCATACTAGGTTATCGCATCTCTGATTCATCAACCGGATGGAGCAGAGGTAACAAACATGTAAAGCTAAGCGAAGCAGATATGAGGCTCTGGCGATGCGCACAAGCAAATCTATGGCGGCTAGGAGCAGTGGATCAGGATATTGAGGCAAATGCAGTATATAGGTGAACTATGTCTACTAGCATCAAATAGTTTGGAATCGAATGCAAAGTACGAGATCAAATGTTGTTCGAAAGCATATATGAGCAGATAAGAGGTTATGCTTGCCTTGGTTAAGAAAACCAGATAAAGATGTCTTCGGGAATAAGTGCTTGACTTGTCGGTTAAGATCAAGTATTCACCATTGGACTGTTGGCCTTCTCTTCGGAGTCACGTTCTACCGGAGGGGGAAACAACACCGAAAGAGAAATAACAATCAAACATGGCATCGATGCAATGCACAACATGTATGCATGAGCAAATTAATGCACTGAAATAAAGCCCTAAGCATGATCGTTGGGTTGCTAGGGTTCATATGTCAGTTAGGCATTTTTACTGAATTTATCCCGAAATAGACCCCGGAGGGGGTTTCGGGCGATTCTGAAAGTAAGTGCAGTTTAAATTGCTCAAATGGGTTTGAAAACATCATAAACAAGTTGCATTTATCATTTTGAGCATTTTGGTATATAACTTTTAATTTTCTAATTTTAGTGAATAAAAACTTATTTTTCTATTTTTAAAAGATTAAACAACATTAAATAAATACTCATTTTCAACTTTCTCAAACATATGTGAAGATGGTATATTTGGAAAGGGTACATTTTTCTGATCACTCCCATATCTTTATTTTATTTTTCTGAGTTACGGATTAAAAGATATTAATTATTCACTTTTAATTCATTTCTGTAATTAATAAACAATTTCTGGAAAAGACAAAACATATATGACGCCATGATGACGTCGGGATGACGTCATCAATGGTCACAGAGACCATGCCGTGGAAGGAATTGATTGATCTGCTGATCGAGTCGCGAATCAAGCTGGACGGGGAGCTAGAGGAGACTACGGGGAGCCTAATGGTGGTGGCGCCGCTGGTTTGTGGTCGCCGGAGCGGCGCCGGCGACGACATCTGCGGCGGCGGACGGCGGAGCTCGGCGCGGGAGAGCTACGGGGCGAGAGGGAAGGGATGGAGGGTACCGGGAGGCCCGGGAGCTCACCGCGAACCCGATGAAGCGGTCGGGGAAGGACGAGGAGGCCGGAGTCGCCCGCATCGAGCCGGGCGGACGGTGGCCGGACTTGGGAAAGACGAGCTCGGGGCGGCGTCTCCGAGCTTCCCGTGCACGATTCGCCTGAGGGAGAGGCAAAGGGAAGGGAGACGGGGCTTCCTGCGGCGTCAATTAGCCCGGGGGCGGCCGGAGAGGCGGCAGTCGACGGCGGCCGGAGAGGGCAGTACAGCTAGGGTTTGGTTCATCTCCAGGGCAATACAGAGAACGAGAGAGAGAGGGAGAGGATGACTGCGAGTGAGAGAGAGATGCTCGTGGGGCTCTCCTTTGGCCCTATCCACGCCACGAGGGAAGCAGAGAGGAGGTGACGAGGAGGCACCGACGGCGGCCACGCAGCAGCTTGCGTCCGGAGGAAGAAGACAAAGGAGATATTGTGAAAACCCCCTGGAACTTTTGGAAATTGCAAAAGAGTCCTTTTCTCTTTAAAAACAGAACAGAAAACAGAGTTTTAGGGACCTTTTTGGAAACAGAAAATTTGGCAAAAATACTTTTTGGAAACCTTATGAAATTTCCAATCTTTCCATATTTTTGTTTTGTGAAATTGAATTACTTTTCAGTACCAAATTTTGGAACCCCTTTTAAGTACTATCTGCTGGAATTTTCTCAAACCATTTGAATTCACAAACCAAATTGTTTAAAACATGGTTTAAAATTTTGATTCATGCATGTATGAGATGCCAACAACACCACAACCCTAATTTAGCAAAAATTGGGATGTTACAGATGGCTTCCCTGTCTGACTCAGGGGGAAAAGCATTAAAAGTATCGGAAAGATCTAAGAGACCCTCCGAGTAACCCGACAACTTCCTCTCGCCGGGTGGGGAGGTGTCCCGACAATAAAAGAAGGAAAGCTGCCAATGCTTAACATGTGAGTTTAAGTTTAAAGTCGGCATGGGGGAATTTTTGCGGCGCGATGGAGACCCCGCCGCAGGCCAGAAGGGCCCCGTCACCGCTTTCGCGGCACGGTTTGCATTGGAAAAGCTCGATAAATAAAGCCAAATTTGGCGGGATGCATAAGTAAGATTCGCAAAGGACTATGAAGTGGGTTATGTTCAACATAGAGTTAGGCCCTATGTCGAACACCCGGAGGCCATAGTGGCGGAGGACTTCACGGAAGAAAGAGTGACCCGGGGTATTACCTCGTCAGGATTGGGAGTAGGCCGGGTCTCGTCACCCGGAACCCTCCAATGAATCTCCTTCTGAGGAGGGAGGATGCCTGACTCGGCTAGTTCTTCCAGTTTGGCCTAGGTCACGGAAGACCGCGCCCAGTTGGCAGATATGGACTGGGTCGTCTTTGCTTTTGCCGGCTGCTTCCCTTTGTTCCTAGGAGCCATTGGTTCAGTCTGCCAAAATACGAAGCAAAGAGTACGAAACATTAAGACTCGGAAATCATGAACTATCCGAGTATTCACGAGTATTATCAGCGAGAGGCATGGAAACTATGAATTGTCCGGGTATCACTGGACAGAGCGAAGATTACAAACTATCCGGGTATTGATGAGAAGTACGGAAATTATGGGATATCTACGCATCGGCGAGTAGTTATGAAAAAAGGTTGATTGTCTATGTATCTAGTGCAAGTAAAAGAACCGGAAGTGGTGGATTTTCCGGGTATCAAGAGCAGTCGCGGAAGTTTGGGTGAACTGCATCCAGATTGGAAAATTTGTGGATAATTTCGTCGTGGAATTAACGATTGCAAGTGATAGGGAAGTAATGTGTGGTCATCTGTTAAGCGATTGAACAAGCTAGGATGGGGCTATGCGACCTAGTCCGGCATGAAGCAAGAAATGGCCCGCGGGCGGGCCTAGATCTAATCTAGGTCAAACGGAGAAATTGGAGGCTAAATCAATGGGAGCAAGGAGCTTACCGGAGGAGGTTGGAGAAGGGCGCGACGGCGGCAGATGGCGTAGTCGTGATGTCCCCTCGCGACTCCCGGCGGGAAGCTCAAGGGCGCAGCGGCGGAAACTGGCGACGGCGGCGGGCGAACCGTGGATGAGCGCAGCTGGCGGCGGCTCGGCTCCGGCTGTGCGCTCGAGGTCTCCGTGGCGGCGCTGCTGGAATCCGTGCGAGGTGGTGCCGGTGAGGAAGGAGAAGGTGGAAGAAATGAGCCGTTGGGGTTAGGTCACCCCCTAGGTACCTATTTATAGGTACGGGTGGGAAAACCTAGGCCAACGAGCGGGAATCGAAATTTTTGGGATAAGGGATACCCGTCCTGATTTTCTGGGATATGCGTTAAGTACTGGACGAGATATCCGGAATGGATAGGAAGCAAATCTCTCCCGCGATATCTGGACCAATTAACGTGTCAAATAAGCCGGATCTTTGGCATTTTCATCAGGGCCTTGACCCGGAAAACTAAAGGATGGATTCGGAGGAAACTGGGTTATTATATGGACCACCGATGGAGTTAGGCCTAGCTGTTTATTAAAGCAACTTAACCCGGCCTCTATGAATTTGTATGTTTGTTATTTTTGCAGGGAATAGCATGCGCTTCAAGGAGGATCCCGTGAAGCCCAAGCTATTCTGGGGACTACTGATGGAGGGATGATAACCCGGTATGCTAACGTCAAGGAGTAACTCGGCCCAAAGGATGCTGTGCAAGACCCGTCTTAGGGAAAAGGAGCTTCTAGGAGGCCCAGGAGTGTAGGCCTCGTAACCCGGTTTGTGGGTTCCGATAAGGAAGTTTAGGGTTTTGTAAGTAGTGTCCGGGTAGGATTCCGAGTACGCCTTGGATAGCAAGCCAGGGGATCCGGGGATTATATAAGCCGGCCCCTAGGGTTAGATCGGACGAGTTCACAGGGTACACAAGTTTACGAGATAGAGATTGCGAGATATCGAGTATCCATTGTAATACGAGTATCGAGATAGTATATTCAGATCGTAGACTCGGCGACTTGATTGCCGGCTACCAGATCGCTTATCACCATGATTTCCCTTGAGCTAAACCCTCTCCCAAACACCAGAGTCGATTTGCCCCAAGACAAGTTACCCCCGGTAACGTCTGCCGTGATTATCCCACGACATCGCCGTCATCGCCAACCCTAGTCCGAGAGGGTTCTGGAGCTCTCCCCAACACCCTGTCGGGAGGGGAAATCATCACTGGAGGGCTCTACACCACCATGCGCGTCTCCAGAATGATGTGTGAGTAGTTCATCCTTGGACTACGGGTCCATAGCAGTAGCTAGATGGTTGTTCTCTCCTGTGTATGCCTCATGTTTAGATCTTGTGAGCTGCCCTACATGATCAAGATCATCTTATTGTAATGCTACATGTTGTGTTTGCTGGGATCCAATGAATATATTATCAATCTATCATGTTCTCTTCATGTGTATGCTATTTATGATGTTGCATGCTCTCCGTTGTTAGTAGATGCTCTGTCCAAGTAGATTCTAGTGACTCCAAGAGGGAGCATTTATGATCGATAGTGGGTTCATGCCTCCCTTGCATCTGTGCTCGAGTGACAGAAACGTGACGGATGGGGGATGTGCCGTTGCCAGTAGGGAGAGAACAACGATGTTTACATTACACACTTTGCTTAATGCGATTATTTGTTGCTTGCAACTTAATACCCAAGGATTGCCCAGATTACATTCTGAGGGTGGATTATTAGTCATAGATGAAGTTGGATAACGGTCTATGAGTCTTGTTGTAATTCCCACATGAATCACATAGTAATCATCATGTCATGCATGTTTCAATATCTATCAATTTCCTAGCTATAATTTGTTCACCACTGATGACCCACAAGTATAAGGGGTGTATCGTAGTACTTTCGATAAAAATGAGTGTCGAACCCAACAAGGAGCAGAAGGTGTTGACAAGCGGGTTGGGTAGCGGATTCACCGTAAACACTAGCAAACAGATTTTTGGAGGTTTTTGATATAGCAGATAAATAAAGTGCGAGTAAATAAATAACTGTAGTAATAATTGCAGCGAGTGGCACAATCCTTTTGAGATCAAAGGACAATACGGTTGTTCTACTTATAATTAAAAAACGTTCTCGAGGACACATGTGAATTTTGTCAAGTGCTTTCGCTTCATACGGTTGATTAATATTTATTGGTTCGTTAAGTGTTGTGTGGGTGAAACTATGCTAATGCACCGCCCAACTAGGACTAATACATACTTGTGATTATACCCCTCATAAGAATTCGCAAATACAAGAAAGTAATTAAGACAAATATAACCACAACCTTAAAACTCCGGGATCCTACACTCCCTCATGCATCGGTTTCCTAACGGGGGTTTAGGTTTCTGTCACTCTGGCAACCCCACAATTAGTAGCCAAATACACGATGCATCCTCCTAGGCCCATAAAGGTGAAGTATGATGTATTCGACGTTCACATGACACCACTAGAAGAATAGCACCACAACTTAAATACCGAACCACGATATATTACTTCAACGTAACTTCACTACTAACATCATGACTTCTCCCATGTCCTCAAGAACTAAACAAACTACTCACGAGACATCATATGGATCACAATCATAGGTGATATAATAGATAATAACAATCTGGTCATAAAGAGCAAACACCGATAAATCTCACAAGCATCAACTACTAACAAGTAATCCACAACGGGAGAGAGATCTAATGAAGAACAACGATAGAGACCCCTAATTGTTACAGTGGGATGAAGGTAGATGATGAGGGTGATGGTTCTGGTGATGAGCATCATGATGATGATGATCTCGATAAAGCCCGGAGTGATGACGGTGACGATGGCAATGATTTCCCCTCTCCAGGGAGGAATTTCCCCGACAGATTTCTCCCTGCCAAAGGGCTTTTCTCTCTCTGTTGTTTTCCGCCCCGAGGCGGCGGCTAAATAATACTTAGATGATGTTCTGGGGCTTAGGGTTCCCTGGGGTTCAAGTACGCGAAAGGGGGCGCCCAGAAGTGGGCCACCGGGGCCAGACCACCCCCAGGCGCGGTCAGAAGGGGGGCGCGCCGCCTGGTGGTTTTGTCCCCTGGTGGCCCCCCTCCGGGTGCCCTTCTGGATGGCTTCCTTCTCGGGACTTCTAAGACTTCTCCGATATCCCCCTCTTCTTCTGATCTTCTGAAATAGGGTATCTCAGCGGTGCTTTTTCCATTAGATTTCTGGTCCAGGTGTTTATTCTCAAAAAATTATGAAACATGCAAAATAAGATGAAATAACATAAGTAATGCATCATTACATGAAATATATCGATGAAAAATAATAACAATATAAAATAGTGATGCAAAATAGACGTATCAACCACACATGTTATTTATCTTCTATGGAGAGACACCACTAGTGAACTGTGGACCCCGGTCCATTTTCCTTATACTGATAATACAACCACTTCAATCACTGTTTTCACGCTGCTACTACTTTTTTCAGATTGTTTTCCTACTATTTTCCACACCATACGTTTAACCTCTTTGTTTTCAGCAAAACCGGTGCGATTGACAACCTCACTGCTTCATTGGGGAAAAGTGATTTGATTGTGTTGTGTAGGTTCCACGTTGCTGCTGAACCGGTAGTGCATCCTGCCATTGTCAGCTGCATCAAACTTCAAAGTTTCTTTTTTCTTCTACTGGTCGATTCAACCTTGGTTTCATTCTGAGGGAAAACTTGGTGTTGCACTCTTTATAACCTTGCACTTGGTGTTTACCAACGAGCAAGCATCATCTCTCATCAGTCCCCCCCTGGCCAGCCACCGACGTTGCCCTTGCTCCTATATATTCTCCTCCTTGGGCTAACCCTAAAAACCGAGCCTTTTCCACAAAAAACATCCGTAGCCGCCATCATCGTCAACCCTAGTTCAGGAGGGTTCTGGAGCTCTCCTCGCCACTCTGCCGGGAGGGGAATTCATCACCGGATGGCTCTACACCACCATCCCCGCCTCTAAAATAATGTGTGAGTAGTTTATCCTTGGACTACAGGTCCATAGAAGTAGCTAGATGGTTGTTCTCTCCTCTTTATGCCTCGTGTTTAGATCTTGTGAGCTGCCTAACATGATCAAGATCATCTTATTGTAATGCTACATGTTGTGTTTGCTGGCATCCGATGAATCTTGAATGTTATGTCCAATGATTAACAATATGTAATGTTTTATTCATGCGTATATTATTTATGATCTTGCATGCTCTCTGTTATTAGTAGATGCTCTGGACAAGTAGATGCTAGTAACTCCAAGAGGGGGTATTTATGCTCGATAGTGGGTTCATGCATCCCTTTTACTCACACTCGAGTAACAAAAACTTAATGGGTGTAGGATGTGTTGTTGCCATTAGGGAGAAAATAATGATGTTTACATTACACACTTTGCTGAAAGCGATTATCTGTTGCTTGCAACTTAATACCCAAGGTTTACTCGGATAACATTCTGAGGGTGAATTGTTAGTCATAGATGTAGTTGGATAACGGTCTATGAATATTTTGGTAATGACCGTATAAATCACAAAGTAATCATCATGTCATAAATATCCACTATGGTGCAACCTTTATATCTGTCAATTGTCGAGCTGTAATTTGTTTACCCAACATGCTATATATCTATCTTTGAGACACACCACTAGTGAACTGTGGACCCCGGTCCATTTCCTTTACACTGATAATACAACCACTGCAATCACTATTTTAAAATTGTTACTAATGTTTTCCTACTGTTTTACACACCATACATTGTTCTCAGCAAAACCGGTGAGATTGACAACTCACTGCTTTGTTGGGGCAAAGTGATTTGATTGTGTTGTGTAGGTTCCACGTTGTTGCTGAACCGGTAGTACGCCCTGCCAACATCAGTTGCATCAACCTTCGGAAGTGATTTTTTTATCATACTGGTCGATTCAACCTTGGTTCCTTTCTGAGGGAAAGCTTGCTGTTGCATTCTTCACACCTTACGCTTGAGGTTTCCCAATGAGTGCACTTTATGCCATCAGTGATTATTTGCTCTTTATAGATGAATTATGCGAGTTAATAAAGCGTGCAGGTATTAAAACGAATCAAGTTAAATGGAAATTATTCTCTTTATCACTGAAGGTCAGAGCTGCAGAATGGTTCAAAATGCTGAAGAATGGTGAATCTATTACATGGGAGGAAATTGTACCTCTCTTTTATTCTAAATTCTATCCTCCCAGTGAGATTCATAAAGACCAGAATCAAATATATAATTTCTGGCCTCATTATGGAGAGAGTATTGCCCAAGCTTGGGGGAGATTGAAGTTATTAATGCTTAAATGCCCCGTTCATGAGCTCTCGAGTAATATTGTTATCAATAATTTTTATGCAAGGCTTTCTCTTCATGATAAAGATTTATTGTATGCTTCTTGTTCTGGATCATTCACACGTATGAAAGAAGAAGCCAAATGGGACCTTCTTGACCGTATTCAAGAAAATACCGAATGATCGGAGAATGCAAAGGTAGAAAGTCAGGTATAAATTATGATTATGAATGCATTAAACCTTTTATGGGAACCAATGATTTCTATAATGTTAGCCCCTGTTTGGATGTAGGAAAAATAGACCGGAATTGAATTGGACTGGGAATACCAAATCTAAGTTGGAAAGGAATTGACATCCAATTCAAATTTTATTGTTTGGATGTGCTTGATATTTTCCGTTGAAATCAAGATGTAGCACCCAATTTTAATTCCTGTTTGGATGTACAAACCTTGGAATTTGGATGTTTTGTTCACTTCGGACAATTGTAAACTTATCAACATGTATGAAAATTAGTGTGTGTACATTATATTTTGCACATTATGATGAAATCGTTATGTAAGATGAGACCACGTAATTACTATATGCAGCAGCCACGAGAGTTTGTCACGGTGTGGCATCAACCTATAGGTGGTGATGCCGACACCGGCTTCGCCGGAGGATGACCTGCACGAGAGGTTGCGCGCAACCCCGCGCGCGTAACTACTGTCGTGGCCATAGCCACCCTGTGCGTCCCTCCTGTCGTCGTTGATCTCCCGCCGCCGGTCGATCTAGGGTTAGGGGCCGACTCATAGGAGTGGACGGACGGATGTCCGACGACCGTGCAGCAGAGGAGGACGGGGAGAGATGGCTCGGAAGGGGATGGGGAGGGAGAAAGGAGGGCGGGGAGAAGCTAGCCATGGCCGCCGCCGCTGGTTCCTCCAGGCCGTGCTCGCATGTGCTTTTTGTTGGGGCGAGCTCTGCCTCGCTCTGTTCGTATGAAACGAATCGGTACGTGTGAGTTTCCAAGAAATTCCGAGGGTGCGACCTCCGAATCATAGAGGGTCTACTTAGCACGCAAGAGATCCCAACTCGGAATTTGTCTACGATTCCATGCCCAAATTCTGTGCGCATCCAAACGGCGGAATTTGAGGCCCAATTCTAGATTTCACGATTCCGGCCCGTTTCTTCAACAACCAAACAGGGGGTTATTGTTGTTTGTGGTCTTGATTCTCAAATCTTTGCAAATTATCTTAAAGCCTTTGCTCCCTATCTTGATATTCCCAAAAAGGAGTCTGTGACGCCCCGAGATCGGGCACTATGCAGATTTCAGTATTTCCGCCAAAATCCACATAATAACCGATTCCAGGTTGCCACTTGTGATAACATTACAACAGTTCACGAATATTCCGCAACAACAATAGAAAAGATATATACAAGAAGACTCAAACGAGCCAAGGATACAACTGATACAATACAAAGATCCAAATAACAGCGGAAGAAACAACATAGCGTCCGACTACGGACAAGATACAAATTGGACTAAGAGTCCTGAAGATAACCGATGGCGTCCAATCCCTGCCCAGGACAAGCCAGAGGGATTCCCAAGCTAACGTCGTCAGACTTCAAACCTGTTGACTGCAATGTGGAATATGCAGCCACGAAAAGTGATTCGTGGGTCAGTACGGTTAAGTACTGGCAAGTGTATAACCCATACTCACAAGATACCAGCGTATCCAATCATCACAAGGTACAAATACTTTGGGTACAACGGAAAGGAAGGGATTGTTGCAAAGAAGCGGCTGCGGGCTGCACTAACTAACTACAGAGACTCGCTACAACATCCGGCTAAAAGAAAGGGATAAGAGAGCGTATCAAAACCAACTACAACTACTCACCAAACAATACCCATCCAATGTTACCCCCTACTAAGGAAGCAACCCAAGGAAACTCACACGGTTGATTAAGGTGACATTCATTTTGATGGTGGAAGGTAATCTATATTACTAGTCAAGTTATCATCGTTAAGTGTAAGTTGTCTGAGTACTTGTTAGCCAGCACTTTCACCAAGTCATCCATAACCGCGGACAACACGGCTTCTCGAGAAGATTTAACCCTGCAGGGATGCACCAATTTGGCCGTACACGTAAGAATAACCCGCCAGACGGGGGATCAACCCCCCAAGCGAGGTACTCAACACAACCCAACTCTTCTTCGCATCAAGCCCAAAGAACCACATGCTGTGCGTGCGCGGCTAATCGAGCCCCCACGAAGAAAAGGGGGACCCTCATAGCACTCTAAGACCACGCCGCCCTAAATGCCGACTACAAAAGTTCCACCCTGGTGCCAAGGGTTCGCACCTGCATATGCATGCATCAAATGGAAAGCCCGAACTAAGTGTGGCGATTTGGACGAGATGCGAATCGAATCAGAATTGCGGGGGGCGCCCATACTCGCTTCCCACATGCGGTTAGTGCGCTCATCATGGATCAATGGACAAGACCCTTTTCCTAATTAGGGTCGACACTAGCAGGCTTCAAAACCACGCCGGGCCTCCTGCCGGTGCCTTATCATCAAATTATTATTACCCAAAACATTACCATGTTGTTGATTGAATTGAAAACCCAACTATCAAACTAAACAGGTGATAAGACGGACAACAAGACTTGAGCGCAAACAACACTAAGCATGCAACTACGACACAAGGGCCAACAGGGTAAACAAACAACAGTTAATAGGAAGTGGAAGGAAGGCTATATCATGGCTGCAAGGTAAACATATGATAGGATCGAGACACAAGCATCGAATCATAAGGCTAGCATAAGAACAACGGAAAGAATCGGTAACAAGTGATGAAAGGCAGCCATTTGGCAGCAAGTGAGTATACTTGCCTGGAATCCAGCAAGCAGAGGTACATCCGAAGAACTTGTCGTTGCTCACATCATCTCAACGTCCTATCCGCGAAGAAGCAACGAACTAGAACAAACACCGGATGCAACAATTACTTCTACGACAAAAGATCCAGCATGATCAAGGTATGGATGCATGACATGCGGGATGCAACGCAAAAGTGCAATTTAGACAAGTTAATCGGAACCCGGAGTCCGGACAAATAATTATTGGTTCAAGTTATTTAGCTAACCATCAATTTAAATGTTGTTTAGCATGGAAAACAGTAAATAGGTGAGTTAAGCAATATTAAATGGAATAGGGCAACAATTGAATTAAATACCCCCAACACATTCCATATTTATTTATTAGGTGAACATACATAACACTACTACAAATGCAAAATGCAAGGTGCAAACATGAACATGGATGGCATATTAGTATTCCTTGCATTTTTCTGGTTGGAAAACATATTTGATATGTGGAATTTGGTTTTGAATTGAGCAAGTTATTAAATTGACAATTTTAAATGCATTAATTAAGAAATAGTTGTTTTCAGCAATTTAATTTATTCAAAATAGAAAACAAAGTTTATATTTGCAAATTTTAGAGAATTTTGATTGGAAAACATATTTTACTTTTCAAATTTGGAGTTAAAATGAATTAGTTATGATTTATGCAATTTAGTCAATTTAAATTGAGCCGGAAGCCCAACATTTAATTTAGGAGGTTCACGTTATTTATTTACCCATCAAGATTAAATGTTGTTCAACATGGCGAGATAATATAAAGATGAGCTATGCAATTTTAAATGGAACCGGGACAATGTTTAATTATCCCAACTCATTCCATATTTAATTATTAGGTGATATTATTATTACCCGCACCCACAAGATGCAATGCAACACATGAATGATTTAATATGCACGATATAGATGACATTTAGAAAATAGGCATATAGGTATAGGGTTGGGTTTTGGGTTCGCACGTTGGAAAGAGGGTCTCCGGAGTTAACGCCGGAAACTTCGGAACATGGAGGAAGTAGACGGACGTAGAGGAAGTAGTCGTTCTCGGGTTGTAGAAGGAGTAGTCGACGTCGAGGAAGTAGTCGTGGTCGAGGTGCTTGTCATATCCAGGTAGGAGATCTTGGTGGTTCCGGTCTTCATGGCACACACGACGGCGGTCAACACAAACAAGCAACGACGAAACGGACACGGCAATGGAAGATGTCCACCCAGTCGTTGTGGAACTTTTCGATGAAGGCCTTGTCGTCGAGGTACGGGTCGGGGTCGACCTTTGCACAGTCGTCGTATTTTCCACGGAACGGAGATCTTGTCGGCGGTCGTTCGTGCGTTGGCGATATAGTACCTGGGTCGGAGTAGCAGTAGCTGACGGAGTTTTCATCACACGCGTACATAAGAAACACTAGGCACCGGGAGATTCATGTTGGACTTGTGTCGAACACAAGGTGGGCGTGAGGTCACTGGGGTGGGCCTTGGGGGAGAGCAGCTCGAATCCTGCACAACATGGACATGGACACGGACCACCATGCATGAGGATCCGGTGTGTTCAGGGCGCAGCACGGCCGCTTCTAGGGCCTCCCTGTCATAGAATATCAGCAGCAGAGGTCCTGTGGACGCGAGATGGTCCTGCCGTCGTGGTGGCCGGCAGCAGCGAAGGTCGAAGGAGACGCCGACAGCAGCTCGGGGAGAGACGTTGTCCCCTTTGGATGCCGACGCCGACGAGCGCTTGCACAGCGACGTCCAGCAGCACCACGCTCCCTCCGCCCGGCAGTAGCATCTTTGGGAGAGTCGTTGTCCTTGGCTCGATGGCGGTGTGCTGGTCGGTGGCCTCCGTCCCCGACGCCGCCGGCAGCAGGAGAAGGCGGAGGCGGCGCCGCGTGCGCTCCCTCCCGGCGCGAGCAACACGACGAGAGGCAGCGGCCCTCGTCTCCGCGGCGAGGAACGGCGACGGGCTTGGCTGCCGTGGGGCGGACAGAGGAGAGGGGGCAGCTACCGGCGGGCGCCATGGAGGCTCGCTGGCCGGAGCTCACGGAGATGGAGGCGGGGCTCTCGTCGGGGAGGCGCTAGGAGGAGGCGGGTGCGGGGAAACCGGGCGGCGGCGACCTACTGTGAGGAAGAGGGGGCGATGGGAAGGAGGACGCGAGGAAGGGGAGCGAGGGGATCGTGGGAGGAGACTCGGGGTGGCGGCGTTCGATGCAGAGAAGGGGTAGCGAGCGGAGAAGAAGGGGATCGAGCGAGAGGCTCTCCCGTGCATGCGTGCGGTTCCTGGTTGGAGAGGTGGAGGGACCTAGTTGCAAATAGGAGAAACGGCGGGGGCAAAATGAGAGGGAGAGAAATTAGGGTAAGGGGAGGGAGTTCGGTGGGGGGGGGGGGGGCAGGATGCCTACCTGGGCCAGATCTGGCCCAGTTCGGCCAGGGCTCCTCTCCCTCGCCTGAAAACTGTTTTTTTTTGTTTGGTTATTTTCCAGAAATTGTTTATGCAATAAGAAAAATAGATTTAAACATCAAATAAATTTTAGTAAATTTTAGAAGACTTGATTTGATTAATTTAAATTAGTTTGCAAGTTTTAAGTATATGATGGTGCATGATGTTATGAGATGCACAAAAAGAAAAAAAAAACAAATTTTTTCGGGTGGGGAAAATCTCTCGGGCGTTACAGACGACACCACTAACAAGGGATTGCGCCCCCGCAATCCGCTCCAACGCCAAGAGAGAGGGAAAAGTCGGACTACCGAGTCTTCATGCATCAAGTTGACCTCCTTGACACCACTAAGAAACTTCTCGACACCACTAACAAGAGATTCTTGCTCGGGCTGATGACGATGTTCTTCCACCAGGAATCTTCCGATGATCGAACCTATTAGGTTAAAAGGCTAAGAGAACGTCCACCCACGTAGGATCCTAAAACTTTGAAAGATAGACAAGGTGGGAGACTCCAAAACAAATAAGATGGGAGGGGAAATAGAATAGAGATAAGGAGAAAACAAGAATCCTATTGAGATGTTTCGAAAATAGTTTAGCAGAAATAGTTTTTGACACTCTAGGAACAACGACCGTTAGCGAGGTTATCCTACAGGCTTTGCGGACCCGTTGCTTCGATAACCATTCGTATCGAAACAATATCGGGAATCGGAAACCATGCTCTGATACCATTTGTGACGCCCCGAGATCGGGCACTATGCAGATTTCAGCATTCCTGCCAAAATCCACATAATAACCGATTCCAGGTTGCCACTTGTGATAACATTACAACAGTTCACGAATATTCCGCAACAACAACAGAAAAGATATATACAAGAAGACTCAAACGAGCCAAGGATACAACTGATACAATACAAAGATCCAAATAACAGCGGAAGAAACAACATAGAGTCTGACTACGGACAAGATACAAATTGGACTAAGAGTCCTGAAGATAACCGATGGCGTCCAATCCCTGCCCAGGCCAAGCCAGAGGGATTCCCAAGCTAACGTCGTCGGACTTCAAACCTGTTGACT
The DNA here is from genome assembly GCA_028641055.1 of Alopecurus myosuroides. Classification (NCBI taxonomy): domain Eukaryota; kingdom Viridiplantae; phylum Streptophyta; class Magnoliopsida; order Poales; family Poaceae; genus Alopecurus; species Alopecurus myosuroides. Next base: position 104,461,993 of record CM054060.1, read on the forward strand.
GCAATGTGGAATATGCAGCCACGAAAAGTGATTCGTGGGTCAGTACGGTTAAGTACTGGGAAGTGGATAACCCATACTCACAAGATACCAGCGTATCCAATCATCACAAGGTACAAATACTTTGGTACAACGGAAAGGAAGGGATTGTTGCAAAGAAGCGGAAGCGGGCTGCACTAACTAACTACAGAGACTCGCTACAACATCCGGCTAAAAGAAAGGGATAAGAGAGCGTATCAAAACCAACTACAACTACTCACCAAACAATACCCATCCAATGTTACCCCCTACTAAGGAAGCAACCCAAGGAAACTCACACGGTTGATTAAGGTGACATTCATTTTGATGGTGGAAGGTAATCTATATTACTAGTCAAGTTATCATCGTTAAGTGTAAGTTGTCTGAGTACTTGTTAGCCAGCACTTTCACCAAGTCATCCGTAACCGCGGACAACACGGCTTCTCGAGAAGATTTAACCCTGCAGGGATGCACCAATTTGGCCGTACACGTAAGAATAACCCGCCAGACGGGGGATCAACCCACCAAGTGAGGTACTCAACACAACCCAACTCTTCTTCGCATCAAGCCCAAAGAACCACATACTGTGCGTGCGCGGCTAATCGAGCCCCCACGAAGAAAAGGGGGACCCTCATAGCACTCTAAGACCACGCCGCCCTAAATGCCGACTACAAAAGTTCCACCCTGGCGCCAAGGGTTCGCACCTGCATATGCATGCATCAAATGGAAAGCCCGAACTAAGTGTGACGATTTGGACGAGATGCGAATCGAATCAGAATTGCGGGGGGCGCCCATACTCGCTTCCCACATGCGGTTAGTGCGCTCATCATGGATCAATGGACAAGACCCTTTTCCTAATTAGGGTCGACACTAGCAGGCTTCAAAACCACGCCGGGCCTCCTGCCGGTGCCTTATCATCAAATTATTATTACCCAAAACATTACCATGTTGTTGATTGAATTGAAAACCCAACTATCAAACTAAACAGGTGATAAGACGGACAACAAGACTTGAGCGCAAACAACACTAAGCATGCAACTACGACACAAGGGCCAACAGGGTAAACAAACAACAGTTAATAAGAAGTGGAAGGAAGGCTATATCATGGCTGCAAGGTAAACATATGATAGGATCGAGACACAAGCATCGAATCATAAGGCTAGCATAAGAACAACGGAAAGAATCGGTAACAAGTGATGAAAGGCAGCCATTTGGCAGCAAGTGAGTATACTTGCCTGGAATCCAGCAAGCAGAGGTACATCCGAAGAACTTGCCGTTGCTCACATCATCTCAACGTCCTATCCGCGAAGAAGCAACGAACTAGAACAAACACCGGATGCAACAATTACTTCTACGACAAAAGATCCAGCATGATCAAGGTATGGATGCATGACATGGAGGATGCAACGCAAAAGTGCAATTTAGACAAGTTAATCGGAACCCGGAGTCCGGACAAATAATTATTGGTTCAAGTTATTTAGCTAACCATCAATTTAAATGTTGTTTAGCATGGAAAACAGTAAATAGGTGAGTTAAGCAATATTAAATGGAATAGGACAACAATTGAATTAAATACCCCAACACATTCCATATTTATTTATTAGGTGAACATACATAACACTACTACAAATGCAAAATGCAAGGTGCAAACATGAACATGGATGGCATATTAGTATTCCTTGCATTTTTCTGGTTGGAAAACATATTTGATATGTGGAATTTGGTTTTGAATTGAGCAAGTTATTAAATTGACAATTTTAAATGCATTAATTAAGAAATAGTTGTTTTCAGCAATTTAATTGATTCAAAATAGAAAAAAAGTTTATATTTGCAAAGTTTAGAGAATTTTGATTGGAAAACATATTTTACTTTTCAAATTTGGAGTTAAAATGAATTAGTTATGATTTATGCAATTTAGTCAATTTAAATTGAGCCGGAAGCCCAACATTTAATTTAGGAGGTTCACGTTATTTATTTACCCATCAAGATTAAATGTTGTTCAACATGGCGAGATAATATAAAGATGAGCTATGCAATTTTAAATGGAACCGGGACAATGTTTAATTATCCCAACTCATTCCATATTTAATTATTAGGTGATATTATTATTACCCGCACCAACAAGATGCAATGCAACACATGAATGATTTAATATGCACGATATAGATGACATTTAGAAAATAGGCATATAGGTATAGGGTTGGGTTTTGGGTTCGCACGTTGGAAAGAGGGTCTCCGGAGTTAACGCCGGAAACTTCGGAACATGGAGGAAGTAGACGGACGTAGAGGAAGTAGTCGTTCTCGGGTTGTAGAAGGAGTACTCGACGTCGAGGAAGTAGTCGTGGTCGAGGTGCTTGTCATATCCAGGTAGGAGATCTTGGCGGTTCCGGTCTTCATGGCACACACGACGGCGGTCAACACAAACAAGCAACGACGAAACGGACACGGCAATGGAAGATGTCCACCCAGTCGTTGTGGAACTTTTCGATGAAGGCCTTGTCGTCGAGGTACGGGTCGGGGTCGACCTTTGCACAGTCGTCGTATTTTCCACGGAACGGAGATCTTGTCGGCGGTCGTTCGTGCGTTGGCGATATAGTACCTGGGTCGGAGTAGCAGTAGCTGACGGAGTTTTCATCACACGCGTACATAAGAAACACTAGGCACCGGGAGATTCATGTTGGACTTGTGTCGAACACAAGGTGGGTGTCGAGATCACTGGGGTGGGCCTTGGGGGAGAGCAGCTCGAATCCTGCACAACATGGACATGGACACGGACCACCATGCATGAGGATCCGGTGTGTTCAGGGCGCAGCACGGCCGCTTCTAGGGCCTCCCTGTCATAGAATATCAGCAGCAGAGGTCCTGTGGACGCGAGATGGTCCTGCCGTCGTGGTGGCCGGCAGCAGCGAAGGTCGAAGGAGACGCCGACAGCAGCTCGGGGAGAGACGTTGTCCCCTTTGGATGCCGACGCCGACGAGCGCTTGCACAGCTACGTCCAGCAGCACCACGCTCCCTCCGCCCGGCAGTAGCATCTCCGGGAGAGTCGTTGTCCTTGGCTCGATGGCGGTGTGCTGGTCGGTGGCCTCCGTCCCCGACACCGCCGGCAGCAGGAGAAGGCGGAGGCGGCGCCGCGTGCGCTCCCTCCTGGCGCGAGCAACACGACGAGAGGCAGAGGCCCTCGTCTCCGCGGCGAGGAACGGCGACGGGCTTGGCTGCCGTGGGACGGACAGAGGAGAGGGGGCAGCTACCGGCGGGCGCCATGGAGGCTCGCTGGCCGGAGCTCACGGAGATGGAGGCGGGGCTCTCGTCGGGGAGGCGCTAGGAGGAGGCGGGTGCGGGGAAACCGGGCGGCGGCGACAACTGTGAGGAAGAGGGGGCGATGGGAAGGAGGACGCGAGGAAGGGGAGCGAGGGTATCGTGGGAGGAGACTCGGGGTGGCGGCGTTCGATGCAGAGAAGGGGTAGCGAGCGGAGAAGAAGGGGATCGAGCGAGAGGCTCTCCCGTGCGTGCGTGCGGTTCCTGGTTGGAGAGGTGGAGGGACCTAGTTGCAAATAGGAGAAACGGCGGGGGAAAAAATGAGAGGGAGAGAAATTAGGGTAAGGGGAGGGAGTTCGGTGGGGAGGCAGGATGCCTACCTGGGCCAGATCTGGCCCAGTTCGGCCAGGGCTGCTCTCCCTCGCCTGAAAACTGTTTTTTTTTGTTTGGTTATTTTCCAGAAATTGTTTATGCAATAAGAAAAATAGATTTAAACATCAAATAAATCTTAGTAAATTTTAGAAGACTTGATTTGATTAATTTAAATTAGTTTGCAAGTTTTAAGTAGATGATGGTGCATGATGTTATGAGATGCACAAAAATAAAAAAAACAAACAACAAATTCTTTCGGGTGGGGAAAATCTCACGGGCGTTACAGGGTCGAACAAGTATCATGCACCTTATAAAGATACTGTTAATTGTCTTCCTGCTAGAAACATAGAAGTTCATACTATTAATCCCGATGTGCCTGAACCTTGTATTGAGAAAATGCCTTTCCCTGCTAAGGTAAAGGAACATTCGATTGTAGCTAGTGTGGTTAACAAGAGTATAAAGAAACCTATTGAACCTTATTAACAAATAACTATAGAACATACAAAAGCTATGGTTAAAGATCTTGTCTCTGAAACTGTAGAAGATGGACACATTATCTTCTGTGAGGATGCTGCTAATATGGTTTCACATCCCAATAGACCTAAGAAAACTAGTGTTCCTGTGCTTTCTGTTAGGATTGGTGATCATTGCTATTATGGTTTATGTGATATTGATGCGAGTTCTAGTGCTATTCCTTACGAGATTTATAAAGAAATCATGCATGAAACTGGTTCCTATGAACTTGATGATATTGATGTGGTTATTCAGCTTGTTAATAGAGAAATTGTTTTTCCGATTGGTATTGTTAGAGATGTGGAAGTTTTATGTGGTAAAACTAAATATCCTGCTGATTTTCTAGTGCTAGGTAAAGTTGCTAGGAAAACTTGTCCTATCATTTTTGGTAGACCTTTCTTGAACACTTGTAGCGCTGTTATAGATTGTAAGAAGGAGAAAATATTGACTAAATTTTACGGAAAATCTTATGCATTTAATTTTTCTAAATTTGCTTGAGATCCTTATGAAACTGAATTGCCTAAGGAAAATTTTAGAGTTGAACAGCTTGCCTCTATTGCTCTTATCCCTAACAATGCTTTGCAGCAATACATGGAGGACCACGTTACCACCCAAGAAGGATCTTGTTTTTTATATAAAACCTTTACCTGATGATCTTATATATGCTTATAATGATGAGAAGAAAACATATCATGTTATTATCAGTTATAAACTTTCAGGTGAAGAATAGGAAAGGTTTTTGGGAATATTGAAGAAACATCGTGGAGCTATTGGATATACTCTTGATGATTTGAAAGGGATTTCCCCCACTATATGTAAGCATGTTATTAATATTTAACCAGATGCAAAGCCAGTAGTTGAACATCAACGCCGTTTAATTCCCAAGATGAAGGAAGTGGTAAGAAATGAGGTATTAAAACTCCTTGATGCTGGTATTATTTACCATATAGCTGATAGTAGATGGGTAAGCCTTGTGCATTATGTACCTAATAAAGGTGGAATGACTGTTGTGCCTAATAAAAACAATGAGCTTATTCCCAAAAGAGTAGTAGTTGGTTATAGAATGTGCACTGATTTTAGAAAAGTTAATAAAGTTACTAAAAAGGATAATTACCCTTTACCTTTTATTGATCGAATGCTAGAAAGGTTGTCTAAGAAAACTATTTTTTGCTTTCTTGATGGTTATTTTGGGTTTTCCTTAATTGTTGTTAGGGAAAAATATCAAGAGAAAACAACCTTTACTTGTCCTTATGGAACTTATGCTTATAGACGTATGCCTTTTGGTTTGTGTAATTCTCCTGCTACGTTTCAAAGATGCATGTATGCTATTTTTCATGGCTTTTGTGAAGAAATTGTGGAAGTATTCATGGACGATTTCTCTGTCTATGGACCTTCTTCTGATAACTGCTTGCACAATATTGATAAATTTTTGCAGAGATGTGAGGAAACTAATCTTGTTCTTAATTGGGAGAAATGCCACTTTATGGTGAATGAAGGAATTGTTCTTGGACATTAAATTTCTGAAATAGGTATTGAAGTTGACAGGGCTAAAGTGGAAGCAATAGAGAAAATTCCCTATCCCAGGGATGTTGATGGTATTTGTAGTGTTCTTGGTCATACTGGTTTTTATAGGAAGCTTATTAAAGATTTCTCTAAAATATCAAAGCCTCTAACTAATCTTCTTCAAAAAAGACGTGCCTTTTGTTTTCGATGATGATTGCAAGGAAGCTTTTGAAACTTTAAAGAAGTCTTTAACTACTGCTCCTATTGTTCAACCACCTTATTGGAATTTGCCTTTTGAAATCATGTGTGATGCTAGTGATTTTGCTGTAGGTGTTGTTTGATATGTCCAAAGCATATCTCCTTTTCCGAACACTTTTGTTATTGTTTCCCTCTAAACTTGTGAGTTTTGGATGCAACTAACACGGACTAACATTTTTTCAGCAGAATTACCCTCGTGTCCTGTTTTTGTGCAGAAAAATCAACTTTCAGGAAATCGCCCGGAAAAGATCCCAAAGACCTTATTTCACCCGAAGACCCCTGAAGCCAGACGAAGAGGCGGAGGGGGCAAGGAGAGTCCCACACCATGTGATGCGGCACACCCCATTCCACCAAGCCCAACACCCAATGGACCCATGACAAGATCTCGCGCAAAGGCGATACATGATAAGGTGAACTCACTCCTCTCTCGCCATGTTTTCAGTGACTTGGTGAATGGTGCGCTACCTCATGGAACCCTATGCGTGCTCAGGTTTGACCCTGCAATGGAGCTACAATACGGTGACCAAGGAGCTCAGGAACATGCCCAAGTGGATGCCCAAGAATCTAGCAAGGAAGGCCGAGTAGAAGTCACCAAGGAAGAAGATGAGAAGAGGGAGGAAGAGGTGTGCAGGAAACCCGGCCTGCACTCCGGCCAGGCCGGCCTCCAGGAAGGCACCCTAACAGAGTCGGCTAGCCTCCATCCCATCTTAGGCCGGTCTCCCTGCGCACCCAGGCCGGCTCCCTACCCGAGCCGCCCGGCCTCTCTGCATCAGGTCAACCACCCACCCGAGCAGCCCGGCCTCCAGCCCGGCTTTCTTGCCAGCTCGCAGAAGTGGGGAAAAGCTCCCTTTTTCACCCCACCTACCCCCTAGGCTATATAAGGGTACCCCTTAGACCAGATCTAGGTTAGAGATGAATTGAGAACTTCTAGCTTTGCTCTTGTACCCCTCTTGTGAGGCTACTCCTATCGTTGTACCTAGGACCGTATCAAGGCTACTCCTATGAATTGTATCTAGGATCGTATCAAGGATCATTGAGTTACCTATCCTTTCCCCTTGGGATTCACTTAGGGACTTCCCAACCCTCCTCAACTAATCCTTGAGGTTCTATTGGCGTAGTGGACCGGCCACGGGTGTGAAGCGGTTTCCGATAAGGTGAGTTCGGTTGGACCGATCGTCCCGTAGGTGGCCGTTGCGGCTTAGTTGACAGGAGATTTGGGTTCTTCAGTTCTTACTAGTTATCTTCCCTCGATTCCCCCCGATTTCCCCTCGATTCGCCTCTCGTGTTCATCGTGTTCATCATCCGTTCTTCGTGTTCTTGGTCGATTTGTGAAGATCGGGCCACCCAAGAGGTAATCCCTCCATCATCTAGTATCAACAACTTGATTGACATCAATCCGACCCCCACAATCCCCCTTTTCCATCCAATTTTTCTTTCCCCCACCTTAATTTTGAAAAAATTCACCAAAAATAGCCTCAAAAGGGATTTCGACCGATCTGTGGATTCGTTGAGTTTTTCATGGATTTGTTGACAAAAAACATTCCCCACCTTTCTATTCAGCCAGTTTTCTCAAATTTGTCCCAACATTTTCGTGGATTTCAAGGAATTTCGAATTTGAGCAAAAATCACAGAAAATTTCAGCTCTTCGATTTCTGAATAGATTTTGTAACTTGTTTTTCTATGTCGTTGCTGATCCGATTTGAGTGATTCAAGTTTCCATGCAAAGCCTACAACATAATCTACGCAACCACGTCAACGGATCGACAATACATTGACAACCTCCGACCGCAAGTCCATGATCATCCACAAGAGATGTATAACTTGCTTCCGCTTGAACTAACCCATTGTTCGTGTACCTTGCCCGTTCGGACTAGCTCTTTTACACCGGTTGGCATTGCACTAGTGGCACCGAGAGTCCATGTTTGGCACTTGTGAGAGCGTAGTTCGACTAGGTTTAGCATTTGTACCACCATATAGCAAAAAGTGAAAAGAGGAAAAAAGAGAAAAAGAAGAAAAAGATCGATACCAAGTTCTATCCCATGTAGGAACGTGTAGCTTCGCGTCGCAAAAGAGAAGAGAGTGAACAGTTGCCATGGTGTGAATCTTTTTGCCTCTTATAGTTTGCGGTTTGAGCTAGTGTCCTCCTTGTGTTGGTTTGGCATTGAGCTTAGTCTTCGATAGGTACATTTCGTCTCCGCTCGTCCATTGGACACACTAACCCCATTAATCATTCGTGTGTGAGTGTGTGTGTGTGTTCCATTTTTGTTTCCTCCACTAGGTTTGGTTCTTGTGCTAACATTTCATTTTGGTTATTTTTCACGTTTTACAACACACTTTTCTTCCAATTTCTTGATTTTCCTTGCCACTTTTCCTCACCCATTTGCCTTCCACATAAATCGTGTGTGTGTTGTCGTTTGTGGTTTTCTTTCGATCTTTTTGGACTCACTTTGGACATACCGCACTACACCTAGGCTCGTCCACTAGCCTCAATACGACCATAAAAGGTAACGTTGGGTAAGTGAGACATCCATTTCTTCATATCACCCTTGTGTGATTTTGAGATGGCTAGGGAAGGAGTGTTCACAAGTACGAGCTCGGAAGATGAAGGAACCCCATTCTTCAACGACAACGCCCACCTCAAGTACGTCACCATCAACAACCATTTCCAACTCCGACAACTCGTGAAGGACGGATTGAAGCGCTATGAGCATCGTCTCCCAGCGCAAGAGGCTCGATTGAATGATCAAATGACACACATCAATGTCAACTTGGCTAATCTTGCCAACCATTGTGGATCATCATCGTCCTCAAGGTCGCGACGTTAAGGCCACCACACTCAAGATCATACCAACCTTGTCGCCATGATCGCAACCCCAACATGGAGGATGGTGGACAACCACAACATCACCCACCACCACCTCCTCCACCACAAGCCCCTCGACGACATTGGTATGAAGATAGCTTGCCATCACCACCTCCTCGCCACTGACAAGGCCGTGGTGACCCTCTTCAACATCAACCTCAACGACCGTACCTTCGACAACACCATCCGCCACCTCCAGAAGGCCACACGCATGACTATGGTCACAATGACTTCGTGGAAGGTGCTTATCAACATCGAAGGCCACCAAGGCGCAATGCGCGTCCCAACCACAATGACCGCGAAGAACATGAACTCCCTCAACACCCTCGCCAAGAACAAGAACTCCCTCAACACCCTCGCCGTAAACAAGAGCGTCCTCAACAACAAGACCGTGACCATGATGATAGTGAATGCCGAGAAGTACGACTACGTCATCATCATCGACCACCTCCTATGACCACCGACGTCATCCTCCTCATCATGACTGCCAACACCAAGACAATGATGATGACCCACATGATATTTCCCTCCCTATCTATGATGAAGAGTCACATGAGCGACCCCATCATCAACTTGAAGACAACAACATGAGTGCGCTTTGCTTCAACGTCCCAAAGTTCAATGGTGAAAATGATCCTGAAGAATATCTTGCTTGGGCTCTCAAGGTGGACAAGATCTTCGGCATCCACAACTTTATTGACAAGAAGATGGTTGCTATGGATTCTTTGGAGTTTGAAGTCTATGCACTCTTATGGTGGGACCGTCTCAAAGCAGAAAGAGTCCGAAACCGGATTGCTCCTATCTACACTTGGAACAAGATGAAGCAATTAATGAACGCTCGCTTTGTTCCTCCACACTACATGCGTGATCTCTTGAAAAGACTCAAGAACTTCGACAAGGTTTGAAGTCTGTTGATGAGTACTACAAGGAGATGGAGACCGCTTTTATAAGAGCTCATGTGATGTAATATCAAGAGCAAACAATGGACCTATTCCTCAATGTCTCAACTATCCCATAAGGAAGATTGTCGATTATCAACCCTATGACAACATTGTTTCACTTGTCCATCAAGCTCTCAAGGCCGAACGTCAAATTGCGGAAGACCTCAAGTACAACAAGCAAAAGCTTACTTTGCCTCAATAACTTCTTCTTCGTCTCCAATGACACAAGTGACTACACCAACCAACACCAATAGCACCTCTAGAGCTTACAATGCTACCAAAAAATCTCCGCAACCGTTCAAGAAACAATCGTCTCCTACCACCACATCTAATGCTCCTCAAGTCAACTCGAGCACTGTCACTTGCTTCAAATGTGGTGGAAGTGGACACAAGTCCTTAGAGTGTTGCAACAAGATGATCATGATTGTCAACCAAGATGGTGAACGTGACTCCATGAGTGAAGGCAAATACTATGACTTGCACCAAGTTGCTCTTAATTCCTTCGACGTGCAAAATGATGATAAAGAAAGTGTCTATTGCGATGAGGACAAGAATCCATCGCTAGAGGTGACAAGATTCCTTACCACTTCTCCTCAAGATGAGCATGACCAACGTTGCAATTTCTTCCAAACTCGAGCCGGTATCAATGGAAAATCAATCAAGGTTATCATTGATGGTGGTAGTTGTCACAATTTGGCCAGCAAAGAGCTTTACGACAAACTCCAATTGACTTACCAGAAACACCCACATCCCTACCATGTCAAATGGCTTAGCGACTTCGGCACCTTCAAGATTCAACACATGGTTTCCGTCCACTTCAAGATTGGCCCCTATGAAGACACGGTTGAGTGTGACATTGTGCCTATGACAGTGTGTCATCTTCTTCTTGGATGACCTTGACAATATGATAAGAGTGTTATTCATGACGGGCATACCAAACACTATAGCTTCAAGTGGAATAACAAGACGTATGTGCTCCGCCCCATGTCTCCTAGCCAAGTGATTGCCGACAACGCCAATACCCTTGCACACAAACAAGAAGAGATCAAATCTCGTGAGATGAGTGGTGAGAGAGTGAACCACCTCAAAGAGAGTGAGCGCCACAAGCCAAACATGAGTGGAAAAATTTCGAGTGCTCCCAAAAGTCTTGCCTTACTTGCCACCAAAAGATAGATGCCAGAGTTACGAGATGACCCATCCATCCTTCACTTTGTCCACGTGTGCAATGGAGAAGCACTTGAAACTAACGCCATAACAAGCCTTCCTCCATCTTTGTTGCCTTTGTTGCAGGAATTTGAGGAAGTTCTCCCAAAGAACTACCACCAGGCCTACCTCTACTACGTGGAATCAAGCACTGCATTGATCTCATTCCGGGTGCGCCACTCCCAAACCGTGCTCCCTACCGCACCAACCCCGAGGAGACTGATGCGTATGAACACACATTCGTTGGGAGACCCCAAGAGGAAGGTATGAAGAGTGCAGCAGCAAGTTTCCCTCAGAAAGAAACCAAGGTTGAATCGACCGGTATGAGGAAGAAGTAACTTCAGAAGATTGATGAAGCTGAGATGGCAGGGCGCACTACTGGTTCAGAAGCAATGTGGAACCTACACAACACAATCAAATCACTTTGCCCCAACGAAGCAGGGAGGTTGTCAATCTCACCGGTTTTGCTGAACACAAAGAGGTTAAATATATGGTGTGGAAAACAATATGAAAGAAGTAGTAACAATATGAAAGCAATGTGAAAGTAGTGTGTGTATTATCAGTATGAGAAAAAGGACCGGGGTCCACAGTGCACTAGTGGGTCTCTCCATGAAAGATAAATAACATGCGTGGTGAACAAATTATAGCTGGGCAATTGACAGAAATGAAGGCTACACCGTAGTGCATATGCAAGACATAAAGATTACTATGTGATTCATGCAGGCATTACAACAAAATACATCGATCGTCGTCCAACTGCGTGTATGACTAATAATCCACCCTCCGAATATCATCCAAACAAACGTTGGGTAGTGCACTAGTGGGTCTCTCCATGAAAGATAAATAACATGCGTGGTGAACAAATTATAGCTGGGCAATTGACAGAAATGAAGGCTACACCGTAGTGCATATGCAAGACATAAAGATTACTATGTGATTCATGCAGGCATTACAACAAAATACATCGATCGTCGTCCAACTGCGTGTATGACTAATAATCCACCCTCCGAATATCATCCAAACAAACGTTGGGTAGTGCACTAGTGGGTCTCTCCATGAAAGATAAATAACATGCGTGGTGAACAAATTATAGCTGGGCAATTGACAGAAATGAAGGCTACACCGTAGTGCATATGCAAGACATAAAGATTACTATGTGATTCATGCAGGCATTACAACAAAATACATCGATCGTCATCCAACTGCGTGTATGACTAATAATCCACCCTCCGAATATCATCCAAACAAACGTTGGGTATTAAGTTGCAAGCAACAGATTACCGCAGTAAGAAAAGTGTACAATGTCACCAATGTAAACTAGGTAAACCCCGTTGTTTACTCCCTAATGTCAACATCACATCCTCCATCTGTCAGGTTTATGTCACTCGAGCACAGATGCAAAGGAGGCATGAACCCACTATCGAGCATAAATACTCCCTCTTGGACTTACTCGCATCTACTTGGCCAGAGAATCTACTAATAACGGAGAGCATGCAAGATCATAAATAACATATGCATGCAGATAACATGATAGATTGGTAATAAGAAGACATAGCATTCAACATTCATCAGATCCCAGCAAACACAACATGTAGCATTACATAAAGATGATCTCGGTCATGTAGGGTAGCTCACGAGATCTAAACATGAGGTAAAAAGTGGAGAAGACAACCATCTATCTACTGCTATGGACCTGTAGTCCAAAGATGAACTACTCACACATCACTTCGGAGGAGGGAATGGTGGTGTAGACCCCTCCGGTGATGAATTCCCCACCCGACAGGGTGCCGGGGAGAGCTCCAGAACCCTTCTGATATCATGATGACAATGACGGCGGCCTCGGGTGTTTCTCGGGACGAAGTGGTATATTTTTAGGGTTGACGTATCGGGGGTATAAATAGGCGAAAGGGAAAAGGCGGTTGAGGCCTGGGGCCCCACACCACCCCATGGCGCGGCTAGGGGGCACGCCTCCTTATGGTGTGGCCCCCCTCCGGGCCTCTTTGGGACTCTGTGGAACCTTCAAGAATTCTAGGACCTCCGGACTTCGTATTTTCCAATTTCGAGAATATTTCCAGAACAACTTTTCTGAAACTAAAAGCAACAGAAAACATGGAACTGGCTCTTTGGCATCTTGTCAATAGTTTAGTCCGGAAAATCGATAAAAATGACATAAAGTGTGTAGCACACATGTAGGAAACAATATGAAAACAACATGGAACATCAGAAATTAAGGATGCGTTTTTGACGTATCAACATCCCCAAGCTTAGTTCCTACTCGTCCTCGAGTAGGTAAACGATTAAAACACATAATTTCTGAGGTGACATGCTACCAACATAAACTTGATCATCAATAATGTAAACGCATAAGTAAGGTGAGATCATAGAACTTCAACACAAGCATGATAAATAGAATTTTAGCAATAGAGCATAGCAATCAGCTTGCATCATGAGAAGTAACACAAATAAAAGATCATGAATAATAATGCAACAAAAGATATACGTTTGTTTCAAGCATAGAGAAAACATGGCAAAGTGATATTTCGCTAGTCCTTAAGAGTGGGGCAAAACACAGGAGACCTTCAAAGTTCATGAGGAAGACTAGAACAAATAATTAGAGAACAAGTATTAACATCAAGAGAGCATAAGAGCCATAATCATGCATAGCGACATAAACATCATTAATCAAAGCATAAGTGGTACCACAAGTTCAAAAACTAAAGTATCATAGAGGCTATAAGTGACTAGTTCATAGTCATAAACATGGTGTGAGCATAAGCCAAGTCAACCAAATAAAACATTCAAAGGAGAACACCACAAATTTATGCTTCAATATGACAAGAACAACTCATGATTCCTTCAATGACACATTAAACACTCTAAGCTATTTTAGGCTAATCATGCTACTAAATAACCACTAGGATTTAGAATTAAAATAACATTTAGCATGATATGAAAAAGTCTAGCCACGGTCTATACAAGCTTCTACTTGCACTGTTATAAATTCTACTACAAGCAACAATTTCTTTTCCCAACAAGCACCATACAAAATATGCTTTAACAAAAAATCTCTAAATGCCACAACAGGCAAACATGAGAGTAATCACATAACTCTACTCAAACTAACAGCTCTGGATAAGAGATGCAAAGAAAAAAAGAGCTAAACAAGAATTTTGCAGCAGCTAGAAGAAAAACTAAGAATACGAGCATATCAAGTATTCAAACAAAAAAGCGGAGCGTGTCTCTATCCCAAACAAGGAATGCTAGGGTCCAACTATATTATTGCATCAAGGAAAACAAAAGAAAACAAAATAAAAATAAACATACGCTCCAAGTAAACTTCATACGATGTGACCGAACAAAAATATAGTTTCACTACAAGTGACCTGATAGATTGTTGATGAAGAAGGGGATGCCTTGGGAATCCCCAAGCTTAGATGCTTGAGTCTTCTTAAAATTTGCTTGGATGAACCACGGTGGCATCCCTAAGCTTTGACCTTTGTCGAGACATCGTAGTAAGGATCATAGACGGGGGTGCCATGAGCCTACGGGTAGAGACGTGGGGGATGTGGTAGTACGACAATCGATAACACCAGGATTTACCCACGTTCGATACGACGCAACTAGGCGACGTTCCTACTACTGCAATATCACTAAATCACGGCTAAAGCCTGAAGTATACAAAGTACAATGTGAGTATGGATTTTCTAACTCGGCGAGGATCGACTTCTCGGCGATTTGGCTTCTAGCTAATTGTTGTCTCTGTTTTGTTTCTACCGTCCGGCTTTATATAGATAATCGGGTTAGGGCTTACAGAGAGGAAACCTAGAAGACTACGGAAAATATCTAACTTGGAAAGTAAGGAATCCGTCTTGTTCTCCAAGCCGCACCACTTTGGGTAGTGGTCCGGGTTCTTATAGAATCCGGCTTCTTGCGCATCAGCTTACTGGGCCTCCCAATGGACCGTGATCCATTACCATTAGGCCACCTGATGCATGTAAAATGCATAGATGAATTTTGCATATTTTCACATGGTTTTCTATTACATATTGCATCATATAAGGGTATAATTCAATGTTTTATAGTATTTTGGGGTTAAATTACAAAGTCCCCCAACTTTTATGGAATTAACCCTGCCTGTCAGAACCCCGTTTTCTATATTTTTGACGTTTCAGGGGGCAAACCTCCGCGAAATCACCTGAAAATCTGTGGGGGTCATTTTCTTGGAAGAAGAAGACTTGTGGGCGAAGGATCCACGAGAATTGGGCAAGGAGGCCCAAAAGAGGACCCTCCAAGGCCCCCTTTTGGCCCATGTGGCCCCAATTCCTTCCATCTTTGACTTACCGACTCCGTCTTGACCTAAAACCGACTATAAAAAGGGTCCCCCGTACCCTTACGGAGGGAGCGCCGCCGAAACACCGAAACAGAGACCAGAAGTTCCAGATTGGAGGGGGAAAACTCCGGCGGGGCGCCGTCGGTGTGATCTCCTACCCCTCCAATGTCATCACCATCGACATCTCCATGAAGAGGGAGTAGTCCACCCCAGGGCTATTGGTTTGTGGAAGTAGCACTTGTATCTCTCTCTCTATGTGCTTCACTAATTAGATCCGTATGAGCTGCCTCACATGATTACGGGCACCGTTGTAATTCCTATGTGGTGGATCTTTTCTATGAGTTATTGAATCTGAAATTGCAATTGTTTCTCTTGAGTTATTTGAGTAGATGTATCTTATGTACCCCGTTCTTATTTGCTAGCTTTGATCAATCTAGTTCTTGAGAGCGTGTGTGGGGTGATGGGTGCATTAGTTGGAGTAACGGGGGGTGGCTAGTGCTGTGAAAGTGACAGAAGTTCAGCGATCCACTTAGGTTTTGTTAAACCTTTCTTAGTTACCTCACTAGGGATAAAAAGGAGTACCTTGTTACCGGGGATTTGAAGTGGCACTAATCAATCTCCATGACTAGATCTAGCAAGTTCTTACTTCAACTTCATGTCACATTGCTTAAAGCTATACTCTGGTTTTCCCTTAATTATCGAGGTGTTATGATTTATTTCGCATCTTGGTGGAGTATAAGAGGGATCAATATGACAGTAGAGATCTCTATGCTAGGACGTGATGCCCATATGAAAGTACTCAATGTTAAACATGTTATTGTAATCTCACATATAATTATTTATGTCCACCGTCTACTTTATTTGAGAGAATGCAAGTGTGAAACCATGAACCCCGGTCCTATTTTAAATATAAGAAAACACTCTAGTTACTTTGCTGCAATTTACTTTACTTGCACTTTACTTTACTTGCATCTCCAATTCGAATTTACATTATCTCCATCACCACTTGCATCACAAAAACACAAAAACAATCCATTGCATATTTATTTTCTCATTTGCATTTAGTAGTAGATTTAATTATTGCACATTTACTTTCAGTTTTGCATTGCAATTTAGAAGTCTCACACCTTGTGCATGACAACCACTTGGTGAGGTTGAGGGCACAAAATTCTCTACTTGTTTGCAGGATCCTGGAGGAAGCTTGGAAGACAACTACTGAAATACTGGCTCCCCAAGAGTTCGATATAAACCCTCGAGTCACCCTCGTGGGGAAGAAGGCTTGCCACTAGCTACACACTCTGCACTTGGAGTCTCAACCTAGCCATCAAGCGTTTTTCTGGCGCCGTTGCCGGGGAGCCATAGGTGAAGGAGTTGTCCAAGGGAGCTCACAAGAAGTCTTCATCACCAACAAGGTGTGAAAACACCTAAGCTTGGGGAGGTTGCACCTACGTGAGTACCGTCCTTTCTATCTCCACCTTCTTTCAAGTAGATTGTTTTGTTTCTTGTCTTGTTTTTGTTTTTTGTTTTGTTTTTGTTCTTGTTTTTGTTTTGTCTTGCATATTTTATTTTAGTTTGCATTTTAGCTTTGCATTTAGTTATCTACTTTATTTTAGTATTTCGAATTTGCCTAGTTACTTTACTTTTCAGTTTTGAATAAAAAATTAAAAACTACATAAAAACTGTTAAAATGGGTGATAGAACTAAATTAAGTGACTACACAAATACACCCAATGACCAATTCATTGCTAGGCCAATTACTACACCTGAAATACAAGCTGAAAGCTATGAAGTAAGTCCTAGTTTATATAATTTAATTACTAGAGAGCAATTTGGTGGTAGTGCTATGGAGGATGCCTCTATGCATCTTCATGATTTCATGGAAATATGTGATATGAAAAAAATTAAAAATGTGGAAAGTAGTGTTTTAAAACTGAAATTATTTCCTTTTTAACTTAGAGGAAAGGCTAAAGAATGGTTACTTTCACTACCTACAGCTAGTATAAAGTCTTGGGATGATTTAAAAGAAGCTTTCATTAAGAAATATTATCCTCCCGTTAAAATTTTGCAAAATGATAATGAACATGTAGCCATGGCATGGGATAGAATTAAATTAATGCTTAGAACATGCCCATCACATGGAGTAAATGAATGGACCATACTACACTCTTTTTATAATGGTCTAAACTACATGTCTAGAAATATACTTGATTCTGCTGCTGGAGGTGCCTTTATGAGTAAAACTATAGGTGAGGCTAAGAGCATATTAGAAAGCATATTGCAAAATTATAGTCAATGGAATACTTAAAGAGCACCCAATCCCACTAAGAAAATAAACTCAATTGAAGAAACCAATGTTTTGTCTTCTAAAATGGACACTATTCTTGCTTTTATTAATAAACAAAATATGGAGAATGTGCCTTTGCAGGAGATAGTTGGTAGTAATTCTGAAAGTGTGGATGTTAATTTTGTTAGGAATTATGGTTGAAATGGTTTTGGTAATGCTTACAATTCATATAGTAAACCTCCTTATGTGCCGAATAAACCTTTTGTTCCATATCCTAATGCTAATGAAAATAAGTGGAAGCCTTCTAGTGAAATTTCTGAATCTAATAAATTGCTTATGGAACAAGTTGCTAGTTACAATGCTATGATACATGAGTTAAATAAGTCGATTGCATCCATTAGTAGTGATATTAAAGGATTGCAACTTCAATCTTCGAATTTAGATAAAGCATTGTCAAAATTAGCTGATAATCAAGCAACTCTATTAAGCATGTCAGCAGGAAAGCCACAAGCACAACCTAGTGTAGGAATGAATTCTATTACTATTGCTGCTCCTATTATTGAAAATATTGACCATATTTCTGAGAATACAAGTGAGCATGTCCCTACTATCTTAGAAGAAACTTTGAATGAAATAGTGAAGTACCCTGAATATTTACTTCCATATATGTCTTATCTTGCTAGAAAGATGAAATTAGTCCTCATGAATCAAGCATGCTAGCTAAATTAGAGAGTAAAGTAGAGGAAATTATGATGCTTACTGAAATTAAGGATCCATTGCTTGATTTAGAAAAAAGTAGCTTGCAAGAACTTATTGCTACTCTACAAAAATTTGCTAGTGATCCCACTATAAATGTTAATCAACCTGGCTTTGGATCTTATATTGCTAATCATGTCTTGCAAGAAAAAATTGCTAGGTACAAGAATGAGGCCATGATACCTCCTAATCTTGGGGATGCATGGATCCCCAAGGTGCTAGTTTCAATTGGAAAAGAAATTCACCATGCTATGTTAGATCTAGGTTCTAGTGTATCGGCACTCTCTAAAGAATTATATGAATTGCTAGAACTAGAAAATTTAGAAAATTGCTCAAGTGAATTTGTCCTTGCTGATAACTCTACTAAACATGCTGTAGGACAAGTAAAAGATGTTATGATTGAATTGCACATGACTTTTGTACCCGTTGATTTCATTATTATGGATATGGGGGATAAATCCCCTAGTCCTATTATTTTGGGTAGACCTTTTCTTCGTACTACAGGTGCAATCATAGACTCCAAGGAAGGGAATGTCAAGTTTCAGTTCCCTCATAAGAAAAGCATGGAGCACTTCCCAAGGAAGATGGGCACGCTGAAGAACAAACTCCCTCATGAGCTTTATCCCTCTTGATTATCAAGTAAGTAAAGCCTAGCTATATGGCTATAAAGAAAGCGCTTTACGGAAGGCAACCCGGTTGTTTTTGTTTGGATTTTCCTAGTGTCCTCTTGCTGTCTCAAGAGATTAGTTTTTTGTTTTAATTCTGGAGTTTTCAATAAAGAGTCAAGTCAAACCCATTTGGACTTATAAGTTGCTATCCTAGTGCATGAAATTTCTGTTTCAGCACGAGTCTGCTCACCGTATGATTTTACGTTTTTTATTGGTATGTCTCATTGAGCTAAATTTTTAGTATGTTCTGCAACTTTTTGTCCTCTTTAAGCACAAAAATTGGCTTAATTTTTTGAAGAGTCTAGCTTAGGAAAAAACGTTCGTTTTGCTGCTGCTGCTTTTCTGGACAGATTTTGCCTTCTTTTGTTTTATCCACTCTTTGGGCTTGGGAATCGAATTTCCATGATTTTTTCAAGCAAGAGAGTGAACATACAACATAATAAACCTTATTGTCTATCTACTGGAGCATTTAATTTGGAATTTTGCGCAGCAAGCATGTGATTTGTTTGTCCTTGCTAATCTCACCCCACAGAAAAAGAATGGGAGAAACATGTTTTGTGAAGTTTTTTTCATAGGGAATAGAGGAGCTGCGCCTCAAGACATCCAAGAATGATGAAAGCCATAAGCTTGGGTATGTGATGAACACCCCACTGGATCTACACTCTTTTGGTTAGCACACGTCTACTTTCTGTTTTTCTAAGCAAAGAATTTATCGTAGAGACTTGAAGCGTCTAGTTTTTGTTTTTATTTTTGTTTTGATAAGACCACCACCATCATTTTATATGAGATTGAGCTACTGGAGTTTGAGGTTGGAATGTATTGGATGCTAGTATTATGACTTGGAATAGGGATGCCATGGTTGATTTGAAGAGCTACATATGTTTGCATGATTTATAGGCTTTTTATGTGTACAAATTTGCAATAATGTTGTCTTGAGCTATCTCTTATTCATGTCCTTGATGTTAATTTGTGGTTTATTTAGTTTGTCATGAAATGAGTAGTTCTATGTACATATGCATGCATAGTAGCTGGTCAACTATCTCCCTCTTGCTAGCCCAAAAATTTAAAAATCCCAACAAGTAAAAACTTGTTTCCAACACTCCTTAGCCAAGTATTTCCAGTGAGTCCACCATATCTTCACATTAGCTTCATTGCTATTCCGAGTATGTTCACCATGTTATTGTGTTATTTATGTTCTAAATTAAGATATTCACTTTATTAATTGTCATGGGTTGAACTTGGGATAGGACTCTCACGAACTTTTGAAGGCACACTTTACTTTTTATGCATCTAATAAACATGACCCAATAATGGGAGCCACAAGTTTTGCGTTTGACAAGTGTGTGGTTGGGAGCTAGCTATAAACGTGTATCACCGGAAAGCTTTCAACATTGCACAATTTTTTTTTTACATTTGGTTGATATCATGTACTTTTGTTTTTGGACTCCTGCCATGCCGAAATGAAATAGAGGAATAGTAAGTTTTGATGAGTAAGTATCTATATGACTAGAGAAACGCATTGGGCCGCTAACCCAAGCCATGCTTTATCATGGTGGAAATTTACTTACAGCTTGAGTGACTCTACAACACATCCTATAATAAAATAAGAAGCTATGCATAATAGTGAATGAAAATAAAAAGTATGATGAGTCTACTCCGTTTGTTCATCTTTTCATTGTAACATGGGCTTGTTTCCATGTCATGGGGAAAGAGGTACCTCTTTGCGGTTCTCTATGATGTCATTAATACTTATTATGATTGTACAAAGGTTATTAGGAATCTTAAGTTGAGTAATCATGGAGTAGGTTTTCACACTCACGGGGCATGAGGCTTTCAACCACCTTGTCATTCTCATTACTTCAATACTCACAATTTTAAGATCCTAGTGATAAAGGGGCAATGAGAGTCCTAGATCAAGGGATACCACATTTCAATTGGTAATTTTCGTTGAATAATTTAGAGGCTAAATAAGACTTGATCATGTTTTACCTCTACTCAATTTTCTCCAAAGTGTCCACTATATTTTCTATTCTCCATTATGCTATTCTTTGACCAATATAGGATTTTATTTTTCATTTTGCGTATGCATTTGGTCCATAGTGCTTTTATTTCATTATACACTTTGTGAACTTTCATGAACCATCTTTGCTTGCATATTTGGTATTTCTTACAACATGAATTGTATATTGCTACTCATTTCTAGTATTAATCATTTGATTATATGTTGCATGAATAATCCTCCTTGATATCCCATGATTGTTTCAATATGCAAAACTCATCTTAGTTTTATCACCTTCATACTCGAGGACGAGCATGGGTTAAGCTTGGGGATGTTGATGCATGTAAAATGCATAGATGAATTTTGCATATTTTCACATGGTTTTCTATTACATATTGCATCATATAAGGGTATAATTCAATGTTTTATAGTATTTTGGGGTTAAATTACAAAGTCCCCCAACTTTTATGGAATTAACCCTGCCTGTCAGAACCCCGTTTTCTATATTTTTGACGTTTCAGGGGGCAAACTTCCGCGAAATCACCTGAAAATCTGCGGGGGTCATTTTCTTGGAAGGAGAAGACTTGTGGGCGAAGGATGCACGAGAATTGGGAAAGGAGGCCCAAAAGAGGACCCTCCAAGGACCCCTTTTGGCCCATGTGGCCCCAATTCCTTCCATCTTCGACTTACCGACTCCGTCTTGACCTAAAACCGACTATAAAAAGGGTCCCCCGTACCCTTACGGAGGGAGCGCCGCCGAAACACCGAAACAGAGACCAGAAGTTCCAGATTGGAGGGGGAAAACTCCGGCGGGGCTCCGTCAGTGTGATCTCCTACCCCTCCAATGTCATCACCATCGACATCTCCATGAAGAGGGAGTAGTCCACCCCAGGGCTATTGGTTTGTGGAAGTAGCACTTGTATCTCTCTCTATATGTGCTTCACTAATTAGATCTGTATGAGCTGCCTCACATGATTACGGGCACCGTTGTAATTCCTATGTGGTGGATCTTTTCTATGAGTTATTGAATCTGAAATTGCAATTGTTTCTCTTGAGTTATTTGACTAGATGTATCTTATGTACCCCATTCTTATTTGCTAGCTTTGATCAATCTAGTTCTTGAGAGCGTGTGTGGGGTGATGGGTGCATTAGTTGGAGTAACGGGGGGTGGCTAGTGCTGTGAAAGTGACAGAAGTTCAGCGATCCACTTAGGTTTTGTTAAACCTTTCTTAGTTACCTCACTAGGGATAAAAAGGAGTACCTTGTTACCGGGGATTTGAAGTGACACTAATCAATCTCCATGACCAGATCTAGCAAGTTCTTACTTGAACTTCATGTCACATTGCTTAAAGCTATACTCTGGTTTTCCCTTAATTATTGAGGTGTTATGATTTATTTCGCATCTTGGTGGAGTATAAGAGGGATCAATATGACCGTAGAGATCTCTATGCTAGGACGTGATGCCCATATGAAAGTACTCAATGTTAAACATTTTATTGTAATCTCACATGTAATTCTTTATGTCCACCGTCTACTTTATTTGAGAGAATGCAAGTGTGAAACCATGAACCCCGGTCCTATTTTAAATATAAGAAAACACTCTAGTTACTTTGCTACAATTTACTTTACTTGCACTTTACTTTACTTGCATCTCCAATTCGAATTTACATTATCTCCATCACTACTTGCATCACAAAAACACAAAAACAATCCATTGCATATTTATTTTCTCATTTGCATTTAGTAGTAGATTTAATTATTGCACATTTACTTTCAGTTTTGCATTGCAATTTAGAAGTCTCACACCTTGTGCTTGACAACCACTTGGTGAGGTTGAGGGCACAAAATTGTCTACTTGTTTGCAGGATCCTGGAGGAAGCTTGGAAGACAACTGTTGAAATACTGGCTCCCCAAGAGTTCGATATAAACCCTCGAGTCACCCTCGTGGGGAAGAAGGCTTGCCACTAGCTACACACTCTGCACTTGGAGTCTCAACCTAGCCATCACCACCCTGGTAATCCGGATCTTTAGGCCAATGACGGACATACCCTTAATCGGTATATATCCGACATTAGCCCCAAGAAGGATTAAGACTTCATTTTGCCGCCTTTTGTTGATTAGCAATATTTTCCGAGAAATGTCGGTGTTTTGTCTTGATTCTTCTTTTTCCCAAAATCTCTTAACTCAAAACTCGGATTTTATCAAAGTCCGCTTTTCTTCCACGAGCCTTCACAGAGAAGGAACTTAGTGACGTCAGTTATGAAATCCTCCTGACATCACGGACGTTTGGGTTCAGTCAAAACCCTTAAACGTATCCTTTGACAAATTCTCGCGGTAAACGAGGAGATAGCAATTATCACACCGTCCCCTCATTTGCCGTAAATTTCGGGCGTAACACGCGTCGACCATCCAACGGTCAAAATAGCCGTTGGAGATAATATCCGTGCACCCGGCTATAAATAGCCACCTCGAGGGCTCTATTTCCTCTTCTGATCCTTCTTCCTCCTTGCGCCCTAGTGTCCTAGCCTTAGCTTCTAGAGAACGAGCCCGAGAGAACACAAAGCACTTATCCCTCGAGCCCTTCCCCGAACAGTCATCGGAGGGTCCAGCTCACGACTGCGCCGCCCAAACATGGTCGACGGAGAATCTCCCCGCGTCTCGGACGTGGCAAGCGCCACCGTGAACCTCGACGACATCATCAACGATCTTGACCCCCTCATCAACTCCCCGGTCTGCGCCACGGCAAACACACCGGAGGAGACCGCCAGTGACCCGGCCCGCGGGGATTTTCCTCCTGCGTCCGGAAATGTGTCACCGTCATCATCCACTGTTCCTCCTCCGCCACCGAGCCTGCGGAAGAAAACGTCGCTCTCGGCGGAGAGGAGGTCGCCGCGTCCGGCACCGCCGGAGGTGAAGAAGAAGGAGAAGAAAACACCGGGAACTGGAATGACTGCAACATGCTCCCGTCCCTTCTTCCGGCTTTGGAAAAGGAAGGGTTTGTCGTAAAGGACAAATAGCGGTACGATGAACACGACACCGATCCGTCTCCAGTACCCGACGAACGGGTTCTCCTTGCCTCCCACGTAAATTGAGGTATGGGGTTTCCGCCATCCGCGTTATTTTTCCAGATACTAGACCACTATAGGATCCAACCCCACAATCTTCCCCCCAATTCCATTCTTTATCTAACAGGGTTTCAGGCCCTATCCGAGGGGTATCTAGGAATAGAACCTAGATTAGATTTCTGGCAGTATTGCTTCAAAGTGAAACACAATCCCTCCGAAGGCTCCCTTTCGACATGCGGGACCATCTCCTTCACCCTCCGTAGGTTTAGGGAGGATTGGTTTACGAAAATCAAAACCTCGGAGTCCGTCAAATTTTGGACGGGCTTCATCTTCTATCACTCGGATGTCCCGTTTCCTGGAAAGGAAACATGCATTCCACCTTTCTCAATTCCGTGGCCACTCCCCAAGACAATTGGGCAGTGGACCCGGTCCAGACACTGCCTCCAGATCTGATGAGGATCAAGAGGCGAATCTCCAAACTTGTTTCCGCCACTCCTCCTCTTACCGTCACAAATACCGTTTTGTGCTGGTTCGGAAGACGAATTCAGCCATTGGCTCACCGCGGAACCCGGCTCATGTGTGAATACACGGGCCCGGATGACAAGATGAGGGCGACCGACAAATATTTGTCGAAGAAGGACTTCAAGAAACGGCTCAATCAGCTGGTTTCTACTCGTGATCAGTACGAGGAGAGCCGGCAAATGTACCATGGAAAGAACACAGCTCCAAAGGTATAGTTTTGTCTCTTTGGGAATTTTCTTGAGTTACTTTTTTCTCGGATTTTTTCCTTACTTGGACTTTGTTTATTTTCACAGCTTCTCGAACTTCCTGAGGCTGAGCTTGGAACCGACGCCGAGTTGGACGCGCTTCGTGCCAACTTTCAGGCGGGAGGACGGAAATGCAAGAAGCCGTCCGCCACTCAGGAGGTTATCGGTCTTGACGGCGTTGCCGTCGCAACTTCCAGGTAAAAATCCCAGGCTTTATGCTTTTTACCGCATGTTTCTTATTTCTCGGAATCTCATTTATCGGAAATTTCCTTCTCTTTTCTTTTCTAGCCTTGCCCCTACAACTTTTAAGGGAAAAGACCATAAGAAGCACAAGGTCTCTGCGCACAGTGGATTGAAGCCATCTCCCGCCACTGCGCCGGATAACCGACCGCGGCTGGGGAAGAAAACTCGGCTGCCAGGGATGCAGAATATCCCTTGCAGTCTAGCCAACCCATTGCGTCTGAGTCGGACGCGAGGGGAAGGGTGGTGCCAGAAGAGGGTGGTCCTTCTAACATTCCTAAAGAGGGGCCCATCCGCAACTTTGACCCCGAGTTTAAGGTAAAGGAAGAAAACTGTTTCGATGAACACGGTCATATTCATCCGTGAGAGAAGAAACATTTTGCTTGTGCTCCATTAATACTTCCCTGGCCGCAAGGCGGACTTATAGTTAGGAATAATTACGTGTTCTCTCCTCGCGAGGTCATTCAAGACGGCCTTTGCCATGTCGGCATTACCTTTGCAGAATATGCGAAGGAATTTACCGAGAACTTGGCAAGTTTGCAGAAAATGAGCCAGGTAAATACCTCTAGCCCCCAAGCATTTAGCCAAATTTATTCTTTTTTACTTGATGCTTTTCTCTTATTCCTGCTTATTTTATAACTTAAGCAACTTTTCCATTTTCTGTGTTTCAACAAACTTCTGAAACAATAAACATGGAAGTTTTCAACAAGCTTACCATCAAGAACAAGGAGGTCAAAAATCTCCTTAACATTCTTGAAGAGAAAGACTCGGAGTTGGCCTCGGTTCAGCAGCAGCTGAAGGAATCAACAGGTAAATATTTTTTCTATTCGCTCTGCTGTTTGATGAAAATTTTCTAAGTCTTTTTTAGAGTTTTAAACTCTTTATTTTCCATGCTTTTCAGATTCTTTGGCAAAAGCCAATATGCTGGCAACGCCGAGAACCTCCACAAAGAGAATTCGGAGCTTTACAAGATGACTGTAAAGCTTTAGAAGGACTTGGAGGCTAGCCAGATGGCTGTTGGGATTGCCGAGTCCCGCGCATCTTCTCAAGCTGAGAAAGATGCAGCGACTATCCGGGACCTGGAGAACGCCCTCAACCAACACCTTGAAGAAAGCGTTGAGATGGAGAAGATTATCGGTAAAGCTTAACTCCTTTTACCGGGTTTTTTCCTTATACTTTTTACAGTATGTATCTTTTTTCTCCTTCTGCAAGTTTCTAACTTTTTCTTGTTTATGTTTGAACAGAAGGGAACCCCTTGCTTACCCGGATTGACAGAATCCGAGCTTTCGGGAAGATCTTCTCCGCCCTGAAGACTGCGGGGATGTTACTTGTGAACGAGTACATTCCCGACAAAGCGGAAGAAATCTCGGAAGTAAGTAAGCTTCCGGAGGAAATAGAGGAGGGGAGAACCAGAAGGAGTCTTGGTTCCGCTCCGCTGCTCGCGGTGGTGCGCGCATGGCCCTTGGGCTGATGAGTATGCATTATACCACAGCGAAGTCCCGACGGAAGCACAGGGAGCCGACATTTTCGATTCTGTCAAGGGACATGCCACCAAGATAGCTCAAATGGTGTCAATCTTAACCTTTTACCCGGAGGAAGACATTCCGGTAACTCCCAAAAACCCAAGCAACGGCGACGAGGAGGACTCGGATTCTGAGGAGGTCGCCTGATTCCTGAGTAGCTGGCAGAAACAAATAGAAGCTAACATCAAAAAATTGCCGTAAAATTTAAATCTTTGCAAGTTTTCTGGGTTTTAATTCCTTTTCCTTCTAATTTCTCTAGCTTATATGTTTTGACTGTCCTTAGTGTTGAAAAGGCTCAATAGTACTTAATCTTCATGCCAAGTGATTGGGTTTAAGCCTATCAGTCGAAACTCGGAAACATGGATTGTACTAGGAATTTTTACTTACTAATTCCAGTGACCCAACATACAAACTATCAGATAATACTTAGGAAAAATTAAGGAATTTTGAAAAATTATGAAACTCAGGCACGCAGGCACAATCTGGGTTTCCTTAAGCCTCCTTAGGCCAGAAAAGCTTTCAGGGTTATAACTCCGAGCACGCAGGCAAAATTCGGGTTAACATTGAAGCAATTTGAAGGATCATTGGGAAATAGATAAGACGGTTCTATGATTTGAACAACAACAACAAAACATACAAAAAGGTGCATGATCTCCGACAACTTTACTTCATGATCTCAAAGATATTTACATAGAATTTGAACTAAGTGTAAAAGGGACGTAACTGCTGGATGCTCCAGGATCTCTTTGTTTCTCCCAGTTCTACATCTATGTTTCTCTTTCTCTTGCGATTTGGTCTTTTAGGATCATCTTCTTTATCCCGAATATCTACAAGATAGTAAGATCCATTTTTCATAGCCTTGCTAATGACAAATGGTCCCTCCCAAACTGGGGCTAATTTGTGCTTCCTTTCCTGCACCAATCTTAGCACTAAGTCACCTTCTTTGAAAGAACGGTGTGTGGTTTTCCGACTGTGATAACATCGCAATCCTTGCTGATAAATGGAGGATATTTGTAGCACAAGCTCTCGTTCTTCTTCTAAGAGATCGACGACATCCTGTCGTGCGTTTTCGGCATCCGAGTCTTCGTATGCTAGCACTCTTGGGCTGTCATGGAGCATGTCCGTAGGAAGCACTGCTTCTGCACCATAAACCGGGAAAAACGGAGTTTGTGATGTTGATCTATTTGGCGTCGTTCGAATACTCCAAAGCACAGAAGGTAATTCTTCTACCCATGCTCCAGCTTCTCTATGAAGAGGAGATTCGAGTCTTGGGCGTATTCCCTACATCATAGAACTATCACTATTGGCCATGCTTTGGGACATCATGTTCACTATCTGAGATTGGGTATCTAACACTTGCTGCATTCCTGGTGCTAACTCCATATTGGGGTTGCTGGCTTGATTCTGGGTCATCATATGATCTAAGTTTGAGCTTCTAGTAGCATCCGCATTGCTATTGACTTCTCAGGGTTGTTGGCATTCTGGCTAGGCATCTGTTTTGGGGTTTTAGGAAAGATGAGTAGAGATTAGAAAGATAGCTAAGGGAGGTTCCTATCCAAACACATCAGATCAAGGAAACTCATCTTGCAAACAGCACATAACAAACATATAGAAATACATCCATCACACCAAACAACAAGGTTTTAGAAAACAAACTAATATCGTCATACCACACTCATTGGTACAATCAATATACTAACACGTTAAGGTTGTTCTAACAAAGTAACTAGATTGGTGGTCTCATCTATATCTTCTTGAGTTCTTCAAATCCTTCTCTCACTGTCTTGAGGTGTTCTTGTATGTTGTGAAGTCTAGGTATATCTCCAAGTTTCTTCAATTGTCTTGAGTGTAGATCTTTATGTTGAACCGAAATGGTCATGTGAAAACCATTCCTTGCACCTCCTAGCATGTCTTGATGGAAAACAACGGGTAGGTCATCTATAGAAGATTTTGAAGGTGAATAATAGATAAGAGGATATGAGAAAGATTGGAATGAGAAGTTTTGTTTCTAGAAAATATCTCTTCAATCCTAGGGTATTTTCCTAGTTCTAATCCAAACTTAGGGTCTCGAATTCTTCAGGCAACACAATGCTCTAATACCATTCTGTAGCATTCCCACATTTAAATAATGTAAGAACATATGTGTTAGTGTGCTAGTCCTTGGATCAAATGCTAGCACCACAGTACAAAATTAAATATCATGCAAATGCATCAAATTCTATTACATCGCATGATCCAGTCTTTACAAAATAGTATTACAACTTGCATAGTCTTAGAAGACTAGCAGAAAACAGAGAAATACAGCGAAAAATATGGAACAACATTGAGCCCATCTTCTTCATGTGCCACAGGCAATACATGTTGGCGATAGTCTCGAGATTCTAAACGAAATCCTCACTCGTCTTCAGAATCGTCTACATGATAGAATATGCATCCACAAGGGAGTCAATATGATTTAATTTATTGCCAAGTAATACTATGAATGGCAAGACTAATACTACATGCTTATTTGGCTGAGTGGAGTTTTGGCTAAGTTTGCATAAAGCTAATTTTCTCCTATCTCATTTGTAAAACAAACTTATCTTCTCAAAGGGTGGCAACATTGTATTTAGATCCAAGCACCACAACACTGTTTACTTGGTCAAAAATTTACTTATTGAAAATGGTGATGAGATTCTTCCGTCATTCCTTATCTAGCTGCTCATAGTTGTCCATAACCGGGGACACGGCTAAGACCTTAGTTTGTTGACTCTCCAGAGGTTGTGCACTTTCACCCTTTGTCTTCAATAAGCCCAAACATCCTATACACCCGGAGTGCATCATGGAAAGGAGAGAACTGAGACGAGATCTTTCAAAAGAAGAAGTTCAATCCACCGGCAAGACCCTTTCCACCTATAATTATGCTACATCTGCTTGTCAAGCCTGGGCCGAACTCTCACAACTTAGTTAATCTAGACATAGACCATATGTAAAAAGGCCGCATGGGAAGCTACTAAACTTAGAAGGACATCGTAATCTTTTTGTTCCTGGGTGGCCATCCTCAAGTGACAACCTCAAATGGAATAATCCTTTGACAAGGTCCCTGAGGAAACACTCAACATAACCAAATCATGTCCAAATTCCACCCAGGTGTTTCATTGATTAGTTATACTTAGAATTTTTTCCTCAACATCTAGTTAAACAATTTGTAACATTGCATAGCATATACTAAGTTCTAAGGCTATCAAAATAACAAGGTAAAGGGATGGATACACACTACTAGGATAATATCATAGCATAATAGAACTTAGTAAAATTTACTATCATGCATACTACTCAAAAATCAATTAATGCATATAGAAAATAATGGGTAGTTGATGGTGTGTTACTTTCCTTGTTGAAGTTGGTGAATAAATCATCACTCCTCACTTGCTCTCCTTACAATCTATACATTGAAAACACAACACCAAATAAACAAGCATCCAACAATCAAACACACTAGTGTAGGAAACATACAAAGCAACTAACATATATAAAGGGGTTTAATCAAGTTGGCTAGGACAAGGTCAAGGTATGAGTTTGAAGGATTCATTATCTCTTGGTTCAAAACTTGTTAAGGGGTTAGGAGTTTACTAAGGATGGTTTAGATTGAGTTTGTAGTAATAAAACTTTATGGAAAACATGTTTATCTAAGAACTTCCAAGAGTTCACCAATGATATTTAACTATCTCAACTAAATTAACACATAACAAAGTGTAACTCTTAGTTATTTTCATCAAGACATTTGAGTGATCTAAGTCAGTCCTTCCATCTTGGGTTAAGGTAGGTATAGGTTCAACTAACTTCATAACAATAGAGATAACAAGATAATCTGTTGGAATTTTCCATTGGGGTCAATGGTTGGACAAAAACAACTTGTTATTCTTCAACTTGTGTGGGTTGATCTAAGTCTTCACATGCTTGTCTTCTTGAAGATCATCTTCATGCTTCTATTGTAGTCTTGTTCCTTGGATGGATTCTTCTATTTGTCTTGGTGGATTCTTCATGGCTTTATCACTAGTTGGTCCAATGTAGGATGGGCACAATATACCACTAAGTCTAATAAGAGAGAAAGGAATAAGAGAGATAGAAGAAGAAAGGGGTTTGTGTTCTTCTTGATTTCTTCATACACTTGTACTTATTTAGTTGCTTCTAGTTGCTGTGGAGTCAAGTCCTTCCTTCAATTTCTTCAATGATCTTCCTTGTATCTCTTCATGTTGCCACCAAGTTGAAAATGGAGTTCCTTCTTGTGCTTGAGTCTTAACTTCCATTTTGCTAACTTGATGGATTCTTGAAGCAAGAATAGGGGAGTGGAGGAGTAGATAGAAAACTAAGGTTCACTACTTGGTACTATGTGTGGTTGACTCATACTAAGGACTCGGGCTTGGCTCCAACTAGGCATAACAACAAAGGTAAAAAGGATAGAAACAAACTCTAAGACATAAACTACTAGGTGGACTACTATGATGGGGGTTTGGCTAAAATTACATGGTCATGGTCCAGGGGTGTCCAAAATGGTTAGGCACTGATGTCTCTGGTTCAAAGTTAGCAAGAGGATAAATTTTGCAAAAAGGAATTATAGTGAAATTATTTATATAATTAAATCTATGTCTAAAATGGCGAAGTATCCAGTGAAAACTAGAATTGGGTGAAAACTTGAAAACTTTCTTTCTGTTCTGTGGGATCGACAACAGGCGGACCAGATCAAAAGTGGAAAACGTCCGGCCACTTAAACACACTTTTTCGATAACCCCCTCCACTTAATAATTTGCTTGAAAATGAATCAGTCAAACACACACACGATCCATCCTAGATCTGTGCGGCCATGTATTGTTGAATTGTTTCCTAGTTATGTCTTGAATTAGCAGTGGCTGGGCAAGATTAATCCATGACTGCCGCCGTGGAATATTGAATTGTAGCATAACTAATGTCTTCAATTAGCAGTAGCTGGGCAATACCAATCCACGATATGTTCCTCAATTGATTGTTGAATTGTAGCATAGCTTAGTGTTGAATTAGAAGTGGCTGGGCAAGCTCCATCCACGATATGTTCCCCATGGATTGTTTGAATTGTTGCGTCTCCGTCACTTCGCATCTCCGTCGCATCGGTTGTCAGCTCGCCGTCGCGCGCCGGGACTCGTCGTGGCTGCCTGGGACAACGCCGCCACCGCCACCAGGTCGCTTCGAGTCGCCACTGAACAGATCCAAGCCCACGGGCTTGCCGTCGAATGGGATAAGAGCGAAGGCCAGTATTCCTCATCGGGGGTACTAGATTGAAGATGACAGCCAAAATAGATCCCGTGTTTTTTTTTCATTGTGTGATTCCTATTTCAAGAAAACGATTCAGTAGAGGGGGTTATCAGTAAAAGTGTGATTAAGTGCCTGGGGGGTTTCCCACTTTTGATCTTGACCGTCTGATGTCGATCCCACCGAAGGGAAAGAAAGTTTTCAGTTTTTCACCTAATTCTAGTTTTCACTCGATTCTTCGCCGTCTAAAATACTCAAATATACCACTTAATTCTAAAATTAAAATTAATTTGATCAAAAATTATTTTGGGATGGAGGGTATGAAAGTACACATCCCAAGGTATCCAAATATATTTTATTTTCAATTTTTGGATTTGCGGAATTTGTATTATGCTAAAATTCATCAAACAAGTATATTTAAATTTGAACCATTTTATGTTTGTCAATGTTGAATTTGAACAGTGCTAAAAGATTCTACAGATCCAGGGGATTTCAAAAAGTTTAAGTTTGTTCAATTTGTACTTATGGGTCAAAAGTTATGATGATTCTAACATTGGGGGTGTTTCTGTAAAATTGTCAAATTAATTCTATTCGGGAAAAACAAAAAAGGCTCGTGCTGACGTGGCTGTTGACTGGGTGTTGACGTGTTTAAGTGATTTGATCAAGGCCGTTGGATCCAGATATGAGGGCTACTGACGCGTACCGCTTCAACTTTTAAACGTGGCCGTACGATTAGATCTAACGGACGCATACTCCTCAAGTCAAGTCTAGCACTATCACTTGCTTCAAATGTGGTGGAAGTGGACACAAGTCTTTTGAGTGTTCCAACAAGATGATCATGATTGTCAACCAAGATGATCATGATTGTTAACCAAGATGGTGAACGTGACTCCATGAGTGAAGGAGAATACTATGACATGCATCAAGTTGCTCTTATTTCCTTGAATGTGCCAAATTAAGATGAAGAAAGTGTCTATTGCGACGAGGACAAGAATCCATCGCTAGTGGTGACAAGATACCTTTCTACTTCTCCTCAAGATAAGCATGACCAACGTTGCAATCTCTTCCAAATACGCGTCAGCATCAATGTCAAATCAATCAAGGTTATCATCGATGGCAGTAGTTGCCACAACTTGGCTAGCAAAGAGCTTTGTGACAAACTCCACTCAACTTACAAACAACATCCGCATCCATACCATGTTCAATGGCTTAGTGACTCTGACACCTTCAAGATTCAACATATGTTGTCCGTGCAATTCAAGATTGGCCCCTATGAAGACACGGTGGAGTACGACGTTGTGCCTATGTACGTGTGTCATCTTCTTCTCGGGCGACCTTGGCAATATGACAAGAGTGATGTTTGTGGTGATCCAGCACACAACTGCATGTGTAGTGCGTAAGTCGGTGACATAATACTCATAAAAGGACTTATCCATGAATATTACATCTCTCCGAGTGGTACAACAGAAACATAGCGGGTCCAAGGAAAGTTAAGGGTGTGTTTGTTTAGGCTTTTACCAGTTTTCCGGTAGAAAAAGCATCCGAAACGAGCCAAACTGGCTGCGTTGGCTATTGGCTTTGCCGAAGCCAGCAAGGGAAACACATACACGAGAAAGCACCTCCAGGGGTGCTTCGCGCCGCTTCCCGCAAAGTGAACGAATCGATTTTCAGGACTGGACATGTCGTTTGTTGAAATTGCGAGGAATTGCCACCCGAGCCCATCTACCAGGCCGGATAGAAATTTTCGCAGTAATCCCCACCTCCGAGTCCCCGACCCTTCGCTCTCGTCATCCCCGCAGGCGAAAAGCGCAGAGCGCGGCGACCGTCCTCCTTCAGCACCGCCGTGGCGCCGTCCTCGCCCGCTGTCCTCACGTGCCGTCCTCAACCGCCCAGGACCGCCGGATGTCTTCTACGCCACCGGAGATTCACCCCGACGTCCTCGCTCGAACACCGTTGCCCAGATCTTGATTGGCGTCGCCGTTGTCGATCGACCCCATCAGCGGCATCACGCCCCCCCGGCCAATGGATCTGAGCCGCCGTACGCGGTTTCCAATCGGAGCTAAGTAAACGTCCGAGGCCTGTTGCTTGGGTTGTTCAGCTGGGCATTTCATGTCTAAGCTTTGACACACGAACACTCGTCCACGAGCTACTCCTGGTGGCAGACCCGATTTGTTTTCAGTGGTGTGCGCTGCCAGCCAACTGCTACTTGCTCAATTGTATTTCCGATTAGTACTAGTATTGGGCACTGCCGACAGGGATTAGTACTAATTCAGCTATGTTTTTTTGTTGATCCATGCATGTGCTTGGTGTTAATGGAATTGGCTCTTGTAGTAATTGTATGTACCAGTGCATATGATCTGCTAGTGCAAATAGAGTCCGGCAAAGATAGCCAGTCACACCAACAAAGAGCAGAACTCAAAGCATTAACAACACAAGCTTCCATGATTTAGGGTATTTTAGACAATTCATCTATAGCCAGACAGCCAGCCAAATTGCCAAACAGCAAAACTCGAAACAGCAGTTTTCTATGCACAACAGTTTTCCCTACACAGCGGCATAGCCAGCCGCAGGCAGCCCAAACAAACACACCCTAAAGGATACAAACTTCATTAAGAAATCTTGATAATGAATCAAGAAGATCTCATGCAAATGAACATCAGAAGAAGCAATGTGAAGCTCTAAGCTGGAGAAAAACTCTAGCTCAGAACTAAATCCACTACTGGCTTGTAACAGCCAAGTCCAAGAATGGTCTCCACCTACACCTTGATAGCATCTCCTCCACCAGCGTTGTTGATGATGATGGTTTATTGGCTAAGAAAGAGATGAATCCACCTAGCTTCATGAGCTAGTGATGGCTTCACGATGACGACTTCCATAAGGCTTCAACTCTAAGCAGGATGTCAAACGGGAACGAATGAGTAACGAGCGTTACTCAGCAAGTTCATGATATATAGTGGGTAGTTTGATGCACTAACTACAAATTTAGACTCAAAAGAGTCATAAGCTAATGCAAGGTTTTTGTAAATCTTTCTTCAAAAGGTTGCTTTTAATTCTGAAAACTATGCCCGCCAGATCTTCACACGACTAGAACTTCATGGAGTTGCCTTTCCTGCGGCGTTGGCAGCTCCTTTCCGGAACAGGGGTAACATGCCACATCCTTTTACACTCTGCAGAGGTGCTTTACTTTACCCATGGACGATCAAGACCATGTTGCACAACCAGGAGTACATTCCTGTCCACTCCCACTCAGGTGTGGGCCTCGGTTGTTGGTCCAAGCCAAACCGTGCTGCTCCGCACAATGCATGCCCACCCATTTTCACCAGCAGGTTGAACCCATGATTCCACCCCTCATGATGGAGACCTAGGCGCCCCTGGCAGACACTCATAGACCCCAGAGTCCGTGGGACGTAAGGGCTCCCACCCATGTGCATGTAATCTTCCAAGACCTACAGCGTACGTCTCTGGCAGCCCGTTGACATGCGAACGAGAGAAGATCACAACTGACTTACTCCCCCATAGAAGACCCATTGTTAACGCGGTATTTACGGCGCAAGAATCCTGACGGCGGTTGTTGTTAATTCCTAGGTAATACTTTCCCATGCAGATGG
Organism: Alopecurus myosuroides; assembly: GCA_028641055.1. Taxonomy (NCBI): domain Eukaryota; kingdom Viridiplantae; phylum Streptophyta; class Magnoliopsida; order Poales; family Poaceae; genus Alopecurus; species Alopecurus myosuroides. The sequence goes on from CM054060.1 coordinate 104,497,421, forward strand.
AACATTCCTTTGACCTATTCATCTTACCATGGTCCCATCCACCCACCAAACAGAATACTACCACTCGGGTAGTCATTCAGTTAGTCATATTACTATAAAAATAGGATCATGCATTCTTTTGAGCATAATGGTAATACGATAGGGTTTTTGCAAATTGTTCGTTAAGAAATACTGCAAAGGATATGAGCAAGTGATGAACTTTCCTGAGATTGAAATAACAATAATAATCCATGTCTTCGGAATTCGAGGGTCGCGTAGAGAAATCCAGAGATCTGAAAGATAGCAAAGTAGTCCTGGTAAGGACTACAGAAAAAACTGGAAAGATGATAATGCATAGTAATGAGATGCATCGTGAAATACCCGGTAAAATACCTCAGCTTACAAGAGTAAGCAACGTTTGATAAGATAACTTAATCACACATGTTTTAGGTGAGTTGTTTCATTACTTGTGGTGATGTTATTTCTTTTAGGCTTAAGTATGTTTCCCTTTTATTTAACAAACACTTTTTATCATGTTTAGGTATAAGTGTTATAACATGGTTAGGAAATAAGGCAATACCACATGGAAATCAACTATTGAAAAGATAATAGACACATTTTGTTTTATGTCCAAAAGTGTAGAGCTAATGACAAAGAGTTGAATTGGAAACGATGAACTAATACAAGCAACTCTATCAACAATACTATCCAAGGACTTCTGATGATAGGTTGAGTAGATGTGAAAACATGAGGGTTTTATTAATAAGAAAAATAATATTAAGATAGTTATTTCTAGTTATAGTGGAATATTATAGAATTCCATTATACCTTTAGAAACAAGTTTATAAGTTAAACAACAAAAATTGTGTTTTAAATGTCTGAGTTCAAAATGTTTTTCTCTTTAATTTGGTATATTATTTGAAGTATTCTTAAAATATTTGAATAAGTTATTAATTTATTAATTTTAAATGTATTAAATGACTGGGCAAAATATTGCACACACGAAAACTTGTTCAAATGACCTTGAAAACACCATAGATGAATTCCATTTGTCATTTTGAGCAATTTGGTATATAACTTGTATTTTTCTGATTTTATGAATTAATTATTGTTTTTCTCAAATTTAAATGATTTAATTTAATTAAAGAAATATTTAATTTTAAACTTTATCACACATTTTTGAAAAGTTGATAAATTTTTTGATTATATTTTTCTAAACATTTCCATATATATTTCATATTTTTCTGATAATGATTTTAATAGTTTTTGAATTAATAAGTCTCATTTATTTCTGCCCAATTTAAATTGACAGGTGGGACCCACCTGTTAGTTTAATTCTAAATCACAAATAAAAGAAAAAACAAAAGAAAAACATCCACGACGTCACTGTGACGCCATGCTTACGTTAGCACATGACCAATCCTCTCTGTTGAACTTGATTTCGACGATTTGGCCCGAATTGATTCAATCAAACTAGGCTACTAGCTAGAGGGACTCAAGGGGAGTGTGTGGGTAGCGGCGCATCGACCAAATGGTCACCGGAGGCTAGCCAGCGTCTAGATGCGTGGCGGCCAGCGGCGGTGCACGGTGACAACCACAAATTTGTCGATGATTTTTGAAAGCAAAAACACCCAGAGGTGCAGCAGCATACCAAAAGTGTGCTGGTGTAGGGAATTTGGGAAGGCAAGCTTCACAGCGTCGGCACGCTTCCGCGGCGGCCGGAGACCAAGAGAAAAGGGTTAGAGAAATTCTCCGTAGCCACGGCTTCCCGGCAATCGGTACTGGGCGAGGAGTAGGGCTGGAATTTAAACTCGAAACTCACGAGTTAAACGAGTAGCTCGCAACTCGACTCGGCTCGGCTCGAACTCGTTGTCCAACGAGCCGAGTCGAGTTTTCGTTTTCGACAGTAAACGAGTTCAAGCTAAACGAGCCGAGTTCACGAGTACTCGTTTAGCTCGTTTAACTCGGCAAAAAGAGTTTCCAATGATATTCTTATCTATGTGAACATTGTTTTACTAATTATTGTAGTTTATTTACTAGAAATTATTTGATGGTGACATGTTTTCATCGATTATTGTGATGATTTTATTATAATGCCCCAAATAATGAAAAATATTTATATATACAATATATAATATTGAATTTTCATAGTTTTACAAAATAAAAAAAGTTAAACGAGTAGCTCGCGAGCTACTCGCGAGTTCACCGAGCCGAGCCGAGTTTTGATTTTGAACTCGTTTGTTGAACGAGTCGAGCCGAGCTCGACTCGTTAGTTGACCGAGCTTGAGCGAGTCGAGCCGAGCTGACTCGGCTCGGCTCGAATTCCAGCCCTAGCGAGGAGGAAGAGGAGATGATGACGCATCCATAGGCGGTCTCGGTTAGTCGCGGGATGAGCGGAGACGGCGGCGGCGAGCAGCGGCGGTACGGTCTAGGGTTAGGTTTGGTTTCGGTTCAGAGTGATCCAGAGAGAGAGTGAGCAAGAGGGAGATAAGAAGAAGGTTACGGCGTCAGCCTGGAGGTCTTATCCTCCACAGCTATGAGGCAGAGAGGAGGTGGCACGGCGACGGCAGTAGCACGAAATGCACGCCGCAGAGGAAAAAGAAAGGAAAACATAAGGGCAGTTTTCAATAACCCTCTGAAGTTTCTGCTATTTATAGCTTAGTCCTTCTGTTTTTAAAACTGAGAAGAAACCCTTGTTTTTAGGGCCTATTTGTAAATAGAAAAATTAATAAAAATCATTTTTGGAAACCTTATTAAATTTACAAACTCAACATGTTTTTCCTTTTCAATTTTGAGCAAGATTTCAAGTTTGACTTTGGGTGTTCAATTTTAGGTGCTTTATTATTATTTCTTCAATTTGCATGTCAAATGGATTTAAAATTCTTCAAAACATTCCATAACATGAACACACACAACACACATGTTGTTACCAAAGTGATGTTTTTAAATTTGTCAACTTTGGATACAATTCCTTTTAGAAAATAATTTGGTAACACTTCTGAGTAGTGTTTTTATGTATTATGGAAAATTCACCAATTATGAAATATCACTGCAAGTCATACCAGATGATTTTTAATTGGTGAAGGGACTTGTTTTCTTTTAGGTGTCTTTGTTATTTTCATATCTAAGGTTCTTATAAAGTCTGGTGGACATTCTTTATATTGGGGTGTAAGCCATATTTGTTATTTTATGTAATTGATCATGTGGAAACAGGAGTTGCTTTGGAATCTTTTTTGCTTGTTTTCCGCATAGGTTCCAATATGGATATTATACCATGTTTGTTTAAGAACATGTAATCATTTACATGGTTATGTGCAGATGAATCTTTGTTGTTATCTGTTAGTCTTGTGTGTGAAAAGGATCTGGAGAACAAGGTAGTTTGCTTGTTTCCATTTACCTCACATAACACAAGTCATTTAGATACAATGGTTTGTTATTATTCCTTATTATACAATTGTTTCATTTAAGAGATTATTGTGTGTTCCTCATCTCTCATGAGTCTTGACAAGGCATAGGGTTATAGTTTCTCTAATATCACCTAATGTTTCACTGGAAAATTTCTTTATGATCCCCTACTGAGGCAGTGTTGATCCTTGTTGACTTCTGTTGCTTGATGTCCTTCTCTCTAGTTGCCACTTGTCTTCAGATTGCCTTTGTCACTTGCAAATAAGATAATCTCTTGGATTACAACTTCAATTGTCTTACCCTTGTGGTGAAGACAACCACTTAATCCAAGCAAATATGTTTCTTAGGTGATTATAAAGGAATGTAATTGTATTTGATGATATCAATTTTCCCCATGCAAATATAAAGAATTTGTTAACAAGGTAGCTAGTCTTGCCTCCAATTTACTACTCATATACAATAGGCTGAGATGTATGAGGTTATTCAACAATCTGTTTGTTTGTGTATGACACTCAATTGTTTGAGTATACAAAAGTGATTTGTTAACAAGGTCTAGAAACTTGTTACCAAACTACTTCTATATAACACTAACATTGGAATATCACACTATTTCTTGAGGAATTAATAAGATCATATCAAGATATAAGAGTTTCCAAATACTCTTATAATCTATTGGAATGGCACTTCTAGAACACTCTAATTAATCTTCTTAAAGATCATCTGGTGGTAGTTCCTCTTTTCTTGTGGGTGCTTCTCTTGTAGAATGACTTAGAGAATATTGGGAAATAAGATATAATGGTCTAGCTAGAATAACAATATTTATACTAAGAGTTAGTTCATGATTTTATTATCCTTCCATACATTTCTTGTTGTGTTTCCCATAAGATATGTATTTGTTTCATTATGATTGGTTTTACTTAGCTATTACTTCAATTCCTCTAATAGAGGTTATAACTTGTTATTATCCATTAGTTGTATCCAGAGATACTTTAGTTGAGGAATTGTTGAATTTGAATAGAAGTGTTGTATGCTTATGGAATGATGAATTAATAGTAAGTTAATCAAATGGTTCATTGATGTGTTGAGATCTCATATGCTCACTTATATAATATGAATAAGATAATGAGCATGAGAATATTTATTGGGGTTTAATGACTTATGTCACATTTACTAGTTGTTTTTCTCAGGTGTCATATTGTTGCTTTATATTCTTCTCTTTATTACCTTTGTCATTCATAATGCAGATATAGAGGTTTGGGGATATCATAAGTAATGATCAAGGTTTAACGGTAAGTTAATAAGATTTATTTTTTCTTTTAGGGACTTATTTTATGGTTGAGGAGATATGTACATATTAGATATAAATATGTTAATACAATTATTAAGTCATTTCCCACTTGTGGGTTTTGGGTTAACACTTGTTTGTATCATTTGTGTTCTATTGAATCTTTATTATTTACTTGTGAAGGTTCACTTAATAGATACTAAAAAATTTGGAAAGATGTTGTGTGAATGGTTGATAGCTTAAACAGTTCATGATTAGAGAGTCTAAAATATTTGATGATGAGATTATTCCATCAAGAATTACTAACTTGTGGAAGTGTGATCATTAGTTATGAGATTTGGATACTCACCCATCTTTGATTTGTAGATACCTAATGAATTATCCCAAGTCACTTAAAGACTTGTGGTTAAGGTTTTGGGAGTTTGTGTTGGTCATAACCAATTCTGGTTTCTCTTATCAGGTGATTTGGTTTCTTAAGATACTTGTTATAAAGATCATTCCAAATGTATCCTTGACTAGATGAACCAGACTTATTTCATCATGTCAAGTGAAACTTTGGTCACTTTGATTTTTCTAAACTTTCGCGCCAAAATTTCCCGTACTTTTAGATGCATGCTTTGCAAATGTACATACTATATTTAGATCCTTATAACCTCCCAAACACCGGGATGTTACACTATTCATGATGGGCGTACTAATCACTATAGCTTCAAGTGGAATAACAAGACGTTTGTGCTTCGCCCCATGTCTCCTAGCCAAGTGATCGCCGAGAACGCCAAGACCCTTGCACGTAAACAAGAAGAACTCAAATCTCTTGAGATGAGTGGTGAGAGAGTGATCTGCCTCAAAGAGAATGAGAGCCACAAGCCAAATATGAGTGGAAAAAGTTGGAGTGTTCCCAAAGTCCTTGCCTTACTTTCCACCAAACAGGAGATGCGAGAGTTACGAGATGACTCAGCTATACTTCACTTTGTCCTCGTGTGCAAAGGGGTAGCACTTGAAACTAACGACATCACAAGTTTTCCTCCCTCTTTGATGCCATTGTTGCAGGAATTTCAAGACGTGTTTCCCGATGAACTCCCTCCGGGCCTACCTCTTATACGAGGAATCGAGCAACGTATTGACCTCATCCCGGGTGCGCCACTTCCAAACCACGCTCCCTACCGCACCAACCCCGAGGAGACTAAGGAGATTCAGCGGAAAATCCAATAACTTATCGAGAAATATTTTATCCGAGAATCTCTTAGCCCTTGTATCGTGCCGGTTATACTTGTTCCAAAGCAAGATGCTACTTCCCGAATGTACATGGATTTTCGACCTATCAATGCTATCACCGTTAGATATATACATCCAATCCCTAGACTTGATGATATGCTTGATGAATTGAGTGGTGCTACTATCTTTTCCAAAATTGATCTTAAAAGTGGTTATCACCAAATTCGTATGAGCATAGGAGATGAATGGAAAACAACTTTCAAAACAAAACTTGGCTTGTATGAATGGCTTGTCATGCCCTTTGGTCTTTTCGATGCTCCTTCAACTTTTATGTGCCTCATGAATGAAGTCTTACGTCCTTTGATTGGAAAATTTGCCGTGGTTTACTTTGTCGACGTCCTCATTTATAGAAAATCTTTGCAAGATCACCTTGAGCATCCCTCACAAGTATTGTTGGCTCTTCGCACAGCAAAACTTGTTGCCAATCTTTCAAAATGCAATTTTTGCACCAACAAGCTTGTTTTCTTGGGTTTTGTGATCTCTTCAAATGGAATTGAAGTCGACAACAAGAAAGTCGAGGCAATTAGGAATTGGCCTAACCCTACTTCCGTGGGTGAGATAAGGCGCTTTCATGGCCTTGCCAGTTTCTATCGCCGCTTTCTGAAAGATTTTTCAACAATTGCTTGCCCTTTGAATGAACTTACCAAGAAGAATGTACCATTTGTTTGGGGGCAACCCGCAACAAAAAGCTTTTGACACTCTTAAGAAATGTTTGACCGAAGCTCCGTTGCTTGTCTTGCCGGATATTGAGAAAACTTTTGAGATTGAATGTGACGCTAGTGGAATAGGCATTGGTGGCATTCTTATATAAAATGGACGTACCGTTGCTTATCATAGTGAGAAGTTAGATGGTGCTAAGCTCAACTACCCAATTTATGATAAGTAACTATTTTCTTTGGTTAGAGTCTTAGAAGTTTGGCAACATTACCTTTGGACTAAAGAATTTGTCATTCATTTCGATCATGAATCATTGAAATATTTGAAAAGCCAAGCTAATTTGGAAAAAAGGCATGCTAAATGGGTAGAATTCGTCGAATCTTTTCCTTATGTCATTAAGTACAAGAAAGGTAAAGAAAATGTTGTAGCGGATGCTTTATCTAGAAAAGAGTGTCTTCTTACCCGCATTGACATCAATGTGATTGGTTTGGATGAGATCAAAGACTTATACTCTTCCGATGCTTTCTTTGCTCCCATTTTTTGAGAAATGCTTGCCTAACCGTGGGTTTGATGATTACTATCTCCACAAAGGTTTCTTGTTTACGGATAACAAATTGTGTATTCCGGAGTCCTCTCTTCGTTTGTTGTTATTGAAGGAATCACATGAAGGAGGTCTCATGGGACACTTTGGACGTGACAAGACCTACGGCATGCTCTCCAACCACTACTTTTGGCCCAACATAAGGCATCAAGTTGAAAGACACGTCAAGAGATGTTCTACATGTCTCCGAGCTAAGTCTACTTCCAACCCTCATGGTCTTTACTTGCCATTGCCTACCCCACACACACCTTGGAGTGATATTAGTATGGACTTTGTGTTAGGACTCCCACGCACTAAAACCAATATGGACTCCATCTTTGTCGTTGTTGATCGTTTCTCCAAGATGGCACATTTTATTACATGCAACCGAACCAACGATGCTTCACATGTTGCTACCTTGTTTTTCATGGAAATTGTGCGTCTTCATGGTGTACCCACTTCCATTGTGTCGGACCGCGATGTAAAGTTCACCTCATACTTTTGGAAGACGTTGATGGCCAATCTCGGCGTGAAGCTACTTTTCTCCACCGCCTACCACCCACAAACGGATGGACAAACCGAAGTCGTCAACCGCACGCTCTCTTCACTCCTTCAAGCATTGATCAAGAACAACCTCAAGAATTGGGAAGAATGCATCTCTCATGCCGAGTTTGCCTACAATCGAGAACTACACCAAGCTACCAAGAGAAGCCCCTTCGAGATCGTCTACGGCTTCAACCCAAACACCGCACTCGACATACTACCATTGCCTCTCCACGAGCAAGTCAACATGGACATTGACAAGCGCACCGACTACATCAAGAAGCTACATGACTCCACAAGGACTACACTCGAGAAGCACTCCGAGCACCGAGCCTCCTTCATGAACAAGAACAAGAAGCCAATGGTGTTCCAAGAAGGTGATCTCGTTTGGCTACACTTGTGCAAGGACCGTTTTCCACAAGAGCGCAACTCCAAGCTCAATCCAAGAGGCGATGGACCTTTCAAGACCATCAAGCGCATCAACAACAACGCTTAAAGCTCGACTTACCGCAATCCAAGTACCTCGTCCAGAACTCCTTCAATGTCAAGGACCTCTCTCCCTTCCATGGATACCCAAGTGATAAAGTCAACGGAGAGTCGAGGTCGACTCTTTTTCAAGGGGGGGAGATGATGCAGCCCACCCAATTCCACCAAGTGGACCAATGACAAGATCACGAGCAAAGTCCATACATGACAAGGTGAACTCACTCCTCTCGCTTCATGCTTTCGGTGACTTGGTGAATGGTGCGCTACCTCATGGAACAACCCTTTGTGTGCTCAGGGTTTGACCCCCCCACGGATGCCCCGGAATGTGCCCAAGAACCTGTGGAAGAAGTCCGAGAAGATGGCGTGAAGGAAGAAGAAGGAACGGAGGAAGAAGGGGGACAACGGGGGTCCCGACCTCAAACCTCGGCCAGGCCGGCCACCCTTCCACCTCCAGGCCGGCCGCCTTTCCACCTCCAGGCCGGCCACCCCACAGAAGGAGCCGGCCACTACCCCAGCCTCAGGCCGGCCTCTAGGCTGGATCCCCTTCCCCACCTCGGCCTCAGGCTGACCTGCCCTCTGCTCCACCCCAGCCTCAGGCCGGCGTGGCTAGGGGCGCCCCAGCTCCCACCCCGGCCTCAAGGGCCGGCCTCCCAGACCGGGCCCCCTGAAGACACGTGAAAGGAAGGCATTTTCACCCCTTTTCCACCTACTCCAACCCCTTGGGTATATAAGGACTCCCCCGGGCTAGATCTAGGTTTAGAGATGAAATTAGAACATTGAGCATTGCTCTTGTATCCCTCTTGTGAGGCTACTCCTATGGTTGTACCTATGATATTCATCTAGGATCGTATCAAGATTTATCCGACTACCTATCCTTTCCCCTTGGGATTCAGTTAGGAGTTGTCCAATCTTCCTCAACTAACCCTTGAGGTTCTATTGACGTGGTGGACCGGCCACGGGTGTGAAGCGATTTATGTTAAGTTGAGTTCAGTTGGATCGATCGTCCCGTAGGCGGCCCTCGGGGTTTAGTTGACGGGAGATTTGGGATTCTTCGGTTCTTGCGAGTTATCTCCCCTCGATTCCCCACGTTTCCCCCTAACTTCACTCGATTCCCCCTCGTTCCCCTTTCGTGTTCTTCGTCGATTCGTGAAGATTGTGCCAACTAGGAGCTAACCCCTCCGCATCATGCATCCTCTAGTAGGAGTCCAGAAAGAATCATCCGTGCCGACATGGAGTCTTCCATGTCTGCATAGATAAATGCAACTGTAAGAACCATAGTAAAGTAGTAAAGTAGTGCAATTATGAGAGTCCAAGCAAAACCAACAGAATGCACATATAGGTGGCAATTAGTACAAAATGCAGTGCATGGGGAATATGCAACCATAATACTTAAAGCTACGTTTAAGTGCGTCATCATAATCATAGCGAGCATTCTGAGCCACTTTAATTGCATCGTGTAGAAGCTCTATAAAGTACTCTGCTTTAACTCCTCCATAGTAAAGTAGTGCAATCAAGTATTTTGATGTTAATGTCCTCTTGGGTTGATTGCTGAGGAACAAAACAAGGATATTACTAGTGAACGAAAAGAAAATTTGTACGCAAGAAGGATTTCTTGGTGAAATATTATTATGAATGCGGAACAAATCAACAAGCGGCTTTTTTTATAATATATTCTGCTCAGAACCACAACATGTCTCTATTCTCCTTTAAAATGGATCAAATACGGCTTAAAATCTTCAGGTTTTTTCCTGAAACGTGAAAGTTAGGAGATCTCTGTGGTTTCTGCTTTTTTTTTGTTTAAATTGAAGGGTTTTTCCTGGTACCACAACATACAACTTTTAATGGTTATTTTGTACCGACGGTACGAATAAGAAATTAAACATTACGAGGGACTTGCTTCAACCCATGACACAGACTTTCAGAAATTATATGAGACAAAGAAGTAGCCGCACAAAATCCCAGTGAGTTGTACCAAAATAATTCCACTTGATTGCTGTGTGTAATCACTAATCTGAGCTTTACAGTTACAATAACAGACGTGTACAGACATGCAATACCAAATTTTGAAATGTGTAAGTACCTAAGTATTTACTTAGCACCTAAATTCAACAACACAACTCAAAGTTTCTTGGTGTACCTTGTCGTAACTATTTCCAAAGAGTTGATGGACTGTACACCACATAATTCTGGATCAGATTTTATATTTATCATTGATGGACGTATAAGAATAGTTCCAGGAGGAAGCTGCAACCAAAAAAATAATTCCTAACAAGAATGCTGAAAGGTTTGTGCAAGATAAGATAGTAAAACACATGGTTAAAACTTCAAAATAATATAGCAAATGAGTAATTTTGGATAAAGCAATGAAAAATGATGGGCGGTGAAGCAAGCTGATATCCATGATGTTAAGAATATGAAACATGGAACCAAACTAGTGGTCAAATGTCTATCCTAAATGAAAAACAGGTAACTGCTCCATTGCTCTGCTTGGAAGTATACTTGAGTTAATATATCATATAAAAAGACTGAATTGTCATGCCCATAATAAAATAAAGACCATCTTGCAATCACTGTAGAAGGAAGATGCACATGTATAGATGCTCAAAAGTTGTGAAGCCAGAACAACCATTTGTGTAAAAAGAACTACCAAGCGACAACCAATAACAAGACTATGTTTTTAGAATGTTAAGTAGCACAATATCTAGAAGACTAGAACTCTTAATGCATACCCGTCTGTCAACTAGGGCAGTTCCCTTAACAGTTGCTCCTTTATAGAACATGCGGAACTGCGTAAGAAGAGGCTGGAGAAAAATAACAGATCAGAAAAATAAATCTATTAGTTGTTGACAACACATTCAGAACGTAAATCAGAACACTGCGGCACATAGTTAATACAATACAGGTTTAGTGGCTATACCACGATAGACCGACGCCTCTTTGCACGTGAAGACTCCCTAGGTGTTTCATCACAGGACAAGATATCCTGAACAAGCCATAATAAAACAATAAAAAAATTAAGCTAGAAGTGTTGGAATAAAATACTGCCATTAGCCATCATCATAGGGCTGCAGTCTGAAGAGCATGATATTCGAGGACGGGAAAATTATAGAGGAAATGTAATAGGGTGGCTGTATCATACATCAGGACAACCCAAATTTGCTAGTGAAGTAAACATATATACGATAAGTTCATCACTAAGTTCCACTTAAAAGTATAGCAAGTTGTTAGTCGTGACGGGCAAGTACACAAACCTGCGGCTTCACATAATTTCTTTTGGAGGTACTAGTGGAGCATTTCATAGCTAAATCTTCAGATATAAGGCCAGTTCCATCAGTATGAATTAAAGGCTCCTCACCTTGAACAACAATGTTCCCATCTTCATCCTAAAGTATTGCATTAAGATCAATTCTAAACTCTAGAAGCAAGACCAGATATCGGAGTGGGGCGAGAGTATTACGCTGCAAGGTTTATCATCAAGCTGTATAACATGAACCGCTGATAAATCAGCCTCTAATGTGATAGTTTTGGATAGTATTAACGCAAACCTGTAACATAGAATTAAAAACACAAATTTAGAACACACACACACACACACACACAGAGAGAGAGAGAGAGAGAGAGAGAGAGTGCAACAGCAACCATAAAGAAAGGAAATGTCATTAATAATCAGTTTATTTCTCTATTTAGAAGGTTTAATAGTTCAACAGCAGCACCATGAAGGAATCAGGAAATAAAAATGTAGGTAGTTTGACAAGCATATCTCGATGAAATTTGAGCCTTCTGAAATACACCTCTTTTTTCTTTTTCTTTTTTCTAAAAATACTCCTATCATGGTAGCAACAATCATACATCAACATCATCATAGCCCAGAAAACTAGAAAATACATCCGTATTGCATCAATTAACTGGTCCTATTCGACAAGTTTAGCAGAAAAGACCTGTCCATATACTTCGCCAAGGTGGGAGCGGTATGTACATGCATGAATATTCTGCGGGCCTGACTGATTGTTTTGCCATTTTTAGTTAGGCAACCAATGTACTATGATGTGCAAGCCATATAGTGAAAGTGAGTTTCTCAGAGGCGATAAAGGTTCATAGTTCTAGCAAGCAGTCAATTCTATGCTGGTAGTCAACTTGGCATTTTTACAGTTTTAGAGTCAATGCTAAAGGCCATATTAATTGTCTTCAAAATATGGGTTCATTGTCGCAAGTACTCTGACAGTAAGTCGCCAGCAGATCAAAATGCCAAACCAAGTTGATATAAAGTAATCAGTAAGTCGCCAGCTGATCAAAATGCCAAACCAAGTTGTGTTAGAAACAATCTTAGTAGAAAAGCTATGCACGGTTTTGAAAGCTGAAATAAAACTGACATGCTGCCTATGGAACGCAAGTAGCACAGCCGCTGGAATGGTGGCCAATCGGCGGTCCACCCATACAGTGTTCAATACGGGAGACGTAAATAAGAATACAGTTGTCAATACACGTGAGCAGGTATCACAAGAAATGTAAGTAGTAGTACCATAATATGATCATCCGAGCCAAAACACATGTACACAAGCAAGTGTCAGAAATCACAAAACGAGCACTAATATCGTTCAACGCAACAATATGCAAATTTGCTAAAACCAAGTCACCAGAGCACCTTAGAATCCTCGGTTCATATTTCAACCAAAGCACTTACAACACTGCCACAACTCTAGAGGAATGTCTGGGATGGAAGATAATAAAAGAAAACTACATGGTAAGTCCAATATCTTTACTAGTGACAAACATGAGCAACGTTACACACATGTCATGTTACACCAACATAGGTCTGCCAATGTTAATACATATAATGGCTATGGCATCAGATAATTAAGATAAGCAACTCCTGATAGTGGAGTCAGGGAAATTTTCAAGCCCAGGCATGTGTCAAATGAAGCACTATCAATCCTTATCTTGTACGTTGCGTTGCACACTACCAGTAAGACCACCTGCAAATTCGCTGACACCCCCTTTGATTTCTTTCCAGTTGTCATGGACCAAGACTACGACCAAACCACCGGTGAATATACTGAACACAGGGCCACTGGGGTTGGTATTCTTCCATCCTTTGTGATTCCTCATCCTACACACGAGAAATGGGTTAGATGCATGAAATTAATTAATGTGGGATTCTGCTGAACTCTTCTATATTTCCAGTTGATGCATACTCACCATTCTTTAGCTTCGGGGACAGTGAACTGAGACGGATGTCCAATCTTCTTTAGAAACCTCTTAATCAGTTTTACCAGCATACCATCATCAGTTCCCTTGTCACAGAATCGTATGCAAGCAAACTTTAGTTTCAAATGCGTAATATAAATAAAGATTAGAGCTCGCTTCATAAGACAAATTTCAAGACAAAGAAAAACCAATTGCAGGAAACAGGCTTTTGCCCATCACAACGGCCGAACCGATACAAAACCAATTCCTAAGCACAAACCAGATCTAACGAATTTCAGTTCAAAACTGAACGAAAACACAATTAAATTATCTGGCAAACATTTGAGCAATGCTTTAAAAAATACCTTGATGCCCCCCTTGGTACTGAGTGCACGACTGGACCCAGATGAACGCCAGTAAGACCTCAGGCCCTGCATCCCAATGTTATCTTCTATAGATGATCTAGGCTAGATTAATCACAGTAGATCATGTACACTTGACTATTAACAATCAGATCGCGAGAGGGAGAGAGAGATAGAGGGGACGAGACCACCTTCTGAACCTTTGGACGACGATGGCACGTCGGTGTTGGACATGGTGATGAGAGTGGCGGCGGTGGTGAGGCTTCCCGTACCTTAGCGCTAACCCTAGATCGGTTTTGGTATATCGGTGGGGTTTGTGGCAGCGATCAACCTCGTGAGTTGTGCCCCGGCCCCCACCACTGTTAATATAGCGCTGGCACAGGGGCCCACCAACCATAACGGGTTGGGCGCCCCCGATCAGGGCGCGGTTGACCAGGGAGGGTCCAGCAGGCCGTTGGGCCTGCGGGAGATCAATCTAACATTCTCCCCCTTGATCTCAACTTTCACTTTTATCTTTATACCTTTTACTTTTACTTGTTTCATCACATATTGATACATAGAGCATGTTTCATCGTCACAGCTCAATTGCCGATAGAATCAGACAGCTACAATATACCTTTCTGTTTTGAAACAAAAAACTGTTACTTTTCGGGCCTCTCTCAATCCAGGAATCATAGGCTTTCCATTAAACCCATGCCGGCTATGTGATCTTTGAACACACTGGGTGGTAAGCCTTTCGTTAGCGGATCCGCAAGCATATCCTTTGTCTTTATATGCTCGAGACTTATAGTTTGATCCTGGATTTTATCCTTCACAACATAATACTTTATTTCTATTGGCTTTGTAGCATTACTCGACTTGTTGTTGTGAGCATAGAATACTGCGGGCTGGTTGTCACAGTACATCTTTAGTGGTTTGCTAATGCAATCTACCACTTTCAAGTCGGGTATAAATTTCTTTAGCCATATCGCCTGCCCCGTGGCCTCATAACATGCTATAAACTCTGCATACATCGTGGATGATGCAACTATTGACTGTTTGGAGCTTCTCCACGAAATAGCTCCTCCTGCGAGAGTAAACACGTATCCTGACGTGGATTTTCTATCATCTTTGTCTCCCGCAAAATCAGCATCTGAATACCCTCTTATCTCTAGGGAATCAGATCTTCTGTATGTTAGCATGAGGTCCTTGGTGCCTTGCGCATAACGCAATGCTTTCTTTACCATTTTCCAGTGCTCTGTGCCTGGATTCTCTTGATATCTACCGAGTACCCCGGTGATAAAAGCTAAGTCAGGGCGAGTGCACACTTGTGCATACTGTAAGCTTCCAACAGCCGAAGCATATGGTACTGATTTCATTTGATCGATCTCATATTGGTTCTTGGGACATTGGAATTTCCCAAAACTATCGCCCTTGACTATAGGAGCAGGTGTGGCAGAACTCGCATGCATATTAAACCTTTTGAGAACTTTCTCAAAATATGCCTTCTGCGATAGTCCTAAGACTCCATTCGTTCTATCTCGGTGAATCTCTATGCCCAAAACATATGAGGCTTCACCAAGATCCTTCATATCAAAGTTCGAGGATAAGAACTTCTTTGTTTCTCGTAGAAGACTGACATCACTGCTAGCAAGCAAGATATCATCCACATACAAGATTAGGAAAATGTATTTCCCACTTTTGAACTTTGCATAAATGCAGTTATCCTCAACATTCTCTTTAAATCCAAAACTCTTTATTGTATCATTAAATTTTAGATACCACTGTCTAGAAGCCTGCTTTAATCCATAGATGGATTTCTTTAGACGACATCCTTTATCTTCCTTGCCTTCCACGATAAACCCCTTGGGTTGTTTCATGTAGACCTTTTCTTTTAGATCTCCATTCAAAAACGCCGTCTTTACATCCATTTGATGTAGCTCTAAATCAAAATGTGCAACTAGTGCCATTATGATTCTGAAGGAATCCTTACATGAGACCGGAGAAAATGTCTCATTGTAATCTACCCCTTCTCTTTGTGTAAAGCCTTTTGCCACAAGACGTGCTTTATACTTTTCTACATTCCCATTGGAGTCATACTTTATTTTGTAGACCCATTTACAGCCTACTGTTTTGGCTCCTTTGGGAATATCCTCTAAGTCCCAAACATCGTTGGAACTCATCGATTTCATTTCATCTTCCATAGCCTCCACCCATCTAGATGAGTGACAGCTTCTCATGGCTTCTTCATACGAGGTGGGATCACCTTCCTTATAAGCCGTTTCTGTGTTATAAACTTTATAATCACTAGAAATAGCTGACTTTTTACGTCTTGTAGACCTTCTGAGGCCTTCATTCTCTTGTTCATGCCGTGCCTCAACTTCTGGCACATCCTCTTGAGAAGACTGCTGCTCCTCCCTTTCATGCTCAACTTCGGGTTCAGTCGGCTCCTGACGAGCAGGTTCCGAATCTTCACCTCTAGTTGTCATGGTTGGAGTCACAACAGGTGCTTGCACCGCAACCTCAGGGGTTGACGATGCAGGTACAACAGGTAGCGAGAAAAACGGCTCTTGAATCATCGGATTAGGTGCACACACCCTCTTCTCCTCAAGATCAATTTTCCGAGTTACCATGCTCCCCCTCATCATTTCGTCCTCTAAGAAGACCGCATGTCTCGTTTCTACAAACTTTGTGTATCTGTCTGGACAGTAGAAACGATAACCTTTTGATCTATCAGGATAGCCAATGAAATGGCAACTCACTGTTTTGGTATCTAACTTTGCAATGTTTGGATTAAACACTTTTGCCTCAGCTGGGCTCCCCCACACCCTGAGGTGCTGTAGGGATGGAACTTTTCCTGTCCACAGCTCGTACGGTGTTTTGGGCACCGACTTGCTTGGTACTCTGTTGAGAATGTGAATGGCGGTTTTAAGTGCCTCCATCCATAATCCCAATGGCAAAGTGGAATAACTCATCATACTGCGTACCATATCCATAAGAGTACGGTTACGCCTTTCAGCTACTCCATTTTGCTGAGGTTCGCCCGGCATTGAATACTGGGCTACTATGCCATTCTCCTGTAAGAACCTTGCAAAAGGTCCAGGGACTTGGCCATATGGAGTGTGTCTGCCGTAGTACTCCCCCCCACGGTCAGATCTCACTATCTTTATTCTTTTATCATGTTGATTTTCAACTTCAGCCTTGAATATCTTAAATTTATCCAACGCTTCAGATCTTTCTTTAATTGGATATATGTATCCATATCGGGAGTAATCATCTGTGAACGTTATAAACGAGTCATAACCATCCACACTTTTCACAGGTAATGGTCCACAAATATCGGTGTGAATAATTTCCAGTGTTGCTGTACTTCGGTTTGCACCCTTTTTAATTTGCTTTACATACTTTCCTTTAATGCAATCTATGCATTGCTCTGTTTCTGAGAACTCTAGCGGTGGAAGAATATCATTTTTGATTAGTCTTTCTATTCTCCCCCTCGAAATATGGCCCAAGCGACAGTGCCATAATTTCGATGAGTCATGAGTTCTCTTTCTTTTCTTTTGTTCGTTATTCGACCCAGATTCTTTCTCATTCACTTTAGACACAGAATAAACTTTTTCACGCAAAGATAATAAATAAAGCTCATTGTGGAGGTAAGCAACCCCCACATGAATATTATTACACCATAAGGCACATTTGCCATGTCCAAAATAACACTCATAATTGTCTTTGTCTAAGCGTGATACACTGATAAGGTTCCTGTGTAGTGAAGGAACAAACAAAACATCTCTAAGCAGAATAGTGAAACCATCAGCAAGCTCCAAGGAGATGTTGCCAACAGCTTCTACGTCTGCTTGAACTCCATTAGCGACCTGAATGCATCTTTCGCTTCTTAGCGTGCTCCGGGTCGAACTGAATCCCTGTAAAGAATTTGCAACATGAACAGTTGCACCTGAGTCAATCCACCATGTAGATTTGGAAAACTGTGTATACAGGGATTCATTTACAAAGGAAACAACATTGTTACCTTTCTTTGCCATTATGTACTTTAAAAAGTCTGGGCAATCTTGCTTGTAATGGCCAGTCTTTTTGCAGTGGAGACAAGTGTCTTTGTCCACTGGAAAAAACCTCTGTGGGTACTGATGCTGCTGCTGCTGGGGACCTTTCCCATGTGGTTTTGAAGGAGAACCAGTATTGATTTGACTATAGTTTCTTTTCTTATTATCCCTCACATAGTTCACAGAACCACCATGTGAGGCTTTGAGTCTGTCCTCCTCTTGAACACACATAGCAATAGTCTTTTCAACATCCCACTTTTCAGGGGCCATGTTGTAGTTTATCACAAAGTTGTCAAACTGACTTGGCAGTGAAGCCATGATCAGATGGACAAGCAGTGCTGGCTTGAGCTCAAGATCAGCATCCATGGGCTTAAGTTTCGCAGCCATGTTGCTCATCCTCAGTATGTGCTCCCGGATGCCATGTGCACCTCCGGTGTACTTTTCAGTTACCAGCTGTTTGATCAACTGGGTGGCATAAACCTTTGAAGAGCCAGTGAACTGGCTCTTTATCTTTTCTAAGTACTCCGTAACGGAGTCACACTCTGCAATTGAGCCCACGATTGCGTTCTCAATTGTATTCTTTATAAATGCCATGCACTTTTTATTGGCTGTTTGCCACTTTCTGTTTTCAATAGAATATGCCAACTCCAAAGGAGCATGGTCTCTTTTCTTCTTTTCCCATGCAGCATCATCATCAGTTGCCTCTTTAACAGGCTCTTTTGGCTTGACAGGCTGTGGAGTGTTCACAACCCAGTCAACCTCTGCACAGATGAAGGCAAATTCCACCTTCTTCCTCCACTCACTGTAGTTGTCGCCTCTCAGCGTCGGGATGTCCTTGATGCATGTCATCAAGTAGAACCCGCCTGAAAACCACAATGAAGTGAGAAAAATAACAACGATTGCATGTAATAATCCAACGTTGGTTAAAATTATAACACACAACTGTTTATGCAATTATGACTATATCACCGTTGGGCAGAAAATAGCAATAAAAGCATATATTACACTATAACAATTAATCATGATAATGCTATTAACAACGTTGGTTATTTAATAACATAAATCATAATTATCACTTTAACATGCTCTTAAAAATAATTCTCACTTTAATCCCATTTTCTTTATTTATTAAGAGCACTTTTATTCAATTTGCAGCGGAAAACATGAATACAAAATTCATACACTTCATACTTTATACGAATATTTCATTTACTTTTGTATTTCCTAAAACAATGATTTCGTTGGAAATAAATGAATAGGAAAAAACTAGAACAATTTTGCCCAAAAAAAAAAAGGACTAAAATACTTTAATTCTGCTTCTGTAAAAGAAAAAACAGAAAACCAGAAAAAAAAATTGGCAGAAAAACGCGGCCTGGCCGGCCCTCTCCTTGGCCCGGCCCATTGCCTGCTCAACTGTCACGCGCACGCGCGCGATAAAAACCTTTCTGGCGCCCAGCGCCCCTTCTCTCGCCGCATGGGCTAAAAGGCCCATTGGCCCACTCGGTGCCAGCTCGAGCGACGCGGAGAAAAAGCTGCCCGCGCGCCCCCTCGCTCTGGCCAAAAACTGCCCAGGCCCAGCCCATGCGGGGCCTTTTTATGCTTTCGGCCTGCCAGCGCCTAGGGTTTGATGCCGTCCGTCGGATGCAATCCGACGGCGCTCCTCACTTTTCGCTGGGACAAAACGGACAGGGGAGGGGACCCGATCGAAAACCCTAGCCAGTCACCCCCCGCGCGCCGCTCTGTCTGTTTCTCTTGCGGCGGAGAAACCGCGCCCGCCGCCGGCCGCTCCCGCGCGTTCACGCGCCGTGCGTGCACGTCGCCGGTGACGACGGAGGGCCATGGCGCCGTGCTGGCCGCCTCCTCCTATTCCCCTCCCCCTTTCTTTCTCTCGATCCGCGCGCACCTTCTCCGTTTCTTTCGCGGCGGACGAGCGCCGCCGCCTCTCTCGGAAAACGTGACCGCAACCGGTGGCCACCGCGCCGTGCGCGCACGTCGCCGGTGAGCTCCGCGCTGCGGCAACCTTCTTTCGCCCTCCCCTTCCCACTGCCAAAAAGCGAGCGAGAGAGAGAGAGCCACGCCACGGGGAGCAGCCCTGCTCCTCCGCGCGCCCGGCATTGCCGGTGACCCCTTTCACGCCGTGTCCTTCCCCCTCGCCGGTCGCGCATCCCTGTAGCATTTGGTGCGCCGCCGTCGAGCGGTTAGGCCGCGGTGTCTTTTCCTCTTTCCTCCCCGGCGGCTCTTCGTCCCGCGCCTCCTAGGATGCGCACGGGATCGAGAGGAGCGGCGCGGCCGATGTGGCGGCGCACTGTTGCCGGTGAGCATTTTCTTTTCCCTTTCCCTTCTCTCTGTTAGGGTTAGGGTTTCTTTCGGGAGAGGATTTACTTTTGCAATATCTTTCTACCGGATGCAATCTAGAATAGATGTGCTCTGATACCAATGTTATCTTCTATAGATGATCTAGGCTAGATTAATCACAGTAGATCATGTACACTTGACTATTAACAATCAGATCGCGAGAGGGAGAGAGAGATAGAGGGGACGAGACCACCTTCTGAACCTTTGGACGACGATGGCACGTCGGTGTTGGACATGGTGATGAGAGTGGCGGCGGTGGTGAGGCTTCCCGTACCTTAGCGCTAACCCTAGATCGGTTTTGGTATATCGGTGGGGTTTGTGGCAGCGATCAACCTCGTGAGTTGTGCCCCGGCCCCCACCACTGTTAATATAGCGCTGGCACAGGGGCCCACCAACCATAACGGGTTGGGCGCCCCCGATCAGGGCGCGGTTGACCAGGGAGGGTCCAGCAGGCCGTTGGGCCTGCGGGAGATCAATCTAACACCCAAAACCCAAATCAACACTCTAGATTAAAACAAAATTGAGCTGCACATATTTTAACATGGGGAATCTGATTTGAGGTGAAACCAAACAAACCATCGGAGGAGAGAAGCCTGGTCTCCCCAGGACAGATCGGGCGGCAGCAGCTGCGGGATATGCAGATGAGAACGGCGCTTTCATGGCACCCCCCAGAAATCGGTTGGCGGAGGGGCTCGACGAGGCTGCCTGAGAAGGTAACAGGGGAATCGAGGAACGGCGCAGCACTCTCCCCAACAACGATCGGGTCATCGCCATCCTGTCGATCTCTCGTTCGCGCAGCCTGGTAGGGTTAGGCCAGGTAGGGTTTGGGAACGATTTGCAACAATGAACCCCAGCAGACCTGCGCACCTATCTTTAGTCGGCAGTCGGTACGTCTCGTACCATGGTCTGCCGTCTGCCTTTCCCGCGATCAGACGAATATGGGCCAGAAAACTCCACCGGCCTACTTACCTTTCCCTCGAGAGGAGAAAAGACACATAAAAACCCTGGTATAGTGGTATCTCTCTGTCGTGGGATAATCACGGCAGATGTTACCGGGGGTAACTGATCTAGGGGCAAGTCGACACAGGTATTTGGGAGAGGGTTTAGCTCGAAGGAAGACATGGCGAAAAGCAATCTAAGAGCCGGAAAACAACTCGCCGGATCTCGATATGATTATACTGGATACTCGATAATAGGTGTTACAGTTATGACTTGAATCTCTCTCAGGCGAAGCCTAGGGGTTGGTTTATATAGTACTCATACCCCCTTTGGCTTGCCATACAAAGCGCTCCTTGAGTCCTACTCGAACTCTATATACAAACCTAACTTTCCTTACCGTAACCCACAATCCGGGTTACGATCCTTACAAGCCCTGGGCCTTTCTGAAGCTTCTTTGTTCTTAGCCGGA
Organism: Alopecurus myosuroides; assembly: GCA_028641055.1. Taxonomy (NCBI): domain Eukaryota; kingdom Viridiplantae; phylum Streptophyta; class Magnoliopsida; order Poales; family Poaceae; genus Alopecurus; species Alopecurus myosuroides. The sequence goes on from CM054060.1 coordinate 104,518,977, forward strand.
TTTGGTCCATCCGCCGTTTGGGCCGGATTACACCTGGGAGTTGGCATACCGGGTTACTATCCCCTCATCAGTAGTCCCCAGGATAGCGCGGGCTTCATGGATTCATTCTTGAGGCGCTCGCTATCCCAATAGCTCGATCCTTCCTCGAACGCCTAATGGGCCTTTCCATATTTGAACCCTTGCTCCGAACGCCCACAACGCCAAATCCGCGCGGATAATTACTGTTCCGCAATTTCCGGCTTTCTGGCCGCGGGTGAGCTCACCACCTCCCTTATAAATATCAGCAGAGGGTAACCCTAAACCATTCACCTCGTTTCGTCATTTCTTTCTCCTCGCTCCCTCACAGTTCCGGCCGCCGGGCTCACGCGCGCTTCCAGAGATAAGGCCACCTCCGGCCGCACCCGACCTCGAGCTCTCCAGCGCCGCCATCGAGCCCCGCCGCCACGCTCTTGTTTCTTTCATCAAGGACTGCGGTGAGACACTCAAGCCGCGCCGCGCACCGGCCTCAGTTCGGACCTCAACTCCTTTGGTAAGCCCCTCTCAACCATCCAACTGAAACCGGCAATTTCATCAACTTGACCAAGATTGGATCTGAGTCAACCCGCAAATCAATTTTAGGGAACCATCAAATTAGTCCGCTTCGATAGTCCTTAGCTTCTTCAAGCACCTGATACGCAATCACCACTCATTTCCGCGCCCTTATTAACCATTAAACTTCATATAAGATTACTTGCAAGTCCTTCGATTCTAGATCCGTTCCGCCTTGTTTTCTCCGCCTGCCGCATTAACACCCGGATAATCCTTCTTTTCCAGTTAATCCCTCCTCAGTAAGGTATGGGCAACCATCCATGTTCACCCAACCCACCTCAATACGTAAGTAATTAACAATTTACTCAACTTCATCCGACACCCGGAAAATCTTCAGCACTTAGCTTCGTAGCGCATTACCCGGGTCTTGTTTTAGCCTTCAGCGTCTTAATGTCTCCAGATTCAAATGAGTTGATGTTCCGAATCTTACCCCACACATTTCTTGTCCCTTGCAGGTCAGCTCCATGGCTCCTAAAAGACAGGGAAAACACCCGGCTCCTGCAAAGACCTCCCAAACCGCTTCTGCCGACTGGGGCCGGTCTTCAACAACGAAGGCCAAACTGGATGGGATGGCCGAGCTAGGAATCCTTCCTTCCCAAAAGGAAATACACTGGAGGGCTCCTGGCGATGAGACCCGTCCCACTCCTACCGGGAATGAGGTAATCTGCTTTACCGAGCACGTGATCCGGGGGTTCCGTCCTCCGGGTCACCCCTTCTTCCGAGAAATCCTAAGCCACTACGGCCTCCGGGTGTTCGACATAGGGCCTAACTCTATGCTGAACATCACCCACTTCATAGTCTTGTCCGAGTCTTACCTGTGCATTCAACCAAGTCTAGCTCTTTTTACCGAGTTATTTTACTGTGAACCGTGCCGCGAGAGCGATGACGGAGCAATCCTTACTTGCGGCGGGGTATCTATCCATCGCCGCAAGCACTCGCTGATGCCAGCCCTTAATCTGAACTCCCACGCCAAAAATTGGCAGCTATCCTTCTTCTATTGCCATGATACCTCTCCGGATGGCGAGAGGAAATTGCCGGGTTACTCGGAGACCCCCCTCGAACCCTCCGCGTCTTTCAATGCTTTTGCGCCTGATCCTGATAGGGAAGCGATTCAGCCCCTTCTGGCCAAATTAGCAGCTTTCTCAGCCCATGGCCTTCTCGGGCTCAACTTAGTAAAGACCTGGGTGGAGTTCCGGGTTCAACCCAACTCCATTCGTTCAAAACTGCTGCACGAATACTCGGGCCATATCACAGACTCCCTCCGCTACTCCACCAAAAACTTCCCTGCCGGTAACACCATCAAGACCATCAAGGGCTTCTTGGTGGAGAGATTGGACGTCATAAAGAACACCGCCGGGTTACCCCCGTTTACTCGGGAGAATCCCGCCCCAGCGGTGAGTCCTGCCCCCTTTTTCTTATTTCAGTACTTTCGTCCGCTACAGCCTTTAACCATCATTTGTATTTACCTGTTTACAGGCTGACGATCCCTTTTGGAAAGTCGAAAACTCTCCTCCTTCTCAAGACCCCGAAGAAGAGGTCGAGTCTGTGGATGATGATGAGGGTATTCCTCCATAACCTTTATACCTGCCTTTTATCTGTGCTGTTTCCCTTATCTGATACTTACTCGGCTTTCAGGGTCGGGGGATGACGAGGAGGAAGAAGAAAATGACCCGGAAGCCACCGAGTCTGACCGGGAGCCTCCAGTTGGAAACAAAAGGAAGGCTAGAGGGGTAGTTGAAAAGGTTCCCTTCTCTTCTGTGTCTCGTGCGCCTTACTCCTTTGCTGCTATGCATGAACTTAACGAGCGATTATCACATTCACCCTTCTTGAAGGATCCTCTTCCGACTAAACGTAGGGTGACCCGGAATTCTCCGGGGGATGATCCCCTTAACCCGGGTATTCCCACTTCACCTACTCATCGAGCCAGTACCCCTCCAGCTCAACCTTCCCAATCTCCTCAGCGTCACCCGTCTCCTACTCATCCACTTGCCGGGCAATTTCGCGTCCCGCAGCCAGTGCTCTTGCCAACGTCATCCGCTTCCAGTGGCGAACTTCCTCCGGACTACGCCGTAAATACCGGGTAACTACCTTTATTTGCATTTTCTCGTACTTGTTACCTTTCCTTTTTCGGTACCTTCCACCGATCCATGTCCTCCTTCTTGTCTTCAGCGCCACAGTTACGCTGAGCGACCAGGATATTCCTGAACCGGAAGGACAGGAAGAGGAGAAGCCGAGTGATGACATGGACGTTGAGATTGAAGACGAGGCCGAGGACGGAAAAGAAGAAGACCCTTTCAAGGACCCAATTCCACCGAAAACTGCATCACCCCAGCCCTCTGAAGAAGTGGACGAAGACATCATCTTGGAGACCAAGCCGGGCTCTCCTAACCCGGACGTTCAAACGACCCGGGTTTCGACCCCCAGACCCGGAACAGCTCCTCCACAAGAGGGCCAATCCTCCGGCCCTTCTCAACTTCGTCCTGAAGACATGACCTTTGCTCAGATGCTAGATGCCCTTCATACCTTGAAGGGTGACGAAGAAAACTTACTAGATGCCTTAATACTCAAGCACGAGGTAATCCCGACTAACACCAATTGATTCCATATATAGTCCCCAAGTTCCGAGTAAATTACTAGGTAGCTTGCTTGGAACTTTGCATAATGTTTCTGGCTGACCCTTCTTCATGCTTCCCTACAGGACTATGTTTCACAGTTGGAGAAGAAACTGGCCAAATCCACCAAGCTTGCTGAAAAAGAAGCGGCCCTTCGTGAAGCTGCTGAGACTGAGGCTCACAGGTGCCAGAAGATGACGAAAAAGTACAAGAAGAGAGCTCGTAAGGCAAAAGGCAAACTGACAACTCTTTCTGCTCAAATTGATGGTGTTTATCGTACCGCAACTGGTAAGATTTTTGAATTTCACCTTTTGTGACTCGGATTACTTTGATTTGAACAACTGCACTTGTTTGCCTACTATCTTTGCTTCTTTTGCCTTTTTTAGCAGGGCCACATGACGCTGCCCCCGAAGGAGATGATGCTGCCAAGCTTAAAACCATCAAGAATACTCTTCGCCAACTTTGCAGCGGAGTCAGTTGGATACTTGACGAGTTACGTCTGCCGGGTATCAGGCCGGATAACATGAAGAGGTTACTAGAGAGCTGCTCTACCATCCCCGAATGGATTTGGCATTGGAAACGGTCCTCCTGCCGCTTTGGGGTAACCCGGGGACTCGCGTTAGCTAAGGCCTACGCTCCCAAGCTAGAGCTGTCCAAGCTTATGAGCGGGTTCCCAGAGTTCAACTTGGATGGGTCCAAGTTTTTGCCAAAGGACTTCAAGGCTATTCAGAAAGAAGTCCGTCATCCGGCTAGTGTTATCGCTGATGCCTTAGAAATTGATGTGATTCTTCCGGCTTATGATGCTAATGACAAGGTTGTCAAGGCTGACCGCCCCCAGCCGTTCGATATGCTTGTCCGTTGGAGGGAGGAAGCGATCAAGTTAAAGGAAGAAGCCGCCAAGAAGGCCGAGGTCGACTCTGCTCCTGCAACTTCTGCTGCGCAGCCCGAGACTACTACTGATCCAAGTGGCACCAAGGGCAAGGCCAAGGTGGATCCTGCAGCTTGAAGTAACGCTTATCATTCCACATGCGTCAATCGGCGAAGCGTCGTTTACAACAGCTTTACTATTCGTTTAAGCAGAGCGCCTGTGCTCTTTTGATACTTTTATGATATTGTAATACTTTGAGTTAAACTCCCGATGCACTTTGCGCCCCTTTGGGCTTTTGATGAATGTATCTTTGCGTTTTCTTATTCTTGATATCCACTTGCTTTATTCTCGATAACTTATACTTCTTTTTTCTTAGCAAAGCCCGTCCTCCGGGTTTCGTCTGAGACCCGGATGCGTGGCTCGTTGTAATTTAATCGGCTGGATGATGTTGTTTCCTCATTAGAGCTTATAAGTCCCCAGCCCGGGTTTCCGCGTCTAGGACACATGATTGTTTCTTTTCAAGGAAACGAATCGCCCATCGCTGGATGCCCAAAACTTCAGGACAGCTTTTATGAGGTTTGAAGTTATGCTTGATAATCGTTGAGTTTCCGGCTGTAAGCCTTATACTCTGCATAACCTGTGGTTTAGATGACCCTTTCGACTATCTTGTACTATAAGCCGGCTTTCGCGTGGATACCATGTTGTTACATCAATACGAAAACTGGGTCAAACAAGTCCCTTTTGGGTCTCATGACTGATAGTAATCGTAGGCGAACAGATCATGCCACTTTGTTGCGAGTCACATCGAGCTTAAGTAAGAATAGACGAGAATTTTGGACTTCTTTGTCCGGTTATAAGATTGTAGCCGCACTCGTTTTTTCGAGTTGCCGGCCCCTATAACTCATTGGCATCAAGGCCGGGTCTTTTTTGAGTTTGCAGCTGTGCTTGTAGGAGCAACTAGCCCTCAAGACCTAAATATTTTACGCCGTATAAATGACAATTGTCTCTTTTCTCGATAATCCCCTTTTTATTTGATATGAGAAAATTAGGCCAGCAAGCCGCCTCATTAAAAACCCATCCAGTCCCCAAGGGTGCCCTGGATAGGAAAAGAGTGCGTCTGAAACCTGCTGCCTGTTACATCATTTTCTGCTAAGTATAGTATGGACGTAGCTGAGCCACGTTCCATGGTCTATCTCTTTCTTGCATAGGTGCAGTAGTATGAGCAGTGTCGTTGACTGTGGCCGATTCTTCTCTTGCATCTACCAAGTAACATGACCCATTATGTAGACTCCGGCTTATGATGAAAGGTCCTTCCCATGGCGGCGATAGCTTGTGTTTTCCCTCGTTTGTTTGAACCAAGCGCAGGACCAAGTCTCCCTCCTGGAAGACCCGGCTTTTTACCCGCCGGCTATGATATCTTCGCAAATCCTGCTGATATATGGCTGACCTTTCTAAGGCTTGCTCCCTTTGTTCTTCTAACATGTCCACGGCGTCTTGCCGGTTCTTCTCGTTCTCCACTTCGACGTAGGCTGTCACTCTTGGTGAATCATGAATGATGTCGCTTGGTAATACTGCTTCTGCGCCGTAAACCATGAAGAAAGGCGTCATCTGGGTGGACCGGTTAGGTGTAGTATTGATACCCCAGACCACGGAAGGGAGTTCTTCAACCCACGCTCCAGCGGCCCTGATACAAGGGACCCTTAGCCGCGGTTTCAATCCTCGAAGTAGCTCTTGGTTCGCCCTCTCCGCCTGCCCGTTGGCTTGCGGATGTGCCACTGATGCCACATCAAGCCTGATTCCATTGTTGCCACAAAATTTTTCCATCTCTCCAAGGGACATGTTGGTTCCGTTGTCAGTGATTATACTGTGGGGATATCCAAACCGGTATATGATTCTTTTCAGGAATTTGACTGCTGTGGCCGCTTCACAATTGGTAACCGGCATAACCTCCACCCACTTGGTAAACTTATCGACAGCCACTAAAAGATGTGTCTTCTTGCATGGTGACATATGGAAAGGGCCAACCATGTCCATACCCCAAACAGCGAATGGCCAGGTTAGTGGTATTGTCCGTAACTCCATAGCCGGCACATGAGTTTGGCGAGCGTACCTTTGACATCCATCGCATCTTGCCACTATCCGCTCCGCGTCTGTTAAGGCCGTGAGCCAGAAGAACCCATGCCGATAGGCCTTAGCCACAAGGGATCTTGTGGACGCATGATGCCCACAATCACCTTCGTGGATCTCCTTGAGGATTTGTCGGCCTTCTTCCGGTGTCACGCAGCGCAGAAAGACTCCTGTCGCGCTTCTCTTGTACAGCTCCCCATTGATAATAGTATATCCTTTTGCCCGCCTCAAGATTTGTCTTGCTAATACTTCCTGCTCTGGCAATTCGCCCCGTGATAGATAGGCCAGATATGGCTCTGTCCACTCGGGAACAGTACGTATTGTAGCCACAAACTCCTCATCCGGGTCTCGATTTGCTAGTTCTTCCTCAGACTCGGATTTAACTGACGGTCGCCATAGCTCATCCAGGAAAACATTAGGTGGAACCGGCTCTCTACGCGAGCCGAGTCTGGCGAGTGCATCCGCTGCCTCATTTTTTCTTCTGTCTATGTGCTCTACTTCATACCCGGAGAAACACCCGGCAACCCTATCAACCTCTCTGCGATACGCTGCCATAGTGGCGTCCTTCCTATCCCAGGTTCCTGATACCTGCTGTACCACAAGATCTGAATCCCCAAAGCATCGTATCCTTCTGATGTTCATCTCCTTGGCTATCTTCAAGCCGTGCAGTAGGGCCTCATACTCGGCCACGTTATTTGAACAATCGAAGTGAATCTGTAGCACGTAACTTAGTTTGTCCCCCTTTGGCGACGTCAGCACCACTCCAGCTCCTGACCCTTCGTACTGCTTTGATCCATCGAAGTGCATGGTCCATGACTCGGAATTTGGGACTATAGTAGCCATTCCAGTGTGTGTCCAGTCGTTAACAAAATCGACCAAAGCCTGTGACTTGATTGCTGATCTGGGCTCGTAGCTGATATGATAATCTCCCATCTCTATTGCCCATTTGGCTATTCTTCCCGTTGCATCCGAGTTTCTGATGATATCCGACATTGGTATTGAACTAACCACTGTTATGGGATGTTCTTGGAAATATGGCTTCAACTTCCGGCTGGCCATAAAGACCCCAAACACCAACTTTTGCCAATGTGGATAACGCTGCTTTGCTTCCGATAACACCTCGCTGACATAATAAACCGGCCTTTGGACCGGGTATCCCTTCCCATCCTCCTTGCGTTCTACGACAACTACCGCGCTGACGGCCCGGGGACCGGCGGCCACGTATAATAACATAGGTTCTTTAGGACCCGGGGCTGCTAGTACTGGTGCTTCCGACAATTGCTTTTTTAGCGCTTCAAACGCCTCATCTGCCTCCTGATCCCACACGAACTTATCTGACTTCCGCAAAAGCCGATACAAGGGTATTGCCTTTTCTCCAAGCCTGGATATGAACCGGCTCAAGGCTGCTACGCAGCCCGTGAGCTTTTGAACATGCTTCAAATTTTCCGGTTTCTTCAAACTTTGGATGGCCTTGATTTTGTCCGGGTTTGCCTCGATTCCTCTCTCGGAGACTATAAAGCCGAGTAACTTCCCAGCCGGGACTCCAAATACGCACTTCGTTGGGTTAAGCTTCATCTGGTACCTTCTCAAGTTTTTAAATGTCTCCTTCAAATCATCAATGAACGTTTCTGCCTTCCGGGTCTTAATAACCACGTCATCCACATACGCGTGCACGTTGCGCCCAATTTGGTCCTCGAAGCACTTCTGAATACATCGTTGGTAAGTTGCGCCCGCATTTTTCAATCCAAACGTCATGGTTTTGTAGCAGAAGGCCCCAAAAGGGGTTATGAATGACGTTTTCTCCCAATCCTCCCTTTTGAGTTTAATCTGGTGGTACCCCGAATATGCGTCCAGGAAACACAGCAAGTCGCTTCCGGCTACCGCGTCTATGATTTGGTCTATCCTTGGTAGTGCGAACGGATCCTTTGGGCAATGCTTGTTGAGGCTCGTGAAATCGATACACATCCTCCATTCATTTGTCTTTTTCATCACAAGAACCGGGTTTGCTAACCAGTCGGGGTGAAATACTTCCATGATAAAGCCTGCGGTTAATAGTCGCGCGATTTCCTCACCTATAGCTCTTCTCCTTTCCTCATTCATCTTCCTCATACCTTGCTTCACAGGCCTGGCCTTGGGATCCACGTGCAAACTGTGCTCTGCCAACTCAGTGGGAATACCCGGCATGTCGCTGGGTGTCCAAGCAAACACATCCGCATTTGAACGGATGAATTCCACCAGAGCCTTTTCTTGCGCATCATCTAGATTGGACCCTATAGTGAATTGCTTGGTGGGATCTCCCTCCACAAAATCTACTTTCTTGGTATCTTGAGCTGCCTTGAACTTCACTCTTTCGTCTTCAGCATCTGGCCTTCTCAACGCTGTACCATCATCCGGATCCACCTGCGACCGGTAATACTGAAGCTCTTCCTTCCTGCAGGCTTGTTCGGCCATTACTGAATCTCCCTCATCGCACTCGGCTGCTATATCCCGGTTTCCATGGATAGTGATGGTCTGCTTGGGGCCCGGAATCTTTAATTGCAGATACACGTAGCACGGCCTAGCCATGAACTTAGCATAAGCCGGCCTTCCGAACAGAGCGTGGTAGGGGCTGTGCAGCTTGACTACCTCGAACGTGAGCCACTCCACCCGATAGTTATCTACCGATTCTCCAAAGGCTACTTCCAACGCAATTTTTCCTTCGGGGCGTGCCGAATGACCCGGCACGATTCCATGGAACACCGTCGAACTTTTTTGTAGCTGGGACTCCTTGAGGTTCATGCGCGAGAAGGTTTCCCAATATAGGATGTTGATACTACTCCCTCCATCCATCAAGACTTTCTTCAGCTCGTAACCATTGACCTGGGGTGCCACCACTAATGCCAAGGTTCCGGGGTGCTTTATTCCTTCCGGGTGATCCCTTCTGCTCCAGGTTACCTCTTGCTCCGCCCATCTCAAGGATCCCGAAGTGGCCGAGGAGGCTGGATCCACTGTTTGCTTCAACGCCCCTTTGTCCCTGCTGGAAGTCCCTGTAACATGCACATGATATTGTCCTTTCAAATTGAGCGTACGTACCATGCCGATGAAGATATTGGTTTGGCCGATTGACACCATGGATCCGGATTCGAAGTGATCCGGCTCCAACTCCCACCCGGAATTGTCCACTATCTGCTCTCCTTCGTCATTGGAGTAGATCTCGCCGACGACAAAGTTCTCCATACTCTTCCGAGCTTCTCCCGTGATGTAAACACCTTTGGACGCAGGCCCCACGGTGGGCGCCAACTGTCGTGGGATAATCACGGCAGATGTTACCGGGGGTAACTGATCTAGGGGCAAGTCGACACAGGTATTTGGGAGAGGGTTTAGCTCGAAGGAAGACATGGCGAAAAGCAATCTAAGAGCCGGAAAACAACTCGCCGGATCTCGATATGATTATACTGGATACTCGATAATAGGTGTTACAGTTATGACTTGAATCTCTCTCAGGCGAAGCCTAGGGGTTGGTTTATATAGTACTCATACCCCCTTTGGCTTGCCATACAAAGCGCTCCTTGAGTCCTACTCGAACTCTATATACAAACCTAACTTTCCTTACCGTAACCCACAATCCGGGTTACGATCCTTACAAGCCCTGGGCCTTTCTGAAGCTTCTTTGTTCTTAGCCGGATTTGGTCCATCCGCCGTTTGGGCCGGATTACACCTGGGAGTTGGCATACCGGGTTACTATCCCCTCATCACTCTCGATCTCTTTATGAGCTGGTGGCGGCGGCGCTAGACCTAGCTCGAAGGCTCCCCAACGCCAAGGTTGCCGGACTCCTACTCTATGCGACCCCGGTGAGGTCGGCGTCTTCCTTTTCTGCATGACCCCGACGAGCTGAGGTCGCCAGACTCTTCCTCCGCCTGACCGTCCCAGCCGTGCTGCCTGTTCGCGCGCTTCCACGCCCTAAATCGTTCCCCACATCACGCCCACCTCACTGCGTCTGCCGATCCGGAACCGCGAGTTGAGGTCGCCATGGAAGAAAGCGGAGCACGAGAGGCATGGTGAGACCTTCATTCCAGCTCACCCACTATTAACCAATACCTTTCCTCTACCGAATCTTCCTTTTTTCTTTTTTTTTTGAAAGTTCCAGCAAATGCTGGCTTTTCATTGATTAAGCAGAGGGAATTATATTACAGTTGTCGACCAGCTTGTAAGTACTTGCTGGGGCGAACAGAGAAATAAGAGAAAAGCAAAAACCCGAAATGAAAACTGGGGAAAGCGCTTCAGGGCGGTTCGAACATGGTCTTTCGCAGGGCCTTCGCTCCCGCCGTGATCCAGCTGCAGGCCTCATCATGCAGAGAGGAAGTCAAGACTCGCATGGTCTTCGTTTGACCTCTGAAGATCCTGTTGTTCCGCTCCCCCAAAGACCCGAGATCAGCAGGATCATGAGGGAGTGAATCCCGGCGCGTTGGTGCTGGCTGCAGTTTGTGTGCACCAGGTGCCACACCTAAGGCAGGGAGGAGGCAGCCCCCCAGACAGCTGGGTTGAGGGCCTGGCAACCAGGCCAAGTCGAGGCCGCAGCCTAGACCTGGCGCGCGGCCGGGCAGTCGAAGAACAGGTGCGTGGAGGTCTCCAAACTCCTAACGCAAAGCTGACAGAAATATTCGTTAGGCCATCCGCGGCGGAGTAGTCGATCGGCGCACCACAGGCGGTCGTGGAGCAGTAGCCATGCCGTGATCTTGCATCTCGCGGGCGCCCAGGCCTTCCAGATAATAAGCTTAGCCGGTGACTCCGTCTGGCCTGCAAACTGAATGCGATACGCTGAGGCAGCTGAGTACGCGCCGTCCCGGGAGAGAATCCAGGAGATGGAGTCGTCCCTATCCGCGCTAAGTTGGACATCCTGCATAAGACGCCATAGGGACAGGAAGCCTGGAAGCAACGTGGCGGGAAAGTTGTTGCCAAGGTCGCGGACCCAACGGTGATCGACGAGGGCTTGGGCGACGGTCCTGTTTTTACGCCGCGAGCGGGAGAAGAGCCGCGGAAATTGCTCGGACAGGGGGGACCCATTGCACCAGTTCGACGACCAGAAGCAAGCCTTGTTGCCGTTGCCAATGGAGACCCTCGTGGCGGTATGGAAGAGGGCACGATCTAACTTGTCGCAGGGCACGGGGGAGCCAGCCCACGGCCGCGGCGATTGCCACTCGAACCAGAGCCATCGAATGCGCAGCGCCCTACCGAAGAGGGCTAAGTTAGGCAAGCCGAGGCCTCCATAGTCGTAGGGCTTGCAAATGTTGGACCAACTAATTTTGCACTTGGCTCCGTTAGCTGCTTCCTCCTCGATCCCCCAAATGAAGTTGCGTCTAATCTTGTCGAGGTCCTTGATGAATCTAGCCGGAGGTTTCAATGCAGTCATGGCAAAAACCGGAAGCGTGCTAAGGACCGCGGAAGTGAGCGCCTTCCGTCCACCGGCGTTGACAAGCTTGCCGCTCCAAGTCGCGAGGTGAGAGCGGGCCCGGTCTAATATAGGCTGTAGATGAACCTGTCTAATGCGTCCGAGGGAGATGGGCATGCCTAGGTATCTAATGGGGAACTGCGTTCTCTCTCCGGTGAAAGGCGAGAGAGCGTCAGCAAGGTCCAGTCCTGCGCAACCGATGGTGGCCACGGAACACTTGGACATGTTGATGCGCAGCCCGGTGGCATCTCCGAAGCCCTGGAGGATAGCGAAAAGGCACTCTACGTCGTTCCTGCTAGGGTTTATGAAAACCATGGCGTCATCGGCGTAGAGGCTAGTCCTTAGGCGACCTTCACGGACCGGGATCGGCGAGAGGAGGCCCCTGTTGGTGGCTAGTTCGAGCAGCAAGTGGAGAGGATCCAGGGCGAGGATGAAGAGAAGGGGGGACAGGGGGTCCCCCTGCCGGAGGCCTCGTCTATGCGGGATCCGCGGCCCATCAACTCCGTTGATCGTGACCGTGGACGAAGCGGAGCTAAGTAGTAGAGAAATCCAGTCCCTCCATTTGGCCGAGAATCCCAGCTTCTGGAGCAGTTCGAGGAGGTAATCCCAGGACACGGAATCGAAGGCGCGGGCTAAATCCAGCTTAAAGAGAAGGGAGGGCCTTTTCTTGCGGTGCAAGGCGCGAGCTAAGTTGCGAACGTAGAGGTAGCTGTCATGTAGGCAGCGCGATCGGATGAAAGCGCTTTGAGCATGAGAGACCAGGGAGCCAATGACCGGAGCCAGACGACGTGCTAGGACCTTGGCAATCAGTCTCGCCATGGAGTGGATAAGGCTAATAGGGCGGAAGTCTCCTAGTCTAGCGGGAGCATCCTTCTTAGGGAGCAGGCAGATGGTGGCACGGTTCAGGTGGCCGAAATCACCACCTGCTAGTCGAAAGAAGTGATCGAAGACCGCCATAACGTCCAATCTGATGATAGGCCAACAGTGACGATAGAACGTCCGAGTGAATCCATCGGGGCCGGGGGCCTTCTCAGGGGGCGAGTCGAAGATTGCCTCCCGAACCTCCTTGGCCGAGAAGGGGATGTCCAATCCAGTGTGTATCACATGTGGAAGGACCAATGCATCCCAGGCTAAGGCACGGGTCCTGGCTACGGATGACCCAAGGGCGGAAGAGAAATGCCTGAAGGTGGCATTCTCTTTATCGTCATGGGAGGTGTGCGTACCGACCGAATCTTGGAGCGAGTGGATGAAATTGCGGCGTCTACGGGCGTTCATCCGAACGTGGAAGTAACGAGTGTTGGCGTCGCCCTCTCTCAACCAGGAGATACGGGAGGCTTGACGACGCCTGGCTCGTTCGACCGCAGCCAGCCCTAGAACCCGCACCTTGAGCGCCTTGCGGAGCTGAAACTCGAGGCCCGTGAGTGCGCGGGCTTCCTGAGCAATATCTAGGCGGAGGATGAGCTCGTTGACTAGGTGGAGTTGGAAGCGAGCGTTCCCGAAGTTCTCCCGGCTCCATCGGCGGAGAGCGGCAGCCGTGCGCCTAAGCTTAATGGAGAGCCTACGGAGAGGATTAGTCGATCTAACCGGTTTGATCCAAGCCTGAGTGACCACTTCGAGGAAACCCTCGTGGGAGGTCCAGAAGTTCTCGAACCTAAAGCGAGCAGTTCTCGGGGGGGGGGGGAGAGATCGTAGCACTCAGCAAGAGAGGGCAGTGGTCGGAGTGAGAGGACGAAAGCGCCAAGACCCCGCAGAGTGAAAACTGGGTGTCCCATTCGACATTACAGAAGAAGCGATCTAGGTAAACAAGGGTAGCGTCTTGCCTCTCGTTGCTCCAGGAGAAGTTCCTATTGGAGCACCTAATCTCTAGCAAAGCAGCTCTGTCAATTGTAGCCTGGAATCGCCCCATGCATCGTCTACGCAAGTTGAGGTTGTTCTTGTCTCGGGCTTCGTAGATCATATTGAAATCACCCGTGATGATCCACGGGGTGCCTGCAACCGGCTTAATGCTTTCAATCTCTGCGAGAAAGCTAGGCTTGTCGGCTTCAGCTGTAGGCCCATACACCGTAGTGAGTACAAAAGGTATGCTACTCGACACTATGACGATGGAAACTGTGATGGAGAATCTACGGATAGGGTGCGACGTGACGGAGACGACGGAGGCATCCCAGAACAGCGCAATTCCTCCTCGCGTGTCATCAGCGGGGAGGAAGCAGAAATCCCGGCGGGAAGGCCCTGCAATCTCAACCGCAAGAGCGGGCGTGATGCAAGCTAACTTAGTTTCTTGAAGGCATAGGATGGCCACCTTGGCCGCCGTCGCTAGTTCGCAAACAACAGCGCGCCTGGCCGCCATATTCAGACCCCGCGGATTCCAAGTCGCGATCGGAACAATGGCGCTACTCATTAAAAACACTAGGGGAGCTCGGATGGGGCGACGGCGAACTGAAGACTATTACATGGCGGTAGAATGAAACAGACACCTCCAAACATACGTGTGGCTGGGCACCACCCCTATCCCTAAAACCTAGCCCCAAATTGGGTGTCCCAGAACGATGCACAAACCCTGAGAACAAGTGAGCACTAAACAGCGGGGACGCGAACACTAATGACGAAGTCGAGCACGATATCGTAGTCAACATCTAAGACAAATGGACCGTAGCCGCGCGGGATGCGCCTGCCTGAGCAGCTGCGTGGTGGATAGCTTCCTTGTCGATGCGTGTCAGGATGGCGAGCCCATCGATGTCCGTCTCGCCGAGCGGCGTCTTGAGGCGATCGGTGATCGCCCTGGCAGCAGCATCCGCCCGAAGGCCCTCTCCATCAAGCACGTTCAGTTCCTGTGCGAGCTTGAGGGTGGCCCTCTGCGCGACAAGCACCGCTGCGAGGGAGCACAGCTTGCGGGAGCTGCGCCTCGGAGTAGGCGCCTGCGCGATAACCATGGGGGCAGGGTCGGGGGGCGTCGTACCCAGGATCGAAGATGAAGGCGCGGCGAACAGGAGCTGCAGGAGGTCTCCTGGCTCCTCCTGCTCGTTGAGGCTGAGGCCGTTCACTTGTTGCGCCACGCCTCCTAACTGCGCGGCGTCAGACGATGGCTGGATCGGGAGCGCCCTCGTCGACGACTCACGATCTGCACACACAAATGAGAGAGGGCTAGCTAGCATGTTCGAGCAGATGGCCTCGAACTCATAAGACATGGGGTCAGAAGCGATGGAGTCCCAGGCGGCCGGTTCCTCTCTGCCCCCCCCCCCCCCAAGATGTCCGCTAGGAGATCAGAGTCGCCGTCTGAGATGACTGGGGAGGACGGGGGCGAGGAAGACGGAGACGAGCCAAGCTTGGGGGCGGACGCGACGGCGATCGAAGCAGGCGGGGATGGGGAGAAGCCGGGGAGGCGCATAGGCGTGAATCCGCCCGCGACCAGCGGAGGGGGCGGCGGCAAGGTCTCCGTGGTTGGCTGAAGAGCGGGCGAGGCAGGCGCCGGTTGAGTCGAGGCCCGGCGACGACGGCTAGCCGGGGAGCGCGTGCGGTGGCGCGAGCCCTCTCTACCGGCAGCGATGGAGGGATCGGCGCGGCCACGGGGCGGGGCGGGCGCCGCGTCGCGCCAGTGGCGGCGAGAAGCCCCGTCGGCGTCGTCGTTACCGCGGCGTCGCGGGCCCGGGGCGATGTCGTGGCAGTTGGCGGGGACACGGGCGCGCCAGGCGTTGAGGATGGGCTCCCCGTCAGGAATGCCAAAGCGCCAGGTGTAGGGCTGGATCGCGGGCAGGGGAGGCGGGCTCTCGGAGCCAGACGAAGGCATGCCGCTCTGGGTGGACGACGGCGTGCGCACCTGCCGTGCAGTCCAATCCTCGACCAGGTCAATGTGGACCAGGGCATCGTACCTGAGGCCTTCAGGAGGCGGGATGACGTCGCGGCGCGGCGGGGAGTAGCCGTCCATCTCGGCCACCCTGCCGGCGCCCTGGGGGAACACCGTGAAGCCGTGGCTCCCCGGGATGCGATCGAGGCTCCAGCACCAGAGCCAGCAGCTGAAGAGGACGGTGTCGTTCTGCGTGTACGTGCGACTGTCGATGCGGTCGATGATGACGTCTTTACCGAGCACCAGCTCCGCCCCTTCGACGGACCAGAGGTGGAGAGGCATTCTCTCAATGCAGACGCGGACGTGGAAGTTGTAGGAGTGGAACACCGCATGCTCAGATTCTCTCCATGCCTGGAGCAGGAAGACCACCCCACCCACCGTGATGCGGCCGAGGCGGGCGGCCCGGTCGCGGTGCGCCGGGATGTCGAACAGGACGAAGAACGCCTCCGGGTTGTGCTTCGTCACCCGGAGCACGTGCTTCTGGATCTTCAGGGACGACTCGAGTTCCTGCCCGAGCTGGAGCGGAGTCATCGCGTGGGAGGACTCGGTGGCGACCACGAGCACCCCCTAGAGCGCAGATTGAAGACCTGCTGCTCCACGGATCGGGGCACGATGATGACCGAGTGGCTGGAGAGGGGGGCGGGGCGACGGGGCGCCGGCTTGGCGAGGATGGAACTCTGCATCGTCGGTGGAGGGACGGGGAAGCGGAGGCGGTCTTGGACTGGGGAGCGGCGCTGCGGGACAGGGCCAGAGCGCGGGCAGCGATGGCCGGCACTGTGGCCCCAAGACCAGCAGTCGATGCACCTAAGGGGGTCTCTGCAATCCGCTCGGCGGTGGTTCCTACTCAGGCATCGAAAGCAGCGGCCGCGGAAGCGCCTTAAAAAGGCCTCGCGGGCAGGGGAGGGGGAGGGCGGGGGCCGCCCTGAAGAGACCGCCGGACCGAGCCCCTGTTCATCGTCGTCGCCCGAACTGGGGAGGCCCGGTTCCCGCGTCCGCGCCGCGACCCAACTAATTGCCAATCCGGGGAGGTGGGAGCCTCGCAATCCGCGCTGTTCCCTGCGGCGGAGACCGGGGCGCGCACTACGATGGACAGAAGGTGGGGCCGCGCCGCTTCCAGGCCCGCGTGGGGGAGGACCGGGAACGTACCAGGGGGCGCCCGGAGATCCAGCGGGTGCAGATCCGGGCGACGGAGACCGCGAGGGGGGCTTCTCCGGACCGCTGGTCCGAGGGGAGCAGCACCGCGGCGCCATGGCGAGGAGGGAGGTGGGCCCAGAAGGCCGGCGGGGGAGGAGGGGATGGGTGGCCGCCACAGCCGGAGTGGCCAGTGGCGCGGGGGAAGGCTTTAGCTCACGCTCTCACGCTTTTGCCTTCCTTTTTTCTCTCTCTGCAATTTTTGTTCTTTGGTATGTTGGATTTGCTAAGCATGGAGGCCTGAGCAGGATCTGATCCACACGATATTCAAGCTCGTGCGGAGCCGGCAGACCAAGAGGGGAGGCAACGACGATGTCAATGACATCAAGGTGATTCCATATTCCAATAGAAACACAGTTCTACGGATAAACGCTTGAATTTTTTTCTTTATGATAGTACTGTTCTGAATTTTTTCCTGCCATGAATATCACATGAGAATGTTTCCATTTCTTATTGGCAGCCTGTTCTGGAGACGCCAGAGTACCACAATGATGCTGTTTCATTTAGATGATAAACGTTGCTTTGTTCTTGTTAGTTCAGCGACTGTGGATTCTCCTTGTGTGCGAGGCACCTCCAAGTTAAACTGAAGGAACCCTGCATGCTCTGATTTCACTATGTCTTTCCAAGCATACCACTGATTTTGTACACTATTGCAGTTATTTATAACAGTATTTTTTAGCTCTTACCCATACAATATTGATTATCATTGTTCAGTTATTCATTAGAGAAATGGCCAGGCTAAACAGTGGAATCGATTTTTTTTCAAGGTTTGTTCAGATAGTTCAAAACTCAAAGTGATGATGGTAATTTATTTGTGCAGCCATTGCAAGTGCACTTCAAGTGAGCTGCCAACTTCTTCGGATCTTCATTACAGGTTTGCATCGCCAACAACTGTTGCAGTACCTCATGTTAATAAGTAACATAGATTCCACTTCTTCAGTATAATTCTGATTTTTTCCTTGCAGATGTTGTTCAGCGTTGTGCTGTGATTGCTGAAGTAGAGGGCATGGCATAATGGAGTCCACACATCTAGAGCACGTTTCACGACGACTTCTTCTAGATTTCTGAGGTACCCAAGGTCGAGGGAGCTTCAAACCAATTTTCTGACTTTTGATTTAGTTGTTTCACATGAAACACATTGTATACTTGGTCTCGTACAAAAAAGGTTAGTTTTCTTGGTTCAGTGACGCAATTCATCAAGTTGAATGGTACTTTAGCTTATATACCATTGTCTATCTCAGTGAGATTAATGGGCACATGCGGATCATAGTGTGCACATCCTTTTGGTTGAATTGTCCATAAAGTAAGGGTTTTTTAACAGGGTGCCCTCAGTTGGCACCACGACCTCAGTTTTACCCCTAGCGCCGAATCGACCTCAGTTTTCCCCCTAGTCTGTCCGCAAGGACTCATTTCGCTGCTCCCACCGTAACTTTCTGCCCCCGTTAGGATGCTGACCTATGGGACCCATCATAGAACCGTTGGCGCGGCATGTGGGCCCCAGCTGTTGAGCGTTGGCGCGGTTTGTGTGCCCCAACTGTTGACGGCTGGCGCTGCATGTGGGCCCCAGCTGTTGACGAGGCCCAATGTCAACATGCAGACAACACATTATCCATTTATATTTATTAATCCCTATATGCAGACTACACATTATCCATTTATTAAACCATCAAATTATTCGTATTAATAATATAAAATATATATTGTGATCAACTGAAATTTGTATATTATCTTAGAAAACATAATGCATCACATCTCTTATATATAAATTTTGTTTACAATGTGCATATTTTAAAGCGATAATTAGAAATATTTTTTTAAAAAAGCGATAATTAGAAAGGATAAAACTTCCAAACAGTGGGTACATATCTATATTTTATTTTATTTTACATATAAAAGAGCAAACTTCGTAGATACATTAAATCTTAGCCGTCAAACTATGTAGAATAAACGGACTAGATGGTTTCAATGTTGAGCTATTGCTGAGTAACCCGAACGGACTACGTAGAATAAACTATGTAGAATAAACGATTTTGATGCCACGTTGTATCTAGGTCAACATTAAGAAGTTGGATTGGAATTGGTTTCGTGCATGCACGTCTGGTTACCTTGGTACGTACGTAGGATACAAACATAAAAGGAAAGACAATAGGAGTTTGATCGGGAATCGTACAAGGCAATGTGTGGATTGGATGGTATGCATTTGCGTAACAATTGCTGTCCGTTGCAATATTGGAGTATTTAATTTTCATTTCCCAACTATTCTGAATCAAAACAGAAATTTAAAAGACTCCCCTCGCATGCTTCTGTTAGAATAAAAAAAATTGAAAAAGAATTAAAACAATTCGAATAATAATGAAAAAATGGAGATGAACATATACAAGTTTGCTACATACGACCAATTTTTATAATGTAATAACATTTTATTGCTCCGTGCAAAAAAAAAACAAAATCAGTGGTCTAAAAAAATATTTTTTGAATCCTAATTTGGACACTTATTTATCCTTTTTGCGCAACGCAATACCAATGCCATTTCAATACGAAACTTGGCACAGTTGTAGTATATTTTTATATGTTCATCTCTAATTTTTATTAGATTTTTTAAAAATGTTTAAATATTGTTTTTGATTTTTTTATTCCATCAGGTGCATGTGAGCCCGGGGGCCAAATCACCATCCCGGAATAAAAAGATCTATTTGCAGCGTTAATAGTAATTTATAATAATGCATCTCTTTTCTTTTTTATTAAAATATGCTGCACGCTGGTGGGTTAATAAATTTTGCATTAGCACATTATATATTTTCTTAAGAAAACTCTTCATAATATTATGTTTAATTTGGTCAACATGTGCACCATTACTAAAATTCTAAATGAATTTATTTTTTATAATGAAAACGTGCATGGCACGTGCAACTCAACTAGTTTACAAATATAAGAACATAACTTTATATATAATTAAACATACTTAGAATTCGATAACTGGCCCCACTATACATATAATCAGTGGGGCCCGAGGGTCATTACATCTAATTTAAAAAAAAACTAACTGCTCCCGCTCTGCATGCGGGAGCCCTAACTGCTCCTGCGCTGCATGCGGGAGCCCTTGCCGCCCTCCGGCGCCCTACTTCCATTCCGCTGCCCTGTCCTCCATCTCCTTGTTGACACGGGCGCGGCGGTTCTCCGCCCGCATCCTCTCCTCCTGCCTCTCATGGGACTGCTTGATGCTGGCCCGGAGGGCCTTCGCCTCCTCCTTCGCCTCCTTCTTCTCCTGCGCCTCCAGCCGCTCCAGTCTCTTGAGGCGGCGGTTCGTCTTGGGGGAGATGTCCGACGTCTTGGTGGTGGTGGAAGGCACGGGGCGGTGGACGAAGGGAGGCGTCGGCGATCGCTCCCGTTTGGGAGAGTCGTCGACGGGAAGCACGATGGGTTGGACGTCCAACTCCGCCTCGGTGGTGGTGGAAGGCACGGGGCGGTGGACGAAGGGAGGCGTCGGCGATCGCTCCCGTTTGGGAGAGTCGTCGACGGGAAGCACGATGGGCTGGACGTCCAACTCCGCCTCGGGCCACTCGGCCTCGTACCAAGGCAGAGCCTTGGGGTGGTTGTCCTCGTCGGAGACCGACTCCGGGCTTGAAGGGAGTGAGTAGAAGACATTGTTCGGGCTTGAAGGGAGAGAAGGGCAAAGCGCTGGAGAGGGATGAGAATATGGAGGACGAGTGAAACAGACTATTTAAAGACACGATTAGACGTGAATTTATTTGGGTAGATGAAACAAACAGTGTGAAAACGTTGGGTGCAGTGTAGAAGAGTCGATGCATGGTCAAAGCGGTGTAGAACAGGCGTAGGCGTAGGCGTAGGACAGCTAGTGATACGGAGTACGAGCGCGTGTGCATTAGGCAGTCAAGTGATTCGACGTTGCATGCGTGTATTAAAGAGGTGAAGAGAAGAAAGTCCAAAGTCCCACGCCAAATCCTGCCTCGCAGCATATGCATTGATGCGTATCTTCTGAAAACGAGGCGTGGAGGGTTGCGTCGCGACTCGTGTTTCTGAAACGAGGCGTGCAGAACTGCTGCAAATTCGACGCGACTCGTGTTTCTGAAACAAGGCGTGCAGGGCTGCTGCAAGGGCGACGCGACGTTTACTCTTTTCTTCTTCTGACACGTTGTTTACTCTGAAAAAACACCCAGTCCACGCACCGCTTCATTTTCAATCGTTTGATCGTAAGGAACGGTGCAGATCGAGTCCATGCATGCAAACTACGGTGGCAACGGCCTGCAGACGCTGAGACGAGGGCTTCTCTGTGCGGGAACGCGATCCACTGACTTTAGGTCACTGAAAAATGGATCCCATCACACACCGGACCCACGTGTCATGGGAGAAAGTCAGAGAACATAAGGTGGGCAAAGTAAGAGGATCTGGTTCCCTCTGTTTTTAGGGCATGTACAATAGTGTAGACGGGTGCTGTCTGCACTACTCGGCCATGTCATTTCTAGAAATTTTTAGAGATAGTTGGTACAGTGTGGTGACCCCCTAGCTTGTGTTGGGATCCAGCCGCTCCGTAGCCCCCCTCCCGGTGAAACCCTAGCCCCGCTGGAGAAATACCTGACTTATCGGAAACACGCGGTAACTGCGTCGAAAGGGGGTAGCAATGTGGAACTATTTTTTTGGTTGTGCTAGGATAACCCATAGGAACACAAAACAAAAAGGTAGAACCCACCTCTTCGGAAGATTCACGATGTTTGGTACGATACAGGAGTTTCACCCTATAAGCGCTCACGAGAGAGAAGTGGATGCCGGTGAAGCGGGTCACACCCCGGAGAGAAATCTTTGACATCCAAAGCACACAACACACCTATACTAACATGGTATGGCACCCCATAGCTTGTGCTGGGATCCAGCCGCTCTGTAGCCCCCCTCCCGGTGAAACCCTAGCCCCGCTGGAGAAATACCTGACTTATACGGAAACACGCGGTAACTGCGTCGAAAGGGGGTAGCAATGTGGAACTATTTGCTTGTTTGTGCTAGGATAGCCCATAGGAACACAAAACAAAAAGGTAGAACCCACCTCTTCGGAAGATTCACGATGTTTGGTCCGATACAGGAGTTTCACCCTATAAGCGCTCACGAGAGAGAAGTGGATGCCGGTGAAGCGGGTCACACCACGGAGAGAAATATTTGACATCCAAAGCACACAACACACCTATACTAACATGGTATGGCACCCCATAGCTTGTGTTGGGATCCAGACGCTCCGTAGCCCCCCTCCCGGTGAAACCCTAGCCCCGCTGGGGAAATACCTGACTTATACGGAAACACGCGGTAACTGCGTCGAAAGGGGGTAGCAATGTGGAACTATTTGCTTGGTTGTGCTAGGATAGCCCATAGGAACACAAAACAAAAAGGTAGAACCAACCTCTTCGGAAGATTCACGATGTTTGGTCCGATACAGGAGTTTCACCCTATAAGCGCTCACGAGAGAGAAGTGGATGCCGGTGAAGCGGGTCACACCCCGGAGAGAAATATTTGACATCCAAAGCACACAACACACCTATACTAACATGGTATGGCACCCCATAGCTTGTGTTGGGATCCAGCCGCTCCGTAGCCCCCTCCCGGTGAAACCCTAGCCCCGCTGGAGAAATACCTGACTTATACGGAAACACGCGGTAACTGCGTCGAAAGGGGGTAGCAATGTGGAACTATTTGCTTGGTTGTGCTAGGATAGCCCATAGGAACACAAAACAAAAAGGTAGAACCCACCTCTTCGGAAGATTCACGATGTTTGGTCCGATACAGGAGTTTCACCCTATAAGCGCTCACGAGAGAGAAGTGGATGCCGGTGAAGCGGGTCACACCCCGGAGAGAAATATTTGACATCCAAAGCACACAACACACCTATACTAACATGGTATGGCACCCCCTAGCTTGTGTTGGGATCCAGACGCTCCGTAGCCCCCCTCCCGGTGAAACCCTAGCCCCGCTGGGGAAATACCTGACTTATACGGAAACACGCGGTAACTGCGTCGAAAGGGGGTAGCAATGTGGAACTATTTGCTTGGTTGTTCTAGGATAGCCCATAGGAACACAAAACAAAAAGGTAGAACCAACCTCTTCGGAAGATTCACGATGTTTGGTCGGATACAGGAGTTTCACCCTATAAGCGCTCACGAGAGAGAAGTGGATGCCGGTGAAGCGGGTCACACCCCGGAGAGAAATATTTGACATCCAAAGCACACAACACACCTATACTAAAATGGTATGGCACCCCCTAGCTTTTGTTGGGATCCAGACGCTCCGTAGCCCCCCTCCCGGCGAAACCCTAGCCCCGCTGGGGAAATACCTGACTTATACGGAAACACGCGGTAACTGCGTCGAAAGGGGGTAGCAATGTGGAACTATTTGCTTGGTTGTTCTAGGATAGCCCATAGGAACACAAAACAAAAAGGTAGAACCCACCTCTTCGGAAGATTCACGATGTTTGGTCGGATACAGGAGTTTCACCCTATAAGCGCTCACGAGAGAGAAGTGGATGCCGGTGAAGCGGTTCACACCCCGGAGAGAAATATTTGACATCCAAAGCACACAACACACCTATACTAACATGGTATGGCACCCCCTAGCTTTTGTTGGGATCCAGACGCTCCGTAGCCCCCCTCCCGGCGAAACCCTAGCCCCGCTGGGGAAATACCTGACTTATACGGAAACACGCGGTAACTGCGTCGAAAGGGGGTAGAAATGTGGAACTATTTGCTCGGTTGTGCTAGGATAGCCCATAGGAACACAAAACAAAAAGGTAGAACCCACCTCTTTGGAAGATTCACGATGTTTGGTCCGATACAGGAGTTTCACCCTATATGCGCTCACGAGAGAGAAGTGGATGGCGGTGAAGCGGGTCACACCCCGGAGAGAAATCTTTGACATCAAAAGCACACAACACACCTATACTAACATGGTATGGCACCCCCTAGCTTGTGTTGGGATCCATACGCTCCGTAGCCCCCCTCCCGGTGAAACCCTAGCCCCCCTGGGGAAATACCTGACTTATACGGAAACACGCGGTAACTGCGTCGAAAGGGGGTAGCAATGTGGAACTATTTGCTTGGTTGTGCTAGGATAGCCCATAGGAACACAAAACAAAAAGGTAGAACCCAACTCTTTGGAAGATCCACGATGTTTGGTCCGATACAGGAGTTTCACCCTATAAGCGCTCACGAGAGAGAAGTGGATGCCGGTGAAGCGGGTCACACCCCGGAGAGAAATCTTTGACATCCAAAGCACGCAACACACCTATATTGTCATGGTATGGAACCCCCTAGCTTGTGTTGGGATCCAGACGCTCCGTAGCCCCCCTCCCGGTGAAACCCTACCCGCTGGAGAAATACCGGACTTATACGGAAACACGCGTTAACGGCGTCGAAAGGGGGTAGCAATGTGGAACTATTTGCTTGTTTGTGCTAGGATAGCCCATAGGAACACAAAACAAAAAGGTAGAACCCACCTCTTCGGAAGATTCACAATGTTTCCACCTCATATTCTTTGAAATCTCTACTCATGTATTCGAGGAATCTCATTTTAGTGATGGCTTTCGTTCTAATGTTTATAAATCCTATTTATATTTTTCCTAGACTTGTATTAGACCTATATAATGCAATTCCGAAGCCTGGAAATTTATTGGATGAATATTCGTATTATTTATTTTCTTTTGAATAATAATGGTTTTAATCGAAAATCGTAAATAAAACAAGTTTAAAACATCAAAATGAAAAAATAACTTTGGATCTTTCTTAGTCACACCAAAATGAAGCTTTGGTGAGATTTTGACCTTATTTGAGTTCCAAAGGTTCGAAACTCATCTCATTATCTTGAACTCTCTACTAGACTGTTCAAGATATCACATGTTACACAAGCCTTTTTTGTTCCATTCTTTATAAGACAGGTGTATTTTTTTTTCTCGTTACTATATGTGTCGTGGGATAACCACGGCAGACGTTACCGGGGGTAACTTGTCTTGGGGAAAATCGACTCGAGTGTTTGGGAGAGGGTTTAGCTCGAAGGAAACCATGGTGATATGCGATCTGGTAGCCGGCAATCAAGTCGCCGAGTCTACGATCTAAATATATTATCTCGATACTGGTATTACAAGGGATGCTCGATGTCTTGCAATCTAGCGATTGTGTTCTTGCTCACGATCAAACTTGTCTAACCTAACCCTAGGGGCCGGCTTATATAATATCCGGACCCCCTGGCTTACCCTCCAAGGCGTACTCTGAATCCTACCCGGACACTGCTTACAAACCCTAAACTTCCTTATCGGAACCCACAATCCGGGTTACGAGGCCTACGTTCCTGGGCCTTCTAGAAATTCCTTTATCCTAAGCCGGGTCTTGCGCAACGTCCTTTGGGCCGAGTTACTCCTTGGCGTTAGCCTACCGGGTTATCATCCCTCCATCAGTAGTCCCCATAATAGCTTGGGCTTCACGGGATCCTCCTTGAAGCGCACGCCATTCCCTGCAAAAATAATAAACATACAAGTTCATAGAGGCCGGGTTAGGTTGCTTTAATAAACAGCTAGGCCTAACTCCAATGGTGGTCCATATAATAACCCGGCTTTCTCTAAACCCATCTTTAACTTTCCGGGTCAATGTTCCAAGGAGGATGCAGAAGACCCGGCTCACTTTGCTCATTAATTGATCCGAATATCACGGAAGAGATATCCTTCTTATCTTGTCCGGATATTGCTCTCGGGCACTTAACGCATATCCCCGAAATCTCGGACGGGTATCCCTTATCCCGAAAATTTTGATTCCCGCCCGTTAGCCTAGGTTCCCCCACCCGTACCTATATATAGGCACCTAGGGGGTGACCTAACCCCAACGGTCCATTGCTTCCATTTTCTTCCTCCTTTCCAGCGCATCCCCGTTCGAGCATACAGAGCACCACCACGGAGATCTCGCGCGCGTCGCCGGAGCAAAGCCGCCGCCGTCTGCGCTCATCTACGGCCCGCCCCGCGCCGCCGCCGAACTCCGCCGCCGCACCCCCAAGCTGCCCGCCGGGAATCGCGCGTGGGCACCACGACTGCGCCATCTGCCGCCGTCACGTCCTCCTCCAATCCGCGCCGGTAAACTTCTTGCCCTCGTTGATTTAATTTCGCAATTTCTCCATTTTGACCTAGATTGGATCTTGATTCTCCGCGGGTCATTTCTCGCCCCCGCCGGATTAGGCCGTATAGATACATGCTAGTTCATCCAATCGCGCGAGTAGTGATCCCACTTCACTCTCCTATCGCTCGTAGTCGTCAATTTCTCCGCGAAATAGATATTGAGATTTCCAATCTAGATTCAGTCCGCCCAAATCTTCCGCGGCTGTCATTGATACCCGGAAAGTCCACTTCTTCCGGTTCTTTTACTCGCACTAGATATATAGGCAATCACCCTTTTCCATGAATGCTTGCCAATGCGTAGATATCCCATATTTTCTGTACTGCTTTGTCGATACCTGGATATTTCGTAATCATCATATCATTTGTCAATACCCGGAAAGTCCACAGCTTCCGAGTCTCATGTCTTATACCTTTTTGCCTTGCACTTTTGCAGACCGAACCCATGGCTCCCAAGAAGCAAGGGAAACAGCCGGGTAAAGCAAAGATGACCCAATCGATATCCGCCAACTGGGCGCGATCCACTGTCACCAAGGCCAAGCTGGAGGAGCTGGCCGAGTTAGGGGTCCTCCCCCCTCAAGAGGATATCCACTGGAGAGTGCCGGGTGACGAGACCCGGCCCGCGCCCAACCCGGACGAGGTAATTTGCTTCGTCGAGCACGTGATTCGGGGGTTTCGCCCCCCGGGTCACTCCTTCTTTCGTGAGGTCCTTCGCCACTACGGCCTCCGGGTGTTCGACATAGGGCCTAACTCTATGTTGAACATAACCCATTTCATTGTCCTCTGTGAGTCTTATTTGTGCATTCCGCCAAATTTGGCTCTTTTTATAGAACTCTTCCAATGCAAACCGTGCCGCGAAAGTGGTGACGGGGCACTCTTAGCTTGCGGCGGGGTTTCTATCCAGCGCCGTAAGAACTCGCCTATGCCGACTCTTAATTTAAACTGTCACGTTAAGCATTGGCAATTGTCCTTCTTCTACTGCCGAGATACCTCCCCACCCGGCGAAAGGAAACTACCGGGTTACTCGGAGGGTCTCTTAGATCTCTCCGACACCTTCAACGCTTTCCCCCTGAGTCGGATAGGGAAGTAATCCAGCCCCTCCTCTCAAAAATAGCCGTCCTTTCTGCCCAAGGTCTTCTTGGGCTCAACCTGGTTAAGACATGGGTGGACTTCCGGGTCCAGCCCAACTCCATTCGCACCAAGCTGATGTGCGACTGCTCGGGGCACGTCACGGACGCGCTCCGATATTCCTCTAAGAATTATCCAGCTGGCGAGACCAACAAGACCATCAAGAGTTTCTTGACGGAAAAGTTGGAGGTGATCAAGAACATCGCCGGGTTAGCGCCGTTTACCCGGGATAACCCGGCTCCAGCGGTAAAATCCGATACTTATACACTTATCCTCGTACTTTGACTTGATACAACCACTAACTTTCATTTTCATGCTTTTACCTCAGGCCGACAACGTCTTTTGGAATATTGAGACCTCCCCTTCCTCCGGAGACCCGGAAGAAGATGAAGAACCGGGTGATAATGACGAAGGTACTGTCCGGGTCTTTGATCAGCTTCACTTGCACCATTTTGCTTTCACGTATCTCACTTTTTCTGACTATGCATTCTCGGCTTTCAGGGTTCGAGGACAAGGACGACAAGGAGGACCCGGAGGCCACCGAGTCCGATAAAAGCGAAGTTGAGCAAGATGTGACGGTTGGGGCCAAGAGGAAAGCCAGAGGGGTAGTATCCAAGGTTCCCTACTCCTTCATGTCCTCCGAACCTTATTATTTTGCTAACATGTGTAAACTTAACCAACGACTATCCAACCCATCACACTTGAAGGACCCTCTTCCGGCCAAGCGCAGGGTGACCCGGAGCTCCCCAGGTGACGATCCCCTCAATCCGGGCATCTCCAGATCCCCAGTTCGCCGTGCAGGTACCCCTCCAACTCAGCCTTCAAACTCACCTCAACGTCACCCTTCCCCCAACCATCCGTTAGCCGGACAGTTCCGGGTCCCTCTATCGGGTCCTGTGACTGCTTCATCCACGTCCAGCAGCTCGCTTCCGGCGGATTTCGTGGTGAATGCCGGGTAAGTCCTACTCTTGGCTAAGTAATACTCTAATCCTCTTGATAACCTTTAATTTTCATTGCTGATTCCTTTTCTTTTCTTTCCTTTCCTTAGGGCCCAGGTCATGCTTAGTGACCCGGATATTATGGATACGGACAACCGGGAGACGGAGGAGCCGACTGACGATATGGACGCCGCGACTGGCGGTGGTGTTGAAGACAACCAGGAGCAAGACCCCTTGGACGACCCGACTCGGCAGGAAGCCGGGTCTCCCAAGCCCTCTGAAGAGGCTGATGATGACGAGGTCGAGATCCTGGACACGAAGATGGGCTCTCCCAATCCGGACACCCAGACGGTCCAGGTCTCGACCCCAAAGTCGGAAAAGGTTCACCCGCCGAGTGATCAAGCTGCCGGCTCTTCCGGTGTCAGGCCCGAAGACATGACTTTCTCCCAGATGCTTGATGCCCTGCACACCTTGAGGTCCGACGAAGAAAATATCCTGGAGGCTTTGATAGCCAAACATGAGGTAAATCCGAGTAACATTATCTGTATCCTTGTCCAGTCCCCAAGTTCCAAGTGAACTTATTGATAATTTGCTTGGAACTTCGTAGTATATCCGACTAATCCTTCCTTATGTCTCCACACAGGCCTTCGTGACCCAATCTAAGAAAGCATTAGCAAAGGCCACCAAGCTAGCTGAGAAGGAGGCGGCTCTGCGTGAGTCGGCTGAAGCTGAAGCTAGAAGGAGAGGGTAGATCACAAGGAAATATAGGAGGAGGGCTCATGCAGCAGAAGATGAACTGACCAAGCTGTCCGTCCAAATCGCCGACACATATCGTGCTTTGACGGGTATGATTCCTAACTTTATAATTATAACACGGATTCTCATTCTAATAAATAGTCGGATTTTCTTACCCGCTGCTTTTCCTATTCTCTGCAGGTCCGGATGAGGTAATCCCGGATGAAGATGATATCACCAAGCTAAAAACCATCAAGAGCACTATCCGGCAGCTGTCCTACGGAACCAAATGGATCCTTCAGGAGCTGAAGTGGCCAGGTTCCGGGCATGGCAATCTGAAGATGCTGCTGGAGGCTTGCTCCACTGTCCCCGAGTGGATTGGGCACTGGAAATGCTCGTCCTGCCGGGTTGGGATAACCCGGGGCCTTGCGCTGGCTAAGGCATACTTTCCCAAACTCGAGCCGGCCAAGCTTATAGGTGGGTTTCCGGAGTTTAACCACGACGGGTCCAAGTTTTCCGTAAAGAATTTCAAGGCCATCCAGAAGGAAATCCGTCACCCGTCCAGCATAATTGCCGATGGTTTGGACCTTAGTGCCATTATTCCAGCATATGATTCTGATGACAAGGCTATCAAGTCGGATCTTCCCAAGCCATACGATATGCTGGCCCGATGGAAGGCGGAGGCTGCCCAGTTGAGAGAGGAGGCCGCAAACAAGAAGGCTGAGGCCGATTCTGCGCCTGCTACCTCCACGCCAGTCGTCCCTCCTCCCGCACGGGCCGGTACTACTGCTGATCCGGGTGCTGCTGCTACCAAGAGTGCTGAAGAGCAAGTCAAGGGACAGGACCCGGCTGGCAAGGGCAAGGAGAAGATGGATGCCTCAGCCTAGGATGCCGAGTGATATTTGCTATCCACTGTCATCAAACACGTCATTCGGCCAATAGGCCTTTTAAACAATTATTATTGATGGTGCGCATGTGCGCCTTTGATACTACTATCACGGGATGTAATTCACTTTTGAAACTTTAATAGCTTTCGTGGCCTTTCTGGCCTTTGGATGAATTTGTTATCTTCTTTTGAGCTTATTTACTCTTGATATTCCGACTTTCTTTATGGTTCCTTTTGTGAGACTCGGTTTCCGGGTTTCGTGGGTTTTGACAGGTGGACTTTTTCCTAAGTCCCCAAGTCCCCAAGACTCGGATTTTTGGGTTTTTTAGCTTAATGGCTAAATAATTTGTTTCCTTTTTCAGATTCCCCTAGTCCCCAAGGCCCGAACTTCTGAGTCTAGGGTGTTGGGTCTTTCAAAGAGAACAAATCGTTTTAGCTAAGCCCAAAACCTAGAGCCGTTTCACATAGGTTTTGAAGTTATGCTTAATAAACTGTGAGTTTCCGGTTATTAACCCTGTACTCTGCATAACTTATGGTTTAGATGACCCTTTTGACTCTCTTGTACTGTAAGCCGGCTTTCGCGTGGATAATCATGTTGCTACATCTATACGAAGACAGGGTCAGGCAAGTCCCATTGGGCATCATGACTGATTGTGATCATATGCGAGCAAATCATGCCACTTAAGTGCGAGTCACATCGAGCTTAAGTAAGAAAAGTCAAGAAGTTTGGCTCCTTTGTCCGGTTATAAGCTTGCAGCCGTACTCGTTTGCGAGTAATCGGCCCTTATAACTCATAGGCATCATGGCCGGGTCTTTGAGTTTGTAGCTGTGCTATTCAAGCAATCAGCCCCCAAGACCTGAATATATGCAAACTACTAAAGAAACTAATGTACTAAAAAAAACAGTAAATAATACTTACCTGGAAGAAAGATAAAAAACATAACAGAAATAAAAAAAACACGTGAAAAGGAAATAATATATTGTTTAACCATCTCTTTATTGATATGAGAAAAGTTAGGTCAGCAAGCCGCCTCATTAAAAACCCTCCAGTCCCCTTAGGTACCCTGGATAGGAAAAGAGTGCGTCTGAAACCTGCTGCCTGTTACATCGTGTAATTCCACTTTGTGAATCTAACCTATACTAAGTGTAGTAGGGACGTAGCTGAGCCACGTTCCATGGTCTTTCTTTCTCTTACATAGATGAAGTGGTATGAGCGGTGTCATTAACCGTAGCCGACTCTTCCCTTGCATCTATCAAGTAATATGATCCGTTGTGCAGATTCCGGCTTATGATGAACGGTCCTTCCCATGGCGGTGATAACTTGTGTTTTCCTTCCTTTGATTGCACCAGGCGCAGAACCAGATCTCCTTCTTGGAAGACCCGGGTTTTCACGCGCCGGCTATGATACCTTCGCAGATCCTGCTGATATATGGCTGATCTCTCCAAAGCTTGTTCCCTTTCTTCTTCTAGCATGTCCACGGCGTCTTGCCGGGTCTTCTCGTTCTCCACCTCGACATAAGCCGATACTCGAGGCGAGTCATGAATAATATCACTCGGCAATACTGCTTCTGCGCCATAGACCATAAAAAACGGTGTCATCTGGGTAGATCTGTTAGGTGTGGTGTTGATACCCCAAACCACTGAAGGTAACTCGTCAACCCATGCGCCAGCGGCTCTGATACACGGGACTCGTAGCCGTGGCTTTAATCCACGAAGCAATTCCTGATTTGCTCTTTCTACTTGTCCATTAGCCTGTGGGTGGGCCACTGAGGCTACGTCCAAACAGATGCCATTGTTTCCACAGAACTTTTTCATCTCGCCAAGAGACATGTTGGTTCCATTGTTGGTAATTATGCTGTGGGGATACCTGAACCGATAGATAATCCTTTTCAGGAACTTGACTGCAGTAATTGCTTCACAATTGGTAACTGGCATGACCTCAACCCACTTGGTGAACTTATTAACGGCCACTAAGAGATGTGTCTTTTTGCAAGGTGACATGTGAAAGGGGCCAACCATATCCATACCCCAAACAGCGAACGGCCAGGTTACGGGATAGTCCGCAGTTCCATAGCCGGCACATGGGTTTGGCGAGCGTACCTTTGACATCCGTCACACCTTGCCACCAGGCGATCCGCGTCTTCTAGGGCCGTGAGCCAGAAGAAACCATGTCGATAGGCTTTGGCCACAAGGGATCTTGTGGATGCATGATGCCCACAATCACCTTCATGGATCTCCTTGAGGATCTGTCGGCCTTCTTATGGTGCTACACAGCGCAAAAAGACTCCTACTGTACTTCTTTTTTATAACTCCCCATTGATGATAGAATATCCTTTTGCTCGCCTCAGAATTTGTCTTGCTAACACCTCCTGTTGTGGTAACTCACCCCGTGATAGGTAGGCCAGGAACGGCTCTGTCCACTCGGGAACGGCGCGTACTATGGCCACGAGCTCCAAGTCTGGGTCTTGATTTGCCAGTTCTTCCTCAGACTCGGTTTTAACTGACGGTCGCCATAGCTCATCGAGGAAAACATTAGGTGGAACCGGCTCTCTGCGCGAGCCGAGTCTGGCGAGTGCGTCTGCTGCCTCGTTTTTTCTTCTGTCTATGTGCTCCACCTCATACCCGGAAAAACACCCGGCAACCCTATCCACCTCTCTGCGGTATGCTGCCATAGTTGCATCTTTTCTGTCCCAAGTTCCCGAGACCTGCTGTACCACAAGGTCCGAATCTCCAAAGCATCGTATCCTCTTAATGTTCATCTCCTTGGCTACCTTTAAGTCGTGCAGTAGGGCCTCATACTCGGCCACGTTATTGGAACAATCAAAGTGAATCTGCAACACATAACTTAACTTGTCTCCTTTGGGTGATATTAGCACCACTCCAGCTCCTGACCCCTCGTATTGCTTGGAACCGTCGAAGTGCATTATCCAAGACTCGGAGTTTGGAGCCATGGTGGGCATGCATGTGTGAGTCCAATCGTTAATGAAATCAACTAGAGCTTGAGATTTGATTGCTGACCTGGGCTCGTAGTTGATGTGATAATCTCCCATCTCGATCGCCCACTTGGCTATTCTACCGGTTGCGTCCGAGTTTCTGATGATATCCGACATTGGTATAGAACTAACCACTGTTATGGGGTGTTCCTGAAAATACGGTTTCAATTTCCGGCTGGCCATGAAGACCCTGAAAACCAGCTTTTGCCAATGTGGGTAGCGCTGTTTTGCCTCTGATAATACCTCGCTGACGTAATAAACCGGCCTCTGGACCGGGTACTCTTTCCCATCCTCCTTACGCTCGACAACAACAACGGTGCTAACCGCCCGGGGCCCGGCTGCAACGTACAATAGCATGGGCTCTTTAGGGCCCGGGGCTGCTAGAACTGGTGCCTCAGATAACTGCTTCTTTAGTGCCTCGAACGCCTCGTCCGCCTCTTGGTCCCATACGAATTTATCAGATTTCTTCAAGAGCCGGTACAAGGGTATTGCCTTCTCTCCGAGTCTGGATATAAACCGGCTAAGCGCTGCTACGCACCCTGTGAGCTTCTGAACATGCTTCAAATTTTCCGGCTTTTTCAGACTTTGGATAGCTTTGATTTTATCCGGATTTGCCTCAATTCCTCTCTCAGAAACGATAAAGCCGAGTAATTTCCCGGCCGGGACTCCAAAGACACACTTTGTCGGGTTAAGTTTCATCTGGTACCTTCTCAGGTTCTTGAACGTTTCCTTTAGATCATCAATAAATGTCTCCGCTTTCCTGGTCTTGATCACCACATCATCCACGTATGCGTGGACATTGCGTCCAATTTGGTCCTCGAAGCATTTCTGAATACACTGTTGATAGGTTGCTCCAGCGTTCTTCAATCCAAACGTCATGGTCTTGTAACAAAAGGCCCCAAAAGGGGTTATGAACGATGTTTTCTCCCAATCTTCCTTCTTGAGCTTGATCTGATGATACTCGGAATATGCGTCTAGGAAACATAATAAGTCACTTCCAGCCACTGCATCTATGATCTGATCTATCCTTGGTAGTGCAAACGGATCCTTTGGGCAATGCTTGTTGAGACTCGTATAATCAATGCACATTCTCCACTCGTTGGTCTTTTTCATCACGAGTACCGGGTTTGCTAACCAGTCCGAGTGAAATACTTCCATGATAAAGCCGGCTGTAAGCAGCCGTGCGATTTCCTCTCCTATAGCCTTCCTTCTTTCTTCATTCATTTTTCTCAGGCCCTGTTTCACAGGCCTGGACTTGGGATCAACGTGCAAACTGTGCTCTGCCAGCTCTATGGGGATACCCGGCATATCGCTGGGTGTCCATGCGAACACATCCTGATTCGAACGAATGAACTCCACAAGTGCCTTCTCCTGCTCGCTGTCCAAGTTAGATCCTATAGCAAATTGTTTGGAGGGGTCGCCTTCGACAAAAGCCACCATCTTGGTGTCCTGCGCTGCCTTGAACTTCGCTCTCTCATCTTCAGTATTCGGACTTTTTAACGTTGTTCTGTCGTCCGGGTCTACCTGAGACCGGTAATACTTGAGTTCCTCCTTTCTGCAAGCTTGTTCAGCCATTGCCGCATCTCCTTCGTCGCACTCAGCCGCTATATCCCGGCTCCCGTGTATGGTGATGGTCTGCTTGGGACCCGAGATTTTTAACTGTAGATACACATAACACGGCCTGGCCATGAACTTAGCATAAGCCGGCCTTCCGAATAGCGCGTGGTAAGGACTGCGCAACTTGACCACCTCGAAGGTGAGCCACTCAACCCGGAAATTGTCCTTTGATTCTCCAAAAGCTACCTCCAATGTGATTTTTCCTTCGGGGCACGCTGAGTGACCCGATACTATCCCGTGAAAAACTGTTGAACTTTTTTGTAGCTGGGACTCCTTGAGGCCCATGCGTAGAAAGGTTTCCCAATATAAGATGTTGATGCTACTACCGCCGTCCATTAAGACCTTTTTCAGCTCATAACCATTAACCTGCGGCGCAACCACCAATGCTAAGACTCCCGGATGTTCTATCCTTTCCGGGTGATCCCTTCTGCTCCATGTTACATCCTGCTCCGACCACCTCAGATATCTTGGGACGGCCGATGAAACCGAATTTACCGCCTTTTTCAGTATCTTTTTATCCTTGTTGGAAATTCCTGTAGTATGCACGTGGTATTGTCCCAATTGCTTGGGGTTGGCTTGGAAACCTCCAGCTCCCCCTTGGTTATTACCCGGATTTCCGCCTGCCGGGTAACCGGCTGGGGGTGGGCTGTTGCCCGGGTTTCCACCCGGACCCGGTCCTCCTCCCCGACCTGCACCTCGCATGGCCCTGTTTACTTCCTCGTTCTTCCATATCTGTAGGTCCGCACATTGCTCTAATGAGTGGTTTGCCGGCCTACCGTTCCTGCTGTGCTTTGGGCACGCCATTCTGAAGATATCCCAGTTGTTACCCGGCCTTGGCGGTCCTTGATAGTTTCCTCAGTTGTGGTTTCCTCCATTGAAATTTCCCTCTACTCTAGGTCTCGAAGACCCGGCTTCTGTGCTGGCGACAAACTCGGAGCTTCCCTCAAACGGGCGCTTGTTCTGGTTATTCCCATTGTTGCCTCCATTATTACCCGGCATTGATCCATTGCCGGTTCTTCCATTGTTACTTGTGTTTGCTTTTGCTTTCTTGTCATCGACGTCCTCTTCTGTAGTATCTGTTGCAGCGTGCTTGTTGCATGCGTCCATCAGCTCTCCCATCGTAACCTCTGAAGCATTTCGACTAGATTTCATGCGAGTTAATTTTTGCACTAAAGGTAGGTACTTGCACGTCTTTGCCATAGCTTGTATCGCATCCTTGGGCTGAATATCTGTAGATGAGTGAAGTATTTCCATAACTCGGCGCACCCAACTGCGCGCCGATTCTCCCTTCTTCTGGACACACCGCTCTAGGTCATCAATAGTAAATAGCTTTCTGCACGTCCCATGAAAGTGCTTGATAAACACAGTTTTCAACTCCTCCCATGACTTGATAGATCCTTCCGGTAGATTGCTGAACCATAACTTGGCTGCTCCTTCTGACATCATTAAGTACATGGACTTGGCTTCAAATTTTTCAGATGCATTGCGAATCGACAGAGCCATCTCATAGCTATGTTTACCCAAATCGACATAACAATGTTTCCGGATCCATAGTCGGCTCATAATTCACTACTTTACCCGGTTCCTTGAATTTTTCCGGGTAAGGCTCAGCCCTGATGTTATCCGACAGACACTTAGGCCCAGCGAGATTAGTCGGAACAGGCCTCACTCGGGAAACGTGTGATCCTGCGGGGGGTGCGGCTGGACGCGGCGCTGTTGCTGGTCCGTGCACCGCAGACCCGGCCGCGGCTCTCCTGGCTCTGGAACTATCCACAATAGCTTGCGCTACTGATGCTGCTGGTACTGCTTGAACGCGGGGAGGAGGCGGCATTTGCTGCTGCTCTGCCCTTCGTCGCGCTGAACTTGTCTGGATATTGCTGGTATTTCCTCGTTGCTGGCTGATATATGGTGTCCCATGCATTCCACTTCTGTTATCCGGGTAATTAACTTGCTGTGCCACTGCCGTATGCAACAAATCGATCGCCCGTCGGGTCTGCTCCGCATGGGGTGACTCTCTTACGGGGATCTGATTCAATGCTAATGTTGCGGCATATACGTTATCCATGGGATTGTTGTAATGACCTGCTGGCGTGCGAAATCGTGATGGTGGTGGTGGTGGTAATGTATTGCCGGTAGTAACTCCAGTCTGTAATATGGGTAACCCGGCCTGCACGTTTGCCGGCTGTGCTCCTCCAGTTGCAGGTTGCTGTGCAGTTCCTTGGTTTGCTGCTGGAATCGGTTGATCCTGAGGTGTGATGAATAGTGTGGCCGGGTTTATGACTCCACCCGTTGCCGGTAATCTGGTCTGGTGCCTTTGACGCACCCTGGTTGTTTCTTCTCGGAGCCGATTCTCCAGTGCGTCCAGTTCACGTTGGCGCGTGGCTACCCCTTGCTTCTCTGCCTCTACATCTCTTCTTTGTTGCTCCAGCGCGCGGCGTGCTACCTCCAAGTCCCTGGCACGCGCTGCGGCATTTTCCGGGGTTATCACCGTAGCTAACACTGTTCGGTCCAAGACAATATTGTTACTGGACAGGGCCGGGTGTTGAGGGTTTGAAGGACATGCCCCCGGCGTTCTGTGAGCCAAGAACCCAAACATATTTGCCTGCAGCTCACTATCCGCCGCATGGCTGGTAACTGATGCCGACTCTCCGTCAACCCGGGTCAGAACCGGATTTCCTTCAGCCGGATTTTGTTGCTGGGCCAATGCTTGCGCCGCTCCGACCGCGGCCGTAGCCACGTTCCCCTGATTGAGATTGGTTGCAGGGGCCGTGTAAACCGCGACCTGTCGCGCAATGCTCGGCGAAGACTCGTAGTCCTCCTCGTCGTAGCTATCTTCCTCGTACCGGTCCTCCAGCAGGTGCAAGATAGACTCGGTATCATCTTCCCTTATGACCCGGCCACGCGGGGTCCATGCCGGCTCCTCCGGCTGTTCCCTCTTCGTGGTGGGCTCGTCTGTCGGATCCACCGTCCCGACCGATTCTTCTCCGTACGATTGAACGTGGGTGGCCTCCCCTGACACAGAATCAAATCCAAAATCGTCAGGGATTGAACCAAACGCACGTACCATGCCAACGAAGACGTTGACCCGGCCGGTTGTGATGACGGATCCGGATTCGAGCAGATCCGACTCTGTCCCCCAGCCAGAATCGTCCACCATCTTCTCTCCTTCAGGGTTGGTGTAGATCTCGCCGACGAAGAGGTTCTTCATGCTTTCCCGAGCTTCTCCCGTGACGTAAACACCCTTGGACGTAGGCCCCACGGTGGGCGCCAACTGTCATGGGATAATCACGGCAGACGTTACCGGGGGTAACTTGTCTTGGGGCAAATCGACTCGAGTGTTTGGGAGAGGGTTTAGCTCGAAGGAAACCATGGTGATATGCGATCTGGTAGCCGGCAATCAAGTCGCCGAGTCTACGATCTAAATATATTATCTCGATACTGGTATTACAAGGGATGCTCGATGTCTTGCAATCTAGCGAGTGTGTTCTTGCTCACGATCAAACTTGTCTAACCTAACCCTAGGGGCCGGCTTATATAATATCCGGACCCCCTGGCTTATTTTCCAAGGCGTACTCTGAATCCTACCCGGACACTGCTTACAAACCCTAAATTTCCTTATCGGAACCCACAATCCGGGTTACGAGGCCTACGTTCGTGGGCCTTCTAGAAATTCCTTTATCCTAAGCCGGGTCTTGCGCAGCGTCCTTTGGGCCGAGTTACTCCTTGGCGTTAGCCTACCGGGTTATCATCCCTCCATCAATATGACATAACACTACTATGTGCGTCGGCTATATATTTTTTCGATTTTTTTGAATTATGTATGCTCATTTCAAGCTTGGTCAACCCTTGGTTTGACCAGCCGAAAAGCTTCTAGAAGGAAACACAGAGATTCGACATGGGTTGTTGGATCGACGCCTTCTAGAAGGAATCGTGCATCGGACGGATGCGCTCGCAGCCACAGCGATCCGCGAGACGCTCGTTCTGTGTGAAAACGTTGGGTGCAGTGTAGAAGAGTCGATGCATGGTCAAAGCGGTGTAGAACAGGCGTAGGACAGCTAGTGATACGGAGTACGAGCGCGTGTGCATTAGGCAGTCAAGTGATTCGACGTTGCATGCGTGTATTAAAGAGGTGAAGAGAAGAAAGTCCAAAGTCCCACGCCAAATCCTGCCTCGCTGCATATGCATTGATGCGTATCTTCTGAAAACGAGGCGTGGAGGGTTGCGTCGCGACTCGTGTTTCTGAAACGAGGCGTGCAGGGCTGCTGCAAATTCGACGCGACTCGTGTTTCTGAAACAAGGCGTGCAGGGCTGCTGCAAGTGCGACGCGACGTTTACTCTTTTCTTCTTCTGACACGTTGTTTACTCTGAAAAAACACCAATTCCACGCACCGCTTCATTTTCAATCGTTTGATCGTAAGGAACGGTGCAGATCGAGTCCATGCATGCAAACTACGGTGGCAACGGCCTGCAGACGCTGAGAAGAGCGCTTCTCTGTGCGGGACCGCGATCCCCTGACTTTAGGTCACTGACAAATGGAGCCCATCACACACCGGACCCGCGTGTCATGGGAGAAAGTCAGAGAACATAAGGTGGGCAAAGTAAGAGGATCTGGTTCCCTCTGTTTTAGGGCATGTACAATAGTGTAGACGGGTGCTGTCTGCACTACTCGGCCATGTCATTTCTAGACATTTTTAGAGATAGTTGGTACAGTGTGGTGACCCCCTAGCTTGTGTTGGGATCCAGCCGCTTCGTAGCCCCCTTCCCGGTGAAACCCTAGCCCCGCTAGAGAAATACCTGACTTATCGGAAACACGCAGTAACTGCGTCGAAAGGGGGTAGCAATGTGGAACTATTTTTTTGGTTGTGCTAGGATAACCCATAGGAACACAAAACAAAAAGGTAGAACCCACCTCTTCGGAAGATTCACGATGTTTGGTCCGATACAGGAGTTTCACCCTATAAGCGCTCACGAGAGAGAAGTAGATGCCGGTGAAGCGGGTCACACCCCGGAGAGAAATATTTGACATCCAAAGCACACAACACACCTATACTAACATGGTATGGCACCCCATAGCTTGTGTTGGGATCCAGCCACTCCGTAGCCCCCCTCCCGGTGAAACCCTAGCCTCGCTGGAGAAATACCTGACTTATACGGAAACACGCAGTAACTGCGTCGAAAGGGGGTAGCAATGTGGAACTATTTGCTTGGTTGTGCTAGGATAGCCCATAGGAACACAAAACAAAAAGGTAGAACCCACCTCTTCGGAAGATTCACGATGTTTGGTCCGATACAGGAGTTTCACCCTATAAGCGCTCACGAGAGAGAAGTGGATGCCGATGAAGCGGGTCACACCCCGGAGAGAAATATTTGACATCCAAAGCACACAACACACCTATACTAACATGGTATGGCACCCCCTAGCTTGTGTTGGGATCCAGACGCTTCGTAGCCCCCCTCCCGGTGAAACCCTAGCCCCGCTGGGGAAATACCTGACTTATACGGAAACACGCGGTAACTGCATCGAAAGGGGGTAGCAATGTGGAACTATTTGCTTGGTTGTTCTAGGATAGCCCATAGGAACACAAAACAAAAAGGTAGAACCCACCTCTTCGGAAGATTCACGATGTTTGGTCCGATACGGGAGTTTCACCCTATAAGCGCTCACGAGAGAGAAGTGGATGCCGGTGAAGCGGGTCACACCCCGGAGAGAAATATTTGACATCCAAAGCACACAACACACCTATACTAACATGGTATGGCACCCCATAGCTTGTGTTGGGATCCAGCCGCTCCGTAGCCCCCCTCCCGGTGAAACCCTAGCCCCGCTGGAGAAATACCTGACTTATACGGAAACACGCGGTAACTGCGTCGAAAGGGGGTAGCAATGTGGAACTATTTGCTTGGTTGTGCTATGATAGCCCATAGGAACATAAAACAAAAAGGTAGAACCCACCTATTCGGAAGATTCACGATGTTTTGGTCCGATACAGGAGTTTCACCCTATAAGCGCTCACGAGAG
Organism: Alopecurus myosuroides; assembly: GCA_028641055.1. Classification (NCBI taxonomy): domain Eukaryota; kingdom Viridiplantae; phylum Streptophyta; class Magnoliopsida; order Poales; family Poaceae; genus Alopecurus; species Alopecurus myosuroides. The sequence goes on from CM054060.1 coordinate 104,559,100, forward strand.
AGAAGTGGATGCCGGTGAAGCGGGTCACACCCCGGAGAGAAATATTTGACATCCAAAGCACACAACACACCTATACTAACATGGTATGGCACCCCCTAGCTTGTTTTGGGATCCATACGCTCCGTAGCCCCCCTCCCGGTGAAACCCTAGCCCCGCTGGGGAAATACCTGACTTATACGGAAACACGCGGTAACTGCGTCGAAAGGGGGTAGCAATGTGGAACTATTTGCTTGATTGTGCTAGGATAGCCCATAGGAACACAAAACAAAAAGGTAGAACCCACCTCTTCGGAAGATTCACGATGTTTGGTCCGATACAGGAGTTTCACCCTATAAGCGCTCACGAGAGAGAAGTGGATGCCGGTGAAGCGGGTCACACCCCGGAGAGAAATCTTTGACATCCAAAGCACACAACACACCTATACTAACATGGTATGGCACCCCCTAGCTTTTGTTGGGATCCAGACGCTCCGTAGCCCCCCTCCCGGTGAAACCCTAGCCCCGTTGGGGAAATACCTGACTTATACGGAAACACGCGGCAACTGCGTCGTAAGGGGGTAGCAATGTGGAACTATTTGCTTGGTTGTGCTAGGATAGCCCATAGGAACACAAAACAAAAAGGTAGACCCACCTTTTTGGAAGATTCACGATGTTTGGTCCGATACAGGAGTTTCACCCTATAAGCGCTCACGAGAGAGAAGTGGATGGCGGTGAAGCGGGTCACACCCCGGAGAGAAATCTTTGACATCAAAAGCACACAACACACCTATACTAACATGGTATGGCACCCCCTAGCTTGTGTTGGGATCCAGACGCTCCGTAGCCCCCCTCCCGGTGAAACCCTAGCCCCGCTGGGGAAATACCTGACTTATACGGAAACACGCGGTAACTGCGTCGAAAGGGGGTAGCAATGTGGAACTATTTGCTTGGTTGTGCTAGGATAGCCCATAGGAACACAAAACAAAAAGGTAGAACCCAACTCTTCGGAAGATTCACGATGTTTGGTCCGATACAGGAGTTTCACCCTATAAGCGCTCACGAGAGAGAAGTGGATGCCGGTGAAGCGGGTCACACCCCGGAGAGAAATATTTGACATCCAAAGCACGCAACACACCTATACTGTCATGGTATGGAACCCCCTAGCTTGTGTTGGGATCCAGACGCTCCGTAGCCCCCTTCCCGGTGAAACCCTACCCGCTGGAGAAATACCGGACTTATACGGAAACACGCGTTAACGGCGTCGAAAGGGGGTAGCAATGTGGAACTATTTGCTTGTTTGTGCTAGGATAGCCCATAGGAACACAAAACAAAAAGGTAGAACCCACCTATTCGGAAGATTCACAATGTTTCCACCTCATATTCTTTGAAATCTCTACTCATGTATTGGAGGAATCTCATTTTAGTGATGGATTTCGTTCTAATGTTTATAAATACTATTTATATTTTTCCTAGACTTGTATTAGACCTATATAATGCAATTCCGAAGCCTGAAAATTTATTGGATGAATATTCGTATTATTTTTTTCTTTTGAATAATAATGGTTTTAATCGAAAATCGTAAATAAAACAAGTTTAAAACATCAAAATGAAAAAATAACTTATGATCTTTCTTAGTCACACCAAAATGAAGCTTTGGTGAGATTTTGACCTTATTTGAGTTCCAAAAGTTCGAAACTCATCTCATTATATTGAACTCTCTACTAGACTGTTCAAGATATCACATGTTACACAAGCCTTTTTCGTTCCATTCTTTATAAGACAGGTGTATATTTTTTTCTCGTTACTATATGACATAACACTACTATGTGCGTCGGCTATATATTTTTTCGATTTTTTTTGAATTATGTATGCTCATTTCAAGCTTGGTCAACCCTCGGTTTGACCAGCCGAAAAGCTTCTAGAAGGAAACACAGAGATTCGACCTGGGCTGTTGGATCGACGCCTTATAGAAGGAATCGTGCATCGGACGGATGCGCTCGCAGCCACAGCGATCCGCGAGACGCTCATTCTGCGCTCTGATTGGTTGGTCTGTTGGCCACAGGGATCGATGGTTCTACATATGATTTCTTTGCTGTTAAGTATTAAACCATGTTATTTAAATAAAAAAATACAATGAAACTTCAGATTTACTACAGCGATGATTTTTATCAGTTTTACATATGATTTTTCTATTAAACCATGTTATTTAAATAAAAAATAAAAAATAGAAGAATTATTCAAAACATAATGAAACTTCAGATTTACACTATACATATAGAATAGATGACTAGGAAATTCATTTGGTTGATTTAGAAAATATGCCAAAAAAATGTTGAAGCACAAATGGGGGTATTTACCCTAGCTTTGGACCTCATTTGAAGCACATTTCTCACGAGAATTGAGCGATGGTTGCAAATGAGCATAAATGATTCAAAAAAAATAAAACTGACATGAATCCAACGCACAGTGTTGTTATATGTGATATAGTTGCTCCTCAAATTTATTTGTGGCAAGGTCAAATTTTTCATGAAATTATAAACGGGGGTATTTACCCTAGCTTTGGACCTCATTTGAAGCACATTTCTCACGAGAATAGAGCGATGGTTGCAAATGAGCATAAATAATTCAAAAAAATTCAAAACGACATGAATCCAACGCACGATGTTGTTATATGTGATATAGTTGCTCCTCAAATTTATTTGGATAATTTTGGCAAGGTCGAATTTTTCATGAAATTATAAACGGGGGTATTTACCCTAGCTTCGGACCTCATTTGAAGCACATTTCTCACGAGAATAGAGCGATGGTTTTAAATGAGCATAAATAATTCATAAAAAAATAAAACTGACATGAATCCAACGCATAGTGTTGTTATATGTGATATAGTTGCTCCTCAAATTTATTTGGTTAATTTTGGCAAGGTCGATTTTTTCATGAAATTTCAAACGGGGGTGTCTACCCTAGCTTCAGACCTCATTTGGAGCACATTTCTCATGAGAATAGAGAGATGGTTTCAAATGAGCATAAATAATTCAAAAAAATATCAAAATGACATGAATCCAACGCACACTGTTGTTATATGTGATATAGTTGCTCCTCAAATTGATTTGGATCGGATAATTTTCACAAGGTCGAATTTTTCATGAAATTCCAAACGGGGGTATTTACCCTAGCTTCAGACCTCATTTGAAGCATATTTCTCATGAGAATAGAGTGATGGTTTCAAATGTGCATAAATTATTCAAAAAAAATCAAAATGACATGAATCCAACGCACAATGTTGTTATATGTGATATAGTTGCTCCTCAAATTTATTTGGATAATTTTGGCAAGGTCGAATCTTTCATGAAATTTGAAACGGGAGTGTCTACTCTAGTTTCAGACCTCATTTGAAGCACATTTGCCCAAAATTTTGGAATGACTTAGTTCAACATCATACAACATTATTCAAACATTTTTTTCGCTTTTAATCTACATTCTGGCTCGTGATTTTGTTCTGAAATACTCAAAATTAATTAAAAAACGCGAACTCGTTGAAATAGGCTCAAATTCATAGATTCAACGATAGTTTTACAGAAATCTAGACGGCATAATTTAACTAAAAACATTGAAAAAACTTAAAAAAAACTACGGTTGGCCGAGGCTCGACGCGATCACCCGGCCTGGTCGTCGCCCTCCTCCTAGACGTCGTCCTTATCGCTGTCGTCGTAGGCCAGCATGTTGGAGGGCCCCGCCTCGTGGTCGTTCTTGGCTAAGGGCGATGGGTTCGCCACCGTAGCGAGTGCATGCCGCTCCGCTCTGCCTCGGATCCGCAGCCGGTGCAGCTGCGCCTGCTCGGAGGGATGGCGGCGGTCCCGTCTCTCGCTCTGCAGGGCAGCCTTGCGCCGGTCGCTCTCGTTCAGCGCGACGACCGCCTGCTGCTCATCCGACGCCGCGGTTGCGGTGAGCTGCCGGTAGACCTGGCGCTCCGCCTGCTTCCTCTGGTTGGTCTCCAGGGATGCACGAACAGCGGCAGCCTCGGCCGATGTCGCCGCCTCCTTGAACCAAGAGCGGACCGTGTGGAACGCCTCCTCGTTCCGCCATGTTTCGAACGAGTAGACGGCGGCATGCTGCTCGGGCCAGATAGGCTGCCTCCTACTGAGCCTCCTCCAGCGCGGCGCCTCCTGCTGCGGCTCCTGCTCGGGCGCCGCCTCCTCCTGCGGCGGCTGCTGCTCGGGCGCCGCCTCCTCCGACGCCGGCTGCTCGTTCTCCTCGCCGTCACTTTGGTCCCGCGTCACGGCCGTGGGTCGGCAGTACAACGGCGAGTTGCGCCATGCACGGTGTCGGCGAGGCATCGTCTCGGGGTGTCTGGTGAAGTGCGGCGAGGGCGATGAGAGTTTGTGCGGTGAGGGCGAGGAGATGAACGGCGAGAATGGGGAGAGCGGCGAGCGGCGAGGGGCCTTTTGTAGCCCTGGCGGGTCATAAACTGCGCCGAGCGTGCCGTTACTCTAGCAGACTTTGAATGACCCGGGGGACCGCGATTTTTCCACGCGTCGCTGACAGCTCTGGCCCGCGTGGGCTGCACCGCCTTTTCGCCCCCCAAGCCGAACCCAGCGGTGGTGGTGGTGGTGGTGGTGCCGCAGGTGCTCGTGGCGCAGCAGGGGATGGTGCGGCGGTGGCGTCGGCGAGAGCGGCGGCGCACGACGGTGGGTCAACTAAATTGGGCGGCAGCGCATGACGGTGGTGGCGGGAAACTCGGGCGTGGACTATTCAGCGTAGTCAACTAACTGCGCGGTCCCACCTGTAAGCTCCGGATGGTTTCAACGAACTTGGCAGTCCCACCCGGACCCACTTCGCGAAACGGAGTCGACTCCAAACTTACCGTTCCGGCCTCTCCATAGTAGTTGCGCACGGACTAGGAGCAAAACTGAGCACCATTCGGTGCTAGGGGTAAAACTGAGTACAAGTGGTCCGCTGTGGGCAATTCGATAAAAAGCCCTAAAGTCAATTGTTCATATTTTCAGTTTAGCAATATTTTCTAGGATAAGTTAGTCAGTACTTTGATCTGTTACCTATAACCTATTGATTCTGGCTTGGCAGCTTATTCCGTTGCTTCCCTATCTGTTTCTAGGTTGTCAAGGCACACTCCATGTGATTTCTTCTTGTCAGGGATTGGTATGTCGCTTCAATCCCTCCAGCCGCCTGCACCTCCAATGTCATGCCTTTCCTATCATCTCTCGACAGGAAAGAATGATGATTTTTTCTGTTTGAAATGGAGTAAGGCGTGGTGCCATTACCGCTCTGTCAATGTGGATGGAATAGCCTATGCACCTGCGGATCATATCTATGTCAAGGTACTACTCAACTCTACATTTTGTGTTCTCTGACCTTTCTGGCTGCCCCTCTATATCTTGCAGTTTTCATTCATTTTGTCTTTCATAGGATGAGGAAAACGAGGCTGTCTACATTGGCAGAATACCTAAGTTCTCTAAGGGTACTGGCCAAAACTGGTATTTTACTTGTCACTGGTTTTTTCAACCAGAGGATACGGTGTATCGATTGAGAATTGTGGTAATATATCTATTTATGTGTAGTGATTAGAACTAATAGAGTAATTGTTATCCTGTAGGAGATGTCCAGAGTAAAGTATAAATGGATATATGTTTTCTGAAATAAGCATCATTGACTTCCGTGGACTATCCACACTAGGCCTATTGGTTTTTCATTTTGGTCTGGATTGATACTTTCTCTTGCCAATTTGTGCAGCGATATATTTAGTTGTGTTGTAGAACTACATCAGCTAACCTGGTTCGACAAACTATTTGACATTGGTCCACCTTTATTTTTCTGCTACATTATTGTGGATCACGTAATGCATCATGAAAATCCAAGACCAAGCTATTTTGTCTTTCCATCTTAACTTATTTTAGTAGTTTCCATGTTGACCATGCATGCATTTTATAGAGTAACGTGGATGCATAGTCCATACACACAATTTCAGTTTTGGTTTGCAATTAAATTTTCTAAATCATGGAACTATTTTTCCATAGCATGTTGGTTTACGCATAAGATTTTCTCCTTCCTAATAAGCTAATGGTGAATAGTGAGACTTTTTTTTACGTTAAGCATCATTCAGGGTAGATAATGTAATATGGTCTATCTTTTTGAGTTCGAGAATATTTTACAGTTTATTTGACCGCGGCTATGGCAATGTATAACTTGCATTTTGTATCTGATATGTTTATTCTCTGGTCACACCAGGTGGAGGCAACCACTCAATTCATTACGCCAGTGAATGTATGCATATGAGGAGCACGAACAGTGGCGGGGTGAGGGGAGGCAGATAAAATGAGACACTACCTTGTATATTTATGGTCACAATATATACTCTTTGTTGTCGAGCCAACTCTTAGGTATCTACATATGGAACGAATTAAGTGAACGAACAGATTATAACATGTCTATATACACGCGATACTAAACAAGTTAGAATGTCTAAAATTCTGGATGGAGTGAGCAGAAATCCATACACAGTTTCAGTACAATTTGCCTTCTATGATGTATGAGATCGTTGTGTTTTGTTTTATTTTGTTTTCTCAAATTTATCAACCCGTATAACCGTTGCCTTAATTCCTCCTTTGTCTTAATTTTTTTTATCTACCTACGCTTGGCAAATCAGCTTGGTCAGTAGTGGTGGAGGTTCCCATCTCCTTGGTGCTTACCTTCCTCTTGTGCATCAACGACCCTTCAGGCGTTGGCGATGGGTTCTTCATTAGGTTGTCGACAAGATCTGCAGCAACGATGGTAGCACTTCATTGCGTCCCCAACGAATTCTCTGATTCCTAGGTATTTCATCTCTTGCCTTCTCCTCACCTCACACCTTCTACCTCTCTCTGAATGAAGACGTTAATTATGGATAGGGGATTGGTGTTATGTATGCATGGAACTGGAATTCGAATTTTAATGACAAAAGAATTAATGACAAAAGAATATGACATTATCTGGATCGTCGTATTCTTAGAATATATATCTTGATCATCTCATATCTTCACCTTATAAATTGTTGTAATCATATTCATGTTAATGGAGAATAGTAGTTAATAAATATGTGCATTGTGCTTGACCTGGGATGTAAAACCCCATTAGAAAAAATTCTCAGCCGAAGCCTAATTCTTTGAGTGAATGTAAGTTTTCATTCGTTTCTTCTTCAGTTCTCCTCTGGTGCATACCGAAGTTATTTTAGTTATATACAGAACTAAGAAGGTACAACAATTCAGCGTCACAAGTGTGGTGTTATTACCAATCTTTAGTCAGTTCATAAATTTCTTGAAGGTTTATCTGATCTGGACATACTTTTATAATGCTAAACTAGCATAACAAGACCTCAGAGGAAGCAGAAACACGCCCATCAAGGTCCATCGAAGAACAACTTCTTAACTTCTTTAGATTTGTGCTTGCCTTTTGCTCTTAGTTCAAAATAAGGTTCAGACTGAACAAATTGTCTTTCTGACATCATGCCCTATCAATGGTCCTACTTTCTTCATTGTTCAATTATTTATTTTATTTTCCCTATTTTTCTAGAAAATGCAGCTAGACATCTCATTTACAAACTTTTTAGATAAAAGGCACAAGGCCCAACTTTGAATTAACAAAGCTCGGCAGTTCAAACCAAGTTACGGTACAGAAGTGCTGGGCATACAGCTTCGCCAAACGAAATACATGCTGAGGCATACAGCTTCGCCAACAAGAAAAAGGAAATAAGGAAACTAGCAGAAGGCACAACAAGGCTACGCGCACTTGGGCAACCAGCAGCAGCATCGCGAGCTCCCCCAGCTAGGGAATGGTGGTGGGAGGAAACCGGCAGGCGAGGTGAGTCCTCCTGAGGTCCTCCACTAGCCGGCGCGTCGCGGCCTGATCCTCAGGCCTCATCGATATGGTCCAGAGCTGCAAGAACACCAGAGATTTAAAGATAATTTCAGCTGGGTGGCGAATAATCAGCCCCTCAATAGCGTGTTTATTTATGACATGCCAAAGCGCCCACGCTAAAGCCATAAAGAGAGCCCACACTGTACGCCTAAAGCACCCCGAGAGCGAGGAGAGGATGGACTGGAATTGCGCGAAGTTGGCAGGCGCCCAGGTGTTCCCAAGCACCTCTCGCACCGCGCTCCACGCAAACTTAGCAAGAGAGCACCTGAAGAAAATATGGTCTGCGTTTTCAGGGGCCGCGCAAAGGGCGCAGCAGCCATCGGAGGGGCCAGAGCGCGTGAGAAGCTGGAGACCAGAAGGGAGTCGGTCCAGGATTAGTTGCCAAGCAAAGACTTTGATCTTTAGGGGCAGTGCGTTGTGCCAGACATCCTGCGCAAAAGCGGCACTACTCCCCCGAGAGAGCGCCTCATACATCGAGCTAACCGAGAAATTCCCGGAGGCCTCTAGGGCCCAGGAAATTGTGTCTAGTCCTCCGGATAGGGAGGTGGAGTTGATGATGCCGTCCAGCTCTCCCCATTGGGCCATGGCTGTAAGAGAGAGCGTCCTACGGAAGCGGCAGCCCCCTCCAATAATATCTGCAACCGACGCCCCCTGGTCGTCGCAGATGCTGAACAGGAGGGGAAACTTGTGGCAGAGAGGGCCCTCCCCGTGCCACCAATCAGTCTAGAAAGCCGTGCGCCGTCTGTCCAAAATGCTATGTTTGGCCCCCATTTTGAAGAGGTGCTTAACCTTGTGGAGTCCTTTCCAGACCTGAGAGCCCCCCTCGGGGAAGTCGCGAAAATGTCCCCCGTGTAGGTATATTTGCTACGCGTAATCGTGGCCCATAGAGACTCGTTAGGCTGGTATAGCTTCCAGACCCATTTAAGAAGAAGGGCCTCGTTCATCTTTTGGGAGTTAACCAGTCCTAGGCCCCCTGCCTCTTTTGGCCGGCAGATCGCAGGCCAGCTGACCATGTGGTATTTGCGATCCGGCCCCGCGCCCTCCCAGAAGAATCTAGCCCTGATAGAATCAAGTTCCTTGTGCGTTCCCTTCGGCAGAAGGAACAACCCCATGGCGTACATGGGGAGATTGTCAAGGCAGGCATTAGAGAGGATGAGGCGACCACCCGAGGAGAGAAAACGACCCATCCACGGTTCAATCCTACGGGCCAGCTTCAGAATGAGGAAGGCCCATTGCTCCTTACTTAGCTTGGAGTCCGAGATAGGAAGACCAAGATAGGTGAAAGGGAATCTGCCCAACTTACAGTTTAACATCCTAGCCACCCTTAGCTGGACATCCTGGGGCTGGTGTAGCACGATCACCTCACTTTTATGATAATTGATCTTTAGTCCCGACATGCTCTCGAAGCACATCAGGAGGAATTTGAGGTTGGCCACTTCTAACTCGCTCCCCTGAATCAGAATGATCGTGTCGTCCGCGTACTGAAGATGGGTAACTCCTCCTGGTACTAGGTGCGGAACCACTCCCTTAATGTGGCCCGCTTCGTTTGCCTTTGATAGGATGGCCGAGAGCCCCTCGGCCACAAAGTTAAAAAGGAGGGGAGAGAGCGGATCGCCCTGCCGCACTCCCCTCATATTTCTAAAGAAGTTGCCCATTTCCCCGTTTATACTAATGGCAGTTTGTCCACCCGAGACAAGCTGCGAGATGCGATGGATATAGCCCGCGTCGAACCCTTTTCGACGCAAGACCTCGATGAGGAATTCCCGATTAACTCGATCGTAGGCCTCCTCAAAATCAAGCTTGAGTAGGATACCCCCTAACTTCTTACTTTTCATCTCGTGCACTATTTCGTGAAGTGCCAGCGCTCCATCAAGGATAAACCGCCCTTTGATGAACGTCGTTTGGTTGGGGCTGATGGTCTTGTTAGCCACTGGGTCGAGCCGGGAGGCGAACGCTTTGGAGATGATTTTAAACATTACGTTGATGAGTGCTATGGGCCTAAACTGGGGTATAGACTCCACCCCTGGGATCTTCGGAATGAGGGTAAGAACGCCAAAGTTCAGTCTTGCGATATCAATGCGGCCCAGCATGAAGTCATTGAGGATGTGGAGCACTCCGTGTCTAACCAGGGTCCAGCACTTCTTAAAGAAAAGGACCGGGAACCCGTCCGGTCCCGGAGCCGTGTCGGATTTCATATCCTTCACTATATATGCGAGTTCCTCCTCGGTGAAGGTTCTGCAGAGGTTCTCGTTGTCGATCTGAGAGACTAGTTAGGATCCCGCCCAAATATTATTGGAAATTCCCGCGAAGCGGGGATCTGATGCGCCGAGGAGCTCTCGGTAGAAGGCGTAGATGTGCTCCTGTAGCTCACTCTTCCCCGAGATGGTCCCCGTCTCGGATACAAGAGATGAGATCAAACATTTTCTGCGCTGATCGTTGGCGATGGCGTGGAAGTAGGCGGTGTTTGCATCTCCCTTGAGTGCCCATTGGACCCTTCCCCGCTGACGCCAATATTCTTCTTCTATCCGATAGATGGTAAGGAGCTGTTCTTCTAGGTGATACCGGTACGCCCATTCCTCATCCTCTAGGCCCGATGAGTCAGCTTTTAGGTCAATAAGTTGGATTGCATCAAGAAGGGTCGTTTTTTGTAGTTTCACGTCTTTTCCACGGTTGCGGCTCCACCCCCGTAGGTATTGCGGCAGTTTCCCGCTCATAAATTGCCACTAGTCAATAATGTCCCGGCCACGTACCTCACGTGCCAGTCTATCCCAGCTAGCGAGCAGCAAGGGTTGGAATTCAGGGAGTTCGAACCAGCCCGTCTCGAAGAAGAACCTGTTACTCCGGATCGGGGAGCCCTCTCCCGTGTCCAGTATAAGAGGGATGTGGTCAGAACCCAGGCTGGTCTGAGCGAACAGCGAGAAAAGCGGGAAGAGCAGATCGAGCGAGGGCGAGATAAAGACTCTGTCGAGGACACATCTGACCGGATTGATTCTTTTGTTGGTCCATGTGAATCTTGCGCCTGAGCGTTGAACATCGCGGAGACCCCAGTTAGCAATATGCAGGTTGAAAAGAGTGATCCTAGGCCAGTTGAGATTATCATGATCCTAGGCCAGTTGAGATTTACAAACTTAGAGATTACTAAATACCAATCCCTAGCCGGAGCGTAAATCATTGTTAGTCTGTTGATTGATTCAAGTGATAAACCTTGGTTTATACCTCTTTGGCTCCCAGGATTTTGTAAAACCAATCAAGGTTCAACTAATGTGTTACCATGTTCTGGGACTTCACAGCAACAGCGTCCTGCCCGCCTCGCATCCCTGCTCCACCCCCAGCAACAGGAGAAGCAGCCGCACGAGGGCAAAGCTATTACAGGCTCTATTAAAGCCGACGAGCACAGAAAGTGCGTTCGACATCAAGAGGAACAACATATCTGCCTGCTCGCTTGAGTTGGTGGCTTCCCTTCGCTTAAAACTCTTCTCCCACTCACACCGCATCCTAGCAGCGGCCTCCTGCCCGCTACTCGCCATCCTGATCACCAGTTTGCGCACGCATGGAGATTGACTCTGGCCGTAGTGGCACGGTGAGTTTCAGTTTATTATTCCAATTTTTATTTAGGGAATTCATAGTAAACTCTATCGAGTTAGAACTACATTAGTCCCTAGGATATAGGGGATCCATGCATGTCACATCATAAGGATGTTCATGTGAGTACTCGCTCATCTGAAACGTTCTAAGATGCATTCCGATGTTTAGGCTTGGTTGTTGTTATCGGCCATAAGACAGGGGACAGAAGGTCCTTTCTCGGGAGCCATGTGAAGCTATCACGCTGCAAATAATTTCATGTTTATTTCCTTTTTGATTTGTGTTGCTCTTTCAATTTTGGGCAGTGATTATTAGAAGTTTTATAGTCTTATAAAACTCCATGATTGTAGGATAGCTCATGAAGTTCGCATGCTTTGTGTTCAAAAGGAAAAGGAGCACTAGAACAAATTGAAAGTTGTTCTGTTAAGTATTCGGCTAGATATTTATGAGGAACCAACAATACTATGCCAACAAATCATATTATTCAAAATGCACGCTTATTGATTCTGAAAATCTCTTGGCTTAATTTTTCTCTACCATATAAAAATAATTTCACTGTTGAAAGCAAAGTGATGTTACCGTGATGACAGTATGACTTAAGAAATGCTATGTCAGTTACAATATATAGTACATCCAGGCATTATAAATGACAGATTTATTGTGCATGTATTACTGGCACAGCCAAATGGAGTATATGTGCCCCAGATACCAGTCAACTGCATTAAAAAAAGCGAGTATCAGCAGGAAAATGGCGGAGACGTTTTCACTGCCGATGTGTTCTAGTCCTGGGCCCTGGCTGGTGGTCTTGTGAGAGTGCGCAACGACGCAGCGCAAATCATCTTCAAGTCTAACGCACTTGCCACACTTGTTAGAGCACCATGTATGCGGCGCAGCAAAGCGCGCACACCGTATGGTAACTTTTTGTTGCATGTGTCGCCTGTGTGCGTCGTAGCATTCTGCTATATCCCTTTCAATCCTTCTTTCATCTTGATTTTTTAGAGCAACCTCTTGATTTTAGTATGTGGGTACTGATTAGATCAGATACTCCTTTTACTAGAAAATATGAACATTAAACTTTGTCTCTACAGATTTACTTGATGTACAGAGACAATCATTATTTATTTGAGCTACAGACTCAATAATTTGTAATGGTGATGTGTCTAAAAAAAAAAAATTGTGCTATTTTATGCCAATGCGAAATGATATTACATTAATATTCATGCTGGCTGAAACCAAAAGCATATCATGTATTTTGCCCCCATTTCAGTTTTCATTCTAATTGAATTTATTGACGAACTGGTGGGTGTGCCTTCCTCTAGAAATTATGATGGCGGGGTCACCTCAAAATGAATGTTATGATTCAGTGTTTCCATTCATCACATTCATTGGACAAACAAATCAGGGATTTTGTCTATTTAGACGCATCATTCTAAGGTGGTTATTATTCTTACTTTTTCTTACAATTGCAGTTTGACTATCATAGATTAAACGAAAGTAAATTGTATGCTTGAATAGTGAATCTGCAAATATCTAATGATAGTTGATTATTCACCTATTTGATTTCTTTTTTCCATCAACAGGACATTATTGCTGCCGAGGGTATCAATACAAATGCAGTTCTTTCAGTAGTGTTTCACTCTTTACAGTCTTACTGGTCACTCAAAAAAAATCTCTCGCCAAACTCACAGACTCTCATATTTTCTTTTAATATACGTGATCATAACATTAGATGTTCCAATGCACTCGTTGCGAGTTTGACATTATTCGTAGGGATGAGCTTTTGATAACAGGATCAACAGATAAGGTACAATTAGTTTGAAACACCCACACGTATTGTATAGCAGTTGAAGTAGGTCATTATTGTGATATTGGTTCTATCCATTTCATTTTTTACAAAGACTGGTTCCAGTCATTGAGTTTTCGTAATGGTAAATCATGGCTCGGATATAATCCCCTCCTAATCGCATATTGGAATATAAGATACTTTTCTTGCTCTTATATGCCACTGGCTCGCTATCAAGTAAACTAATAGCAATAAGAAAAATAAAGTGTTGCTTCTTTTTTAAAGCTTATATAAATATATTTAAAGGATATTTTTCTTGACCTAGTAGTCTAATAATACCGTGGTTAGGACTCATCATTATGGGTTTGCTCCTTTGTTTGTAAACTCCGCAGACTGATATATGTCAAGGTAGTGAGGACGGAAGCTATGATTGCAGTCACTTTAAGAAAAACTATGGTTGGAGTCACACAATGAATGAACATGGTCAAGCGATTAGTTCTATTTGACATTTGCTTCTGGTGAATGCATGCTTATTTGACTTTTGCGGTCGAACTTGTGTCATTTTGTGTGCTTACCCTATTACTTCTCTGTCACTGTTATTATGATGGAGGATAACACACCATCTCGATCTAGAGCGACCGGTCAAGTAAGAGACATAACTAAGGGTTTAAGGATTTGAGAAGGCTTCTTGGTTATGGAAAATGATAATATATGGATGCTTTGCCTATATAGTCAGTATATCTCTATCAAATCATAACTAATTACCTGTTAACTAATAGGATGCTCGGGCCCATGGCAGTCAATCTGCATTCTGCAAAAGAATTTGTTGGTCCCTGGTTTTTTCCCTTTCCCTTCAAATGATCTTAGGCCCTAGAATCTGACAATGCCCACTAATCTATTTTTCTACTATTTTTATCACCAATCTATAAATAGGGAGATGAAGCTTTGTCAATTGATATATGTCTCTGTGTTCTCTCATCATGTTGTTTTGCCTCTTAGAGCATCCACTATGTGCAAAAAAGCACACCACAAGGCCTATGTGGCAAGCCTTATGGCTCACTTTATATATAGCTATCAGTAAGGTTCACCTTAAACTTAAGGTGTGCCACAAGCTTGTGGGTTGTCCATAAGAATTAAAATATTATTCCTATATTCTTCTATCTTGCATGATGTCTACTTTTAATGACATGTGGGTTCCACCTTATAACAAAGCACACCTTATACATTTAGACAATTCCATAAGCTATGTGGGTTCCAGCTTATTGCTAAAGTGCACCTAGTACATAGGTGATGCCCTTACATAGTTATTTACATTACCTGTTTGGTTGTGATGTATGCTTGCATCACTACGCCAGAACAACGTTCCAGTAACACGCTCTTGTGCTACTCTAGCATAGAAAAGGTGTTACTAAGGCTCGAAGTAACACATTTTTTATGTGTTGTTATATGTCGGGTTACAAGATGTTAACTGTTGTAGCACATACAAATTGTTACTACATGTGTTTAAAATTTTTACCACCGCAATGTAGCAATACAAACTATAAGTGTTACCGGAAGTTATAGTAACATGGTTTTGTGATTATAGCAACACGCTTCGTAACATGTTTTTCTGGGTGTAGAAACATAGTTTGTAACATTTTTTATTAAAAATAGTAACACAATTATTCAAAAATGCATGTGAGAACGGTCTGTAACAATTTTTCCTTATTGTAGTAACATAGTTTATACCATATTTCATTGTTGTGGCAACACAACAGTAACATCTTTTTTGATATATTGTAACATATATGGTGGTGTACCAAACCTAACAACACCTTTATCTAATTTTAGTAACACACCACAATGGGTAATAATGTTCAACATGCAATACTTTTCATCAAAACATAGAAATTTTAAAATAACAAAATAAAGGTTGATACAAGCATGCAGATGCATTGTATTAAGAATATAAAGACAACATGTTTCGTATCACATCATCGGATTCGTGACAATAAAAATAGAGAATAAACATATTAAAAAACAGTACAATTTTAATAGGAAACATTTCATATATTGCGAATTTTATTTCCCCCGCAGATATATGCTTCCTTTCCGATTAAATAGAGGAAAATTTCATATGCTTCCTTTCACTATGAAAGCATTTATTATAAAAAAAATTAAGACTTTAGTTTCGCAACCAACATAAAGATCAAGTTAAAACACGCAACGGCCGACAAGCCTTCACTGACCCGAAGATGGCGCTCGACGCGAAGAAGGTGGCGGCGACGGAGACGAGGTATAAACCTATGGATAGGTGGGGGGCGGATGACAATGGATACTTGATACCCGCAAAACCGACGGGTACCCACACTAAATAAGGAGGGTTTGGTGGTGATCTGCACCCATGGATCTGCTTAGCAGTAAAGATCCAGACCCGCCGGGTCTTGCAGAGGCATGTATGGGGGTGCCAAACCCGAACATGTGAACCAACGTTCCACCCCCACTGCGTATGTATCAATTTTATATTAAGCGCGACATCCTCTCTATGGGGCAAGCTTTGAGCTAGATTTCAGCCATGTTTCTACCATGTGCGGCGATGGCGACGGGTACCCGTTGGATCCCGTGAACCCGGCAGGTGGCGGGTCTGGTGGAAATCTAGACCCGACGGTGTGCATCGGGGCAGGTGTCGGGGGCTAGAAGAAGGGACATGTGTGGTTATGGGCGGTGCAACTAAGACCTAAATTCTAGCTGTAACCAGGATGACCTGATCCGATCGCTTCACCTAAGAATCTAGGGTTCGACGGTCTTCAACGTGTCTTGATCCCCAAGTCGTTGCGCTCAGGCCTTTCCATGGCCAGACCATCCTAGGTGGGCCACCCTGAGTCATCCACCTCTTCTCTTTGTGGGCCTAGTGGAACGGTTATATGTGATGTAATTAACCTTTTCATCTTTTACTGTTTTTCTCTTTATCCTATAATAGAGCTTGTAACACCTCGTTCCAACCATAACTATGTGTTACCCTCAGGAAAGTTTGCAACATAATTCCACCAACCAGATTTATATGTTACAACGCCAATATTGGTGTAACACAAGCCCACCTTCACATATTTATGTGTTACAGTGTCAATGGATTTGTAACACTGTATTGGTCCTTGAATAATATGTGCTACTGTGTATGGTTGTATCACAAATGATGTGTTACTGTTATTTTATTTGTAAAATAACTTTCCACGTGTTACAAGTATATGTTACTTCAACTATGTTTTGTTGTAGTGCATCTAGATTGACCATTTTAGATGTTTTATTTAATGTTCTAGACAATAAAATTCAGTTGGTGGAAGGCATGTACAAACACATAAGATTGTTTTTAGAATAGAAATTGAGTGTACGATCTACCTTTCGGTGCATTTTCTACATCCTACTAACGAATTAACTAAGTTGTACAAAATCCAGAGCCGATCCGGCGATAGAGAAATTCAATATAGTAGATGAGGTAGAATTGTTGCTATAGGATCAAGGTTTTTTTTTTCCAAATTATGTTCATATGCTAAAAAAGAAACTAAATTACGTGTGCTCTATATATTTAGGAATACCGTAGACACCAAATCCTAAATAAGGCATTACATATAGATACAGACACATTTATAGCCTAGAAAGTCGTTGTTTTCACAAAGTAATCTATTATTTATGGGTGCACGAATGCCACCTTTATTGACACATCAAAACCAGTACGATAGTTCCACTGAAATGATTTTATATTGTATCTTCTATGAAATATCAAAGAAATAGAAATCGGCGATCAACACATGATGAAGTAAAAAAACACCACATGACGGTTGTATGTACTCCATAATTGATCTCTTTTCGAAAGTGGACCATATTAAACCTCTTTATTGTAGAGCATAGCTGATTTTTATCTAGATGTCGAATGTAATAATTTTGTTAAGTTTTGAGTGAATGATCGGTCTTTGCAATACCAACATATTCTCATTATATAGATGTTGACTTGAAGTTTGGTTTTGTTAATGTCTCTCACTAGAGATTTAATTTTTTTTTATTTTCTTGTGCCTTAACAGACTATATAATGGATTTGGAGCACTAAAACTTCTTTTGAAGGTTTGTCTCCGTGGATGCGTAAATACTTTCCTGCAACCTGCTACAAGAGTTTTCATATATAGTTACATTGCAGAACATCTTTCGGTGTGTAGTTCGTTTCCTGAAGTATGCTTAATTAGTTGCTATTTGTTTCTCGCTTTTTTGTATGCAGGTTGCGGTGCAGAGATGCTCATTGGCTTTCTTCGGTTCATCGGTGATGATTTTGTCCCCTTTCTTGTCGTGCCCTAGTGTCTCTTATATCCGCAACTTTCTTCTTTGGGCGACTCACTAGAAAATTATATGATCAGTAGAAGATGCAAACCATGATCCGAAATATTTCGACCTTCTCTCTATAGACTTAATCAGATTTAGGTAGGAGAGAAAAAATAAGCTTGCTAAAGTATGGTCATGTCTATATATTTTCCTGACAGTTTTTCTTCAGCAAAACAATGTCTTATTGTGACTATGAAAACAAAACTATATGCTATAAAAGGCTGCAACTAGCTAGAATGTGCTCTTTTCTTTCTGTTTTATGCGCTTAATGGCCATACAATTATATATTGTCTCCACCTATAGACCTTCAAAAAAGAATACCGCAAATTGTCTCCACCTACATACCTTCAAAACGAATACGAGCACTTGACTAGGGGGGGAACTGAACTTTTGGGTCATGTTGGAAAAGGACAAAATTCTTAAAACGTGTTTTGTTTAGTTCACATACAAATAGATTGCTGAAATTTTTAAGCAGAGCATGGGTGGACTCACTTTCTAACCTCATCTTCACATGCAAATTTTCTTTGTAGGCTTGGCAATCTGTACACATTTCAAGGAAAACATGCTTCAGCAGGTGTACACATCGTTGTATCAGATATACACTGTTAAGAAGGACCTAGCCAGTTCCATGGATGCATCACGATGGTGATTCTCGCAGAAGTCATCTTCGAGTATACATAGTGAGAACTTTATGTGGCAGGACTAGGCACACAGATTACTGCGCGACCAACGTGGCACGAGATGTCTTGCTGTTTTTGGCTTTACCACCAGAGCATCATCGCCGTTAAACACCTTAACCCCGGCGCTATGGTTCCAGATGTTAGAGAATAAAGCATGTAATAATCGCACCAGAAGCTAGCTTTATAAAGACACATTATAAGCAACCAATCAATATGACAATAAGCTGCATGACACGTATGAAAATCTGAGGGAAACCATTGAAAGCGCATGGTTCCCCATATGTGGTTTTGGTACTTAATGACAATCCTTATGGACTAATGTTTGCATTGAGTTATCCTTGTAGATCTTGTCCATAGGAAATAATGGAGTTCATGTGTTGAACTCTATTAGCTTCCGTAATGGCCATTGTTATATGTAAGGATTTATATGAAGAATGTTTCTTGGTTTGAGTTGAGCTTATTGCTAGTGTGTCTTGAAGAAAAGGATTAGGTGATCTTTCATTATCATCTTCAAGACATCATCATTTGAAGTAAGAAGCAAAGATACAAGATTGATCAAGCAAGCGATCAACACTCAAAGCTACAATTTGTACCAAGTGGGATTGTGTATCTCATGGTATGGTAAGCAATTGTAAATATAGCTTTGTGAACTAACCCATGATATGTGTGTGTGGCATTTCTATGTGTGGTTAGGTATCTTTCCATGGGCATGAACCAAAAGGAAGATTTCATATAGCCCATGGTCCATGTCGTTGTCAAGCGGTGTTCGTCATCTAGCTTGACGTGGAAGCTCAAGTGAAGCATCTAGAAGATATCCTATGCTTGATGCTTGCCACCCTTTTGGAGATTGTGTCCTTGTGAATATTTGCCGAGAAGGGTCTCTCCCATAATGGTGTATGGGGGAGCTAGTATCTCACATAATGGTGTATGGGGGAGCAACTTATAAGTCTTCATCAAGCGGAGCTTGTGCTAGCAAGCGCAATCAAGAAAGAAGATCCAACTTGAGAGAGTCAAGATCGTCATCATCTAGGTCAAGTGGAATGCTCAAGGCAAAGGTATAATCTTGATAGGTTTTCTATTTTACCGGTCTCGTGTCTTCGGGAGACCGGGTTATAGGATAGATACTCCTACTATCAAGAGGGGCTCTCAAGTGAGTAACGTGATCGAATTGTTGTGGAGAGCTCAAACCTTTGCATAATTTGCATATCATCTTTCTTGGTTCTTATTTGGATTTTGTATCCTTTGGGTTCTAGTGCTTGTCGTGATCTTCATGGCAAGCCAAGGTTTATCGAAAACGGTTTTGGTAAGAAAAACTTGTTGCGATTTCGGTGGTGAAAATATCCGGTTCAGCTTTGAGAATGTTTCCACACCTTACATGTGTGGTAACTGTTGGGAATATGCCCTAGAGGCAATCATGTATGATGTAATTCCCACTGTATTCATAAAGTTATTAAGTTGTCCTTGTTTTGAACATCTGATATATGTCATTGAATATGTGATTCGATTGTGGAACTATATATTCATGTTGTTCATACTAGATTGTCCTTGGTCATTTAGGTTGTGCTGGACACACACCTGTAACATCCAAGTATGAAAACTACCTAGTGTTTCTGTTCCTTGTTTAATTTATGCAATGCATCATGGCATCATCCTCATTTTATTTTCTGTTGCATTGTTTTCTTAATGAAATTCAATCTTAATCAACCTTTGTTTTCACACTTGTCTGTTACAATCTTTTCAAATAAAGAATTGCAAATCAAAAACATCAATTGCTTCCAATTATTTCATATTGGATCAACTATTAAATTGTTGCTTAATTCAATCAATCACTTTAATCAATTAATTTCAAATCATTTCCAAATTCAAACCATTTCTCAAAATCATTAATCTTTTGAATCCATGAAGTTCACCACTATTTGGAATTCCTTAAATCATTCTAAACCCTAGGGGAAACCCTATTGAAATTGCTTTGTTTTCCTAATATTAATGAATATTGCAAATTTCAATCAATTTGGTTTGTTTTTCAAACAGCACCCAAGTTGAGTCATAACCACTTTATAAACATTATCAATTCAATCAACTAATTTAAATCTTTTAATTCTTAGGGGCTACCCTATCATAATGCTTTTATTTCATAAGGTTTGCTTAATATGAAAATTCATTCAAATTTGGTTGCTATTGGACTAACAATGCTAACCTAATTTTTCTATAATTTTAACCAAGGTAAAACCTACCTTTCCCTTCCAAAACCAAGCAATACAAAAAAAAACAGAACAGCTAATAATAATAAAAAAGAAAAAAACGTTTCAACCAGGGGGGGAGAAAGCCCAGCCCACTTCCACCTTGTGGCCCGATAACCCCCTCTTCTCCGCTTGTCGTCTTCCTCCTAGCGTACGAACACAGGCACCACCACACGATCATCCTGTCCCCTCCTTGATTCGCTGCCGTACATGGCCCCTCTCTCCATAAGTATCTCTCCTCTGCTAGCAAGCCCTAGCCCCTCTCCTCTAGCCTAGCGCCGCCGTTTCTCCTCTCATCTTCCCCAACCGAACCTCTCTCTGTACCTCTGAAACAACCGAACGCCACCACCTCTTTCTCCGGTGGTCGCCGGCGACGAGGGCACCATCCGCGCGAGCCAACGCCGGGAATCGGTTCCCCTCGCAGCCGGCTACCTCCTCGACACCGCGGCTACCGCCGGGAGCCACTACGCCGTCCGCGCCGTCCGGAGTTGATCACCGCTGCCACTGCCGTTTCTCACGGTCGAGGTCATCTGCACGCTCGGTCGCCTGCCCCTCCTCGCCCCCCTCGCTGTGAGCGCCCCTCATTTCCCTCGCATCTCTCCCTCCCTTGTTCCTCTGCGCTGCACGCAGCGTACGCGTGCACCGGCCGCGCGCATCCGGGTCGCCGGAGGCCACGACTCCCGTCGATCGATCCCTGTCGCTGACCTGCACGCACAGAAAAAAGTTCAGAGAACTTACCTGTCGAACTTTACACGATAACCTGTTTCGCTGCTACTGCTAACCACAAACTTGAGCAGGCCGCAGTGGCAACGCTGCATCCGCGCGACCCGTAGGTAGTGGGTTCGATCCCCCACTCCGCGGTTTAGGCCCCCTTTTGGTTATTTTTCCCACACGACACCCTAGGGCCCACCCGTCAGCGAGTCGCTGCGCCACCTCATCTTCTAACCGCGCCACGCTGGCCAGGCCCACAGGGCAGTGGCTGGGGTTAGACCCCGTTGCTGTAACAAAAGAAATAAAACTTTTCTGTTTAATTTCTATTTTCTTTTAATTGGCAGAATAAACAATAAACTTTAAAAATCAATAACTTTTAATCTATAAGTCTAAAAAATAAAACTTGTATATGTTTTCTGTTCAAAATTTAATAATCTTTCCAATTATTCCATTTGTGTTCTGTTTTGAAATTTCAAAAGTCATTTAAAATTCAAATTTGAATAATTCAAATGTAATTTGCAATAATTCATAAACAGTTCATACTAATTCCAAATAAGGCAAATAAAATATGTTTTTCATACCATTTTGAATATCCTATTCAAATATAAAATTTGTTTCATTGTTTGAATAATTTAAATTGCCTAAATAATTTAATACTTGTTTAATTCAATTAAATTTGATAAAATCATAACTTGCTTAATATAAAATATTTTTGAACATGCAAAATATGTTTTCAAACCATCAAAGTGTGAACTTTTCAAATATGAACTTGAATTTATGATTTGAGCAAATAAAATTCAAATAATATCCAAACTTGTTTTAAATTCAATTAAAACTTGTTTAATATTGTTTAATTCATAATAAATTCATCCTAATTCAAATTTCAATATGTGAAACATGTAATCCAACTAAAATTTGATGTTCTTCTCAAATATAAATTTTGTTAATTGTTTTGCACACTTTAAATTGGTGAAAACAATAATTGTATGTGTGGCATGTTTAAGTAACCAAATTTTCTAAACTTAATAAATAAGTTCTAAACTTGTTTTATTCCATTTTCCTTTGCATCTATTATTGTTATTTGTTGTTATCTTTTCATCATCATCATGCATGCATCATGATAACAACTATCACATAATAATTAATTGTAAATCATTTGTTCCACTTATTCCAATGGATCCTTTTCCATATGCAACCCTTGCATATGGGTCCATTTAAATTGTGTTATCATGTTAGCTAATTTATTTTGATGCAACCATTAACTTGTCATGCATCATATTGATTGTGCACAATGCCATGGCAATGATTGTTTACATTCCTGTTTTGTTTGTTGCTTCTTCTCGAATAGACGACGACGTTGAGACAGACGACCTTTACAGCACCCCTTCTGAGGATCTAGCTCAGTACCCAGCTGTTGAGTTTGCAGGCAAGTTATCACTCACATGAACCATTGTGTTCCTTTCAACTCTGGTTACCGATACTTTCCGTTGTCTATATCTTGCTAGCCTTAGTGGTAGATGTTTCTGTTACGAACCTATCACATGAATCCTTTAACCCTGATATTGCCTCATCACCCCTCCTACAACCCATTGATTGAGCCAGTGTCTTACTAGCATGCTTAGGTTGTTTTGCTCGAGTCTGTTACCCGTTACTTTTCAGTTACTATATCTTTATTATGTTCTGGGGGCTAGATGTTTAATCAATCAATCAATCATGCTAATGTATTACTGTTAATAATAATTTGATGATAAGGCACCGGCAGGAGGCCCTGTGCGGTTTTGAGGCCTGCTAGTGTCGACCCTAATAGGAAAAGGGTCTTGTCTACTGATCCATGATGAGCGCACTACCCGCATGTGGGAAGCGAGTATGGGCGCCCCCCTCAATTTGATTCGATTCGCATCTCGTCCAAATCATCTCATTTAGTTCGTGCTTTCTATTTGCCGCATGCATGTTTTTGCGAGCCCAGCGCAGGGTGGAACTTTTGTAGTCGGCATATAGGGGGACACGTTCTTAGAGTGCTATGAGGGTCCATTTTCTTCTGGGCTCGATTAGCCGTGCGCCCAAGGTGCTTTGGGCTTGATGAGGAGAAGAGTTGAGTTGTGTTGAGTGCCCCGCTTGGTGGGAGGCATCCCATCTGGCGGGTTATTCATACGTGTACGGCCAAATTGGTGCAACCCTGCAGGGATAATCTTCTCGAGAAGCCGTGTTTTCCGCGGTTATGGATTACTTGGTGAAAGTACTGGCTAACAAGTACTCAGGACAACTTAAACCTAATGATTCATAATCTCACACCCCATGATTACAATTTGACTAGTAATAGGATTATTGTCACAATAACTTGTTACATCTTTAATCCAACTGTGTGAGTTATCCTCGGATTGCTTCTTTGGATAAGGGGCGAGATCCAGGATGGGTTTGTTTGAAGTTATCTTTCAGTTGGTTACAACCCTCGTTCTTATCCCCTTTCTGATAGTTGGAATTGATAGAATCTCTGTAGTTGGTTAGCGCAGCCAGTTGCAGCATCTTATATAATCCCTTCTTTCCGTTGAACCCAAAGTCATCTGTGCTTGTGTTGACGGGCTGTACTTTGGTGAACTGTGAGTCTTGCTTGCCAGTACTTGGATGTACTGACCCCGTTGGGGCTGTGGTTTACGCAGACTACGACTACGGCTACGATGACCACCAGGATGGCTACTTCGTGGAGTTTGACGAGACTGCAGACGAGTAGTTAGCTGGACCAGGGCTGGATCCAGGACCTACGTGGATGGGCTTCGTCTTCTTTATTTTCTCCGGCTTCTTAAGCCTGTTGGATTTGTCTGTACCCAGACACCTTTGATTGCTTCCGCTGATGTAATGAATGCTATGTTGGGACATGTGTCCTCTGGATGATTGTATTTGCCATCTCTGCCTTAGTGAAGGCCATTTGCAACCTTATTTCAATCTTTTGTGTCTTAGAGATAAGTTGTGATCATCATTCGTTCAAAGCTGTTGACGTACCGTGTGTGATTGATATGAAGTACGTCGACAGTAGTGCCTATGACTTCTAGTGGATAGTTTACATCGACGGTGGAATAGCAGGGCTTGTGTTGTCGCGCATAAGCGCAGGCCTACCAGGAAGCTGGGACGTGGGAGCAGTTATGCCCCATAATCCAAGCACCTGCTATCCAGTTCGTACGATGAGTATCCCTTAGAAGCCAGGGTGCGACAAATGGTATCAGAGCCTGTCTGCCTGTAGGATCCCTTTTTACTGGTCGCAGTTGAGTCTAGAAACTATTTTGTAGCTATATAGGAAAAATGAAACGTGAGAGTAGGAATTCTGCCATTTTTCTTCTTTCCCCACCCACCCACCCTTTTCTGGTAAGGAAGTGCAACGTTGTTTTCTGTTCTCACCTAAACTTTCAAGTTAGGATTTCACGTGTTTTGGGTTCTCCATAGTACCTCAGGACTTTTGGTCTCGTTTTCCCGATGTTGCTTCAATATCATGTTCTTTTCAACATCCTTATTGTCCGTTGAACCTTGTTGTTGTTTTCCACATCCTTGTTCTTCTACCGGAGTCTAATCAAAACCTCCCAAATCATCTGCAGATGGATCTCAGGTTCTACCCGCAGGTAGTTCGGATGACTCGCTGTGAGAGCACCGCCGGTTATCCGGAGATGCTGAGAGACATGGTTACCTATCTGGGGTTCCGTTGGGCACCAGAGTACCAGGTCTACGAGCAGCAGCGAGAGTTTGACCAGACCTGCTACCGGGCTATCGTCTACATTCTGTCGGATGATGGCAGGAGCATTGCCCACCGCTACGAGGCAGTAGGTTCCACAGTGGATATGGCCGTGCAGCAGGCAGCGTACGTGAGTCTCACCGTTCTCCGGGCTGACTACTGGGGGTTTGATGATTCCATCTATCGTCACATCCCCCGTGGTTACATCACGGCAGCGGGAGTTCACTTGACTGTCCACCGCGACCTGGATACCTACGAGTCTGATAGCTCCAGGCTGCACACCACTGCCCAGTTCGTGAGGCACAGTGACGCAGTTGCTTCCACACTATCTCAGGAGTTAGCCTCAGTCAGGGAGCAGCTCCACCTTGCTCTCACCCGTCTGGCGACGTACACCACAGACTTTGTTGGAGACGAGCGCTTTGCACGTATCGTTCAGACAGCTGGGTTACCGCTGCCAGATGCTGGAGGTTACGAGCCGATCAGAGGCCCACTTCTCGACCTCGGAGCTGGTTACACAGGGATTCCCCGCTATGGAGCACAGGGAGACGACGCTTTCTACTTCACCACACCGAGGGTTGCTCTCAGGGCAGTCCCGCTCTACAGGGATCGTCGTGATACCTACTTCCGTGGGGTTCCTCCTCACCGTATCTCTAGTCGTACTACTCACCGCCGTCCTGCGTGATGAGCATGGGAGTATCGATGTATCCGTTCCTAGCTATGTTTAGTTATCCTTGTCTTTCGAACCATGTGTTGGTCTGTTAGATATTCTGATGTATTTGAACATGTGATGATGTACCTGTTGGTTATCTATTCATGCGTCGGAATAATCTATCTTTCGGTTACCAAGTCTATCCTGTTCTATTGTTGTGCTAAAATGCATTTCTGTTCAGGATGCCTCCAACCAGGAACAACCCGCCTCCGCCACCACCAATGGGGGAACTGTTAGCTCAGATGACCCAAGTGGTGACACAGATGGCCCAGATCCAGGCTAACCAGCACCACAACCAGAATGCTCCGCGAGTCAGCATTAAGGAGTTTCTGAGCGTGGGGCCGAGAGCTTTCGTGGCAACACGTGAGCCTCTGGATGCTGATGACTGGATCAGGGAGATCAACAGGGCTCTGGAGATTGCTCATGTTGCTGAGGAAGATAAGGTCAAGTATGCCACCTACCTACTGAAGGGTCAGGCAGCTACTTGGTGGGAGAACTACCAGACCATGAGAGCTGGCTATCCTATCACCTGGGGATGTTTCAAGGATGCCTTCCTGAAGCACCACATCCCGGATGGTCTCATGGAAAGGATGCGTGAGGAATTCTGCTCTCTCAGACAGGGCAAGCTGGACGTCCTCGGCTACCAGAACGAGTTCAATCGTCTCGCTCGGTACGCTGGTGACGAAGTGTCCACTGAAGCCAAGAAGATGGCAAGGTTCCGCCGAGGTTTTAACCCGGAACTGAAGTACGCTCTCACCAACATCAAGTGCAAGGACTTCGTAGAGCTCGTGAACACCGCGCTCAATGAGGAGAATGGGCGCAAGGCGTTCGAAGAGTCCCGCAAGCACTCGCGTGAGGGTGGTTCCTCCTCCAACATGACCACCCCTCCGCAGAAGCGCCGCATCTGGGTGCCAAATGGTGCTGTCACTCGGGCTCCAAATGCCCAAGCTTCTCCAGGCTTTGGTCCCCGCCCACCCAACCCATCTCAGATGCAGGGTCAGAGGATTCCAATGGGGCAGCCAAGGCCAGGTCCTTCTCGTGTCGTCACTTGCTACAAGTGCAAGGATACTGGACACTATGCTGATAAGTGCACTCAGAAGCAGCTACCACTACCTCCTCGCCCCAACACCAACCAGGCAATGGTTCGTGCTCCCCCGGCTAAAGCCTTCAACTCCAACAACAGGCCTGTCGGGAGGACCGCGAGGGTGAACCATATCAAGGCCGACAAAGCTGAGGAAGCTGCTGACGTCGTTCTCGGTATATTACTCGTAAACTCTATTCCAGCTAAAGTGTTGTTTGATACTGGAGCATCGCATTCCTTTGTGTCAAAGATTTTTGCCAAAGCATACAACCTAGTTCTGGTTCCGCTAAGCAATCAAATGACTGTTCACTCTCCGGGACCGCAAATGTTGACTTCCAAGATAAGCATGGACAATGAGATCCTAATTGGAGGTCGCATATTCCTTGCTTCACTCATGTTGCTGGGAAATTCTGACATTGATGTCATTCTGGGTATGGATTGGTTGAAGACCCACAAAGCTAAAATTGACTGTGCTCAAAAGTCAATAACTCTCTCCCACAGTTCAGGCCAGAAAGTCTATTCTCCATATGGATCAAGTTCTGTTCAGCTGTTCAACCTCGATGCCAAACCCCTTCCTGCAATTGAAAATGTTCCGGTGGTTTGTGAATTCCCTGACGTCTTTCCAGAAGAGTTGCCAGGGATGCCTCCGGATAGAGCAGTTGAGTTCGTGATCGAGCTTGAGCCAGGTACTGCACCAATCTCTAAGCATCCATACAAGATAGGTCCTCCTGAACTGAAATTGTTGAAGGAGCAAATCGATATGTACATGGAGAAAGGTTACATTCAGCCTAGTTCCTCCGCTTGGGGTTGCCCAACTCTGGTTGTTGCCAAGAAGGATCAAACAAAAAGACTCGTGGTTGACTATCGTCCTCTCAACGAGAAAACCATCAAGAACAAGTATCCAATTCCTCGTATCGATGATCTTTTTGATCAACTTGCTGGAGCCTCAATATTCTCAAAGTTGGACTTGAGGATGGGTTACCATCAGATAAAGATCAGAAAGGAAGATATTCCTAAGACAGCTTTCACCACTCGTTACGGTCTATATGAATACACCGTCATGTCCTTTGGTCTCACCAATGCACCGGCAACGTTCTCAAGACTCATGAATTCTGTCTTCCACGAATACCTCGACAAGTTCGTTGTGGTATATCTTGATGACATTCTAGTCTACTCAAAATCCGAGGAAGAGCATGGAGAACACCTTCGTCTCACTCTCATGAAACTTCGCGAGCATCGTTTGTATGCCAAGTTTTCCAAATGTGAGTTCTGGATTCCAGAAGTTGCATATGTTGGTCATATCATCTCTGCCAAAGGCATTGCCATTGATCCTGAAAAGGTTAAGGCAATTGTTGATTGGAAACCCCCTAAGACGGTGAAGCAAGTCAGAAGTTTTCTTGGCTTGGCTAGCTATTGCCGTCGTTTCGTCCAAAACTTTTCCAAGATTGCCAAACCTCTCACTGATCTCACAAAGAAGGACAAAAAGTTCGTTTGGACTCCACAATGTGATGAGAGTTTCAACCTCCTGAAGACTAAACTCACTTCCACCCCTGTTCTAGTTCGCCCAGATACTACCAAACCTTTCGAGATATTCTGTGATGCATCTCTCCAAGGCCTAGGAGCAGTTCTTATGCAAGAACGTCAAGTTGTGGCTTATGCTTCACGTCAGTTGAACCCACATGAGCAAAACTATCCCACTCATGATCTTGAACTTGCAGCAGTTGTGTTTGCCCTCAAGAAATGGAGACAATACTTGTTGGGTAACAAAACTGAAATCTTTTCCGATCATAAGAGTCTGAAATACATCTTCACTCAGCCAGATCTGAACCTCAGGCAAAGGAGATGGATTGAGAAGATTAAAGACTTTGATCTCACCATTTCTTACACTCCAGGCAAGGCTAATGTTATGCCGATGCTCTCAGTCGCAAATCCTATTGCAATAATCTCATGATCATGGAAAGCCAACCTCCACTTCATGAAGAATTCCAGAAGTTGAACCTTGGTCTTGTCCCTGAAGGATACCTGGCTAGCTTGACAGCCAGCCCAACTCTCGAGGACAAGATTCGTTCTGAACAACTTCGTGATACAGAAATCAAGAAGATTGTAGAGCACATCAAAGAGGGCAGTGATAAATTCAAGTCCTTCTCAATTGATGACAAGGGAACTGTGTTCTTTGAAGGACGCATTGCAGTTCCTCAGATTCAAAGTCTCAAGGATATCATTCTCAAGGAGGCTCATGAAACTCCTCTATCCATTCACCCTGGAAGTACAAAGATGTACCAGGATCTCAAGACTCTGTATTGGTGGTCTGGCATGAAACGTGAAATTGCTCAATACGTTTCTGAATGCGACGTTTGTCAACGTGTTAAAGCAGTCCATCAGAAAACAGCCGGTCTTCTCCAACCTCTGAAAATTCCTGAGTGGAAGTGGGACATGATTGAAATGGACTTCGTTACTGGGTTTCCAAAGTCCAAAAAGGGCAACGATGCAATCTTCGTTGTTATTGATCGTCTCACTAAGGTAGCTCACTTCTATGCTGTAAAGGAAACTATCTCAGCTAGCCAGTTAGCAGAGCTCCACACAGCAAAGGTTGTTCCCCTTCATGGTGTTCCATTGGAAATAAGCTCAGACCGTGGAAGTATTTTCACTTCTCATTTCTGGAAGAGTTTTCAAGAAGCATTGGGCACCAAACTTCTGTTCAGCACAGCTTATCACCCTCAGTCTCAGGGGCAAGTCGAAAGAGTCAATCAGATTCTCGAGGATATGCTCAGAGCATGTGGTCTCTCCTTTGGCATGAAATGGGAGGATTGCCTTCCATATGCTGAATTCTCCTACAACAACAGCTACCAGGCAAGCCTAGGCATGGCACCATTTGAGGCATTGTATGGTCGCAGATGCAGGAGTCCAATCAATTGGTCTGGAGCTGGTGAACGTTCGCTCTTGGGCCCTGACATTGTTAAGGAAGCCGAGGAGAAAGTTCGTATCATTCGTGACAATCTCAGGATTGCTCAGTCTCGTCAGAAGAGCTATTATGATAGCAAGCACATGGATATGATCTATGCACCTGGTGATAAGGCATATCTCCGTGTAACTCCACTCAGAGGCACTCATCGTTTTGGTGTGAAAGGAAAGCTTGCACCAAGATACATTGGTCCTTTCAACATCCTCTCAAGACGTGCAGAAAATGCTTATCGTCTTGAACTTCCAGAAAAACTATCCAAAGTGCACGATGTGTTCCACGTGTCACAGCTCAAGAAGTGTTTCAAAGATCCAGATCGTGCAGTTGATCATGATTCCATTGAACTGCAAGATGATCTATCTTATGAGGAGCACCCTATTCGTATTCTCGATGAGACCGAGCGTAAGACTCGCAACAAGAGCACCAAGTTCTTGAAAGTCCAATGGTCGCATCATTCCGATAAAGAGGCAACGTGGGAGACCGAAGAGGATCTTCGCAAGAAGTATCCGGACCTTTTCACATCTCAGTAAGGAATCTCGAGGCGCGATTCCTTCAAGGGGGGCGTTTTGTAACATCCAAGTATGAAAACTACCTAGTGTTTCTGTTCCTTGTTTAATTTATGCAATGCATCATGGCATCATCCTCATTTTATTTTCTGTTGCATTGTTTTCTTAATGAAATTCAATCTTAATCAACCTTTGTTTTCACACTTGTCTGTTACAGTCTTTTCAAATAAAGAATTGCAAATCAAAAACATCAATTGCTTCCAATTATTTCATATTGGATCAACTATTAAATTGTTGCTTAATTCAATCAATCACTTTAATCAATTAATTTCAAATCATTTCCAAATTCAAACCATTTCTCAAAATCATTAATCTTTTGAATCCATGAAGTTCACCACTATTTGGAATTCCTTAAATCATTCTAAACCCTAGGGGAAACCCTATTGAAATTGCTTTGTTTTCCTAATATTAATGAATATTGCAAATTTCAATCAATTTGGTTTGTTTTTCATACAGCACCCAAGTTGAGTCATAACCACTTTATAAACATTATCAATTCAATCAACTAATTTAAATCTTTTAATTCTTAGGGGCTACCCTATCATAATGCTTTTATTTCATAAGGTTTGCTTAATATGAAAATTCATTCAAATTTGGTTGCTATTGGACTAACAATGCTAACCTAATTTTTCTATAATTTTAACCAAGGTAAAACCTACCTTTCCCTTCCAAAACCAAGCAATACAAAAAAAAACAGAACAACTAATAATAAAAAAAAAGAGAAAAAAAGTTTCAACCAGGGGGGGGGAGCAAGCCCATCCCACTTCCACCTTGTGGCCCGATAACCCCCTCTTCTCCGCTTGTCGTCTTCCTCCTAGCGTACGAACACAGGCACCACCACACGATCATCATGTCCCCTTCTTGATTCGCTGCCGTACATGGCCCCTCTCTCCATAAGTATCTCTCCTCTACTAGCAAGCCCTAGCCCCTCTCCTCTAGCCTAGCGCCGCCGTTTCTCCTCTCATCTTCCCCAACCGAACCTCTCTCTGTACCTCTGAAACAACCGAACGCCACCACCTCTTTCTCCGGTGGTCGCCGGCGACGAGGGCACCATCCGCGCGAGCCAACGCCGGGAATCGGTTCCCCTCGCAGCCGGCTACCTCCTCGACACCGCGGCTACCGCCGGGAGCCACTACGCCGTCCGCGCCGTCCGGAGTTGATCGCCGCTGCCACTGCCGTTTCTCACGGTCGAGGTCATCTGCACGCTCGGTCGCCTGCCCCTCCTCGCCCCCCTCGCTGTGAGCGCCCCTCCTTTCCCTTGCATCTCTCCCTCCCTTGTTCCTCTGCGCTGCACGCAGCGTACGCGTGCACCGGCCGCGCGCATCCGGGTCGCCGGAGGCCACGACTCCCGTCGATCGATCCCTGTCGCTGACCTGCACGCAGAGAAAAAAGTTCAGAGAACTTACCTGTCGAACTTTACACGATAACCTGTTTCGCTGCTACTGCTAACCACAAACTTGAGCAGGCCGCAGTGGCAACGCTGCATCCGCGCGACCCGTAGGTAGTGGGTTCGATCCCCCACTCCGCGGTTTAGGCCCCCTTTTGGTTATTTTTCCCACACGACACCCTAGGGCCCACCCGTCAGCGAGTCGCTGCGCCACCTCATCTTCTAACCGCGCCACGCTGGCCAGGCCCACAGGGCAGTGGCTGGGGTTAGACCCCGTTGCTGTAACAAAAGAAATAAAACTTTTCTGTTTAATTTCTATTTTCTTTTAATTGGCAGAATAAACAATAAACTTTAAAAATCAATAACTTTTAATCTATAAGTCTAAAAAATAAAACTTGTATATGTTTTCTGTTCAAAATTTAATAATCTTTCCAATTATTCCATTTGTGTTCTGTTTTGAAATTTCAAAAGTCATTTAAAATTCAAATTTGAATAATTCAAATGTAATTTGCAATAATTCATAAACAGTTCATACTAATTCCAAATAAGGCAAATAAAATATGTTTTTCATACCATTTTGAATATCCTATTCAAATATAAAATTTGTTTCATTGTTTGAATAATTTAAATTGCCTAAATAATTTAATACTTGTTTAATTCAATTAAATTTGATAAAATCATAACTTGCTTAATATAAAATATTTTTGAACATGCAAAATATGTTTTCAAACCATCAAAGTGTGAACTTTTCAAATATGAACTTGAATTTATGATTTGAGCAAATAAAATTCAAATAATATCCAAACTTGTTTTAAATTCAATTAAAACTTGTTTAATATTGTTTAATTCATAATAAATTCATCCTAATTCAAATTTTAATATGTGAAACATGTAATCCAACTAAAATTTGATGTTCTTCTCAAATATAAATTTTGTTAATTGTTTTGCACACTTTAAATTGGTGAAAACAATAATTGTATGTGTGGCATGTTTAAGTAACCAAATTTTCTAAACTTAATAAATAAGTTCTAAACTTGTTTTATTCCATTTTCCTTTGCATCTATTATTGTTATTTGTTGTTATCTTGTCATCATCATCATGCATGCATCATGATAACAACTATCACATAATAATTAATTGTAAATCATTTGTTCCACTTATTCCAATGGATCCTTTTCCATATGCAACCCTTGCATATGGGTCCATTTAAATTGTGTTATCATGTTAGCTAATTTATTTTGATGCAACAATTAACTTGTCATGCATCATATTGATTGTGCACAATGCCATGGCAATGATTGTTTACATTCCTGTTTTGTTTGTTGCTTCTTCTCGAATAGACGACGACGTTGAGACAGACGACCTTTACAGCACCCCTTCTGAGGATCTAGCTCAGTACCCAGCTGTTGAGTTTGCAGGCAAGTTATCACTCACATGAACCATTGTGTTCCTTTCAACTCTGGTTACCGATACTTTCCGTTGTCTATATCTTGCTAGCCTTAGTGGTAGATGTTTCTGTTACGAACCTATCACATGAATCCTTTAACCCTGATATTGCCTCATCACCCCTCCTACAACCCATTGATTGAGCCAGTGTCTTACTAGCATGCTTAGGTTGTTTTGCTCGAGTCTGTTACCCGTTACTTTCAGTTACTATATCTTTATTATGTTCTGGGGGCTAGATGTTTAATCAATCAATCAATCATGCTAATGTATTACTGTTAATAATAATTTGATGATAAGGCACCGGCAGGAGGCCCTGTGCGGTTTTGAGGCCTGCTAGTGTCGACCCTAATAGGAAAAGGGTCTTGTCTACTGATCCATGATGAGCGCACTACCCGCATGTGGGAAGCGAGTATGGGCGCCCCCCTCAATTTGATTCGATTCGCATCTCGTCCAAATCATCTCATTTAGTTCGTGCTTTCTATTTGCCGCATGCATGTTTTTGCGAGCCCAGCGCAGGGTGGAACTTTTGTAGTCGGCATATAGGGGGACACGTTCTTAGAGTGCTATGAGGGTCCATTTTCTTCTGGGCTCGATTAGCCGTGCGCCCAAGGTGCTTTGGGCTTGATGAGGAGAAGAGTTGAGTTGTGTTGAGTGCCCCGCTTGGTGGGAGGCATCCCATCTGGCGGGTTATTCATACGTGTACGGCCAAATTGGTGCAACCCTGCAGGGATAATCTTCTCGAGAAGCCGTGTTTTCCGCGGTTATGGATTACTTGGTGAAAGTACTGGCTAACAAGTACTCAGGACAACTTAAACCTAATGATTCATAATCTCACACCCCATGATTACAATTTGACTAGTAATAGGATTATTGTCACAATAACTTGTTACATCTTTAATCCAACTGTGTGAGTTATCCTCGGATTGCTTCTTTGGATAAGGGGCGAGATCCAGGATGGGTTTGTTTGAAGTTATCTTTCAGTTGGTTACAACCCTCGTTCTTATCCCCTTTCTGATAGTTGGAATTGATAGAATCTCTGTAGTTGGTTAGCGCAGCCAGTTGCAGCATCTTATATAATCCCTTCTTTCCGTTGAACCCAAAGTCATCTGTGCTTGTGTTGACGGGCTGTACTTTGGTGAACTGTGAGTCTTGCTTGCCAGTACTTGGATGTACTGACCCCGTTGGGGCTGTGGTTTACGCAGACTACGACTACGGCTACGATGACCACCAGGATGGCTACTTCGTGGAGTTTGACGAGACTGCAGACGAGTAGTTAGCTGGACCAGGGCTGGATCCAGGACCTACGTGGATGGGCTTCGTCTTCTTTATTTTCTCCGGCTTCTTAAGCCTGTTGGATTTGTCTGTACCCAGACACCTTTGATTGCTTCCGCTGATGTAATGAATGCTATGTTGGGACATGTGTCCTCTGGATGATTGTATTTGCCATCTCTGCCTTAGTGAAGGCCATTTGCAACCTTATTTCAATCTTTTGTGTCTTAGAGATAAGTTGTGATCATCATTCGTTCAAAGCTGTTGACGTACCGTGTGTGATTGATATGAAGTACGTCGACAGTAGTGCCTATGACTTCTAGTGGATAGTTTACATCGACGGTGGAATAGCAGGGCTTGTGTTGTCGCGCATAAGCGCAGGCCTACCAGGAAGCTGGGACGTGGGAGCAGTTATGCCCCATAATCCAAGCACCTGCTATCCAGTTCGTACGATGAGTATCCCTTAGAAGCCAGGGTGCGACAACACCCTAGACTAATGTGAGTGTTGGCTGATGACACGGTTCCACTTGTCATGGGCATGGTGATGCCATTCCAACGTTCACGGACTTGGCTAAAGAGTTTAGCAAGTCAGACTGACCCACATTGAGATGCAACGATCAAGTCGTCATTTGCATGTCTCAATAAATGTAATCCTTAGACCTGAGGTTGTCGCACAATCCGAGTTGTGGATCACCGACTTAGGTTCTGTCAAACGTTGTTCTGTGACAAGGCAACTATAAAGGCAGAGTTCAAGTCGAATGAGAAGCAAGCTGCGTGATGTGGATAATCAACATGGGATTTTGCCCCTCCGAATGGAGAGATATTCTCTGGGCCCTCTCGAGTGATATGATTCAGGAAGCATGGCCATGCCGACTCAGTTAAGTGTTAACTGTGTCGGTTGACTAAGAGTTAGTCAGATGAATCACATGTCACAGATCGAGAAGAGAGTTGAGCTATTTAAGGGATGACGATAAATCGTCTATAGCTCGACAAGGTATATCGTGAGGCAAAAGGGACTAAGATGAATATCACATTGAAAGGTATGTCGTCATGACTCAATGGTACTTGGGAGTCGGCACGTTCTGCTAGGAGCCGCTACCAATTGATCGATTGGGAGTTGGACTCCAATTGTGTCCAAGTCGCCAAGAGCCTGCAGGGTCGCACACTTAAGAGAGGGAGCAAGTATTGGTCGGGTTGGACCCGAACCGGAAATGGACTGGTTTTGTGAGTCGGACTCACAGAGGGAATGAGCCACAAGTGTTGTGAAGCCCATTACCATACGCTATATAAAGAGGGGCGCAGTTTGCCCAGGGGGCACGTTAGTCCACTCTCCCATGCGTTGGGAACCCTAGCCCCACTCAGTCCAGCCGCCGCACCGGTCCTAGCAGTCCGTCGTCGGAGCTCCTCCTCGTACGTGTGGATACCGGCAGAGGTGTTGTACGTTCAGCACTTTGACGTCCGAGGGATTGGATCGGCCGGACCGGATCGTGGGACTGCACTGCCCCGACGCGCTTCATCGATAATCCGCAACCGCGCGTCTAGTGGTAATCAACATGGCCTTCTACCTCGGCTAGATCTTGGAAGCATCGCGTAGGAAAAGTTTTTGTTTATCTCTACGCGTTCCAACAGTGGTATCAGAGCGGTAGCTTCTGGTATTAGGCCCGAGATCCGTACATATGTGATATGTAGTTAGCGTTAGATGTGATATAATTGCTGTTTTGGTGGTCAATCTATAAGATAGATCGGTTTTGTACAAGGTTGATTGGATCAATCGTACTCGGGGTTAATGGATGATCAGGTTTCCGTGATCATACTGCTAAGATCGTGGAACAACTTACCCCTACCGGTCGGTTTCCGCCATCGGGGTATACCGTGACACATAAATCCAGTTGCGGTGATCAAAGATCAAAGAGTTTCGTCGAATCGGAATACATATCAGATTCGGGTAAAATCGTTTTATCCGATGAAGAAATCCATGATCGGACCGCCGGCTTCGCCCTGTCGTAGCGCCTTAGATGTCGTTGCGAGTTTCACAACGCCGGTAGGTATCGTATCTATGCATAACTTGTTTTTGCAGGAAGTTGTGAATGGTATGGCTTATGTGCATGTGATGTGTGTAATCCATACATGATCTGCGTATCATGTTTCTTGTCAGCCGGCTGGAGCCTAGGTGCTGTCATTTTATTGTATACCGGCCTGCGTGTCGGATTCTCTATGTAATCTTTGATTTACAAGCTAGTGTAGCTTGTTGGAGAACCCGGTGGCATGCAAGTCGATGTACAAGTCGGCTACATGGAGTAAGAGGGCACGTGACCAGAGTTGGCACGAGTCGACTTACAAGCTTTGTGGAGATGGAGATCACCATGAAGAGAGCCATACCATTTCACATTATAATTACTTTATTTGTGTTATTGTTATGTCTCTATTTACCTCTATTTAGATAGTTGGTAGATTCTTTAATCCCTCAAAGAAGGTCTAGTCGGTCGCCCCGCCAGTGCTGCACCATCACAAGTCGGACATTCTTGGTAGTGGGCTCATAAAATTGAGGTGCTACCAATTCTTTCCGGTTAGGTGGGTTTGAGTCGGACTCTTACAAGCAGAAGCACTTGGTAATCTAGACGAGTCCATCACAACGGTTGTGGGGCTCGGGGCGAGGTAGGTTGGGAGCCGGGGCATGTGATGTCACCCAACTAACAGGAGTCGTATTGGATACGATTGGCAAGGTGTTGCCTACCTAGATCACTTGACGGCTAGCGGTGATGCTAAACCTCACTAGTCGGCTTGCTTATTTAGGATCTTGAATCACTTAGCAACCATCGGAGGGGTGTTGGTTCTAGTGGAAGCATAAGTATTAAAGCGTTTAATATGCCTGCTCTTTTATGAATACATGCCTTAAGTATTTTGCGTATTTTCTGTTGTAGATCAATGGCACCTAGAAACCTTCCTCAGTTGTCTGCGCTTGCGTTGAGGTCTATCCTAGAGAAAGATAAGCTTAATGGAACTAATTTCACCAACTGGTATCGTAATCTGAGGATAGTCCTCAAGCATGACAAGAAAGAACATGTTCTAGAAACTCCACTTCCAGAAGAGCCAGATGACGATGCGACTGTCGCAGTCACGAATGCCTACCGTAAGACTAGAGATGAGTCTACGGAAATTAGCTGTCTTATGCTTGCACACATGGAACCGGAATTGCAGCAGCAGTTCGAAAATGTTGAGGCCTACGATATGATCGAAAGCCTCAAAAGTATGTTCCAGGCTCAGGCAAAGACCGAGAGGTATCAAGTCTCTCAAGCTTTGCTGGGATGTGAGCTGAAAGACGGCGATCCACTGAGTCCGCATGTAATCAAGATGGTTGGTTAAATACAGTCTCTCGATCGGCTGGGATCGGCTGGGCTTCCCCATTAACGAAGAGTTCGCTACTGATATAATTCTGAACTCTCTTCCTAGTACGTATGGTCCGTTCATCTCGAACTATCATATGCATGGTATGGATAAGAAGATCACTGAATTACATGGGATTCTCAAAACGGCAGAGGCTGATCTCAAGAAAGGCGCCAGTCAAGTGTTGATTGTGCAGAAAAAGGCTAAGTTCAAGAAGAGTTCTTGGACTAAGAAGAAGGATAAGTCAGGAAGTAGCGCCCATGGCCCTGTCCAGAGTGCTCCCTCAAAGACTAAGCCTTCTCCTACAGCCGGAGCCAATTGCTTCTATTGCAAGCAGGATGGCCACTGGAAGAGGAACTGCACCAAGTATTTGGCTGACAGAGCCAAGAGTGGAGGTGTGACTTCCAACTCAGATATGCTTGTGTGCAATGTTATAGACATTTATCTTGCTGATGCGCCTAATAGTTCTTGGGTATATGATACCGGATCGGTCATTCACATTTGCAACTCGTTGCAGGGACTGGTAAGAACTAGGAGCTTGGCAAGAGGAGAGGTTGATATCCGGGTCGGCAACAAGGCAAGAGTCGCTGTGTTGGAAGTCGGCACGATGCAACTTCATTTACCTTCAGGATTTATTTTGGAACTAAATAATTATTATTATGTCCCAGCGCTTAGTCGAAACATTATTTCCGCCTCATGTTTGATGAGACAAGGTTATGAGTCGAATATTAAGAATAATGGTTCTTCTTTATATTTGAAAGATATGTTTCATGGCTTTGCACCCGTTCAGAACGGGTTATTTATTTTAAATCTTGATAGTGAATCGGTCTATAACATAAATGTTAAAAGGTTGAAACCAAATGATCTGAATATGACTTACTTTTGGCACTGTCAGCTTGGTCATATAAGTTGGAAATGCATGAAGAAGCTCCATGATGATGGACTTCTAACTTCGTTCGACTTAGAGTCATTCGAGACATGCGAATCATGCCTACTAGGCAAAATGACCAAGACACCTTTTGCAAGGAGTTGTGAAAGGGCGTCTGACTTGTTAGAACTAATACATAGTGATGTATGTGGTCCAATGAGCACGACAGCCAGAGGTGATTATGAGTACTTCATTACCTTCACTGATGATTTGAGTAGATATGGATATATCTATTTAATGAAACACAAGTCGGAAGCCTTTGAAAAGTTCAAGGAATTCCAGAGTGAGGTACAAAATAAACTCGGCAAGAAAATAAAGTTTCTACGGTCGGACCGTGGAGGCGAGTACATGAGCCATGAGTTTGATGACCATCTAAAGAGTTGTGGAATAGTTCCTCAACTCACTCCGCCGGGTACACCGCAGAGAAACGGTGTATCGGAACGGAGAAATCGGACCTTGTTGGACATGGTACGATCAATGATGAGTCGGATAGATCTACCTTTATCATTTTGGGGTTATTGTCTAGAAACTGCAGCTGTCACACTAAACAGAGTACCATCAAAGTCAGTAGAGAAGACACCACATGAGATGTGGACTGGTAAAAAGCCAAGTTTGTCTTTTCTTAAGATTTGGGGTTGTGAAGCATTTGTCAAGCGACTTCAGTCGGACAAGCTCACGCCCAAGTCGGATAAGTGTATTTTCGTGGGGTATCCGAGGGAAACCTTGGGGTACTACTTCTACAACCGGGAAGAGGGCAAAGTGTTTGTCGCTCGGAATGGTGTCTTCCTTGAGAAAGAGTTTCTCAGTCGGGAAGTCAGTGGAAGCACAGTGCAACTCGAAGAAATTCGAGAAGAACCAGCTAGGGGCGAGTCGGCAATGGCCTTGGAGGCTGAGTCGGTCGTGGTACCTACACCGGTTACAGCACCTGAACCTCGGAGATCTGCCAGATTACAGAGTGCTCGAGATGTTTTACTGTTAGACAGTAATGAGCCGGCAACTTATTCGGAAGCGATGGTGGGATCAGATTCCGAGTCATGGCTTGGAGCCATGAGATCCGAGTTAAAGTCCATGGATGAAAACCAAATTTGGAATTTGGTTGATCTGCCTGACGGTGCAAGACCCGTCGAGTGAAAATGGGTCTTTAAGAAGAAAATTGATATGGATGGAAATATTTCCGTCTATAAAGCACGACTTGTCGCGAAGGGGTTCCGACAAGTTCAAGGAGTTGACTACGACGAGACCTTCTCGCCCGTAGCGATGCTTAAATCAATTCAGATCATGTTAGCCATAGCAGCCTATTTCGACTATGAGATATGGCAGATGGATGTCAAGACAGCTTTTCTTAATGGAAATTTAACTGAGGACGTGTATATGATACAGCCCGAAGGTTTTGTCAATCCAGCTAATGCTGACAAGGTATGCAAACTTCAGAAATCCATTTATGGGTTGAAGCAAGCATCTCGGAGTTGGAACATTCGCTTTGATGAGGTAGTCAAATCGTTTGGCTTCATCAAGAGTGATCATGATTCTTGTTTATACAAGAAGTTTAGTGGGAGCAAAGTAAACTTTCTAATCTTATATGTGGATGACATATTACTGATTGGAAATGATGTCATGATGTTGCAAGAAACCAAAGAGTCATTGGAAAGGAGTTTCACAATGAAGGATTTGGGTGAGGCGACTTACATATTAGGAATCAGGATCTATAGAGATAGATCAAGACGGCTCATTGGATTGAGTCAGAGTACTTATCTGGACAAGGTTTTGAAGAAATTCAAAATGGAAGAGTCCAAGAAGGGATTCTTACCGATGTCCCATGGAATAAAAATTAGCAAGACTCAGTGTCCTTCGACAACTGATGAGCAAAGTCGGATGAGTGTGATCACATATGCTTCGGCAATCGGATCCATCATGTATGCCATGATTTGTACTAGGCTAGATGTTTCCTATGCTCTAAGTGTTACGAGCAGATACCAGGCTGACCCTGGCGAAGCCCACTGGGCCGCGGTTAAAAACATCCTTAAGTACTTGAGAAATACTAAGGAAATGTTCCTAGTTTACGGAGGTGATGAGGAATTCAGTGTAAAGGGTTACACGGATGCGAGTTATCTCGCCGACTCAGATGATTCTCGTTCGCAATCTGGATACGTGTTCGTGATGAACGGAGGGGCTGTGAGCTAGAAGAGTTCCAAGCAAGATACGGTGTCTGCATCTACAACAGAGGTTGAGTATATTGCTGCCTCAGAGGCGGCAAAGGAAGCTGTTTGGATCAGGAACCTCCTGATTGATCTTGGTGTGGTTTAGGGCGCGTCCAATCCTTTGGACGTATATTGTGACAACAATGGTGCTATCGCACAAGCCAAGGAACCTAGACAACACCAGAAGAACAAACATATACTCATGCAATACCACCTCATTCGCCAGTTTGTCGAACAAGGTGATATCAAGTTATGCAAAGTACACACGGATGCAAACATTGCAGATCCGTTGACAAAGGCGCTACCATAGCCTAAGCATGAGGTGCACACGAGAGGCATGGGCATTCGATGCCTAGGCATATGATGCCAGGATGATTGACTCTAGTGCAAGTGGGAGACTGTTGGTAATATGCCCTAGAGGCAATCATGTATGATGTAATTACCACTATATTCATAAAGTTATTAAGTTGTCCTTGTTTTGAACATCTGATATATGTCATTGAATATGTGATTCGATTGTGGAACTATATATTCATGTTGTTCATACTAGATTGTCCTTGGTCATTTAGGTTGTGCTGGACACACACCCTAGACTAATGTGAGTGTTGGCTGATGACACGGTTCCACTTGTCATGGGCATGGTGATGCCATTCCAACGTTCACGGACTTGGCTAAAGAGTTTAGCAAGTCGGACTGACCCACATTGAGATGCAACGATCAAGTCGTCATTTGCATGTCTCAATCAATGTAATCCTTAGACCTGAGGTTGTCGCACATTCCTAGTTGTGGATCACCGACTTAGGTTCTGTCAAACGTTGTTCTGTGACAAGGCAACTATAAAGGCAGAGTTCGGGTCGAATGAGAAGCAAGCTGCGTG
This sequence comes from Alopecurus myosuroides, assembly GCA_028641055.1. Lineage (NCBI taxonomy): Eukaryota > Viridiplantae > Streptophyta > Magnoliopsida > Poales > Poaceae > Alopecurus > Alopecurus myosuroides. Next base: position 104,600,848 of record CM054060.1, read on the forward strand.
ATGTGGATAATCAAGATGGGATTTTGCCCCTCCGAATGGAGAGATATTCTCTGTGCCCTCTCGAGTGATATGATTCAGGAAGCATGACCATGCGCGACTCAGTTAAGTGTTAACTGTGTCGGTTGACTAAGACTTAGTCAGATGAATCACATGTCACAGATCGAGAAGAGAGTTGAGCTATTTAAGGGATGACGATAAATCGCCTATAGCTCGACAAGGTATATCGTGAGGCAAAAGGGACTAAGATGAATATCACATTGAAAGGTATGTCGTCATGACTCAATGGTACTTGGGAGTCGGCACGTTCTGCTAGGAGCCGCTACCGATTGATCGATTGGGAGTTGGACTCCAATCGTGTCCAAGTCGCCAAGAGCCTGCAGGGTCGCACACTTAAGAGCGGGAGGAAGTATTGGTCGGGTTGGACCCGAACCAGAAATGGACTGGTTTTGTGAGTCGGTCTCACAGAGGGAATGGGCCACAAGTGTTGTGAAGCCCATTACCATACGCTATATAAAGAGGGGAGTAGGTTGCCCAGGGGGCACGTTAGTCCACTCTCCCATGCCTTGGGAACCCTAGCCCCACTCAGTCCAGCCGCCGCACCGGACCTAGCAGTCCGCCGTCGAAGCTCCTCCTCGTACGTGTGGATACCGGCAGAGGTGTTGTATGTTCAGCAATTTGACGTCCGAGGGATTGGATCGGCAGGACCGGATCGTGGGACTGCACTGCCCCAACGCGCTTCATCGATAATCCGCAACCGCGCGTCTAGTGGTAATCATCATGGCCTTCTACCTCGGCTAGATCTTGGAAGCATCGCGTAGGAAAAGTTTTTTTTTATCTCTACGCGTTCCAACAGTAACTTCTCCATTCCTTATTGTTTTGATATTCCTTGTTATTACCTTTCCAACCCATTTGGATTCACCTAATTCGGAGTTCATTCGCAAAAGTTATGTGTGTTTTCGTGTTGGAGGTTTTACCGGGTGTTCCTATTTGAGATGTCTAAACCTTTACCCATTTGGTTTTATCTTTCATTTATGTACAATTATGTTTCTCTGCATATTCTTGTAGTGTTCGTCGTTGCGATTTCAACGAGCCCAAGAACATTGAAAATGGAGTCCATATGCAAAAGTTATAGCATTTCTCGTATCAATTTTCTGTCTCACTGTTTGCAATCCGGAATTTTCCGGATGATTCCGGGATCCAGAATATTCCAGGCCATTCCGAATTCAACGGGAAAATGCTATGTTACCATCCGGAATCGCTCCGGAATCGATTCCGGGCCATTCCGGACTCCGGAATCATTCCGGACCATTCCGGAATGGACGGAAAAAGTGGAAAACGGCTAGTTTTTTAGCACCTATTAAAGGGGCTTTCTTCCCCAGAGTCCGTAAGTCTTTCTCAGCCCGTTTTTGCTCTCTCTCTCCACCATTGTTGACTTTGGAAATCTTTCTCCTCTCTCAATCCATCCAATGATTCTTTCATATCTTTGAGGGAGAAGTTAGAGGAGATCTAGATCTACATTTCCACCAATCCATCCTCCTTCTTAGTGAGGGAAACCTAGTAGATCTTGATCTTGGAGTTCTTGGTGTTTCTCCATTGTTCTTCCTATCTTATTCCCCCATAAGCATTTGTTGCTTTGTTGGAATTTGAGAATGGAGGATTTGAGCACTTGTGCTCTTGCCATTTGCATCGGTTGCATCGGTTTGGTCTCTCCACGAGGATTCGTGGAAGTGAAAGATTGTGAGCTTGTTACTCTTGGGTCTTGGACCCTAGACGACTTGTGGTGTTCTTGGGAGCCTCCGATTGAGTTGTGGATGTGTGCCCCAAGATTGTGGTGACACCGAGAGCCTCCAATTAAGTTGTGGATGCGTGCCTCGGGTTTGAAGGTTGCCTATAGTGGAAGGTGAACTAGGCCTTTGTGGCGGGGTTCATCGGAGAATAGGGTGAGGCCTTTGTGGCGTTGAGTAGGCCTTTGTGGCGAGCTCACATCCCTCCAACGAGACGTACTCCCCTTGTGGGAGGAACTCGGGAATACATCATCGTCTCCGTGTGCCTCGGTTATTTCTATACCCGAGCTTTTTACTTATGCAATTTACATTGTGATAGCCTTCGCGCTTGAAGTTATATATCTTGCTATCACCTTGTTACTTGTCTTTCTTAGCATAAGTTGTTGGTGCATCTACTTGACCCTAGAATATTTAGGTTGTATGCTTGTTAATTTAAACACCTAGTTTATTTCCGCATTTAGCAAGATTTAACCGGAAATCGCCTATTCACCCCCCCCTCCCCTCTAGGCGACGTTGTTGTCCGTTCAATTGGTATCAGAGCCTCATCTCTCTTTATTAGTCTTTACATCCTAGAGAGTACGATGTCGTTTAGGGAAATATAGCACGATCCCGCTTTTATATTCTATGGTAGAAATTATGATGTTTGGAAAATTCGCATTCTTAATTTTCTTACGGACATGGGTCCAAAGTATGTTAAGAGTATTGTAGATATGGATTTTCCTCCTCCAAAGGATTCTCAAGATTTATCTTTAGATGATGAGGAAAGCTCTTATCTCGATACTCTTGTATCTAATGGTCTCTTGTGCGTTTTGAGCGATGTAGTTATTGAATCAATCATGCCTTTTCGGAACGCTCATGAGCTATGGAAAAAACTTCAAGATATATATATGATGTGTCCAACATTATTGAGGATGATTGTTCTCCATCCACTTCCGGCCGTAATGAGTTCGCATCTTTCTCCACTCCACCAACATGTGATTTGTCACAAGGTAATGATATGGTGAGTGGTGATAGAAATTGCATTGTGGATAGTGAATTTGCTATTGACTATACTTCATCTCTATCCCATTGCAGTGATCTATCTTTGGACTTAATATTTTATAGCACTCAAAGTTCCATACATGCTAGTGTTGATAGTCCTTGCATATCATTTAATAGTTGTTTAACTAAATCTCATGATGATATGCTTCCTATGTCTTGTTTTCATAGAAACAATGCTTCTAGTACTTGTGTGGCTAACAATGTAGAGGAATCCCATATTTTGGTGGAACAAGACATGGACCTTATTGGTGCTTCAAGTCAATCTTCATCTTTGTTATCCATTTCTCATGTGTGCCTTATGGCTAGGGATTCAAAGGTATCTCCACCTTTGGAACCCACTACATCTTGTGATGGTGAGGATGAGGATATATTTTATGGAGAGTTTGAGGATGAGGTCTCTTTAATGGAGAATGGTGAGTTGGTTCTTCTTGATCTCCCTAAAGGTAGTAAAGCTATCACTCCTTTTAATGAATTATTGGCTTTTGCTATTTATAGCGCTAAAATCATTGAAAATAAAGGTGAGATTGAAAGAAGTGATGCCGATGAAAAGGCATCCCTCACTATGTCTCGAGGAAGAGTATGAGCTCCAAGTTACTCTTGAGGAGAAAATTGAATCTATCGAGGAGCTCTATAATGAACAAATAGCCTATCTCACTAAAGCACGTGACCATACCAATGCTAAATATAAAGTGCTTAAAAATGAAAAGGTTGAATTTGTTGTTGGCAATGCTAATCTAATTGAGGAAAACTCTAGGTTGAATAATGAGCTTGCCAAGTTGTCTTCTTCTATTTCTAATGATGCTTGTTCTACTAACTCCACATCTTGTGAAGCATCTATTTTGAAGGAGAATGTTGAGCTAAGGGCTCAACTTGAGTTAATGACTAGCAAGTGTGGGAAATTGGAAGAAAGTCATGAAAAGCTATCTAGCTCTCATGAGGATCTTCTTGCATCCCATACCAAGCTAAAATTAGCTCTTGAGGCTATCGCTACAAAGGTAACATCGTGTGAGCCTCATGTGGTTACTAGCACAATATCTTCTAGTAATGCTATATTTACTTATGCTCGTATTAGTAATTCATCCTCCCATAATGTTTCTACATCTGGTAATGAATTGCTTTCCTTGCCTTGTTGCTCTAATAATTAAGCATCTATTTCCCCTATCTCTTGTGTTGATTCTAACCATGTAGAGGAAATTAAAGAACTCAAGGCCCAAGTCACTTCTTTGAAGAAAGACTTGGAAAAGAGTCATGAAGGGAGTTCCACCCTTGACAAGATGTTGAGAGTGCGAAGACTTCCAAATGACAAGAGTGGACTTGGATTCAACTCCAATATCAAGAACAAGTCCATGGTTGACAATAAGAAGGGCCAAGAACAATTCAAAGATCCGGCCAAGATTATTTGCTTCAAGTGCAAGATTGAAGGGCACCATGTTAGATCTTTCCCTTTGAAGAAGAAGTCTCTAAGTGAGAAGCAACTAGGGAAGCGGCCTCTTATTCAATCTCATGCTCAACCACGAGTTGAACAACGACCACCTCCTAAGAAGACTCAAGCCAATGCTCCTCAAGTTGAGGAGCCTATTAAGAAGAAAGAGAAGAGTCGATGTTGCTAACTTTGTCGTGAGAAGGGTCACCTTGCTTCTTCATGCACTAATGGTACATTATCAAACCCTATCCTTGTTGATGATGTCTATTCCATTCTAAAGTATAATGTGGGCAATGTGTTTGCCAAGTTTGTTGGTACTCAAAGTGGTGTCAAGAAAAGAACCATTTGGGTTGCCAAACCTATTGTGACTAACCTCTTAGGACCCAACTTGGTTGGGGACCAACAAGCTCAAACTTGATCAATAGGTGTTGGTGGGAGGGCATTGGATACTTGGCTATCTCATGAAGAATTAAGGGATCTTCATCATTTATATTTCCTCAAGCCAAGTCATGTGGATTATATATATCTCTTATCCAATGTTCCTCCTTGCGGTAACTTGTATCTAATTCATATATTCTTTGAAAGTTGCATGCCCCCTTGCATATGTTAGTTTTGTTTCTAGCATGTGTTTGTATATGTTGTGCTTACTACTTACCTATCTTGAGTAATCTAGTTATGTTTGTTGGTTTGCACTCCATGTACTTGTGTGCTTTGTGTTGAGCCTTCATTGCCATTCTTGCTTATTTTAGTTGGCTCTTTGAGAGATTAATGGACTATCCCATTTTGGGGGAGTAATATGCTTTTTCACTTTACTATCCTAAAATGTGTGTACATGAGGAATACAACTTAGTGTTGATATATCAATATTATCTAGTCTCTATGTGGTGTGTCATTCTCATGAGAAATTCAATTTCTCAATGCCCATTAACTTTCCCTAGTTGGATTTATTTTTGCCTCTTGTTTTTTTCAATTGGATTATCACATTATGGGGGAGTAATAAGCTATGGGAATATTACAAGCCTATAAAATGTGAACATGTGAGGTATTGCCACCTAGATTTGATATTCTAGTTATCTTGTTCTTAAGTGGCATGTTGCTCAAACAAGTTCCATATTTTCTTAAAATATCTTGTGTCTCTCTTCTTTGGTATCTTGTTTGTTAGAGAGTTTCTTAGTGCTTTGCATATTCGACTTTATTTGAAGCCCTCAAGAATCTCTATCTAAGCATGTTTTTAATTCCTATCATTTACCACATGCTTATGTTTTGTGAATATGATTGTGAACAAATCTATCACCGAGAAATATCTCCATAAATCTCTTGTTTTTGACAAGTTATAATAATTTTGTGGTAAGTTTATTGATCATATTTACTTTGGCCATTTCTCTAAAATTGCCTTCTTTCTTGCCAAGGATTTGTTTGGTTCAAACTCCTTTGTCTCTTCCTTGCTCTACTCAAAATTTGTTTTATGCTTTCTTGAGTTAGGAAAAGCAATGATCCCATACTTGTGCACTTATGTTCAAAGTCATACTTCTTTGGGTTGCACTATTCTTGGGGAAGCTATCCTACATTGAGTAGATCACCGTTCTTTATATTGGTATTGCATCTAATTGATTTTATTTAAACATGACTAGTGTTTGAATAATATATATGGAGAGTAATGATTCCATTGTGTGCATTTTGTATTCAAATGCAAGATCATAAATAATGCACTATTATTGGAAGAACTATCCTATATGCGTTTGAATACTTGTTGTCTTTAAATTTGTATTTTATCCCAATGACTTGTCTCTTTGGAAGACGGACATTTTTCGTCTTGGTACTTTCTGTGCTATCATGAAAAGTGTAGAGGGTTTGTTTATTCCTTGATGTTTTTTTTGGTATCTTCTGTATTTTGTTTCCTCAATCATGTGTTGATTTGGGTCTTGATATAATTTGGACAATTCTCTTTCTTTTCACTCTTGTGAGTGGCTTCTTGGTTTAATTGGTTCTTTGTCCAATTTGTATCTTCTTGAAAGTTTTGTGCATGCATATTTACTATGTATATCTTTTGGCATGCCTACTTTCGTTGATCCAATATATAGGATAAACTCCATCAAATCCTAAATGGCTAAGATGTGCATGAAATTCAAATTCATATTAATATGCACATATTTATGTGGAGTTTGTCCTATGTATTGTAGTTGTTCTAACTACTTTGGTCCCAATGAGTTTGGGTACCATTTTGTACTTGAATTTTGTTTTTAGGTACAATGGAGATACATTGGTTGCTTGCTCCATTCATAAGGAAGGTGTTCTCACCATGGTATTGTAGGAGTCAAGCTACGATGCCAATGCCGTCTCGGTAACAAGTATCTATTCCATGCATACATTTCTAGCTTTCAACCTTGTGTAGGTTGCATCTTGGCATGAATTCCATTTGTTGCACTTTATTTGGTTCTTGCAAATGTCTTATCAAAAGCATCTTTATTGCAACTATGAGTAAGCCGGGATGATTACATACTAAGGGGATATTTATAATCATTTTCATGATTCACCAATCCCAAGTATATTAATCTAGCAACTTCTACTTGAAGTCTCTCATATGCAATATTGATGAATTCTCAAAAACCATTTGAATCTTTTGTGATATGCGTTACCTTTCTCGAAGCATTCCAACTATCACTTTTCCCTTGTGATATTTGTGATGCTTTGATGAGTTTTGTTTGTTCATCTATATCCTCTTAAGATTAAACTAAGCTTAGTGCTTTTCTTTCAAGCAAAAATCTTATTGGTATATTTCTGAACCTCTCTTGGATACCATGTTTTTCACCTTTGTACCTATTTTGTGTGTGCATGTTTCTTTGTGGATATATATCTTTGTGATTGGTGTCCACTTAGAAACGTATACACACAGAAATAGTTACATCTTTAATTGATATTATTTTTCTTTAGTGACCATGTTTTATTGCTTTATATTCTTTGGTGGTTCCTAAAAGGCACAAGCTTTGCTTTTCTTTTGGTATTCCTTTTGCATCTTAATAAGCTTGTCGACCTATGTGTTTTATCATTTGTTGGTTTGTGTGTATGGGAAAGACATGATATGCACTTTGTGCATCCTTTATTAAAAGAATATTTTGATGATTTTATCATCCTATTAGTCTCCTAAAAATGTTTTTCCTAGTCACACCCATCTATTTCGGTTGAGTAAGTCTTTAGTTGTCTCTTCTTGATCTTAATTGCTCAACTTTTTTTTTTCAAGTTGCTTTGCTTCATTTCAAATCTTTTCTCTTGCTCTTGTTTGTGTTCAAAATTATCTATAAGGGAGTGATGAGTCCATGTTGTGCACGTTATATAGTAATTCAAACCTAACATTGTGCATGTACCTTGGGGAGTTCCCTCTTGATTTTCTAGAACACTTGGTTGATCCTATCAAAATATTGATTTTGGTCAATTGTTTTTTTTTTAATCCTTTGGTTGGTTGCTTCTTTGTGTAAGTATCCTTCAATTTGACTTTGCTTGTAAATCTTTGGATCCTCAATATAGTTTGATCTCCCTCCATCTATTCGTAGTTGGACATATGCACTTAATTTCACTCATATCACGAGGAATGCATACACTATGGGGGAGCTCTTATTATATTGGCCTTATAGTCCTTTTTCCCATTTCGGCAATGGATGCCAATGGGGGAGAAGTTTAGAGGGTTTAAGGGAATTTGGTTTATGCTTTAGTTTTGTTCTTAAGCATTTGCCTATCCATGCTATTGCTTCCTTGCTCTTTGTTTAGCATGGTTGCTTAATTCATCATATAAACCCTCGTAAAAAGGGATTGTCATCAATTACCAAAATGGAGGAGATTGAAAGCGCATGGTTCCCCCATACGTGGTTTTGGTAATTAATGACAATCCTTATGGACTAATGTTTGCATTGAGTTATCCTTGTAGATCTTGTCCATAGGAAATAATGGAGTTCATGTGTTGAACTCTATCGCACAAGCCAAGGAACCTAGACAACACCAGAAGAACAAACATATACTCATGCAATATCACCTCATTCGCCAGTTTGTCGAACAAGGTGATATCAAGTTATGCAAAGTACACACGGATGCAAACATTGCAGATCCGTTGACAAAGGCGCTACCACAGCCTAAGCATGAGGTGCACACGAGAGGCATGGGCATTCGATGCCTAGGCATATGATGCCAGGATGATTGACTCTAGTGCAAGTGGGAGACTGTTGGGAATATGCCCTAGAGGCAATCATGTATGATGTAATTACCACTGTATTCATAAAGTTATTAAGTTGTCCTTGTTTTGAACATCTGATATATGTCATTGAATATGTGATTCGATTGTGGAACTATATATTCATGTTGTTCATACTAGATTGTCCTTGGTCATTTAGGTTGTGCTGGACACACACCCTAGACTAATGTGAGTGTTGGCTGATGACACGGTTCCACTTGTCATGGGCATGGTGATGCCATTCCAACGTTCACGTACTTGGCTAAAGAGTTTAGCAAGTCGGACTGACCCACATTGAGATGCAACGATCAAGTCGTCATTTGCATGTCTCAATCAATGTAATCCTTAGACCTGAGGTTGTCGCACATTCCGAGTTGTGGATCACCGACTTAGGTTCTGTCAAACGTTGTTCTGTGACAAGGCAACTATAAAGACAGAGTTCGGCTCGAATGAGAAGCAAGCTGCGTGATGTGGATAATCAAGATGGGATTTTGCCCCTCCGAATGGAGAGATATTCTCTGTGCCCTCTCGAGTGATATGATTCAGGAAGCATGACCATGAGCGACTCAGTTAAGTGTTAACTGTGTCGGTTGACTAAGACTTAGTCAGATGAATCACATGTCACAGATCGAGAAGAGAGTTGAGCTATTTAAGGGATGACGATAAATCGCCTATAGCTCGACAAGGTATATCGTGAGGCAAAAGGGACTAAGATGAATATCACATTGAAAGGTATGTCGTCATGACTCAATGGTACTTGGGAGTCGGCACGTTCTGCTAGGAGCCGCTACCGATTGATCGATTGGGAGTTGGACTCCAATCGTGTCCAAGTCGCCAAGAGCCTGCAGGGTCGCACACTTAAGAGCGGGAGCAAGTATTGGTCGGGTTGGACCCGAACCAGAAATGGACTGGTTTTGTGAGTCGGACTCACAGAGGGAATGGGCCACAAGTGTTGTGAAGCCCATTACCATACGCTATATAAAGAGGGGAGCAGGTTGCCCAGGGTGCACGTTAGTCCACTCTCCCATGCCTTGGGAACCCTAGCCCCACTCAGTCCAGCCGCCGCACCGGACCTAGCAGTCCGCCGTCGAAGCTCCTCCTCGTACGTGTGGATACCGGCAGAGGTGCTGTACGTTCAGCACTTTGACGTCCGAGGGATTAGATCGGCAGGACCGGATCGTGGGACTGCACTGCCCCAACGCGCTTCATCGATAATCCGCAACCGCGCGTCTAGTGGTAATCATCATGGCCTTCTACCTCGGCTAGATCTTGGAAGCATCGCGTAGGAAGAGTTTTTTTTATCTCTACGCGTTCCAACATTAACTTCTCCATTCCTTATTGTTTTGATATTCCATGTTATTACCTTTCCAACCCATTTGGATTCACCTAATTCGGAGTTCATTCGCAAAAGTTATGTGTGTTTTCGTGTTGGAGGTTTTACCGGGTGTTCCTATTTGAGAGGTCTAAACCTTTACCCATTTGGTTTTATCTTTCATTTATGTACAATTATGTTTCTCTGCATATTCTTGTAGTGTTCGTCGTTGCGATTTCAACGAGCCCAAGAACATTGAAAATGGAGTCCATATGCAAAAGTTATAGCATTTCTCGTATCAGTTTTCTGTCTCACTGTTTGCAATCCGGAATTTTCCGGATGATTCCGGGATCCAGAATATTCCGGGCCATTCCGAATTCAACGGGAAAATGCTATGTTACCATCCGGAATCGCTCCGGAATCGATTCCGGGCCATTCCGGACTCCGGAATCATTCCGGACCATTCCGGAATGGACGGAAAAAGTGGAAAACGGCTAGTTTTTTAGCACCTATTAAAGGGGCTTTCTTCCCCAGAGTCCGTAAGTCTTTCTCAGCCCGTTTTTGCTCTCTCTCTCTCCACCATTGTTGACTTTGGAAATCTTTCTCCTCTCTCAATCCATCCAATGATTCTTTCATATCTTTGAGGGAGAAGTTAGAGGAGATCTAGATCTACATTTCCACCAATCCATCCTCCTTCTTAGTGAGGGAAACCTAGTAGATCTTGATCTTGGAGTTCTTGGTGTTTCTCCATTGTTCTTCCTATCTTATTCCCCCATAAGCATTTTTTGCTTTGTTGGAATTTGAGAATGGAGGATTTGAGCACTTGTGCTCTTGCCATTTGCATCGGTTGCATCGGTTTGGTCTCTCCACGAGGATTCGTGGAAGTGAAAGATTGTGAGCTTGTTACTCTTGGGTCTTGGACCCTAGACGACTTGTGGTGTTCTTGGGAGCCTCCGATTGAGTTGTGGATGTGTGCCCCAAGATTGTGGTGACACCGAGAGCCTCCAATTAAGTTGTGGATGCGTGCCTCGGGTTTGAAGGTTGCCTATAGTGGAAGGTGAACTAGGCCTTTGTGGCGGGGTTCATCGGAGAATAGGGTGAGGCCTTTGTGGCGTTGAGTAGGCCTTTGTGGCGAGCTCACACCCCTCCAACGAGACGTACTCCCCTTGTGGGAGGAACTCGGGAATACATCATCGTCTCCGTGTGCCTCGGTTATTTCTATACCCGAGCTTTCTACTTATGCAATTTACATTGTGATAGCCTTCGCGCTTGAAGTTATATATCTTGCTATCATCTTGTTACTTGTCTTGCTTAGCATAAGTTGTTGGTGCATCTACTTGACCCTAGAATATTTAGGTTGTATGCTTGTTAATTTAAACACCTAGTTTATTTCCGCATTTAGCAAGATTTAACCGGAAAAGTTTTAATCGCCTATTCACCCCCCCCCTCTAGGCGACGTCGTTGTCCGTTTAATTGGTATCAGAGCCTCATCTCTCTTTATTAGGCTTTACATCCTAGAGAATACGATGTCGTTTAGGGAAATATAGCACGATCCCGCTTTTATATTCTATGGTAGAAATTATGATGTTTGGAAAATTCGCATTCTTAATTTTCTTACGGACATGGGTCCAAAGTATGTTAAGAGTATTGTAGATATGGATTTTCCTCCTCCAAATGATTCTCAAGATTTATCTTTAGATGATGAGGAAATCTCTTATCTCGATACTCTTGTATCTAATGGTCTCTTGTGCGTTTTGAGCGATGTAGTTATTGAATCAATCATGCCTTTTCGGAACGCTCATGAGCTATGGAAAAAACTTCAAGATATATATATGATGTGTCCAACATTATTGAGGATGATTGTTCTCCATCCACTTCCGGCCGTAATGAGTTCGCATCTTTCTCCACTCCACCAACATGTGATTTGTCACAAGGTAATGATATGGTGAGTGGTGATAGAAATTGCATTGTGGATAGTGAATTTGCTATTGACTATACTTCATCTCTATCCCATTGCAGTGATCTATCTTTGGACTTAATATTTTATAGCACTCAAAGTTCCATACATGCTAGTGTTGATAGTCCTTGCATATCATTTAATAGTTGTTTAACTAAATCTCATGATGATATGCTTCCTATGTCTTGTTTTCATAGAAACAATGCTTCTAGTACTTGTGTGGCTAACAATGTAGAGGAATCCCATATTTTGGTGGAACAAGACATGGACCTTATTGGTGCTTCAGGTCAATCTTCATCTTCGTTATCCATTTCTCATGTGTGCCTTATGGCTAGGGATTCAAAGGTATCTCCACCTTTGGAACCCACTACATCTTGTGATGATGAGGATGAGGATATATTTTATGGAGAGTTTGAGGATGAGGTCTCTTTAATGGAGAATGGTGAGTTGGTTCTTCTTGATCTCCCTAAAGGTAGTAAAGCTATCACTCCTTTTAATGAATTATTGGCTTTTGCTATTTATAGCGCTAAAATCATTGAAAATAAAGGTGAGATTGAAAGAAGTGATGCCGATGAAAAGGCATCCCTCACTATGTCTCGAGGAAGAGTATGAGCTCCAAGTTACTCTTGAGGAGAAAATTGAATCTATCGAGGAGCTCTATAATGAACAAATAGCCTATCTCACTAAAGCACGTGACCATACCAATGCTAAATATAAAGTGCTTAAAAATGAAAAGGTTGAATTTGTTGTTGGCAATGCTAATCTAATTGAGGAAAACTCTAGGTTGAATAATGAGCTTGCCAAGTTGTCTTCTTCTATTTCTAATGATGCTTGTTCTACTAACTCCACATCTTGTGAAGCATCTATTTTGAAGGAGAATGTTGAGCTAAGGGCTCAACTTGAGTTAATGACTAGCAAGTGTGGGAAATTGGAAGAAAGTCATGAAAAGCTATCTAGCTCTCATGAGGATCTTCTTGCATCCCATACCAAGCTAAAATTAGCTCTTGAGGCTATCGCTACAAAGGTAACATCGTGTGAGCCTCATGTGGTTACTAGCACAATATCTTCTAGTAATGCTATATTTACTTGTGCTCGTATTAGTCGTCCTCTCATAATGTTTCTACATCTGGTGATGAATTGCTTTCCTTGCCTTGTTGCTCTAACAATTAAGCATCTATTTCCCCTATCTCTTGTGTTGATTCTAACCATGTAGAGGAAATTAAAGAACTCAAGGCCCAAGTCACTTCTTTGAAGAAAGACTTGGAAAAGAGTCACGAAGGGAGTTCCACCCTTGACAAGATGTTGAGAGTGCGAAGACTTCCAAATGACAAGAGTGGACTTGGATTCAACTCCAATATCAAGAACAAGTCCATGGTTGACAATAAGAAGGGCCAAGAACAATTCAAAGATCCGGCCAAGATTATTTGCTTCAAGTGCAAGATTGAAGGGCACCATGTTAGATCTTTCCCTTTGAAGAAGAAGTCTCTAAGTGAGAAGCAACTAGGGAAGCGGCCTCTTATTCAATCTCATGCTCAACCACGAGTTGAACAACGACCACCTCCTAAGAAGACTCAAGCCAATGCTCCTCAAGTTGAGGAGCCTATTAAGAAGAAAGAGAAGAGTCGATGTTGCTACCTTTGTCGTGAGAAGGGTCACCTTGCTTCTTCATGCACTAATGGTACATTATCAAACCCTATCCTTGTTGATGATGTCTATTCCATTCTAAAGTATAATGTGGGCAATGTGTTTGCCAAGTTTGTTGGTACTCAAAGTGGTGTCAAGAAAAGAACCATTTGGGTTGCCAAACCTATTGTGACTAACCTCTTAGGACCCAACTTGGTTGGGGACCAACAAGCTCAAACTTGATCAATAGGTGTTGGTGGGAGGGCATTGGATACTTGGCTATCTCATGAAGAATTAAGGGATCTTCATCATTTATATTTCCTCAAGCCAAGTCATGTGGATTATATATATCTCTTATCCAATGTTCCTCCTTGCGGTAACTTGTATCTAATTCATATATTCTTTGAAAGTTGCATGCCCCCTTGCATATGTTAGTTTTGTTTCTAGCATGTGTTTGTATATGTTGTGCTTACTACTTACCTATCTTGAGTAATCTAGTTATGTTTGTTGGTTTGCACTCCATGTACTTGTGTGCTTTGTGTTGAGCCTTCATTGCCATTCTTGCTTATTTTAGTTGGCTCTTTGAGAGATTAATGGACTATCCCATTTTGGGGGAGTAATATGCTTTTGCACTTTACTATCCTAAAATGTGTGTACATGAGGAATACAACTTAGTGTTGATATATCAATATTATCTAGTCTCTATGTGGTGTGTCATTCTCATGAGAAATTCAATTTCTCAATGCCCATTAACTTTCCCTAGTTGGATTTATTTTTGCCTCTTGTTTTTTTCAATTGGATTATCACATTATGGGGGAGTAATAAGCTATTGGCATATTACAAGCCTATAAAATGTGAACATGTGAGGTATTGCCACCTAGATTTGATATTCTAGTTATCTTGTTCTTAAGTGGCATGTTGCTCAAACAAGTTCCATATTTTCTTAAAATATCTTGTGTCTCTCTTCTTTGGTATCTTGTTTGTTAGAGAGTTTCTTAGTGCTTTGCATATTCGACTTTATTTGAAGCCCTCAAGAATCTCTATCTAAGCATGTTTTTAATTCCTATCATTTACCACATGCTTATGTTTTGTGAATATGATTGTGAACAAATCTATCACCGAGAAATATCTCCATAAATCTCTTGTTTTTGACAAGTTATAATAATTTTGTGGTAAGTTTATTGATCATATTTACTTTGGCCATTTCTCTAAAATTGCCTTCTTTCTTGCCAAGGATTTGTTTGGTTCAAACTCCTTTGTCTCTTCCTTGCTCTACTCAAAATTTGTTTTATGCTTTCTTGAGTTAGGAAAAGCAATGATCCCATACTTGTGCACTTATGTTCAAAGTCATACTTCTTTGGGTTGCACTATTCTTGGGGAAGCTATCCTACATTGAGTAGATCACCGTTCTTTATATTGGTATTGCATCTAATTGATTTTATTTAAACATGACTAGTGTTTGAATAATATATATGGAGAGTAATGATTCCATTGTGTGCATTTTGTATTCAAATGCAAGATCATAAATAATGCACTATTATTGGAAGAACTATCCTATATGCGTTTGAATACTTGTTGTCTTTAAATTTGTATTTTATCCCAATGACTTGTCTCTTTGGAAGACGGACATTTTTCGTCTTGGTACTTTCTGTGCTATCATGAAAAGTGTAGAGGGTTTGTTTATTCCTTGATGTTTTTCTTGGTATCTTCTGTATTTTGTTTCCTCAATCATGTGTTGATTTGGGTCTTGATATAATTTGGACAATTCTCTTTCTTTTCACTCTTGTGAGTGGCTTCTTGGTTTAATTGGTTCTTTGTCCAATTTGTATCTTCTTGAAAGTTTTGTGCATGCATATTTACTATGTATATCTTTTGGCATGCCTACTTTCGTTGATCCAATATATAGGATAAACTCCATCAAATCCTAAATGGCTAAGATGTGCATGAAATTCAAATTCATATTAATATGCACATATTTATGTGGAGTTTGTCCTACGTATTGTAGTTGTTCTAACTACTTTGGTCCCAATGAGTTTGGGTACCATTTTGTACTTGAATTTTGTTTTTAGGTACAATGGAGATACATTGGTTGCTTGCTCCATTCATAAGGAAGGTGTTCTCACCATGGTATTGTAGGAGTCAAGCTACGATGCCAATGTCGTCTCGGTAACAAGTATCTATTCCATGCATACATTTCTAGCTTTCAACCTTGTGTAGGTTGCATCTTGGCATGAATTCCATTTGTTGCACTTTATTTGGTTCTTGCAAATGTCTTATCAGAAGCATCT
This sequence comes from Alopecurus myosuroides, assembly GCA_028641055.1. Taxonomy (NCBI): domain Eukaryota; kingdom Viridiplantae; phylum Streptophyta; class Magnoliopsida; order Poales; family Poaceae; genus Alopecurus; species Alopecurus myosuroides. Next base: position 104,616,495 of record CM054060.1, read on the forward strand.
TTATTGCAACTATGAGTAAGCCGGGATGATTACATACTAAGGGGATATTTATAATCATTTTCATGATTCACCAATCCCAAGTATATTAATCTAGCAACTTCTACTTGAAGTCTCTCATATGCAATATTGATGAATTCTCAAAAACCATTTGAATCTTTTGTGATATGCGTTACCTTTCTCGAAGCATTCCAACTATCACTTTTCCCTTGTGATATTTGTGATGCTTTGATGAGTTTTGTTTGTTCATTTATATCCTCTTAAGATTAAACTAAGCTTAGTGCTTTTCTTTCAAGCAAAAATCTTATTGGTATATTTATGAAACTCTCTTGGATATCATGTTTTTCACCTTTGTACCTATTTTGTGTGTGCATGTTTCTTTGTGGATATATATCTTTGTGATTGGTGTCCACTTAGAAACGTATACACACAGAAATAGTTACATCTTTAATTGATATTATTTTTCTTTAGTGACCATGTTTTATTGCTTTATATTCTTTGGTGGTTCCTAAAAGGCACAAGCTTTGCTTTTCTTTTGGTATTCCTTTTGCATCTTAATAAGCTTGTCGACCTATGTGTTTTATCATTTGTTGGTTTGTGTGTATGGGAAAGACATGATATGCACTTTGTGCATCCTTTATTAAAAGAATATTTTGATGATTTTATCATCCTATTAGTCTCCTAAAAATGTTTTTCCTAGTCACACCCATCTATTTTGGTTGAGTAAGTCTTTAGTTGTCTCTTCTTGATCTTAATTGCTCAACTTTTTTTTTTCAAGTTGCTTTGCTTCATTTCAAATCTTTTCTCTTGCTCTTGTTTGTGTTCAAAATTATCTATAAGGGAGTGATGAGTCCATGTTGTGCACGTTATATAGTAATTCAAACCTAACATTGTGCATGTACCTTGGGGAGTTCCCTCTTGATTTTCTAGAACACTTGGTTGATCCTATCAAAATATTGATTTTGGTCAATTGTTTTTTTTTAATCCTTTGGTTGGTTGCTTCTTTGTGTAAGTATCCTTCAATTTGACTTTGCTTGTAAATCTTTGGATCCTCAATATAGTTTGATCTCCCTCCATCTATTCGTAGTTGGACACATGCACTTAATTTCACTCATATCATGAGGAATGCATACACTATGGGGGAGCTCTTATTATATTGGCCTTCTAGTCCCTTTTCCCATTTCGGCAATGGATGCCAATGGGGGAGAAGTTTACAGGGTTTAAGGGAATTTGGTTTATGCTTTAGTTTTGTTCTTAAGCATTTGCCTATCCATGCTATTGCTTCCTTGCTCTTTGTTTACCATGGTTGCTTAATTCATCATATAAACCCTCGTAAAAAGGGATTGTCATCAATTACCAAAATGGAGGAGATTGAAAGCGCATGGTTCCCCCATACGTGGTTTTGGTAATTAATGACAATCCTTATGGACTAATGTTTGCATTGAGTTATCCTTGTAGATCTTGTCCATAGGAAATAATGGAGTTCATGTGTTGAACTCTATTAGCTTCCTTGATGGCCATTGTTATATGCAAGGATTTATATGAAGAATGTTCATGGTTTGAGTTGAGCTTATTGCTAGTGTGTATTGAAGAAAAGGATTAGGTTATCTTTCATTATCATCTTCAAGACATCATCATTTGAAGTAAGAAGTAAAGATACAAGATTGATCAAGCAAGCGATCAACACTCAAAGCTACAATTCGTACCAAGTGGGATTGTGTATCTCATGGTATGGTAAGAAATTGTAAATATAGCTTTGTGAACTAACCCATGATATGTGTGTGTGGCATTTCTATGTGTGGTTAGGTATCTTTCCATGGGCATGAACCAAAAGTAAGATTTCATATAGCCCGTGGTCTATGTCGTCGTCAAGCGGTGTTCGTCATCTAGCTTGACGTGGAAGCTCAAGTGAAGCATCTAGAAGATATCCTATGCTTGATGCTTGCCACCCTTTTAAAGATTGTGTCCTTGTGAAGATTTTCCGAGAAGGGTCTCTCCCATAATGGTGTATGGGGGAGCTAGTCTCTCCCATAATGGTGTATATGGGAGCAACTTGCAAGTCTTCATCAAGCGGAGCTTGTGCTAGCAAGCGCAATCGAGAAAGAAGATCCAACTTGAGAGAGTCAAGATCGTCATCATCTAGATCAAGTGGAATTCTCAAGGCAAAGGTATAATCTTGACAGGTTTTCTATTTTACCGGTCTCGGTTCTTCGGGAGACCGGGTTATAGGATAGATAGTCGTACTATCAGGAGGGGCTCTCAAGTGAGTAACGCGATCGAATTTTTGTGGAGAGCTCAAACCTTTTCATACTTTGCATATCATCTTTCTTGTTTCTTATTTGGATTTTGTATCCTTTGGGTTCTAGTGCTTGTCGTGATCTTCATGGCAAGCCAAGGTTTATCGAAAACGGTTTTGGTAAGAAAAACTTGTTGCGATTTCGGTGGTGAAAATATCCGGTTCAGCTTTGAGAATGTTTCCACACCTTACATGTGTGGTAACTTCTCCATTCCTTTTTGTTTGGATAGTCCTTGTTATTACCTTTCCAACGCATTTGGATTCACCTAATTCGGAGTTCATTCGCAAAAGTTATGTGTGTTTTCGTGTTGGAGGTTTTACCGGGTGTTCCTATTTGAGAGGTCTAAACCTTTACCCATTTGGTTTTATCTTCCATTTATGGACAATGATGTTTCTCTTCATATTCTTGTAGTTCTCCTCGTTTCGATTTCAACGAGCCCAAGAACATCGAAAACGGAGTCCATATGCAAAAGTTATAGCATTTCTCGTATCGGTTTTCTGTCTCACTTTTTGCAATCCGGAATTTTCCGGATGATTCCGGGATCCAGAATATTCCGGGCCATTCCGACTTCAAAGGGAAAATTCTCTATTACCATCCGGAATCGATTCCGGGCTATTCCGAGCCATTCCGGACTCCGGAATCATTTCGAACCATTCCGGAATGGACGGAAAAAGTGGAAAACGGCTAGTTTTTTAGCACCTATTTAAGGGGATTTCTTCCCCAAAGTCCCTAAGTCTTTCCCAGTCCGTTTTTTCTCTGTCTCCACCATTGTTGACTTTGGAAAGCTTTCTCCTCTCTCAATCCCTCCAATGATTCTTGCATATCTTTGAGGGAGAAGTTAGAGGAGATCTAGATCTACATTTCCACCAATCCATCTTCCTTCTTAGTGAGGGAAACCTAGTAGATCTTGATCTTGGAGTTCTTGGTGTTTCTCCATTGTTCTTCCTCTCTTATTCCCCCATAAGCATTTATTGATTTGTTGGAATTTGAGAGTGCAGGATTTTAGCACTTGTGCTCTTGCCATTTGCATCGGTTGCATCGGTTTGGTCTCTCCGCGAGGATTCGTGGAAGTGAAAGATTGTGAGCTTGTTACTCTTGGGTCTTGGACCCTAGACGACTTGTGGTGTTCTTGGGAGCCTCCAATTGAGTTGTGGATGTGTGCCCCAAGATTGTGGTGACACCGAGAGCCTCCAATTAAGTTGTGGATGCGTGCCTCGGGTTTGAAGGTTGCCTATAGTGGAAGGTGAACTAGGCCTTTGTGGCGGGGTTCATCGGAGAATAGGGTGAGGCCTTTGTGGCGTTGAGTAGGCCTTTGTGGCGAGCTCACACCCCTCCAACGAGACGTACTGCCCTTGTGGGAGGAACTCGGGAATACATCATCGTCTCCGTGTGCCTCGGTTATTTCTATACCCGAGCTTTTTACTTATGCAATTTACATTGTGATAGCCTTCGCGCTTGAAGTTATATATCTTGCTATCACCTTGTTAGTTGTCTTGCTTAGCATAAGTTGTTGGTGCATCTACTTGACCCTAGAATATTTAGGTTGTATGCTTGTTAATTTAAACACCTAGTTTATTTTCGCATTTAGCAAGATTTAATCGGAAAAGTTTTAATCATCCGCGCCATGTATGCCAAATATAGCCAGTTCTTGGTGCTACCAGCAGAAAAGTTTCAGGACCATATTTGTCGTGTTCGCCTTCTTAATGACGCGAAGAACATCTACAAGGTCAAAAAAACCATAGCCACGATTGCCTACATGTATTAGAAGCGCACTCACCTTTATTTCTTCCTTGAATGCGGAAACGATTTTTTGTGTGTGTGCATCGTTTCTACAAATTTGTGCATCGTCTCTAAATATCTATGCGTACCTAAATTTCATCCATGACTTAATAGAGATATGTTTGCCTTCTCCACCGCTCCGTGAGGCTCTTCCATATCCTCCATGGCATCTGGCTACCATTAACTAATCCAACCATTCTCTATGGTACACCGATTTTACAATCGAAGCAAACTACTGACACCACGTTCTAACCAAACCGAAACACCAATAAATGCATCATGTTGGCCACGCCTTGCAAGGACGACATGCAACAAGCGCGGCAAAGCGCGCTAATCCGTCTAGTACGAAGAAACAAGCGAAGGAACGAATCATCGGAACACTAATTGGGCTGCCCCAATAGAGACTCATGTGAGTGATACGAGTGCAGGGATCGCCCGAACGAGAAGGAGGAGGACCCCAGCAGGCAGCAGGACCTCTACCAAAACCCAGGCGACCCATTGTTATGGAACAGAACGGACCGGTGGATCCTCATTACTTCATATAGCACGTAACGAGGAGGAGATTTTGCACGGGTCTCAACTTGGGCAGGCCGTTAACACGTGATGTTTTTTAGTCCTCTAAATAAGGTAATGTTTTTTAAGTTCTCAAAAACAAGGTGATGTTTTTTTCACGGATCTCAAGAATCTTATAAATGTAATGTACAAAATTACTTTGTAAAAATATATTTTAGTAATACGAAGAAAAATGGTTGTGTAGTGGAAAAAGAACTATTCACGCATGTCGGAATGAATGTTCTTTTATTTGAAAATAAATATTCATGCAAAAATGACTGTCCATTTATTAAATAAAAACATTAATATATTTATAAAAGATGTACTCCCTCCATCTTAAAATAATTGACTCAACTTTGTCTAAATATGGATGTATGTATACACTAAAACACCCCAACATACATTCATATTTAGAAAAATCTAAGTCAATTATTTTCAAACAGATGGAGTAGTTCATGTATCACAAAATGATATGGAGGCATATTAAAATAAATGGTCATATCTACGTTTTTTTTTGCATGCGTGTTGGAATATGTAATTTTTAAAATGTTAATATATTTACCACCAAAAGTTAAAAAATTTAGGAGAAAATAAAATAAAACAAAAAATGAAAGGCAAATTCTAAAATCGAAGGAGATTTTGCTACAAATAATTATAAAATGGGAAAGGCTAACTATCCTCCGGAGGAATATCCTCCGGTTTGTGACGTTACACTCTGTCACCTTCTGTGGCTCAGTTAAACAGTAGGCCCATTTCACCTCACGTTTTTATTATTCGGTTGTCTTTTCGGTCTCGCAAGGCTCATCTCATGATGCAGTAGGGACACCGGCCAACCGAGCTGTGTATTTTGTTACGACATTACAATAGAGTTTTTTGTTTGCTACAACTGTTCTCCGGTTTTGCTATAGTAATATATTTTGTTTGCTACGAGGTCTTCGGCCGGAGTCTCCGGCGAAACCATTTTTTTGCTATAATAACACAAAATACTTTCGCTACAATTGTTTTCCATTTTTGCTATAATAGTACAAAGTGTTTGCTATAATGTCTTCAACCAGATCTCCGGTGATGTGTTTAGCGAAATCATTATTTTGCTATAAATAACATTTTTTTGCTGCAGCTGTCCTTAGTGTTTGCTATAATAGTATAATTTTTTTGCTATGAGGTTTTCGAGAAGTTATTTTGGTTTTTTATATGGACAATTTTTTTGCTACAGTAATGAAAATTTTCTTACTTCAACGAACTTGTTTTTCTCCAAAGTAGCAAAAGCGTGATTTGGAGGAAATTTAAAAATTGCTACTTTACTGAAAAATTCTTATTTTAATGAACCAATTTTTTTAGTCAAAAGTAGCATAAGCGGGGTTAAACGCTAAACCTAGACATGTCGAATGGAGGACCCGGAGGATGTTCTCTCGAATCCTCCAGAGGGCGCCAAACGTTTTCCTTAAAAAGAGTAAAGACCGGTTTTATTTTGATAGGGCTGTCCGAGGAGGTAAACCGGGACAATTGGCTTGCCCGACCTGGCTCCCCGCTCTTGGTCAAGCATGTCGATAATGGAACGGTGGACTTACATGTCGATGACACCTCTCCTAATCGCAAGGCTATGGCCTCTCATGATTCTCACGTTTTGGGGAATTTGGAATGAACGCAAGCCGCATGTCTTTCGCAACAAGCATGCCTCGACAATCTCGATTCTTGGGAAAATCGAATTTGAGGCGAAAATTCGGGTTATTGCGGGTGCAAAACGGTTGGGTGAAATTTTACGGGAGAGTAATCGGTTGCAATATATATTTTCTTTCTTTACTCTTGTCCAAACCCATTCTTAATAAATTCTGGCATATTAGGTCCTGCGCGTATTTCTAAGTCGTCAAATTTACCAATTTAAAATAAGAAATATGTAACCAAAAAATACATACCATCCTAAAGTTTAGATGTTCTATTTTGTAATGATATAATTTTTGTGTTATATAACTTAGATTATGTTGGCCGAATTGATAACCTTGGGGGTACGTGCAGGACCCGAAAACCTGGACGGAGGGAGTAGATCGGGACCATGAAAAAAATTCTTTTACGGGAAATAGTTCAAAAATGTAATAAACCAGATTTAGTTTGATATGGCTGTCCGCGCGGAGGTAAATCGGAGAGACAGCGCCGGGACGAAATTTCAACAGAAGCGGCAGGCTTTGTCGGAGGAAGACGGCGACCGGCCGGGAGGCAGTGCCCGATGGAGAGATGCGATGCACGCACGGGGGGGATCGCGATCGGGATTACGACAGTGACAAATACTCTTACCTGTACCGTGTTTTGAAAATCGCGGCCGCCACGCCATATTAATCGGTTCTTTCTACATCATGCGCCGATTCGATCCGTATACTCGGGGAACCTGGCTGCATCATTTCGGCGGTAGCGAGCCTGGATGCATAAGCTCGATGTGGAAACGTTGTGTCGTGTTCTGCCCTGCGTGCGTAAGCTTGATGCTCAGGCGTGTGCTCCTGGATCGGATGATCTTGGGCTCCTGGCTGCATCATGAACTCCGTCGACACACGCATGCTCCGGTCAAAGCTGTGAAACGACCTGTCGCGCGCCGAGCAGCGACTCGCGACCTACCCGATATATCCATGGGTCGGTCGAGTTATGGCCATAAGATCGCTAGCTCGCCGCACCGTCCGCCCGTCTCGGTCGAAGGCGCACGGGGGGATTTGGTGGACGAAAATCTGGACGAGATCCAGCCGCGCGCACGTGTGGGTTCGCCCGGTTGATCACGATGTGATGGGCGCGGGCCAGGTGAACCGACCATCAGCGTACGATTCGTGCACCTACGATGGGCGCTGTGACGACTTGACACAGAGAACGGTGACATGCGGAAAATTAGCAGGCGACAGGCGGGCAGATACAGATACAGATAGAGTAAAAACGAGACCTGCGAGCAACCGGACGTGACGGCGCGGCGACTGGGTTAGCGTGCACGCGTGCATACACATGCCGACACGCTCTATCTACGCCGGCGCGTGGGAAAACTCCACCGGCGCGGCTCTCCACTCCACCGCTGGGGCTGCCCATCCGATCCGGTCGTAGCGCGTCACGACCACCCCTGCTTCATGTCACGCTCTAGTATGTACAGTACTACCCGCTCTCGATCCCTACGTCGTAGACATGCTAGCGGCAGTAGTACTAGGTAGACATGTTGTACGTTCACACGTCTATATAGACGTGTGAACGTACAACATGGTGTGTTGGTCTGCTGCGTTGTGGGCTGCGTCACACCGCCCATGCATATACCTGCAGAGGCTATGACCTATGTGTTGCTCCACAGCTTTCAGACGGTACTATGTTTCGTGCTTGCTCTACTGTTTCGAGGCGGCGTTGACCGGTCAACGAACAATCGAGGTTCTCCGACCGACTCCGACACTCGTCGGCGGGCTCAGGGTTACTACAGGAACTCACGTCCCAGTGCTGATGCTCGATCCACGCAATATGACGCACACTGAGTTTGTCCATATTCCGCAGACAGAGAAATCAGCCGCACAAGTATGCTGATCGAGACGGAAGATCTCTCGCCGGGATAAGTCGGCCATTGTTTACTCGCGTCTGACGCCGTGCGCGCGCGGCGCAGACCGAATGAATTAAAGGACGGCGGCGGGATTTGATCTCAGGAGTTAACAAGTGGATATGCAGCGCTATGGTATCGAGCCGACCGACGATTGCGCAGCAGTTTCGCCGAACCCAGCAAATTTTGTTTAATCCGTAATGGAATATTTAGTTTATCCTGTTGACATCTTATAACCTCTAATCACCACTTAATTTTTCAACTTCCATGTCAGCAATTCAGCACTGTTAATGGCATTGGTACTGGCCTCCGGCGCCCAAGGTAAACGAAATACGAATTCGACGAGCAAATTCGACATAAAACGTAAAACTGTGTATATATAAACACTGACGAGCAAGCTAGCAGAGCGAGCAGTGCGGGTGCGTAGCACACACAGCTGACCGACTGACCGTCGACTGACACCCTGCACTGCGGTGCGCACACAGAACCGCCACCTACAGAGGACGATGATGTGGGGGCACTGGTATATGATGAGGGCATCGATACCTTGCTTGCGGACGGCGAGTTGGGAAAAGCAAAGGAAACAAATTTTGAATCCGGAAAAAGGGATCGAGAGGGCGCAAAGACAGGGAGAGATGCTTCGGCTCTGCTACCCTTGTCTCTTCTTTGCAATCACATGCCTTTCAGTCCCCCCAAAAAACATGCTTTCGAGCCACCCCACAAAACTCCAGCCATACTACTACGTTCGTTCGTACGTAGACCAGGAATCTGTATCAGACTACTCCTATACGTCTTTTTTTTTTTTTTTTTTTTTTTTTTTTTTGAGTAATAAAGCCCTTTATCAAAAAAAAAAAACGTCTTTTTTTTACTCCCAACGTCCTGGATTAGTGGATTGGCCACTTCACGCCAGCTAGCTAAGGCAAACAAATAATCAGTAGATTTCATGGTTTGCTTGGCTTTTTGTCAAATTCATATGCATTTCATTTCAAAATTTCAAAGATCTCAACATTTACATTCTGCAAGAGAAAAAACTCAAATACTCATTTTATTGGAATATGGTAGCAGCACCTGGTGCATGCAGGACGATCGCCGATCAGAGCATGCATTGCATCGCATTTTTGCTGTTTATTCGGAGGATCTCAACACAACAACACACTGGTCTTAGATTGATCACCGCTGCCTTTAACTTTTTCCACTTATGTAAATTATGCAACATCTGATGCCACTTTCTTTCGCCACATGTTGGGTTACTTTCAACAGCGCCAGCTAGTAGGTTAAAACAAATCAAAGTGTGAGAAAAAAGATGCGAGAACTCAGCTCCGTCTTTGTCAACAGTGCACCTTTCGACGCATTTTTTTGTACACGGTATTTTAGTAAGAGGCTCGGCAAAAAAAAAACTTAAAACGGGAAGAAGAAAAAGGGGAAGGGATCGATCGGGTCAACAGGAACAAACACATGGGTCCCGATTGGAGTGAGCTTTCGGTTTTCTCGTGGCTTCTTTTTCACGGGGGCCGAAATATTCCACGTGGCCCCGGTGTCGTCATGGCGACGCATTACCTGCCATGCACGACGGTTCGTTTACATGGCCATCGTTTGATTTTTTTACGTTGAGGAGGCCTTCATTCAGCAAGTCATGGACTCGTGGTAGATGGCAGTAGTACTGAACTATACTGTGAGTACTGCTAATGCCTGAAGTGCATATTAGCGTATATAAAACCCTAAGATACCCCATCTCTCCACAAATAAAAATACTTATACGTTTTATGCTAAGTAAAAATAAATAAATTTGAGAATATTTATGAAAAACTATACTAGCGATATTTATGACATTAAATTAGTATTAATATGAAACTATATTTCAAGACGCATCTGCACCTAGTGATATTAATTTGGTTTTGTAAATACTTTTTTCTATAAAGTTGGCCACACTTAAAAAAGCTTCACTTCAAACAAAATATTGTGAACGGTGGGAGTAACTTAGAGGTTGACTTCTGATAGTCACTTTTTGAGTACATCAGGGGTTCTTCATAGTATACGGTTTGTTTTATAGTATGTGAGATTTCTGGATTTTTAGTTTACATCTCGTGTGACACGAAAGTTGGAGTCATTTTTTGGTTCATCGGAAAATTGGATAGAAAATAGAAACAAGAAATTTTCTTTGGTGACTATTCATCCTTATACACAATAATTCAAGCGAGCGCCGAATAAGTGGAGGACAAATTTTTATCTCGATTTCAAAGGACATCCATAGAAATTTTATAACCCAATTGGACCTCTATGAGAACAAAAAATACCCTTGTAAATTAGACAATATGTGAACTTAGATATGCAGCTCATCCAGTTATTTTGGCTAATAGTTACACACCAATATAATAGTTTGTTTAAATCAAAAAATAATATTATGATATGTATTTAAATATAACATTTTATTTGATGATGTTAGTAACTATGCACTCCTTTCATTGGCCACATGATCAATGGGAGTATTTTGTTTGTCTTTGTAGCACACGTACATACTACTACTCATTTTATGCAACTTGTGTCGTCGAAAGTCATTTTATTATTTTTCATATAATTTATAAATGTTCATTTTTATTAATGAAAATTTATAAGAGTAGTTTTTGGGCCATTAAGCACTTGCATTGTTTTTTTACAACTTTATAAACTTAAAGTGCCAAGTTTGTTTTAATTGAAAAAACAAGGTCAACAAGACCCATGCCCAATGTGGTATGTCTTATCATTTCTCCTGCTCTATGGTCTATTGATGTCCATAGTGCTTCTTAGATCACCCCATTGGTGATGATGACAGATAAATTTAGAGATGATAATATAGGACTATATATAATTCACATTATCTCTGTTACTTTTTGGTTTGCACCCATCACCCTTGACCCCTCCTTGTCATTATAGCAAAACCATGAATTTTACATATAGTTTTGATTAATCACATTATTTTTTGTAAAATAGAAGTTTAATTAATAAATTATTTACTGGTGTACGCAGCAAAATTTAAATTTGTTACCCTACGTAACCGTCAAGATCACTATGCAGATAACGATGCATGCCCATACATGCATTGATGAGGATCACGACTCACTAGGCAGCCGAATTGATGTAGTCGTAGAAGAGTTCTAAACAATCATAGATCCTCACAACTAGGCCTAGTCGCAAGGACGTCGCTAAGCTTCCCTCGTCAAGAATCACACGTGTAATCCCTCCTATGATGTGCACCCGTACTCTCGTGTCAACCTTCCATGCTCCACCATCTAGGACTTGACACCGACGAAGACAGACAACATTTTGGCGTTGCTAATTGGTAGGTGTAATCAATTGTGATTAGAGCTATATGATTCTGCAAGTTTCTCAACACACGAGACATAATAGAAATTAGAGCTAGGTCTAATCAGGAGAGGACACCTCAAAAACTCAATTAGATGGAAGTCCTAATCCAATTAGAAGGGCTCTAATTAGACCCTCTAATTCTATTTGAGAAAGAGAGTCTTGTTGAGAGCCAATTGTTCTACTTGATGTGTTTTGCCTCAAGGAGTTGGGGTCCTTTATATAGTGGGAGGAACGGGGGTAACTTGCCTTCAAGAGAGGGAGTCCTACTTCCACTCTACAAGGACTATACCGCACCATAGGAGGTGGTCACACCCCTCCTCTCTGCCCAATTCGGATTAGACTCCTAAGGGGGTCCAACTCCACCTCTTCCTTCCCTTTTCGTTTTCGTTTTCCTTTGGTTTTTTCCTTTTTTTCATTCAACCAAAACAAGTAAAGTGAAGAGGTGGATATTGATACGTGGCAAACATATCTATAATTTTTGATGCTCCATGCTTGTTTTCTATCCAATAACTTTTGTTTTCCACATGTTTTATTTTGTTTTCCTTTGTTTTCTGGATGTTTTCACAGACTAACCTATTCACAATATGTCCCAGGCCAGTTGCTATTTTCTATTGTTTTTCTATTTCAGAAAATTTCTTAAGGAAATATTCTCGGAAAAGACTAAAAATCAACGGAGATCAATTTTTACCCGGAACGAAGACGGAGTTCAAAGGGGAGCTAGGGGGCCATTAGGAGGGCACCAGGCGCAGGCTCCACCTAGGCCACGCCTGGTGGGCCCTAGAGGGACATGGCCACCGCCTCAAGTCCTGCTCTGGCACCCTACCAGAGAGGGGGGTCGTCACCGGAGGCCTCTACATCACCATGATCTCCCGCAGACAGATGCGTGAGTAGTTCATCTCGGGACTATGGGTACATAACAGTAGCTAGATGGTTGTTACCTCCCATATGCCTCCATGTTTAGAGTCTCGTTAGCCGCCTCACATGATCGAGACCACCGTTATGTAATTATGCAGGTTGTGTTTGCTGGGATCCGATGAACCATGAGATTATGATTATTTTGTTCATGTCAAACTGAGATGCTTCACTTATATTCGTAGAGAGTTTTAATCTTGTCTTGCAATGCTCTCTGATGTTTATGATTAGCTTGGCCACATCATTGTTTTAACCTCCAAGAGAGGGTTTATATGCTAGATAGTGGGTTCATGCCTCCTTGTTGCCTGCGCTCGAGTGACATAAACGTGCAAGGGGAGGATGTGATGTTGCCACTAGGGACAAAACAACGATGTTCTTGTCGATGTATGGGAACCACTGCTTACATTGAGTATTGATCTTAATGCATTTGTCTGTTGCACACATAGCAATCACTTCGTTGCTGCAACTTAATACCAAGGGATTTGTTGGATAGCTTTCTTGAGCTGGAAATTTAGATTTGGATGCATGCTAGATAGCAGTTCATATGCCTTGACGTAACGCCCACAATGTTAGAACCCGTGAACTTTATCTCGTCATAATAGTATTGTTGTACGCTCATGATTTGTCAATTACCCAGTTGTAATTTGTTCACCATGTATGTTTGTTTTTTTGAGAGACACCACTACTGAACCTATGGCCCCGTTCCTATTTTCCTCATACTGCAAACCTTCTTTTAAGAACTTTCATAATTGTTTCCTTGTTGTTCCGTTTTTACTTTTATTGTTTTCCAAGACTCTATACGTTTAATTCTCCAGTTTTCAGCAAGACCGGAAGATTTACAACCTTCCGGAAAGTTGGCGCAAGAGAGAGTTTGTGTTTGTGTGCAGGTTCCATGCACCCGTCAACTACACGTCAGTATTTTCTGGCGCTATTGATACAATCAATCTTCTTCAAGACTACAAAGTCCTACTGGTTCGATAAACTCTCGTTCTTTACTAGGGTAAAACTTACTCTAGACTCCATCTTACCTTTCGCTTGGGATCTCCCAACGAGCGTGCGATCACGTCATCATCAAGTATATTTTCTGGCGCCGTTACCAGGGACTTCTAGCTTGCAGAAAGTGGATTCTCACACTTCCACTTTCTTTCTTTTGTTTTGTTCTTGCTTAGTTTCCTTTTGTTTAGTCTTGTTTTCTCTTTATCAAGAACCAAAAAAAAATAGTTCTCTAGTTTCTAATCTTCTATTTGTGTTATCTTGCAGTCATGTCTACTAATAATAATACCAAGACGTGTGACTTTACTAATACCAATAATAGTGATTTCATATGCACACCAATTGCTCCACCTGCTACTACAGCAGAATCTTATGAGATTAAACCTGCTTTGTTGAATCTTTTCATGAAAGATTAATTTTCTGGTATTGGAGAAGATGTTGACTATCATTTAAATAACTTTTTTGAGTTATGTGACATGCAAAAATATAAATAGGTAGATGGTGATATTGTGAAATTAAAATTGTTCCCTTTCTCTTTAAGAGGAAGAGCTCAGGAATGGTTATTATCTTTGCCCAAAAATAGCTTTGATTCTTGGACTAAATGCAAATATGCTTTTATTGGGAAGTATTATTCACCTGCAAAAATTATACAACCGAGGAGTAACATTATAAACTTTAGATAATATGATAATCAACATGTTGCTCAAGCTTGGGAAAGAATGAAAACTATGGTTAAGAATTGCCCCACACACGGATTAACTACGTGGATGGTTGTTCAAACCTTTTATGCATGATTAGTTTGTTCTTCAAGGAATTTATTGGATTCAGCTGTGGGAGGAACCTTCATGAACCTCACCTTAGGCTCAGCAAACAAGTTATTGGATGATCTAATGGCACACATAAAGGGCTCCAACAGGTAAAAAGGTAAATTCTGTCGAGGAACTCTCTTATTTGAGTGATAAAATTGATATGCTGCTTCTTTGCTAGCTAAAAAAGTGCCAATAGATACTAATAGGGTTCCCTTGAACTCTCTGGTTGCTAATGAGAATGATAAATTGATGTGAATTTTATTGCTAGAAACAACTTCAACAACAATGCTTACAAGAATAACTTCGGTGGTAACAACTATAGGCCATATCCTAATAATAATAGTAATCCTTATAGAAATTCTTATGGGAAACACCTCCAATGATAAAAATATGCCTAGTTATTAAAATATAATAGATATTGAAAAGGCCACCATAATTTATGCATTCCCAATATGAACAAAACAATGCCTTTACCAACAATTGGGTGAACATTCTGCAATTATGAGATATATAAATTAGCAACTTGCAGGGTTAACTAGTGCAATCTCTAATCTTGAAATAAGGCTTGATGCAACGGAAACTTATATTTAAAATATGTCTAATACTCAAGCTAGTTTAATACATCAAATGGTAACAAAACCTGAAGATGTTTCACCTGCTGAAAATAATCCTGCTGGAACTTTTAAAATTGTGAGAACTTTTGTTAATACCATCCAACCCTTTGAGGAATTTAAAACTTTTAGTATCAATTAGTATCCTAATTCTTCTAAACATGTTGATGTCAAAACAAATGGGATTGGAGAAGTCATGACTTTAGGTAGAAGGAGCCCCGAAAGTTTGGAGATTAAAAATATTTCTAGTGAGAAAAATGTTGAAAGTGGGATTGGGGATAATATGACTTTGGGAGAATTTTTTTCCACCATGTTTGACGATGATAAACTTGATTTTGATAATTGCACCATCTTTAGTGTTATAAATTTCTTACAAAAATTAGCTAAAGATCCTAGTGCTAGTAAGATGCACATTGCTCTCACTAAACATATCAATAATGCTCTTATAGAAGCTAGAGAAGAAAGGCTCAAACTTGAAGACTCTATTCCTATAAAGTTACAAGATGGTTGGGAGCCCACTACAATCTGTTTGGATGTTAGAAAATCAGGCTCGGAATTGGAAATCTGGAATTTGTAGCCCGATTCTGCTATTTGGGGGTGGCTAAGGAATTGGGCTACGGAAACGCGGTCGAATTCCAAGGCAGGCCCCCGTGTGCCTCCGCCCGCCTCGAGCATTTTCCGAGCCTCGTGATACGTCATAAATGTATCCTTAATTTCTGATGTTCCATGTTGTTTTCGTGTTATTTCCTACATGTTTGTTATACACTTTATGTCATTTTTATCGATTTCTGGGACTAACCCATTGACAAGATGCCACCGACCCAGTTCCCTGTTTTCTACTTTTTTTAGTTTCAGAAAAATTGTTCTAGAAATATTCTCGGAATTGGAAAATTCGAAGCCCGGAAGTCTTAGAATTCCCAAAGGTTGCACGGATTCCTGAAGAGGCCCAGAGAGCGGCCATAGGAGGGCCACACCATAGGGCGGCGCGCCCCTGGCCGCGCCTAGGGTTGGTGTGGGCTCCTCGGGCGTCCACCGCCATCGCCCTTTCGCCTATATAATCCCCCAATACGTCAACCCTAAATATATACCACTTTTTCCCGAGAAATACCCGAGGCCGCCGTCATCGTAATCCTGAGATCGGGAGGGTTCTGGAGCTCTCCCCGGCACCCTGCCGGGAGGGAAATTCATCACCGGAGCGGTCTACACCACCATGGCCTCCTCCGAAGTGATGCGTGAGTAGTTCATCCCTGGACTACGGGTCCATAGCAGTAGCTAGATGGTTGTCTTCTCCACTTTATGCCTCATGTTTAGATCTCGTGAGCTTCCCTACATGATCGAGATCATCTTTATGTAATGCTACATGTTGTGTTTGTTAGGATCCGATGAATGTTGAATGCTATGTCTTCTGATTATCAATCTATCATGTTATCTTCATGGATATGTTATTTATGATCTTGCATGCTCTCCGTTATTAGTAGATGCTCCAACCAAGTAGATGCTAGTATATCCAAGAGGGAGTATTTATGCTCAATAGTGAGTTCATGCCTCCTTTGCATCCGTGCTCGAGTGACAGAAACGTGATGGATGGAGGATGTGTTGTTGCCATTAGGGAGAAAACAACGGTGTTTACTTCGTTTACGTTGTTTACATTACACACTTTTCTTACTGCGATTATGTGTTGCTTGCAACTTAATACCCAATGTTTGTTCGGATGATATTCGGAGGGTGGATTATTAGTCATAGATGCAGTTGGATGACGGTCTATGTATCTTGTTGTAATGCCTGCATGAATCACATAGTAATCTTTATGTCTCCAATATGCACTACGGTGCAACCTTCATTTCTGTAAATTGCCCAGCTGTAATTTGTTCACCACACATGTTATTTATCTTTTATGGAGAGATACCACTAGTGAACTGTGGACTCCGGTCCATTTTCTCGTACTGATAATACACACACTGTTTCCATTGTTTTCACACTGCTTCTACTGTTCTCATACTGTTTCCACACCATACGTTCAACCTCTTTGTGTTCAGTAAAACCAGTGAGATTATCTCACTGCTTCGTTGGGCAAAGTGATTCGATTGTGTTGTGTAGATTCCACGTTGCTGCTGAACCGGTAGTGCGCCCTGCCATCTCAGCTGCATTAACCTTCTGAAGTTACTCCTTCCTCCTACTGGTCGATTCAACCTTGGTTTCTTTCTGAGGGAAACTTGCTACTGTGCTCTTCATACCTTCCTCTTGGGTTCTCCCAACGAACGTGTGTTACACGCGCATCACCTCGCACCTCGTAAACTCATTGAAATGCTCCCGTCGCCCGCCTCGTATGCCTATGCTCGCACAAACACAAAAATGAGACCTCCCTTCCGTCCCACCTCCCCTCACCCAAGGCGCTCCTCTTCCGGTCCCCGTGCTAGCCAAGGACCTAGGACTCGGAGCCGATGGGGCTCGGCCTTGTGTTGGGTGTTGCTCTCGCCGGGGGCGACGGGGCCAACTCCACAACCTATCTTCTTAGCTCGCGCCTCCGCGTCAAATCCACGCCCAAGGTTGAAGCAAATACAACAAATCACCGCCAGAGCTTGACACGACAATCTCCTACCCGTTCTCCGCTGCCGTCGGCATGCCCGTGTCGTGCAGCGCGTTCTTCCATGGTGGGGATCTGAAGTCATGTCTTCAGCATGCTACTTTCAACTTGGAAAGCTCCCAGGGGCGAGATCGTTGACTGTGTCGATTTTCGACGACCGCTGCCGGTTCTGTCGGATCGGTGTTGTCCAGTCAGGTTGAGCAGCAAGGACTACATCTGTATCATCTCCCGTGGTCCCAATTCCAAAAGGACACCAGTACTATTTCAGATTGAAAAGTATTTTTGCGAAGAAGAACTGAACCACTGCCTGTTCATTTGCCACCAGTTTGAGTTTTTGTTTCTTCGGAGATGCTTACAATCTAGAATGATAATCAACCGGAAAAAATTTCTTGGGCGTACATTAATTGCACTGCATTATTTTGCAAAGTATACACATAGTACTATTTTTTCATACATGTAGGCAAGTTTATATTGTACAAACCCGACAAAATATCCAATTCTAGGTTATGTACATCCAAACAGGAATTAGAATTGGGTGCTACTCTTTGATTCCAACATAAAATACCAAGCACATCCAAACAACAGAATTCGAATTGGAGACCATTTCATTTCCATCTTGGATTTGGTATTTCGGGCCAATTAAATCCGGAGCCAGTTTTTCCTACATCCAAACAGGGGTTAAGAGTGAATAATTTTGATTGCAATTCTTTGTGTGATGTTGGTGCAAGTTCTTCTATTATGCCTAAAAGTTTATATGATATGCTTGATTTGAAACCATTGGATGAAAGTATTTTGGGAGTGCATCTTATAGACTCCACTGTTAAAAGACCTGTGGGAAGGATTGATGATGTTCTTATTATTGCTAATGATAATTATGTCCCCAATGATTTTCTTGTTTTTGATATTGAATGCAATGGTTCTTGTCCTATCGTTTTGGGGAGACCTTTTCTTTGCACCGTTGGTGCCATTATTGATATGAAAGAGGGGATTATAAGATTTCAGTTTCCCCTTAAAAAGGGCATATAACATTTCCCTGGGAAAAGAATAAAGTTACCTTTTGAGTCCCTTGTGAGGACTATCCATGATTCTATTAATAATACTTGATTCGTTCTTCATGCCTAGCTAAAAGGCGTTAAAGAAAAGCGCTTGTGGTAGGCAACCCACTTTTGTTTTCCTTCGTTATCCTTTTGTTTTCTTTCGTTTTCTTTTGTTATTTTTCTGTTTGGAAGTTGTTACCTTTGTAGCAACATCTCCTTATCCTTTTTATTTCGGTTTTATGCCAATAGTAACCCTAATTGAGAGGTAGTTTGATTTGGGGAAGTTTCCTATCTGAAACAGAATTCTGGGTTATTACCAAAAAATTCATTTCTCTCAGCAAGAACGTAGGATTGCTATGAAAACACATGCCTAGGTTGTTATCTAACCTTCGTTAGTTTCCCACTTTTTGATTTGAGCAACAGAAGATTTTCGAAAAAAATTATCTTTACCGAATGTTCTCTTTTGACAGATTTCTGCCAGTAGTTGCATTTGCGTCTTAATCTATTTCTTTTGGTGTTCTTTTGAGAGGAAGAGCTTTAAAATTAGTTGCAACAGTAGCTAATGTTTTAATTGAAGTGTGAGACTTGTGTTGAAACTGAACCATGTGGATTTATTATTTTGATTACACTAACGTTGCTAATGAAGATTGTGGAGAAGTTTTAGGTGGAGGAAGTTTTCAAGTGTAGGGAGAGAAGAATGATGTGATGAGATGAAAAATGGACAAAAGCTCAAGATTGAGGATTCCCATGTCACCCAAAGACGTATCTAAGAAGTACAAGCATCGAATCTTGGGGATGCCCAAGGCATCCCCTTCTTCATCAACAAAAATATCAGGTTTCTTTCAAAACACTATATTTTTATTGCTTCACATGATATGTGTTATTCTTGGAGCGTCATTTTATTTTGCTTTCAATTTGTTTTTTTTCTTTTATGTAGCTTTTGGTTGGATCCTAGCACTTTTATTTTGGGAGAGATATGATCCATTTTCATTGCCTAGAACACTCTAGTTTTCACTCTTATTGTTCTGCAATTGTTCAGTTTTTGCTAGTACTGCGTTTAGCTCTTATTTTTCATTCGAATTTTGTTCAGAGCTAGTTTATTTGCTTCAGTTATATTTGATTAGCTTTCTGGTATTTGATGATTATTTTCTTTGAGAGTTCTTTCTAATAAGTTGATTGGTGTTGGAGAAGAGTAAATTGTTTCATGCTTATAGTGGTGCAATAGGGAGCTTGTTTTGACTTTGCCTTAGGCTTTGGCATGTCATGTTAGATGTTATTTTAATTATGTGCTTAGTTATTGATGATGTATCATGACTAGTCTCAAATATCTGAGAGTGCTTAATGTGCCATTGAATTTAGTCATGTGTTGTTCTGTCGTATTGAAGCATGGTATTGTGGTATTTCTCCTTTGAATGATTTATCTGGATTGACTTGGAGCATGCTCACACCATGTTATGACTACAAAAAAAGTCACTTTTAGCCTTGATGATCATTTATTTTTTTACTTTTAATATCACTTCATGCTTTGATTAATGATGTTTTATCGCTATGCATGATTATGGACATTATTGGTCTCTTAGTTGGTCGCTCTCATTCTTTTGCTGGCCTAAACTTGTATTAAGTATGAGCTCTACTCGTGCATCCAACTCCCAAAAACTAAAGTATGCCGAATGTGTCCACCATATCTACCTATATGTGCTATTTAACCCTCGCACCGAGTGAGTCAGCCGTATCGATCTGGTTTCCCCTGACAATAACCCCCGCACAACCGGGGGGGGGGGGAATTAATCCCACACTTTGCATGTCCTGTTTCACTCTCCTTGCGACAATTCGGTTCAGGGGACTCGAACCCCTATAGCACATTCAGGTAGATCCCAACCTAACACATACAAGTTTCAAGATAGACCTCGTACCCATATTGAGGTAATGTGGCGGTACGAATTTGGTTGTCCGGCAAAGACTAGGGTATGTGTCGTTTTTTAGAAAATCACTTTCTCTTCACACCTCCTATGGACAAGGTTCCACCTTTCCACGAGGTTTTTCATAAGATATTTGTTTGCCCAAAAACCATGTTTTAAGTTGTCCACTAGGGGACTTAGGATTTTAAGTATTGGTTGTAGATAATATAATATGGTGGATAAGGGCTTTGTAACACCAAGATGTAACTAGTGGCAATAATATTAAGGAGCAATAGTATTACTAGTAGTAGCACACATTAGAAAATAGTTTTGGAGCAAATTTTTGTAAAACTTCAGAAGTAAACAATGCATGAAAGATAATGATAAGTAAAACAACATCAATCATTTATAATGGGTTGCCTTGGTATTCATCTTGTCCGTGGTCTTGGAATAAATAGGAATGGCAATAAACCTCCACAGCTAATTCTCCTTCCTTGTTTTTTAACGTCGAAAAAGAAAACACTCAATCAGGACTAAGCAAAGGCAAGTACTTGCAAAAATCAAGGTACATCAAGCATTTCACAAAATAACAACACTCCAATTTTCTACTTTAAAAAACACACAATCAATCAAACATACATGTCTAAAAGCACTAGAAATAAACTAGTAATACTCAACTAGAATTTCATGAGTTCAGTGGGTGTGCCAATCTCATATCATGACATACAAAGATAAATGAACCTCTCGCCACTTATCAGAATTTTCATTAAAGCAAGGTAACAATACCAAAAACATCTAAATAAGCTAGTAAAGCAATAACAAGCATCGCAACCATTCCTAATTAGAACATTCTTTTCTAATGACAAATGATTTATACTACCAAAGATAACATGAAAAAATAACAATATCAAAGATATACTAATCATACTATAACACCTTCACAAGCCATAATAACAACAAAAATGACTGAGAACTAAAAAGTATAAAACTTGAAAACAATCACATACATATGAAAACAAAGATAATCATGGCAATGTTTCACTCAAGAATTATTACAACATGCTAGTAATACAAGATACGAAAAAATAACAAAGAATAAACAACCTATACATGCTAGTATTAACAAAAACAATAATTAAAACATCAAAAATAAAAATTTAACAATAGTAAAGAATGGCAGAAAAGACCCTAATCTTGTAATGCATGCCAAAAAATATTATATGACTCCTAAAATCAATCCAAGCTAGGATTAGGTAACCATTATCATAAAGAAGACCATCCAATTGCATTTACATAAGAAAATCATCACATAATAAATATTACAAATCAAACAGTGGCTCTCTGGTCATTTACCAAAATGCATGTCACTTTAAAAAGGAAGCTCACGTGCATGCAAGGCCAAGTGCTATAGCTAGGTATTAAGAAGGTCTATCCAGATAAATTAACTTCATAGCATCTGGGCCTTTAAAATGGAAGATATGTTCAAATGAAATTTTCAGAGAGGTTGCACTTGTTATTTTCCCTAGGGTTTATCAAAGGATAAAATGAGGATCTGCAACTTGCATGTGGATAAGAAGACATGCATGTATCATAGGGATTTTTGGTGTGGCCAAATTTTAGACCTATCATTTTTATTTTGAATTAAACCAAGGGTGTAGTTTTCTGTTCCACAGAAAAAGAAATAAAACATAGGAAAAAAATGCCACATGGGCTGGATCTGCGGGAGATGGGTCGCGCGAAGGCCAAATCAGGCCACGGACGAGTGCGTGAGGCGCTTCATGGGAACAGTCGTGTTCAAGCGGATCCGTTGGATCGGGATGAAACGGCATAGGGCCGTCGTCCTCCTTGCGACGCACACACGCATGCATGCGTTCACCACGAGCTCGAGAGGCCAGAGGGGCTCATACAGGGGCGTCACGACTCGATGGAGAGGCTCGGTGACGATGGAGGGTAGTCGAGGCAGTGCAGGGGTTCTCGCGGGAGCAGCAGCGGTGCCGAAGCACGGCGTGGATGCACCGGTGACCCGAGACGGTGTCGTGCATGGCGACAACAATCCTGCGAGAAAACATCTGCGACAATATGTCAGCGGGGTGTGCTGAGATGCAGAGAGTAGGGATGGAAGAAAATGGCGCGCATGGATGTCAGCGATGTTCTCAACCTCTTCCTTCTCTTTGCCGGTCTCCGTCGAGGTTTCCTTGTCGTGTCTATCTTAGCATAGCAGTGTGATCTCTCGAGGTGGAGGAGAGGGGTGAGAATGAGCAGAGAGGCGAGTGGACAGGCCGAGGTGAGGGTTAAAAGGGAGGGGGTGCGTCGGTGGTTTTCCCTCGAGTTCATCGGGTGTCACCGGGCGACGTGGAGCTGCTGCCAGGCGACGGCATGCACGTGGAGCTGCATGTCGAGCTCGTGGCGGGCGTCAAAAAGCAGACAAGGCGAAGAGGAGAAGAAGGCAACGCCGGTCGGGCGAGTTGGTGGCCGGGGGTGGCTGACATCTTGGCCCCACCGCCAACTCACCTTGGCATCTCTCTATATCCCCCTCTGGTTGATCTTAGGATGATTAAGAGGCATGGTTTTGAAGTAGATACCTCAGTGATGCTCAATGACATGATCATAAACTAGAATTTGAACCAGAGGTATTTGTTTGAATGAGTTTAAAAAGTGTCGAACCACAGTTTTCAGAAAGTTTAGTTAAGAAGACTTACAAAATTTTCTAAGTCCTGGTTTTCTGTTAGAAACATCAAAAGTTTTGGCCTGAAAGAAATATCAAATGGATTCAAAATTTAAAAATTCAAATTGTAGATTGTATAACATGCCATGAACTTCATAAAACCATTTTTAACAATTTTTAGAAATTTTCTAGAACAGGGATAACAAGATGGAAAGATGACATGATTCTGTTGTTTTCTGTTTTTTTGTTTTCTCTGTTTTCCTATTTTCCGTTTTACAAACTAGGCCAGAAAACAACATCTATGCATCTTAAAAAATGGATCTTAGGGCATGATGAGCTAATTCAGACCCCAAGGATGGATCAAAAACAAAGATAACAAGAAATTGGGTTCTGTTTCACCATAATTGGAACAGTCCGAAAGTGAAAGAAATAACAGGGACATAGAGAAAATCTTAGGCATTTTTCTTAGGGAACTTTCCTTAGAATTAAATTATTACTAAGATTACATGATGAGGAATTGCAAGATTGATATTTCGATCAAGAATTAACAGAGATAACAACCTTGCCAAGTTTCTTATGGATTTAAGATTAGGGATTACACATAGGAACAAACATTCATATGCTTTACACATCCAACATAAAAAGTCTTTGTTGGTTCCTAAATTTGTGTTTTCTCTCTTACAACAAGATTGCAACATGACGATGTGACACTACCCCTATGAGCATATCCGAAAGACTGAGCCGGCAGGTCTTGAGATTGACGAAGTCACCATAGGCGCCTCGCTGTCGACGGGAACTTCGCCTCCCACTAAAAGAATATTCCGCCTAAATGCGACACACATGTGTCAAACCTAGGGTTTGAACTCTAGTGGGCTGGGGATACAACTACCCTTCTAACCATCCAACCACAGCTTGGTTCGCACGCCTCCTTATTATAGAGCGGTTGTTGGAGATGAACGTTTCACGTGACCTAAAAAACCATTTTAGTGATGCAAATTTTTACATCAAGTTGTCTTTTTTACCATAAATACATGTGCATTGGAGATGCTGCGAAGTTATGATGTAGCAACTCTTATATAAAGTTATGATGTAGCAACTCTCATATACTCCCTCCTTTTCGGTTTACAGGGCGTGCACGTACTCCTAGGTCGTTAATTTGACCAACATAACATAAGATATATATTATAAAAAATAGATCATTATAAACTTTAGATTTCGTATTTTCAGATGGTATAATTTTTATGTTATATAAGTTATATTACATTGGTATAATTTGCGACCTAGATGTACGTGCAGGACTTGTAAACTGAAATGGAGGGAGTAATGTTTTACTACATCCGTCTCAAAATAATTGTCATTGAGATTGATGTATGTATATATATTATTTTGAGACACGGATGGAGTACTTGTTCTGAGTAGGTTTAGCATAAATTTTCCTTTTAACAACCTAGTAGAAGTACAAATTTATGGAGTATCCTCTAGAAGAATCGTGCGATTTCTCTGTTACTCCATGCACGCATGATGCCATGCACTCCACGGCTCCAACCGCAACGTCGCAAACAAACAACTACCCCAGCCAGCAAACAGCAAAATTGACTGCCACAGCTGTACGAACGCGCTTCGTGCATCCGCGCCGTAATTCTTCTTCCCACCTCGGAAACACGCGCAGCTCAGCTAGCTAGCAAAACTGGACCACCCGCCGATCGGGAAGTCGATAGGCGGTAGAGGCTATAGCGGAAGACTCGCTGAAGGCCGCCGAGCGAGCTCACCGGCCGACCGACACGCGCACCCGCCGCGGGATGCGAGCCGGCCGCGCGCATAGGCCCACCCCACCCCACCCCCACCAGTGGCCGTCTTCCCCTACGCATGTCTCCACGCACAGGCTCGACGCATGCCCGACACCGTGGGCCTCCCCTGCCCCACCCAGCAACATGCATGAAATCCCCACCACCGAGCTCCTGGCGGTAGCCTACACTTGTTTGAGTTCTCTCTCCGGCCGCCTGGCTCGGGGCTTTGGCCATGGCGCAACTTTTCCCTCCCTTCTTATTCACATCTCCCCCCTCGTTCACATCGCGCACCAACTACCAGTAGCACACCACCACCCTCTCCTCTCTCTTCCCCGTAGCTTAGCTCGGCCGCCTCTTCCGCCTTCTCTTCTCCTCGATCTTCATACATGTGCTCTTCCTAGCCAGCGATCGTGTGTCCATAATCCACCCGCCTGCCTCTTCTTAGCTAGGCTAACCACCCCCAACAAATTCGTCGACGATTAGCAGAACGAAACTTAGGTGGCGCGCGCGTGCTTGTGTTAGCAGTTGCTAGGTTTTGTTGCTAGCTAGATCTTGAATTTGGAGGAGCTAGCTAGCACCATATACCCGGCGGGCAGTGAGGTTTATCGATCTCTGGGTTTCCTTGGCTGATCAGCGCGAGCGCGGACGGACGGCGGATCGGATCGATGATGGCAGGAGCGGCTCATCCGATGCATTTCTGCATGGACTCCGACTGGCTCAAGGTACGCCAATTATATGTGTGTGTGTGTTTAACTTATTTACCACGCGTTGTTCATCACAGATACTTGATTTATTTGCTTGATCATGCGTGCGTGCAAATCGTCTCAAGGAGTATACTGATCGGCTCCATGCATGAATCTAGCTCTACCATCTTAATTTTCCATGGATCTCTTCATACTCCGTGTTCACAACAAAAGTAACTTTGTTCTGAGAAAAACAAAAGTTACTTGCTTCATCACCGTGTTCACGGTCACAGCACATGACCACTTCATTCTTTTTCAAGCCTATATGCATATTGCATACACGATATATAGTAGCTCATGATTGTTCTGCAGAACGAGAAGTTGTAATTTGGGACTAGACGGGCCTCACTTAGAATTCTGCATCCAAATTAATCAAGGACTGTTGGAGGAAAATTAATACTTGTCTAGATCTTCACCGATCTCTTTGTTTGACGCCAATATATCTAGGCTGTGGGTATTCGGGCAGAATCCTGACACTTGATAAGATTTCCCTTTGTCGTTAATCATAGTACGTAGTATGAACGAACATATGCGAATTCTCTTACCAAGTTGCTGTTTTCATACATATGACGTACGTGTCTGAACAGACTTCCATGTTGTTACTCATTTCGTTCGTTTTAATCTGTTAGTACTTCACAAAGGTTTTGGAACTTTTTTTAGAAACTACTGTTGGCCGTTCATCACTTCATTTAAGGGACGTGGGTTCATTTTTGTTCTGAAGAATTAATCATCTGAATGCATGGGCTGATCTAAACTACTGTAGGAGAGACCGAGAGATGCATGAGAAACCTGTTCCATGTTTCACTTGGTACATTTGGTACATGTAAACACGATATACTAATCAAGAGAAAATCTAAAACACTCTTGTAGTCCCTATAGCTTTGTACACAAAGAAACTCTACAAGGAAAACTAGCAAAAGATGCAACAAAAGCGAGCATTCAACCAGACATTAGTGTCCATTTTAAGAAACTGTCAAAAGTGAACGGTATAGCCCTCGACTAGAGACCCACATGTACTGCGAGTAAAAGCAACGACAAGATAAAGAGACTCAAACAAGTAGTACTAGTACAGTTTGATCGTCTGATCAGATCAGTTCACTTTAACTTTAGAACATGACATAAGTTGCCTTCTTCTCGAAAAATAATTAAACGTTAATGTGGACAAACAACATCATTAGAAACGGAGCTAGCTAGCTATATATATACAGCACATTTTCACGTTAGAGTTGAATTACCTTCTTCCAAGGAAATTTAACTTTGAGCTGAGTGTATATCCATAGTTTGGGCCGGGGTTGTCAAAATATGTTTGATGATGTTACACAACAAACTAACGAGAACACTAATTTGAAGTACACATGAGTATATATATATGGATGAAGTGGATAATGATCACGCTTTGAGGATCTACTAGTGTGTAATCATAAGAAAGACCAAGTCACCAAGTTAAGTACACTGTGTATGGCCCTCAAGAAAATCTACACATGCATACACATCTGGTGTTACTTTTGCATGTGATGAAAAAGCAAGAGAGATCAGCCCGAGTCTAAAAGTACGGTACACCGTTGGATCAGCCCCAGATCTCTACTTCGACCTACTTGATGCTTCCATCATAAGGCACCATCGACCACAGGCTTTACCCTTTGAGAAACCCTAGCTTGGTCTGCATGCAGCTTCCAACATGCATGGGACCATGCACGCAAACCTCTTTCGCGCATTCCGAGGCTTCCATTCTTCTGTAACGGACTCACAGGTCACAGCCAACGATGATTAGAGATCACGTTGCCACAACGTGAGGACATGTTCTGATGGTCCTTTTGCTTTCAGGGCATCGTCCCCGAGGACCAGGGCGGGATGGGCACGTCGTCGCCGTCCGAGGAGCTGATCATCGCGTGCCCGGAGCAGATGCAGGCCCAGCAGGCGGCGGCGGACCGGCGGCTGCGCCCGCAGCACGACCAGCCGCTCAAGTGCCCGCGCTGCGACTCGGCGCACACCAAGTTCTGCTACTACAACAACTACAGCCTCTCCCAGCCGCGCTACTTCTGCAAGACGTGCCGCCGCTACTGGACCAAGGGCGGCTCACTCCGCAACGTCCCCGTGGGCGGCGGCTGCCGCAAGAACAAGCGCGCCAGCGGCGCCAAGAAGCCCTCCGCCGCCGCCATCGCGCCGCCGATTTCGATGATGCCGCTTCATCAGTACGGCCGGCACATGGCTGAGACTGGCCTCCACCTGTCCTTCTCGGGGATGCCGCCGCCGGTCCGGGCAACTGACCCGCTCTGCAGCCTCGGGTTGCTGGACTGGAATAAGTACGACCACATCTTCACCGGCTCCGGCGGATATGAGAGCACGGGCTCCGACCCGCACTTTGCGGGGCCGGGTATGATGGGCATGGCCACCGGCGGCGACGGTGGAGAGTACCACGCGCTGAACGCGCTCCGGTACGCGGCCGGCCTGAGTGAGCACCTGGCGCTGCCGTTTGGTGGTGCGTCGCGGGCAGATCAGCGCGATCCGGCCGCCGAGATGAAGCCGGCGGCGGAGAGGCTGCTTTCACTGGAGTGGTGCAGCGATGCGAGCCGAGCGCCAGCAGAGAGCTCCATGGGATCCCTGGGCGGGCTCGGGCTGTGGAGCGGCATGATCAGCGGCGCCGCCCAACATCACCATGGCTCCTCTGCCGCTATCTAAACAGGGCGAAGCATACCCATGTATGCATGCATGTTTTAGTGGTTTGCTAATCGCATTAACGAGTACGAGGACTGCGTAGAGTTAAGTGCTTGCATTTTTCTTTCTTGCTCTGTTTGTGGTTTCATCATGCATGATCTGCTGCTGCTGCTGCTGCTGTTTTTTTTCCATTTTTTTTCATCGTTTGTTTGCATGATATTTGCATCTCTTTTTGTTTCCAGTGTATTGGACAAGAACAATGTTCTGTGTTGCTCAACTTCACACATTTCCGTGGTTCGATCAATTATGTTTGTGCTGTTGCTGCATGCCTAAGATTTAATTACAAATGTTTGGAGTAATAATTCTGGCTAATAGTTCTATACTGACACGACGTGGCTGGAACAGATGAAATTGCTTCTGATAACCTCAAGAGTTTGCGTTCAAATAACCAATATTTTCTCTTTGAAACCAATATGTTAGTCACTACAGTTTTCATACAGCGTGCATCAGTTTCCTGAAACATCCTAAGAACCTCTGAGTGCAGCACTAGAGCAGGAAAGAAAGGAGATGGCTAGGGAGCGCCCATAGTGCTAGAACACTCTTATTTACTGATATAAAAAGAACACCTTATTTGTATCTTCGTTTCAGCACTGTGTTAGACCAGCACTTCTTTTGTTCTAGTCTGGAGTAAATACAAAATGTCAAGATATAGCATGCAAATCTGATGCCATATGTAACAGCATGTGTGGCGCTTAACAGCTGCATAAAGTGATGAACTGGTATACATCAAATTGGCCATCATAGATATCTTACCGTGTGTTCGTAGATTGAATTATGGAAGCACTAGTTAGTTAATGTGCCACAGCTCCAGATTTTTGTCAAGTACAATATCGGAAGGCTATGTGGCATATTGCCCTACACAAAACAAAAACCATATCAACCAACTTTCTATTGGAAACAACTGTTTAAATTGGTTGAATAGGATGTACAAGCTGCAGAGAACCGTAGATCAATTTACTTCTTTTAGAGACACGGTACAGATGCAACGCTCACATACACTCACCCCTTATAAACGTACCTAAGAGATCAGTAATTGGCCACATAACATGAGTGACGAGTAATGACCAAACCTGAGCAAACACATTCTCCAAAATGAACCGACCTACCTCCAAACCAGTGGTTAGTTCAGGACGTCAATGAGCTTCTTTAATTATAGTGGAAGTTTGCCACACGGTATGACCATCAGTAAGTTAATAAATTGAACAAACGTACATAGGTGGTCTTTATATGAAGGGAAATACAGCTATACTACACTTCTTGTTGTACTACATAGAAAATGATACAATTAGTGCAAACCTAAGCTGTGGCTATTAGCAAATTACGCAACCTGTTCGTTATAAGATGAATCATTACCTTGCATATGCTGTCTGTTCGTGACTTTCTTCTGGAAACCCATCAGCAAGTGAACCACATTTAAAGGAGTTCTCAATTTCAGAGAAGATCAGAAATCTGCAAACACTAAGTGAGTGTCCAACTGAAAGAAACAATCATCGCCCCTCAACTTCAGTGACAATTCCCAGAGCAATGTAGAAATCTTCTCCCAGTCTTGGTGTGACCTCTCCCCAGCTGTGAATGTGTGCATTACATTATTGATCTCTACTGCACTGCAACCTGGCACTTTTTTCAAACCTCTATCTCTGATAATATCCCTAGTCTCCTTTACACTGTCCCACTTTTCATCAAATGCATATATGTTGGTCAAGAGATTATAGTAACCAGCATGGTCAGGATCCAGCTTGAGCAGTTTGGCAGCTACCACTGCACTCATCTCTGTGTCACGGTGTGCTCTGCAGGCAGCAAGCAAGGAACACCAAGTATGAGCATCAGCTGTCCCACCCAATTTACGAAGGAGCTCTGTTGCCTCTTGAAATTCACCAGCACGGCCAAGGAGATCAACCATGGCACTACAATGCTCTGTATTTGGTACAATTCCATAAACTTGAGTCATGCTTTTAAAGATGCACTTTCCTTCCTGCACAAGTCCAGAGTGGCTGCATGCCGATAACACAGACACAAATGTCAGGCTATTAGGTTGAACTGAAGAGGCAACCATCCTTCGGTACAAGGCAACAGCTTGCTTCCCAAGGCCATGGATTCCATAACCTGAGATCATTGAGCTCCATAGCACAACGTCCTTCTCAGTAGCACTTTCAAATACCCTGACGGCGCTACCCAAGTTTCCAAATTTCGAATACAAATCCACCAGTGCAGCTGCCACAAAAATCTTACCAGAAAACCCGGTGTTAACCAAATAGCCATGAAGACAAAAGGCTTGGCACATAACACCAGATTCCGAGCATGCAGCAAGTACCTTCACCATAGTGACAGCATCAGGGACAGGACCATCCAACAACATGCACTTGAACACTCGCATTGAAACATCAGGGAGATCATTTTGGGTAAGACCACCAATGACAGCCGCCCAAGCTACTGCATCTTTCTTTGGCATCCGAGAAAATAGTTGCATTGCCTTCTCATGACACGAGCACTTCATGTACATATCAACCAGCGCAGTTGCAACTGTCATCTCAAGTTCGCACCCCATCTTCACAGCAATGTCATGCAACCTTTTACCTTCTTCAGCATCCAGAGCAAGTGAACAAGCCTGCGCAACACTCACCACAGTAACTGCATTGGGCTTCATCCCTGCCTTGACCATCATCTTATATACACGTAATGCCTCACATGTGTTTCCAGATTGCACATATCCTGTGACCATACAGCTCCATGTGACAACGTCTCTCTCCATCATTCCCTCGAACAACCTCCTTGCATGTTGTACTGCTCCCGTCCTCATGTAAAACCCAAGAATAGAATTCACCAGGGCCAAGTCGTATTCAAAGTCATTTCTGAGAACAAATGCATGGCAGGCCTGCCCATTTCGGGCATCCCTCAACTGTGCTGCTGCCAAGATCACGCTCACAAGAGTGACTGGACTCGGCACGACGCCCTGTCCAACCACATGCCTTGCGAAGAACTCAAGTGCCTCCTGCGCCATCCCGTTCTGCTCGTACCCAGTGACCATGGAAGTCCGGAGGACCATGTCCGGTTCCTCGAATGCATTGTAGGCGTTGATCGAGCCGACCATGTCCCTGCATTTCGCGTACATCTGCACAAGCGATGAGGCCACAAAGGCATCGGTGTAGGCGGCGCAGGAGCGGACAGCGAGCGCGTGCACGGCGCGGCCATGGGCGAGGGAGGGCAGCATGGCGCAGGACTTGAGAAGGAGGGACAACGTGAAGGCGTCCGGGCGCACGCGAAGTCGAGGGAGGAGGTGGAGCACGTCGCGCCATTGACGCGCTCGGACACGGGCGCGGAGGAGTGCATTGGCAAGGCGCGGGGTCGGGACGGGAATTTCATCGAACAGGTGGCGAGCGAGACCTGGAGGGTAGAATGCGAGCACATGAGAGGTGAGGTGGTGGGAGGAGTGGAGGTGGCCGGAGCGGAGAAGGTGGGCGTGGAGGCGCGCAGCGGCGAGGGGCGTGGACGGGTCCGCGGCGGCTTCTAGAAGCTTCTGGAGCGGTTGCCAACCTCGCATGTGCGGAAACGCAACGAGGGCAAGCGCCAGGCGGTGTGGTCAGCTTCTCACTATTTTCCATAGGCGAGCAAGTTTATTTTGTGCTCCCTCCGTTTCACTTGGACCATGGAGGTTATTTTTTTTTTTTTTTTTTTTTTGGCAGACCAAGGAGGTCAGTTAATTCCGTCTTAATACATGCACCAATATTTGGGAGAATAAACAACATGTATCGGAGAATTGAGAGGAAAAATGACACATTGAAAGTAAAAGTCGCATGCATGAGAGAGAGAAATAGGCATGTGTGCCAATGCATCTTTTTAGCACGTTATAATTTAAGGGACTATTAACCTAATGCATCGTTTGTTAGATCATCTCCAACCGCCGTCTCAAGACGCCCTCCAGCCCACGTTTTTAGCATTGGTTTTAGGTTTGGGGAAGAAAAGCGCCGAAAAATGGCGCAGCCATGCCCCCTCATGGACATTAAAATAGCGTCAGCAAATTCAGACGAAACCGACACTCTCACCGTAACTCCTTTTTGTTGGCGCCAGTCAATCATTTCCCTCGCTAGTTTTTGGTTGGAGTGCGGTGTGGCTAGAAAAATGCCCTCTCATGCCCTCCTATTTAATCCGGCGAAAGCATTTGCCCTCCTAAGACACCACCTTTTTCGTTCGGCGATGGTCCTTGGGGATCCAACAACTGGAGATGCTCTTAGATGATTACCTAAATTTAATGATTTGGTGCTCATGCATAAATATGATTGGGTTATTAATTTGCATATGATGAGTTGCAAAGTTTGTATGTTAGATAAGAAGATACAACACTACTCTCTTGTCATTAATTAGTGTGTCATATCAGCAAAATTCTTACGCTTGACACAAGCCTTTAAGGAAAGTGACATTACATTTTAGGACATTTAATAGAGCGACCTTACAAACCTGAATGGAGGAAGGTCTACCTCCTTTCCAATTTCTCCCTCGACCTTACCATCTGGGACTCCCGTCAGAGTATCTATCTGAGTTATAGGTGGCCTTCAGTGAGAAAGAGATCTGGCAAGTAGTTAAGTCCCAGGATCAGGACAAGACCCATGTCCTCGGCTCATCTCTGCGTGAGGATCTAACTAGCGAGAAGTCGTCGGCTAGTAGGGAGGTTGCCATCAGTTACGCTTTCAATGACAGTATGCATGTTCGATGATGGGAGCACAAGATATCGGATCAGGAAATGCCGGCACATATGCGTTGTGCCTTTTCTGAAGGTGGTGGCTTGATGCTATCTTTGGGGATGAAATTTTGAGCTGGATCTTTGGTTGGACTCATTATCATTGAAGCGTGGCATGTTCTTCTCGAATGCTTTATCTAGGAGTTGTGTATTTTTCGTTGTTCCTTCACTTAAAATAGGCTTTATGATAGGTATGTCAAGATAATGTCGTGAAGTGGTCCACTTGGGATGTTCTCTATTTTTCTTTACTTTTTTTAAAAATAATTTGTAATCTGCAGTTTGTGAACAAGACGATTTCCTGGATCGACATGTGGTATTTTCTTCTCCCTTCGGACCATCAAGGACTCATGGATATCATATATGCTCGGTTGATGGCGATCACTTGGGATATTTTCAGCGGGATTTTGGATGGCAAAATGTTAGGAGATTAGATGCCTAGAGGTGTCATTTTTAGTGGTTGATCTTTTTGTTCATTTTGAGTGATCCGTGATTTGTAATCTAATTCATAATTCATACTTGATATCATTTGCATTTTTTAAATATCAAACGGATGTGTGTATCCCATTTCAAGAGAATTTTTTTTATGGATTTTCTTTAATTTGTGTAATAATCAATAATGTTTGCAATTTGCACCAAACTAATGCAGGGGCCACCTCCTTTTCTTTAAAATGCAAATAACTATTTAAATGCATAGTAACGAGGTCAGTATTGTAGATACCTAAAAGTTAGACGAGTACTCATGATATAACATATAAATATAATTCTCATTAATATTGATGAGTTAAAACAAATGAAAGTTCGAAAAAGTAAAGTCAAACAATAATATAAATCATCCCCATTGTTTGTGCATAGATGTGCTAATGATCTTATTACTCACTATAGCACAAGAATTAGGAAAATAAGATTCAAACAATGACTTAGATCTTAGTAGATGACACTCTGATTATGTACAATTCAAGTACCTACTCAGTTGGACATAATCGACACTATTGTACACAGAAAACTAACAAAAAATGAGAACATGATTTTAGATTACCTAAGAGTATTTTGGCCGGGAGAGTGAGCGGGACCTATATTCGAGCTAGCAGTAGTCTGAACAAAAAAAACATCAAACCAATAAGATGATAAGTACGAAGTCAAAACAAATATTGGTAACAATACTTGCCTCTTTTAGTAACTGTGCACTCCTTCACATCATCCCGAAGTTTGTTCAATACAACCAACTGTTGATGCAGAGCAACAAAAGAGTACTATGAGTATCAAGCCATATAAGCTCCGCCATAGTCATGAAATCTCGCATACCCTGGTCAAAAAATGAAACCGCCGCATACCATTCAAGCCGTAGCAACTCTCCAGCGCATTCAACATCAAGATAATCGAAGCATTTAATCATGTCCCGCATAACAACCATATCAAACAAAATTTCAGATCCATGTTCAACCTACAAAAGATAATTAATAGAATTTGTCATTTCAGAAGATAAATTTGACAAGACTACTTTTCAGTTCTTAAGTATAAATCAGATCCAACTAAGTTTCAATTTCAAATAAATCGAAACTCCAAATTAGTGTGAAATATGTTCAACAATGCTATCAATAATACCTCCATTTCCTCCTTACTGCAATGTAGTATCTTGAATGTAACTGATAATAACATCATGATAAATATTACCCTGTTTTTTATTTGCACCCTCCATTTCTCCGGGCCTGGGACAATCCTCTGTTTGTACGCCCTATGGGCCTTTTGTGAGTATAATTTCAAATTATATTATACTGAATCCATAGTAACTTCGCATAACACATTTGAGCATTAAAATCAATAAAGAATCTTGCCAACAATTTAATTTATGAGCTGGAAGTTTCTATAGGGATATATTCTCAACTACGTATATGCTAAAACATTGTTAGACATATTTTTATAGACCATATGATTTCGATATCTCTACTATAAATATGTACAATATAATTATTTTATATAATTTTAATAAAATATGATTAAAGTAATATAAAAAACAATTTTTAAATATAGCGCCATACATAGTGTATTTTTCATCAATATAGATTACAAGTTATGAAAAACAACATGTAACGAATATTTTAACGTCAGTATGTGGCTAACTATGTCAAATAAGTAAATGAAAAATATAGTCTGTAAGACCGTAGCACGCTACAAATGACTTTGACGTATAGAAGTTCAGTGTAAAAAATTAATTAATTCGCTTTGCAACTGTACATATGTTTAAAAAATATTATCAATAATACCATGTTACGGGACCCGACCAAGGGAGAGAGTGCCAATAGTAACTATTTCGACGTACACCAAGGCACTATCATTAATAGAAAATGAAAATGAATCTAAAGTCTTGCATACTTTATGTGAGCATGCCTAACCTATAGGCTAGGAAAGCAGGGTGACCGCCACGGGCCTCGACAAAATGGGGACCTCAATAATGGAGTATACTACTAATAAACATATTATTTCCAATTGTAAATATTACAAGTATCTAAAAGATAAAAGGCTCGATTTTTCAAACAAATTTCACATAAAATTGAAACAAATGGAATATATGTAATAAATCTCAGAGATGTTTAGTTTCATCGGACTAGAACAAACAAATTTGCTTGTTCTAACTAAAAAGCACAACTGAGCATGAACTAATCATCATATATAGTTTCTTGATTTCTGTTTGAGCTACTTTCATGTGAAGAATACGACTTTACATATTCATTTACTGATACGTCCATTTTACATCACCATTTTGTACTATAATTGGCTATTATTAATTAATATATTTCGTATGAGGGTGTAATTCTAATGTTGTTTTATCTTATTTTTGCATTTTTACAATTAAGATGGAGAAAACACCTAAAACTAGGAAATGGAGGAAAAACCCAATTTCCACCTCTTAGAAAATTCCATGAAAACACACAAAAATTATTTCGACCGAAAAGAGCTCAATAGCCAGAAAATAGGCCCCATGGGTATGTTGGAGATACGCCCCAGAGATAATAATATTCACTTATTATTCTATCTCCAAGTTCATAATTAAGTCTATGTCATCATATTATAACCGATGTAGTATTTGAAAAGTGAGTTTTCAAAGGAAAATCTTTGCGTGGGTGTAAAGACATAAATAAACAAGAGTTTCTAATCTTGTCTCTAAGATTATTATAACTTATAGTTTGTGAGATGATCACGGTTTCCTGACCATGAACTTAGATAAAGTATAGCAAACATAAGAGTTTATTGTTATGGTAACAATAGTACTGAACCGACGCAAGTATATGATCTTACTAAGAGACTAACTATTGTAATGTATTTAGCAAACTACATATGGAGTTGTCATTGACTAGAATTTCTATACTATGAGAATATCTAGTGACCGCATAATTGGCAGGTATGCTTTAGATGTCTTCAACTGTCCTCGGTGACAGGGGATCATAATGTTGACATCTTGATATAATCTAGAGTGTGTAATGAAACTGAGATCGTTCAAGAATAGTACTTAAATCCTCTAGATGATAGAGAGATACGTGATCCGGGCCCTCTTAGTATCACCGATGTCAACCAATCGTCTGGTCAGACACAATGTGACTTATCACAAGGACATCGGGATATGGATGAGAAAAGAGAACGATGTCGGTACGTGTATGTGTTATGATCAAATGGTTTGATCAGACTAGAGCACACTGTCTCACCTCATGATATCATTGATATCGTGAACTTATGGAAGTAAGTTCAATGAGTAACTTGAAGATTCCCTCATTCTTTGTGGACACACATGAGCTATCATGGGCGTCCACGACCCCGCTGTTGGTTATTGTTCGGTAAGTTCCCGAACATGTCTATGTAATATCGAGCATTTACGGGTCACAAACTGATACGGGCATCTACTGGTTAGCACGCTAGGACAATAAACAACGATGTATAATGTCTAAGGCATGCGAGCCGTATATTGTGGCCGAGCCTTCTAAATGGGCCGGTTTGTATCCAGTTTGAGTCCAATTAGGTTAGGAGTCGGTTTGGGTCTGTCCAACCGATTAGGGGTTGGCCTCTTATATAAAGAGAGCCAAGGCCTAGGGTTTGAGATAGGTTGAAAATTATGTAGAACTAAAAGTTTCAGGTTACCACCGTCCCTAGGGGATCGGCGTGTAGGCGGCGTCTCGGACGTTCGTCAGTTATCTTTGCAAATAAAGGTGCGAGTGTTCTTAGATCTGCCAAGAGGGTTCATTCGTGGCTAGGGGGCTCTTGGATCTGCCTAGAGTTGTCTAACTTGGCGTGAAATAAAGGTGCGAGTGTTCTTGGATCTGCCAAGAGGGTTCGTGCGTTTCTCGCCTAAATCTATCCATGTTCTTCAGGTTACGTGTATCGCTCGCGTGATTGGGAGAATAGTTATCGCGGTGGTTCTTGCGGTGAAAGATCGGGCAAACGTGTATATCATGTGGTATCAGAGCGCCAGGTTGATCACCGCGAGGGAGGTTGTCTAGTTGAAGATCGATCTACATATTTGCAGACTATTGGTAGATCTGTTTTTGCTGAAATTGTTCGGAGGAAGGTCGACGAGTTGGCAGCGTTTGCAATCTCGGCGAGTTCTCGATTGGTATCATTATTGGAAAAGAAAAAAAAGATGGAAAGGTTGGCGTGGAGTCTGGGAAAGTTATTCGTCTCTCCGTGACGTACGGGACTGGAGTGGACAGGCATCGGGTACTTCCCATCACGGCGAGTTGGTATTCGAGTCAGCTCGCATGACCAGTTTCCGTTCAGGATCAGAATCAGCGGGTCCTTATTGGTACGTCCAGATCGAGTTAGTCTAGGGGACGTTCCTGTACTGCGTGTTGTCCGGCCGCAGCAGAAAAAATAAAATTATACCGAGTACATGCATGCATGCGCGTAGCAAGGAAAGGAAGGGAGCGGATCCGCATGCTCGTTGAGTTGACTCCAATAAAAAAAACAAGCTGAATTGAACGTACTTGGTACGTGACATGAGTGCAAGCAACGATGGAAAATATATGAAAAAAAAAGAGATGAAGTCCAATCTGTGGTTGCTTTCCTTTGGTACGTGAATTCCAGGCAAGGAAAAAGGAGAGATATAGAAAAGAAAGTTGAAAAAAAAAATTGGACAGTCGGTTAAGTCTATTTTTGTGCGCAGACAAAAAAAAAAGAGACACCAGTATATATTTTCACAGGCGGTGAACTTGGTTCATTTGGATTCAAGGGGTACAGGAATTTGTCCTGTTTGTCTTGGGTGATGCACTCAGTTGATCTCCACTATTTCAGATTGCATCTGCACGCGTATTCAGTTTACTTGGATCCTTGGGGTACAGGAGTCTGTCCTGCTGTGTCAGGGGTGGTTTGCATGGTGCGTTTACAGATGCAGTTTGACAGATTATGTGTCTAAATCATGTTGGGGGTGCCAAACATGGATGGCGCCAAGAACAAGTCTAGCTAGCCGAGAGAGAGGATGTGGTGTGTCAAGCCAGCAAGACTTGAGGATGTAGAAGTATGGCGATTTGATAATTTTACGCCACAAGCGCCAGAGAAGACCTTCTGGCGTTGAGGACAACGCCTTTTGAAGAAAAGGAGGATGATACGGGCATCTACTGGTTAGCACGCTAGGACAATAAACAACGATGTATAATGTCTAAGGCATGCGAGCTGCATGTTGTGGCCGAGCCTTCTAAATGGGCCGGTTTGTATCCAGTTTGAGTCCAATTAGGTTAGGAGTCGGTTTGGGTCTGTCCAACCGATTAGGGGTTGGCCTCTTATATAAAGAGAGCCAAGGCCTAGGGTTTGAGATAGGTTGAAAATTATGTAGAACTAAAAGTTCCAGGTTACCACCGTCCCTAGGGGATCGGCGTGTAGGCGGCGTCTCGGACGTTCGTCAGTTATCTTTGCAAATAAAGGTGCGAGTGTTCTTGGATCTGCCAAGAGGGTTCGTTCGTGGCTAGGGGGCTCTTGGATCTGCCTAGAGTTGTCTAGCTTGGCGTGAAATAAAGGTGCGAGTGTTCTTGGATCTGCCAAGAGGGTTCGTGTGTTTCTCGCCTAAATCTATCCATGTTCTTCAGGTTACGTGTATCGCTCACGTGATTGGGAGAATAGTTATCTCGGTGGTTCTTGCGGTGAAAGATCGGGCAAACGTGTACATCACAAGCTTAAGCCGTGTCAATATTTAATTGAGAGACTAAAGTTTTTTCTAATGGTTTTATGAATGTTCAATGTCGATATGATGTCATAGAAACAAGTCAGGTGTCAATTGGAGGGGTTTCGGGGAAATTATTAAGAGAGAAATAATATCTATTGAAGGAAGAATTTTGTAGGGGAGAAAATGGAGGACATGAGATGTTTTGGGATGTCAAAAACATAGATAAGGTCGATGGTTTTATCTATTAGGGTCACAGGATTCCGGAAGAGTTTCGGAAAAAAACTGAGAAAGGGGAGGTACCGGAGGGAGGCAAGATTGCCCCCATGGCCACACCCAATTTTGGGGGCTGCCAGGTGGGCCCCAAGGAACCACACAAGCCGGACCCTGTTGGATATATGCCCAAGAGACAGTAAAACACATCAGTTTCAGGATTAATATATTGTGTTTTTATGTTATATAACTGTTGTGGTCACTAATTATGAGATTCGGAGGAAAACCCATACGCACGTGTAGATACATAAACACACTGTTATAACCCTTTATCGTGTCTCATAGACAAACTTGGTAATATTAGATGACCACGTTTTACTGGTCATCGACTTTTGTTATGTCAATATTAATGGGAGCATATTGTTGTTTCAACATTGTGACCGTGTAGACCCAAGTAGTTGATATACCAAGAGATTTGTTTTGGCATTGCTATATTATCATCACAATATCGTTATTTTTTTTTGCTTCCTTTGACCATAAAAATATACGATGGTGTTCGCTGGAAAGCTTGCTTTGGTGTTGTTAAGTAACACAGCGCTGAGTGATAAAAAAGGCTATTACTGGGTATTCTCGAAGGTGTTCATTTCTCATGATAGTTCAATACTAGGAATTACTGCTCTAGTCAATAGAGAGATACATCCAGGAATAAGTATGCGCAGATAATGTCTACGCACGCTTCTATTCTTGTAGACAGTGCTGGGCCTCCAAGTGCAGAATTTGTAGAACAACAACAAGTTTCCCTTAAGTAGATCACCCAAGGTTTATCGAACTCAGGGAGGTAGAGGTCAAAGATATCCCTATCAAGCAACCCTGCAATCAAGATACAAGAAGTCTCTCGTGTCCCCAACACACCCAATATACTTGTCAGGTATATAGGTGCACTAGTTCGGGGAAGAGAGAGTAAAATACAAGTAGTATGGATGATTATAAGTGATAATAACAATTTGAAATAAATATGGCAGCAAGCAAACATGTAGCAGAACATGCGGAAAATGGTGTTTCAATGCTTGGAAATAAGGCCTAGGGCCCCTACTTTCACTAGAGGACACTCTCAACAATGAAAACATAATTGAATGCATAAATATCATTTATTCACTATGCTACTCCGAACCACTCCGAAGTCTATATTCCCTCTCTAGTGCACCCGAATGTCACTACGAGCGCCATAAATTAGTACTAAACAAACGCACAATTTCATAGGTTCATCTTCCAACACAAGATATAAATATCATGCTAAACCACACGGAGGACACACTATCACCTTTACCCCGTGGTCAAAGTGTTTACGGAGATAACAAAACCACTTGAGTAGCATAACATATGAAGATCAATCTACATATTCAACTAGATTACAAAGCTCATGATCACATAAAGATCACACCATGGGAGCAAGAGATGAACCACATAGCTACGAGTAGAGCCCTCAGCCCCGGGGGAGAACTACTCCCTCCTCATCATAGGAGACATCAACGGCAATGGAGATGGCGGTGGAGTCGATGGAGATGGCTTTCGGGGGCACTTCCCCGTCCCGACAAGGTGCCAAAACAAAGATCTATCCCCCGAAACTTGTCGGTGGCGGCGGCGGAGCTACGGATGTATTTTCGGAAAAGGTCGATTCCTCTAGGGTTTATGCATCGGGGAGTATATATGGACGAAAGGGCGACGCCGGGAGGTGGCCAGGGGGCCCACACCACTAGGTGGCGCGGCCAGGGGGACCCGCACCACCCCATGGTGTGGCCCCCCTCCGGGGCTCTTCGGAACTTCTGGAAGCTTCCAGGACTTTTAGGACTTCTGGCTTTCGAATTTTCCAATTTCGAGAATATTTCTAGAACAACTTTTCTGAAACTAAAAAGAGCAGAAAACAGGGAGCTGGCTTTGTGGCATCTTGTTAATAGGTTAGTCCTGGAAAACGTGTAAAAATGACATAAAGTGTAAGGAAAACATGTGGGAAACAATAATAAAACAACATGGAACATCAGAAATTAGGGATACGTTTATGACGTATCAGCAGACAAATGAATGACATTATTTATTGTGATACTATAACATGGTAACGAGTAAAAAGAATTATATCGGACATCGAGAGTAATGTGATATGATGATTAAAGAGTTTACTCGCTATCTTATCATTCATCTCGTCTCGACATATGGGAACTTAGTAACCAGAAGGTTCAATAGAGTTTTATTATATAAATGTAGGAATCAATATGGACGTCCACGGTCCCGATGTTGATTACTAATTGAGAAATTGGTTTATTGACCATGCCTACTTATTATCCAACCTATAGGGGTCACACACACTTAAGGCGTCAAAGTCATTTGTTCATATAGGTTGGTTCGTAGAAGAGCATATATCATTTGGGTAATTCAGACGTAATAGAATTAAATAATCAAAGAGATTACTGAGGACCCGAGATGTCGTAAATATGTTTCTGACATTTTTAGATAAGGTCAATGATTTTATCTATAGGGGTCACTAGGTTTCTAAAGAGTTTTGGGCATACAATGAGAAGGGGGAAATGCCGGAGGGGGGGGGAGGAGATCTGCCCCCATGGCCGCACACGTCATTGGGAGGCTGCCAATGCACCCAAGGGCCACAAGCATTCCGCACCCGCTCCCCCTACACCTTACTAATTCAGGTTCGAAGAGAAAAGGAAAACATAAAATAAAAGTGAAGGAAAAAGGGAGGGAAAGGAATCCCCCCACAAGGAAGGACTCCTAGTTGGACTAGGAGTCTAACCCGAGTTGTGCAGCCACCACAAGGGGGGTGCGGAATGGGAGGGGAACTCCTCCTCCCCCCTAAGGCAAGTCCCCCTCCTCTCCACCTATAAAAATTACCCCAATCCTTAGGAGAAAATATAACAATTGGCCAAGTGCCTCTCTCTCTTTATGGTTGAATTAGAGGGTAAAACTAGAACCCCACTAATTGAATTAGAGATTCTTCTAACTGGGTTTTGAGGTGCGATCTCCTGATTAGATCTAGCTCTAATCTATCTCTTTATTTCTCTCTCTCTCTCTCTCTCTCTCCATGTGTTGGGATCTCTCCGATCCATTTGTGAAGTTGTAGAGATTATTCCTAGACAGCTAAGCGCTGCCGAAATTTGATGGACGTATGTGTGCAAACTCTCAGAGGGGTAACACGTGAGACCCCCACTCTGATGGATCCGGATGGATGGATCTGTTGGAACACATAGATATAAACAAAAACTTTTCTACGCGGTACCACCAAGATATAGCCGAGGTAGAAGGTCACGAGGATTACCACTAGACGCTTAGGTGCGGTTATCGATGAAGCACGTCGATGCAGTGTAGTCCCACGATCCGATCCAGCCAATCCAATCCCGCGATTGTCGAAGTGCTGATCGTACAACACCTCTGCCGGTATCCACACGTACAAGGAGGAGCTCCGACGGCGAACTTCTAGGTCCGGTGCGGCGGCTAGACTGAGTGGGGCTAGGGTTCTCAACACATGTGAGAGGAAACTTGTGTCCGTTGGACAACCTGGGCCCCTCTTTATATAGCGAATGGGAGTGGGATTCACAACGCTTGTGGCCCATTCCCTCTGTGAGTCCAACTCACTAATTCAGTCCATTTCCGGTACGGGTCCAACCCGACCAATATACTTGCTCCCTCTCTTAAGTGTGCGACCCTGCAGGCTCATGGTGACTTGGACACGATTGGAGTCCGACTCCCAATCGATCAACCGGTAGCGGCTCCTAGCAGAACGTGACGACTCCGAAGTGCCATAGAGTCATGAAGACATACCTTCCAATGTGACTTTCATATGAGTCCCTTTTGCCTCACGATATACCTTGTCGCACTATAGGCGAATTATCATCATCCCTTAAATAGATCAACTCTCTTCTTGCTCTATTATATATGATTCATCTGATTAACTCTTAGTCAATAGACCCGGTTAAAACTTAACTGAGTCGCGCATGGACATGCTTCTGAAATCACATCACTCGAGAGGGCCCAGAGAATATCTCTCCAGTCGGAGGGGGAAAATCTCATCTTGATTATCTACATCACGCAACTTGCTTCTCATTTGACCCGAACTCTGCCTTTATAACTGCCTTGTCACAAAACAACGTTTGACAGAACCTAAGTCGGTGATCCATAACTCGGATTGTGCGAGAACCTTAGGTCTAAGGATTACATTTATTGAGACATGCAAATGACGACTTACTCGTTGCATCTCAATATGGGTCAGCCCGACTTGCTAAACTCTTTATCCGATTCAGTGAACGTTGGAATGGCATCGCCATGCCCATGACAAGTGGAACCGAGTCATCAACCAACACTCACATTAGTCTAGGGTGTGTGTACAGCACAACCTTAATGACCAAGGACAATTTAGCATGAACAACATGAATACATAGTTTCACGATCGAATCACATATTCAATGGCATATATCAAATGTTCAAAACAAGGACGACTTAATAACTTTATGAATACATTGGGAATTACATCATACATGATTGTCTCTAGGGCATATTCACAACAGGATCTACAAGGCTAGACACGGGGAGACAACAACAGTCCTACCGCTAGGCTTAGCCGTGAGACTCTTCATAGGCATCATCGACACCCGTTCCGGGATTCATGTCGGTAACGAATCAAATCTATCCTCGCCTTTACCTTCATAGTAGGTCCTATGTGTTGCATAAGACGAAAGTTTCTATTTTTTCATGAAACCCAGTACACACCTCCCCATTGGTTCCTTCCTTATTTGATTTGAGATAGAAAAGAAAACTACCAAAGGAAAAGGAATAAAAAATAAAAAAACGAAAGAAGAGGGGGATTGGACCTCCAAAGGGAGTACAATCCGAGTTGGGCTAGGAATCCGAGTTGGGCTAGGAGGAGGTGCGCCACTTCCTCCTTGGTGCGGATTGGGTGAGGGACACCCTCCCCCTAAGGCAGGTCTCCACTTCCTCCACCTATAAAAGGACCCAAAACCCTTGAGGCAATACACATCCATTGACCCTCATGCCTATCTCTCTCTCTCCCTCTCTATCTAGTAGAACTAGAATATACCCCGCGCGTTTCTGCGAGATCGCTTTATAAACTATTTGTATATTGCAATAAAAAATTATAGGAGATGTGATATATTATTTTTTCTAAGTGAATATGAAAAATCCAATTGATCATAATATATATTTTTTAAATTATTACTAAGAATAATTGAGTGGTT
Organism: Alopecurus myosuroides; assembly: GCA_028641055.1. Classification (NCBI taxonomy): domain Eukaryota; kingdom Viridiplantae; phylum Streptophyta; class Magnoliopsida; order Poales; family Poaceae; genus Alopecurus; species Alopecurus myosuroides. The sequence continues at coordinate 104,661,099 of CM054060.1, forward strand.
CAAGAAATTGATGATGTGTAGTTTGCGTGTACTGATTAATAAATATTAGTGAAGATGCCATGGATAATTGATTGGCTAGGTCAATGGATGATGTGGATAGCTTGTATGTTGAGATAGAAAAATCATTAATGCATTTTAGTGGGGTTTTGCTTTATAAGAAGTATAGATTAGAACCTCTAATCAAACTATCTAGTTGGAGCCCCTTTAATTGAATTTGGGCTTCTTCTAATCGGGTTTTTGAGGTGTTCTCCCGATTGGACCTATCTATAATTTATATTCTCTCTCATGTGTTGAGAAATTACTAGAATCATATAGATCTAATCACAGTTGATTAGAGCTATCAATTAGCAAAGCCGAAAGGCTTTCTCTCTTTGTCGGTGTCCAGTCCTAGACGATAGAGCGCTAGCGGGTTGACACAAGCGTACGTGTGCATACCATCAGAGGGATTACATGTGTGGTTCTTGACGAGGGAAGCTTAGCAGAATCCTTACAATTAGGTCTAGTTGTGAGGATCTATGATTTTTCAGAACTCTTCTATGACTACATCGATCTTCCGCACCCCGACGAGTCATGATTCTGGATCTTCGCATTTATGGGCATGTGTTATTATCTGCATAGTGACCGCGGCGGTTACGTAGGATTTTTTTTAATTATGCAACGTGCACCAGTAGGGTCAATCATGTGGTACAACATGTGGTGGGCGGAGGCACCCCTTGGCCGTCTGGGGATATGTCCATTTTGCATCACTATTTTATATTGCAATTTTCTGTTATTCATCGATATATTTCATATTATGATGGAGTACATATGTTATTTCATCTTATTTTGCATGTTTGATAATTATTGGAGAATAATCACCGGGACCAGAAATCTGAAGGAAAAAAACACCATCAAGATACCCTATTTACGAAGACCAGAAGAAGAAAGGGGGCATCCTAGGAGTCTTAGAAGTCCAGAAGAGGGAGCCATCCATTAGGAGATCCGGAGGGGGGCACTAGGGGCCCACACCACCAGGTGGCGCCCCCCCTTGGTCCCGCCGCCAGGTGGTGTGGCCACCATGGCCCACCTCTAGCCACCTCCTTTCGCGTACTTGACCCCCAGGGAACCCTAATCCTTAGATAACCATCGAGGAAATCTCCCTCCGCCTGCTCGGGGTGTAAAACAACATAGAGAGAAAATCTCTCCGGCAGGGAGAAATCTACAGGGGAAATTCCTCCCCGGAGAGGGGAAATTGTCGCCATCGTCACTGTCATTGCTCCGGGCATCATTAAGATCATCATCGTCATCATACTCATTGTCCACCTTCATCCCACTTTAACAATTAGGGTTCTATATTGCTATTTTCTCCTTGTGTGGATTACTTGTTAGTAGTTGATGCTTGTGAGATTTATCGGAGTTTGCACTTTATGACCATATTGTTATTCATCATTATATCACCTCTGATTATGATCCATATGATGTCTTGTGAGTAGTTTGTTTAGTTCCTGAGGACACGGGAGGATTCAAGATGTTAGTAGTGGAATTATGTTGAAGTCATATCAATGGTTTGATATTTAAGTTGTGGTGTTATTCTTCTAATGGTGTCATGTGAACTTCGACTACATGACACTTCACCTTTATGGGACTAGAGGGATGCATTGTGTATTTGGCTACTAATTTTGGGGTTGCCAGAGTGACAAAAACCTAAACCCCCGTTAGAAAACCGATGCACGAGGGAGTGTAGGATCCGAGAGTTTAAGGTCGTGGTTAGATTTATCTTAATTACTTTTTGTAGTCGCGGATGCTTGCAAGGGGTTAATTCACAAGTATATATTAGTCCTAGTTGGCGGTGCATTAGCATAGGTTCACCCACACAACACCTATCAAAGAAATAAATATTAATCAACTGTATGAAACAAAACCACTTGACGAAGTTCCCATGTGTCCTCGAGAACGTTTGGTAATCATAAGTAAACAACCGGCTTATCCTTTGATCTAAAAAGTATTGGGCCACTCGCTGCAATTATTATTATTGTCTTCTATTTACTCGCACTTTATTTATCTGCTATATAAAAAACCACCAAAAACATGTCTGCTAGTGTTTAGAGTGAATCCTCTATCCAACCTGCTTGTCAACATCTTCTTCTCCTCGTTGGGTTCGACACTCTTATTTATCGAAAGTATTACGATACACCCCAATACTTGTGGGTCATAAAGACAATTTTCTAGCGCCGTTGCCGGGGAGTGAAGCGCTATTGGTAAGTGAAATTGGTAAGAGAAACTTTTAATGTAAGTGTTGTTTTTATTTCTGTCTACTGCTTTACTTTATTATGGAAAATCCATTTGGTTATTTGTTTAAGAGTACTGCTACTACTGCTAATGTAGTAGATGATCTGTTGTCTACTCAATTGGATCCTTTGAAAATACCTATGAAAATTGTTGAACGTGTTATGGATAACTGCTATTTTGGAGATGGAACTGTCCATCCCGGTGATCATTTACTCTTTATACATGAACTATGTAGTTATTCAGGTGTGCAGGTATTACAATGAACCAGGTTAAGAGGAAATTATTCTCTTTATAACTCAAGGGTAGAGCTGTGGAATGGTTCAAAATGCTGAAGAATGGTCAATCTATTGGATGGGAGGAAATTGTACCTCTCTTTTATTCTAAATTTTATCCTCCTAGTGAGATTCATAAAAATCGGAATTAGATATATAATTTCTGTCCTTATGATGGATAGCGTATTGCCCAAACTTGTGGGAGATTCAAGTTATTAATGCACAAATATCTCGTTCATGAGCTACCCAGTAATATTGTTATCAATAATTTTTATACAAGGCTTTCTCTTCATGATAAAGATTTATTGGATACTTCTTGTTCTGGATCATTGATACGTCTCCAACGTATCTATAATTTCTGATGCTCCATGATAATATTATGTCAATTCCTACATGTTTTCTCCCTTCTTTATAGCATTTTTATACGTTTTCCGGGACTAACCTACTAACAAGATTCCAAGTGTCATTTCTCTATTTTCTGCTGTTTTTTGTTTCAGAAAAGTTGTTCTCGAAACATTCTCGGAATTGGACCCCACAAAGCCCGAAGTGCCTATATTCCCCGGAAGCATCCAGAAGATCGAAGAAGAGTCGAAGACGGGCACCAGGGGGCCACACCATGGGGTGGCGTGCCCTCCCCCTGGCTGCGCCAGCTGGTGGTGTGGGGCCCCTAGACCTCCACCGCCTTTTCCCTTTCGCCTATTTATTCCCCCCGTATGGAAAACCCTAGGCACCCGATCAAATATCCCCAAAGAGTTCCGCAACCGCCGTCGTCGTCAATCCTAGATCAGGGGGGTCTGAAGCTGTCTCTCGGCACCCTGCCGGAGAGGAAATCGTCATTGGAGGCTTCTCCGTCACCATCCCTGCCTCCGGAGTGATGCGTGAGTAGTTCATCCTTGGACTACGGGTCCATAGCAGTAGCTAGATGGTTGTCTCCTCCTCATATGCCTCCATGTTTAGATCTCGTGAGTTGCCTATCATGATCGAGATTGATCTTATCTAATTCTATATGTTGTGTTTGCTGGGATCTGATGAATATTGAACTTATGCCAAGTTGATTATAGTCTTTATTCCATATGTTATTTATGATCTTGCATGCTTTCCGTTTCTAGTGGTTGCTTTGGCCATGTAGTTGCTAGTGACTCCAAGAGGGAGTATTTATGCTAGATAGTGGGTTCATGCCTACTTTTCGCCTGTGCTCGAGCTATAGAAAATTGACAGGGGAGGATGTGGTGTTGCCACTAGGGAGAAAACAACGGTGTGAGTGCCCGCGTGTACAATCATTGCTTACATTGCACACATTTTTTTAATGCAGTTATCTGTTGTTTGCAACTTAATACCTAAGGGGGTTCAGATGATAACCTGAAGGTGGATTATTAGTCTGATATGCAGATGGATTTTGGTCTATGTATATTATTGTAATGCTCACACTAAATACCATAGTAGTCATCATGTCATGAATGTGCACTACGGTGCAACCTTTATTTTTCAATTGCCTAGCTGTAATTTGTTCACCCAACATGTTATCTTTATGGAGAGACACCACTAGTGAACCTATGAACCCCGGTCCATTCTCCTACACGGCTAAACAAACCACAACAATTTCCTGCTTTCTTTACTTACTGCAAGCATACACCATTCTCCATACTAAACGTCTAATCTTGTTTTCAGCAAGACCAGTGAGATTGACAACCTCACTGTACCGTTGGGAAAAAGTATTTTGATTGTGTTGTGTGCGGGTTCCACGTTGTTGCTGACACCGTTGAGGCGCCATCACCACCATTAGTGGCATAAGCCTTCCCGATATCCTCTTCCTGCTACTGGATTGATAACCTTGGTTCTTAACTGAGGGAAATTCTTACCGTTGTGCTCATCAAACCCTCCTCTTGGGGTTTCCAAAAAAACATAGCAATCATTCACTCATATGAAGGAAGAAGCTAAATGGAATATTCTTGACCATATTCAATAAAACACTGAAGGGTGGGAGAATGACAAAGGTAGAAATTCGGGTATAAATTACGATTATGAATGCGTTAAAGCTTTTGTGGGAACCGATGATTTCTATAATGTTAGTGTTGTTTGTGGTCTTCATTGAGGCCTTTGCCTCCTATCTTGATATTCCCAAAAAGGATTTGAATAAGTACCATGCACCTTATAAAGATACTATTAATTGTGTTCCTCCTAGAAACATAGAAGTTCATACTGTTAATCCTGTTGTGCATGAACCTTATATTGAGAAAATGTCTTTCCCTGCTAAGGTAAAGGAACATTCTATTATAGCTAGTATGGTTAACAAAAGTATAAAGAAATCTATTGAACCTGATGAACAAATAACTGTAGAACCTACAATAGCTATAGTTAAATAACTTGTCTCTGAGAATGTAGAGGATGGACACATTATCTTCTGTGAGGATGCTTCTAATATTGTTTCACATCCTAGTAGATCTAAGACAAATAGTGTCCCTGTGATTTCTGTTAGGATGGGTGATAATTGCTACTATGGTTTGTGTGATATTGGTGCAAGTTCTAGTGATATTCCTTATGATCTTGATAAAGAAATTATGCATGAAATTGGTCCTTGTGAACTTGAATATGTTGATGTGGTTATTCAGCGTGCTAATAGAGAAACTATCTTTCTGATTGTTATTGTTAGAGATGTGAAAGTTTTATGTGGTAAAACTAAATATCCTGCTGATTTTCTAGTACTGGGTACATCTGCTAGTAAAACTTGTCCTATCATTTTTGGTAGACCTTTCTTGAATACTCGTGGTGCTGTTATAGATTGTAAGAAGGAGAAGATATTGACTAAATTTGATGGAAAATCTTATGATTTTAATTTTTCCAAATTTGCTAGAGCTTGTTATGAATCTGAATTGCCTAATGAAAATTTTAGAGTTGACCAGCTTGCCTCTATTACTCTTGCCCCTAACAATGCTTTGCAGCAATACGTGGAGGATCATGAAATTGAGGTCTTCATGAAAGAAACAAATGAGATTGACGATATTCTTCTTCGTCAACCAGTGATGCTGAAACACAATTTACCAGTGGAAGATTTGGGTACGACATTACCACCCAAGGAGGATCCTGTTTTTCATTTAAAACCTTTACCTGATGATCTTAAATATGCTTATATTGATGAGAAGAAAACATATTTTGTTATTATTAGTTCTAAACTTTCAGGTAAAGAGGAAGAAAGGTTATTGGAAATATGGAAGAAACACCGTGGAGCTATTGGATATACTCTTGATGATTTGAAAGGGATTTCCCCTACTATATGTCAGCATGTTATTAATATTGAACCAGCGGCAAAGCCAGTAATTGAACATCAACGCTGTTTAATTCCCAAGATGAAGGAAGTGGTAAGAAATGAGGTATTAAAAATCCTTGATGCTTGCATTATTTATCCTACCGCTGATAGTAGATGGGTAAGCCCTGTGCATTGTGTCCCTAAGAAAGGAGGAATGAATGTTGTGCCCAATGAGAATAATGAGCTTATTCCTCAAAGAGTAGTAGTTGGTTATAGAATGTACATTGATTTTAGGAAGGTTAACAAAGTCACTAAGAAGGATCATCATCCTTTACCATTTATTGATCAAATGTTAGAGAGGTTGTCTAAGAAAACTCATTTTTGCTTTCTTGATAGTTATTCTGGGTTTTCTCAAATTGCTGTGAGGGCACAAGATCAAGAGAAAACAACCTTTACTTGTCCTTATGGAACTTATGCTTATAGACGTACTCCTTTTGATTTATGTAATGCTCCTGCTATATTTGAAAGATGCATTTCTGCTATTTTTCATTGTTTTGTGAAGAAATTGTGGAAGTATTTATGGACGATTTCTCTGTCTATGGAACTTCTTTTGATAATTTATTTCACAATCTTGATAAAGTTTTGCAGAGATGTGAGAAAACTAATCTTGTTCTTAATTGGGAGAAATGCCACTTTATGGTAAATGAAGGAATTTTTCTTGGACATAAAATTTCTGAAAGAGGTATTGAAGTTGACAGAGCTAAAGTGGAAGCAATTGAGAAAATGCCCTGTCCTAGGGATGTTAAAGGCATTCATAGTGTTCTTGGTCATGCTGGTTCTTATAAGAGGTTTATTAAAGATTTCCCTAACCCCCTGTTTGGATGTCGGAAAAACTGCTCGGAATTGAATTGGATTGGGAATACCAAATCCAAGACGGAAAGGAAATGGAGTCCAATTCAAATTCTTTTGTTTGGGTGTGCTTGGTATTTGTTGTTGGAATTAAAAGATAACACCTAATTCCAATTCCTGTTTGGACCTATAAACAATGGAATTGGATATTTTGTTGAGTTTGGACAATATTAATTTGTCTATATTATGCAAAGTATGCGCACATTTAAATGTTTGTATATTATTTTTATTTGTCCAACAATATCATGTTCCATTTTCTTCTAACGTACATGGACAAAATAGCTGATCACTTCTCAAATTCAGTCTCGCACGCGAATGAGTAGAGAGCTCCGGCCGGCACGATTTGTCCTCGCCTGCCCGGCCTCGTGGCACCGATGGAGAACAGCGCCTCGAGCTGCTTCGTCCGGAACAATTTGTCCTCGCCTGCGCGGCCTCCTAGCACTGATGGAGAACGGCGCCTCGAGCTGCTGTGGCCGGGCGTTGGTCTTAGGCACGGCGGCGATGCTCATTTGGAAGCGCGCTCGGGCGGCCAACACGGGAAGCTGATGCATCGGACATCGAACGGCGACTGAGAGCTCGACTATGGCGCACTGATGCGCGCGTGCAGCACAGACTGAGCTGGCGGGGTGCGGGCCAGGGACGGCGCGGCCGACGCGCTGAGCTTAGGCGCAGGACGAGCGTACTGGAGCGTGCTGATGCGCGGACTAAGGCGGAACTAGACGACGGCCGTGTGAGCTAGACGAAGAGATTAGGGCCGGCTTGGGAGGGCCAGGGAAGAGGCCGGCGTCGTCTCCCTGCTGCCGGCGTTCCCTCCCGCGGTCGTTCCCCTGCCGCCGCCGGCCTGCCGCTCGCTATCCCGCGAGGTCAAACTAGCTTTTGGGGCCTGGCTGTGGAGGGGACTGGCGGGGTCGACCTGCTCCAGGTTGCGCCGGCGGAGGGGGAGGAAGGGACAGGAGGACGGGGAAGGGGAGAGGTGGAGAGGGGCCGCCGCCGTTGACTTGCTCTTGTCGCGCACGAGAGGAAGAGGAGGATTCGCGAGCGAAGGGGTACGAGCAGGGGCGTGGCGTTTCCGAGCATTTCCGAGCTCCTAGGCTCGGAATCTTTCTAGGAGAAGTGGATACGCGCGGTTCGTCGCGCGGAATTGGTCAGTGTTTCCATAGTCCAATTCCTATACCACACCAAACATGGCAATTCGGGTTGTCAATTCCAAATTGGCAATTCCAGCCTCTTTTTCTTACATCCAAACAGGGGGTAAAATATCAAAGCCTCTTACTAATGTTCTTCAAAAAGACATACCTTTAGTTTATAAAAGCTTTTGAAACTCTAAAGAAGCCTTTAGTTTCTTGGTCATGCTGGTATTTATAGGAGGTTTATAGAAGCTTTTGAAACTCTAAAGAAGGCTTTAACTACTGCTTCTATTGTTCAACCACCTGGTTGAAATTTACCCTTTGAAATTATATGTGATGCTAGTGATTTTGCTGTAGGTGTTGTTCTTGGATAGCGAGTAGATAAGAAATTGAATGTTATTTATTATGCTAGTAAGACTCTTGATGCTGCTCAAAAGAATTATGCTACCACTAAAAAATAATTCTTAGCTGTAGTTTTTGCTTGTGATAAATTTAGACCTTATATTGTTGATTCAAAAGTCACTATTCATACTGATCATGATGCTATTAGATACCTTATGGAAAAGAAAGACGCTAATCCTAGGATTATTAGATGGATGCTGCTTTTCAAGAGTTTGATTTGCATATTGTGGATAGGAAGGGGGCTGAAAATCCTGTTGCTGATAATTTTTCTAGATTGGAAAACATTGCTTATGACCCTATTCATGTTAATGATAGTTTTCCAAACAAAGAGCTGGATGCAATAAAAGTAAGCTCGCGAGATAGTCCTTGGTATGCAAATTATGCTAACTTTATTGTTTCCAAGTACTTGCCTCCAACATTTACATCTCAACAAAGAAGGATATTCGTCTATGATTTGAGGCATTACTTTTGGGATGACCCACACTTATATAAAGAAGGAGTAGATGGTATTATGCAAATATGTGTTCCAGAATATGAACAACGAGAAATATTAAGAAAATGCCATGGTAGTGCTTATGGAGGACATCACGCTGGAGATAGAACCGCACAAAAGGGTCTCAATTAGGTTTCTATTGGCCTATTCTCTTTAAAGATGCATTTATTTTATCTTGTGATGAATGTCAAAGAGTTGGTAATATTTCTAAATGTAATGAAATTCTTATGAATTATTCTCTTATTATCGAACCTTTTGATTGATTGGGATTTGACTTTATGGGTATGTTTTCTCCTTCTAATGGTTACACTCATATTCTTGTTGCTGTTGATTATCTTACTAAGTGGGTAGAATATATACCTACAAAGAGTGCTGATGGTGAAACCTCATTAAGAATGCTTAAAGATGTTATTTTCCCTAGGTTTGGTGTGCCTAGATATCTTATGACCGATGAAGGTTCTCACTTCATTCATGGTGGTTTTAGAAAAACCCTTGGTAAATATGATGTTAATCATAGAATTGCTTCATCTTATCATCCTCAAACCAGTGGGCAAGTAGAATTATCAAATAGAGATATTAAATCTATCTTGCAAAAGCCTGTTAATAAATCTAGAAAAATTGGTCTGATAAGTTAGACAATGCTTTATGGGCTTATAGAACTGCTTATAAAAATTTTATGGGTATGTCTCCTTATAAAATGGTTTATGGAAAAGCTTGTCACGTTCCTTTAGAATTAGAACACAAAGCTTATTTGGCAGCGAGAGAACTAATAGAGATTTTAAACTTGCCGGTAAGAAAAGAATGCTTGACTTGAGTCCGTTAGATGAATGCAGAAGTGAAGCTTATGAAAATGCTAGACTCTTTAAAGAGAAAGATAAATAATGGCATGATAGGAGAATTCTTAAAAGAGACTTTCATGTTGGTGAGAAAAATTTATTGTATAGGTCTCGTCTCAGATTTTTTGCTGGGAAATTACCCTCAAGATGGGAAGGACCATTTATTATTGAAGAACTATATCATTCGGGTGCAGTAAAAATTGCTTCCCTTAAAGATAACATTACACAAGTGGTGAATGGGCAAAGACTCAAACATTATATTTTCGGAGATTCTTATGATAAATATGTTGATACTATTCAAGTCGTGACTCTGGAAGAGTTTACTAAAGAGAAGATTCCAGAAACTGCAGAGTTTGTTTTCGAATAGGTAACAGTTCTGTTAAGAAAAAGTTCGCTTATTGCTTTCCAACTTATATTTTTATCGTTTATGGAAAATATGAAAAATATTGAGCCGAAGAAGGGTAGGAGTCGGTGCCCGAGGGCACCACACCACCTGGGGGCGCGGGCCCACCCCTGGCCGCGCCATCCTATGGTGTGGGTGCCTCTGAGCCCGTCTCCGACCCGTTTCCGACCTGCACTTTCCTTTTGTTACGTATATTTTTGCTATATAACCCCCGGACCTCCGAGGTCCGTATATCGTTTTCTCGTTGTGTTTTTTTTTCTACCTGTTTCTGCCAGATTTCATCTTCAGATTTAGAGCCACGATGTCCTCTTCCGGACCTACCAAGTACAGTTTCTTTGTGAACATCGTCAACCCATGCATGAAAGAGTTGAAGATGCATCCCAAGGAGTTGCTGCATAAGGATGGGGTGGTGCAGAAAGAAGATGTTCAAGGTCCTAAAAGGAGAAGGTAGTATGGAAGTTAGGATGGAAGAGCTGGAGCAAGAAGTCTTTAGGTACAAGAAGATGGCGGAGCATGAAGTGGACATCATCCACAGAATAAATGCAGAACTAATTGTTGAGCAGAAGAAGGAGACTGCCAAGCTTTGGGAGAAATCTTCTCGCTCCACGAGGCCACCAACAAACTATAAGCACAACTCTATGACGTGCAAAATCAAAACTCTGAGTATGAGATCAGGTTTAAACGTTTAAGTTCTGCTGCCAGCTTCAGGATATTGGAGACCAAGTCATCATTTGTTGATGGAGAACCTTTACCTTGGAAGTCTGATGATGGGAAGGATTCACCACCACCACCGGAAAATTAATTCTTCATTAGTATTGGCATTCCCTTGGCTTGTTCCAAGCTTGGGGGAGTGCCGCGGTATCACACCCTTATCTTTCACCTTTTTTACCTTTTAGTAGAGTCATATCATGAGTGGAGAAGTTATCATATAGGATGGTTTGCAGTATGGATGTATCTCTCCTTTAATTGGTTATCGATGTATCGTTTGGTGTGAGTTGACGTTATGGAATATTAATGAGAATTTTCATCATTTACTTTCTACACTTTATTTTAGTTTGCAATTTTTGCTATATGGTTGATCTTGTTATTAGTATTGGTATCAATATGGGAGCATCAAGTTAGTATATTTGGTTTTGGCAAACCTAGCACTTATCAGTATCAACAATACTTTGAGGCTTAAGTAGAAAAGAGGGAGATGCATGCAGATAGGTTTTGGCAAACCTAGCACTTATCAGTATCAACAATACTTTGAGGCTTAAGTAGAAAAGAGGGAGATGCATGCAGATATATTATTCCATGATCTTTCTTGTTGGTTCATAATCTTAGTATTCTCAAGTTAACATCATTTGTACTTCCAAGGAAGATTGCATGATTGTTTCTATCACATGTATATTTTCTTGTTTTCCCTCAACTCTTATGCTTGCTACCCAGCCTTGCTAGCCAAAAACATGTACTGAGAGGGAATGCTTCTCGTGCATCCAAACCTTGATCCAAAAACCATGTCATTTGTGTCCACCATACCTACCTATATGTGGTATTTAACCGTCACTCCAAGTAAATTGCTTGTGTGCTACCTTTAAAACCTTCAGAACTATTAAAGTGTTTTGTGCCCCTGTTTTAGCTCATGAGGAAGTAGGTAGACGGTCTGATTTTACTCGTTGATTGGACTTTACACACCTGGACTAGTGGCACATCCGATTATCCAACTGCTAGAAGAGCTGGAAACAGGGTTCCCAGCCCCAAACTTAATTACTATAAATTCTCTTCACTCTTTTCCCCCATGATTTATCAGTCAAAACATAATCGTGTAAACAAAAGAGAAGAGGGATGATCTACTACACCAGTAGAGTCCTTCAATGGGAGCCACTCTTGTAAGGTCTAGTTGGCTTGTGACTTAATGTTCTGTTTTCTTGCTGATTTGTTGACATACACATACACACCTACCCCTAAAAATTAGACGCTCCTCCATGGTATGTGATTGTTGGCAGGCACCCGAGGATTCGGTTAGCCATGGTTGGTGATAAGAAAGGTTGGGAGGAGTGTCAAATATTTTATGCTCTCTATGGTTATCAAATAAAAATCTCTAGCACATGAGTTAATCCCTGCTTCCATCTGCGAAGGGCCTATCTTTTACTTTTATGTTGAGTCAGTAAACCTACTTCTTTCTGTATTAAGCAAGCATTTGAGTAGTTGTGATCCAACCATCTATATGTTGATTTCTTCAATCATGTCTTTATCTTTCCTTGTTTTGTATAATATTTTTATCTGAATGAATATCACTTTAAAAGTTATAAATGATTGCAAAGAGATTGTTATGATTGAGAATGTTAAACTCTGCAATATAAGATCTAATATAAAGACTCTAGTCGAAAGATAAGTACAATATGTTAATTCTTCTCTCACCAAGAACAAAGTTTTCCTTCACCAATTATGATTTCCTTTTTTCACCTTTATTGTGACTCCCTCTACTAGTTTCAAGTTGAGTTATATGAGACGAAGTTGCTATCCAGAATGACTTGTGTATTGATAAATGTGATGCTACTTGTCCGTATTTTATTTATCGACACCTCACTCTATAAACATGTGTTCATGTTTACTAAGTTCAGTTTCGCTTGGGGACAAGCGAGGTCTAAACTTGGGGGGAGTTGATACGTCCATTTTGCATTACTATTTTATATTGTAATTTTCTGTTATTCATCGATATATTTCATATTATGATGCATTACTTATGTTATTTCATCTTATTTTGCATGTTTGATAATTATTGGAGAATAATCACCGGGTCCAGAAATCTGAAGGAAAAAAGCACCGTCAAGAGGGCGCTTCTATCTTACGCGCGCGCGAGCCAACCCGATCGCTCGATCGGTTTTCCCACCAAGGTAGACATGCCAAATAAGGAAAGTACGCGGACGCTGTGCAGGCGGTTACCGTTTTAGGAAAAAACCCAGGAAGCTGTTGGTTACGCATTGGTTAAACTTCTATTCCCTTTTTTTGCGTACAGTTGCTTAGGCGTGCGTACAATTTCACCGAAAAGAGTAAACGTGCAAAACCAATTATATTCCCTTTTATGCGCGCAAGCGCACAGTTTCGTGAAAAAAAAAACACAAAGACATTTTAATTTTATTTTGAAAAAAATACTGTGCAATAAAAGGTTAAAATAATATTTTATTTGGAAAATCCTATTCCCTTATTTCTAAAACATATAAGTGCTATCCATTTCCTTTTAATTTTTTCGACACGAGAAAGAATTATGTGGTGTGTCTACCTCGCGCGCCCGATTTTAAGGTTTATGTTGATCGGTTTACAACAAGATTACATCCTCGCTATTCCCTTTTTTTGCTTAATTTTACTTGCAGAACAAAAAGATGTAGACAATAATTAATTCCCTTTTAGGGCTAGTGATATTTTAGGGTAAAAGATAATTGGGTGGGAGATGGGAAAAAATTCCACTTCCAACCAGTTACATAACATGAAATTTACTATAAATGACCCTATATAAAAAAATTTCAATTAGTTTTTCAACGGTTTGTGATTTTTGATTTATTACACATTGGTAACATTCTCTTTGGGAAAAATAAATGTATAGTCTTGCAAAGGTGTTGATAATTTCGATTCATCACCTTTGATAACAAAAATATTAGGGACAAAAATGTATAGGTTATTAAAAAAAGTTGGTAATTGCCATTCATCGCTATTAACAAACATTACATTTTTAATGAAAATTTCAAAAGAAATGTTGGTAATTTTGATTCATCGCCGTTGGTAACATTATGAACTGTTTCTTAATGTTGGTGATTTTCATTTCTCACCTTTGATAACATTCTTGGGAAACTATAAAAATATAGGATTTAAAACGGTTGGTAAATTCCATTCATCGCCCTTGTTAACATTCTTGCGAAAAACTATGTATAGGTTTTGAAAAGTTTGTTAATTTCTATTCATCGTCGTTGATAACATTCTTCGGAAACTGTAAAATATAGGATTTAAAACGTTTGGTAATTTCCATTCATCGCCCTTGGTAACGTTCTTGCGAAAAAATAAAAATATATAAAAGTTTTTGTAATGTTGGTAATTACCATTCATCACCCTTGATAACATTACGAACCAGTTTTTTCAAGAAAAAGGTTTTGATTCAACACCCTTGGGGATATTATGAACTGGTTTTATGGTTGATGATTTCCATTCATCACACTTGATAACATTCTTGCGAAACTATAGAAAAAAATAGGATTTAAAACGGTTGGTAATTTCCATTCATTGCCCTTGGTAACATATTTGGAAACTATATATAGGTTCTGAAAAGTTTGGTGATTTCCATTCATCGTTATTGATAACATTTTTGGGGATAAAAATAAATATATACATGTTTTCAAAAAGGTTTGGTAACTTCCATTCATAACCCTTGATAGCATTCTTGGGAACAAAAATATATGTATAAGTTTTTATAATGCTTGTATTTTCCATTCATCGACCCTTGGAAAACATTCTGAACTAGTTCTGAAGAAAGGTTGGTAATTTTGATTCATCACGCTTGGTAACATTATGAAGACTGCTTTTTAAGGTTGGTGTTTTTCATTCATTACGCTTGATAACATTCTTGGGAACTAGGAAAAATGTAGGATTTAAAACGGTTGGTAATTTTGATTCCACACCCTTAGGAATATTATGAACTGGTTTTATGGTTGGCGATTTCCATTCATCACACTTGATAACATTATTGGGGGACTATTAAAATATAGGATTTAAAAAGGTTGGTAATTTCCATTCATCGCCCTTGGTAACATGTTTGGAAACTATATATAGGTTTATAAAAGTTTGGTAATTTCCATTCATCGACATTGACAACATTTTTGGGGATAAAATTAAATATACATGTTTTCAAAAAAGTTTTGGTAACTTCCAGTCATCACCCTTGATAACATTCTTGGAAAAAAAATATATGTATAAGTTTTTATAATGTTGGTAATTTCCATTCATCGCCCCTTGGTAACATTGTCAACTAGTTTTGAAGAAGGGTTGGTAATCTTGATTCATCACCCCTTGGTAACATTATGAAGGATGCTTTTTAAGGTTGGTGTTTTTCATTCATCACACTTGATAACATTCTTGGGAACTAAAAAAATGTAGGATTTAAAACGGTTGGTAATTTTGATTCAACGCCCTTGGTGATATTTTGAATTGGTTTTATGGTTGGTGATTTCCATTCATCACACTTTATAATATTATTGGGAAACTAAAAAAAATATGGGATTAAAAAGGGTTAATAATTTCCACTCATCGCCCTTGGTAACATATTTGGAAACTATATATAGGTTTCGAAAAGTTTGGTAATTTCCATTCATCGACATTGACAACATTTCTCGGGATAAAAATAAATATACATGTTTTCAAAAAAGGTTTGGTAACTTCCATTCATCACCCTTGATAACATTCTTGGGGAAAAAGTATATGCATAAGTTTTTATAATGTTGGTAATTTCCTTTCATCGCCCCTTGGTAACATTCTCCACTAGTTTAAAAGAAAAGGTTGGCAATTCTGATTCATCACCCTTTGTAACCTTATCAAGACTTCTTTTTGAGGTTGGTGTTTTTCATTCATTACGCTTCATAACATTCTTGGGAACTTAAAAATGTATGATTTAAAATCGTAGTTCTGTTTTGTTGCTATTTTCTATACTAGTAGAAAGTTATTGTTTCCTACCCCCGTACATTATTCCCCCTCCCCGCCACCCAAAAAACTACCTGTCCAAATAGGAATTGAAAATAAATCTGGCCTAAGAAAAATATTTCTTGTACAAAATACTTGTTTCTTGTACAATATTCTCGTCCTAGGGGGCGAGGGTTTCCAACCGCGTACTCACGCGACACGGCGAGATTTGACTAAAAATTAACAAATTCGAATAAATTTGGCCGAAATTTAGAGGATTCATATTAATATCGCCGAATAGAGGGTGAATTTACACAGGGGGCGATTATACGATTTAAAATAACTACTAAACTAGGCGTCCGACTCCTTCTTCGGGACAGCGTAGCTGCAGCCCTGGCCGAGGTCGCCGCCGTAGCTCAGGCCTGGCGCATCGTCATCGTCCAGCATGATGACGACGTTCTCCTCGCGGCCGCGTCTCTGGGCGGAAAACTCCTCCAGAGCGCGCCGCTGCTTCGCCACCTCCGCGGCGATGTGATCTTTGCGGGACCAGTCAAGCGCCGCCGCCAGGTCGATCTCCAGCTCGTCGTCATCCTCCTCCTTCTTTGGCTTGACTAGCCGGCTGTTGCCCCTTGTAGGCGATGGGGCGCGGCGTTCGCCGATGACAACTCCCCGGGCTGCACGAGCAGGGGGGCAGAGTGCTGGGTCTTCACCGGGCGCAGCTCCGGCGTACACGCGATGCCGGAGGATTGCGAGGAGGACGACGACGACTCCCCGGGCTGCACGAGCAGGGGGGCAGAGTGCTGGGTCTTCACCGGGCGCAGCTCCGGCGTACGCGCGCTGCCGGAGGATTGCGAGGAGGGCGACGACGACTCTGCCGCCATCCTTCTCGCGGCCCACGGGCTACCCGCACGGCGCCGAGAGAAGCTTGACACCCGCGGCGGGGGTGGGGGATACTCCCAGGCGAGGGACGTTGTCGTTCTTGATGTATTCGAGAACGGCGTCGAGGGTGCGGCCCGGGGCGCGCCACCAGCGGCGGCGTCCGTCGGAGTTGCCAAGCGGCGGCGCAACTGGCCCCTCGTAGGCCATTCGGCTGCTCCGGTCAGTCGCGGCGAGCGGCGGCATTAACGCGCTCGAGAGCCGAGAAGGGAGAAGATCTCTCTCGCCGATAGAGCGGGTCCACGCGGCGAAAAAAAGACGCCGGAACTCTTTCACGCCTTTTCCCTTCATCCGGCGCCCCCAACAGCGCCCGGCGCGCTGGGTTTGGCCTGGGTTCACCGTGCGCTAAAACGGCCCAAACCGACGCTATTTAGGCT
This sequence comes from Alopecurus myosuroides, assembly GCA_028641055.1. Taxonomy (NCBI): domain Eukaryota; kingdom Viridiplantae; phylum Streptophyta; class Magnoliopsida; order Poales; family Poaceae; genus Alopecurus; species Alopecurus myosuroides. Next base: position 104,678,012 of record CM054060.1, read on the forward strand.
CGTGGGGGTGCGAGTGGGCGAAAAACGGCGAACTGGCGCAAAAAAAGCCTATCTCACTCGTTATTTCCCCTAGAAACCACTAACCCAAATAATGGAATTTAAGCTAAATTTGGCCTAAGAGAAATGATTGTTCAAACAAAATACATGTTTCTATGAAAAAGGAATAGTACAACCGTTTTTCAATTTACTGATCTATGAAAAATCGAATATGCCAGCTAAAAATACATATCCATTCATTAATAAAAAGGAATAGATAAAAGAGATAAGCACCTTTTGTGCATGTGCATGGCCAGCTGAAAAAAAAGCTCACGTAGCATGGATGCATGTCTCCAAAAATTATACCACGTACATCCTTCCAGTTTGGACTCTAGTAGCATTACCTCTATTCGCTGCATGCATCGAGCAAGAGAAAAAAAATATGAAAATGCTAAGCAAATAAATGAATTAACGGGGACATGACAAAAGAGAACAGAGGCGCGCGGCTCACCACGGCAAGGAAAAAGCGATCGAGTGCGGCGCGCAGCTCACCGCGGGAACGGAAAAGCGATCGAGCGCTCGCGCGCTCGATGAATAGCGTTTTCGCCGTCAAGATACCCTATTTCTGAAGACCAGAAGAAGAAGCGGGCATTGGAGGAGTCTTAGAAGTCTAGAAGAGGGAGCCAGCCACGAGGAGAGCCGGAGGGGGCCACCAGGTGGCGCCCCCCTTTCGCGTACTTGACCCTCAGGGAACCCTAAGCCTCAGAGAACCATCGAGGAAATATTCTGCCGCCTCCTCGGGGCGAACAACAACAAAGAGAGAAAACCTCTCCGACAGGGAGAAATCTGCTGTGGAAGTTCCTCCCCGGAGAGGGGAAATCGTCGCCATCGTCACCGTCATCGCTCCGAGCATCATTAAGATCATCATTGTCATCATCCTCACCACCAGCACCATCATCCTCACTTTCCACCTTTATCCCGCTGTAACAATTAGGGTTCTATATTGATATTTTCTACTAGATCTCTCTCCCGGTGTGGATTACTTGTTAGTAGTTGATGTTTATGAGATTTATAGGTGTTTGCACTTTATGACCAAATTGTTATTCATCATTATATCACCTCTGATTATGATCTATATGATGTCTTGTGAGTAGTTCGTTTAGTTCTTGAGAACATAGGAGAAGTCAAGATGTTAGTAGTGGAATTATGTTGAAGTAGTATCTAATGGTTTGATATTTAAGTTGTGGTGTTATTCTTCTAGCGATGTCATGTGAACATCGACTACATGACACTTCACCTTTATGGTCCTAGAGGGATGCGTTGTGTATTTGACTACTAATTGTGGGGTTGCCGGAGTAATAGAAACCCGAACTCGATGCACGAGGGTGTGTAGGATCCCAGAGTTTAAGGTTGTGGTTAGATTTATCTTAATTACTTCTTGTAGTTGCGGATGCTTGAAAGGGATTTAATCACAAGTATGTATCAGTCCTAGTTGGGTGGTGCATTATCATAGGATCACCCACACAACACCTATCAAACAATAAATATTAATCAACTGTATGAAACAAAAACACTTGACGAAGTTCCCATGTGTCCTTGAAAACGTTTGGTAATCACAAGTAATACAACCGCTTGTCCTTTTCTATAAAAAGTATTGGGCCACTCGCCGCAATTATTATTAATGTGTTTTTTACTCGCACTTTATTTGTCCGCTATATAAAAAACCACCAAAAACCTGTTCGATAGTGTTTAGAGTGAATCCTCTATCCAACCCGCTTGTCAACATCGTCCGCTCCTCGTTGGGTTTGACACTCTTATTTATCGAATGTACTATGATACACCCCCTATACTTGTGGGTCATCACGTGGCCATGTGGTCCCACGCCTCTCAACGCCCCTTCGCGTATATATTTCCCTTCACCTCAAAATGTTGGGGGAAGCTTCACATTATTTTTCAGTCGCCATCTTGGGATGAAAATGAGACAGAGAGCAAGAGCTCACTGGTAGGAAGATTCCTATTTAGGAAACTTCCTTCGAGGAGGGGGAAATCATTGGCATAATCATTGTCATCATGCTGGGTATCATCACGACCATCGTCTCCATCGTATCCACCACCAGGACTATATCCATCTGCATCTCCACTCCGTCCTGTTGTTCGATATTGGATAACTTGTATCTATTGTTGATAGTACAATTAAGATGCTATTATTTGTTTATCGATGAATGGTTATTATTACCAGTTTTTTTATTGCATATTCATCTCCTCTGATCATGATCTATATGATGTCTCGTGAGTAGTTTGTTTCGTTTTTAAGGACGTGTGAGAAGTCTTTTTTGCTAGTAATAGTGTAAAGTTGAATAATTCTTAATGTTTTGATATTTAATCGTAGTGTTATTTCTCTAGTGGTGTTACGTGGACGCCGACTACATAGCACTTCACCTTCATGTGCTTAGGAAAATGCATTGTGTATTTAGTTGGTTTACGATGGGTTGTCGGAGCGATCAAAACCGGAACTCTAATCTACAAACTATTGCATTAGAGAGTGTAGAATCCTAGAATTTAAAACTATGGTTAGATTTATCTTAATTATATCAGAGAATGATTGCAGAGGTGTAATCCTCCTCTCCATCATCGGCAACACCGGTGCAACGTCCTCATCCTCTGGCGCGACATCCTGCTTCTCTAGTTGCGAATCTATCAACACCGGCGTGGCCTCCTTCTCCAGCTCCGTCAATGACAGTATGACGATCTACACGCTCTTCGGCAGGGAGAGGGAGGTGAGCGGACCGTTGCGCGATGGAAGGTAAAAGGGGCCATCGCGGGTGAGGGAACATTTAAACATGAGAACACGACGATAGGTGTGAGAATGACAGGCGGGTCAGGAGAGGAAAGGAGGCGTACGCGGGCGTTATCCATTTGATTGCATTTCTAACCCAAATTTGGGACCAAAAAAGGTCGTACAAGACGCGTCCATCCATGCTGGCCCGTTTGTGTTTCCGGTCGAAGTCGGTGCACGTAGCCACACTTTTTTTTGAGTTAATCCTCACACATCATATATGGACCGACCCACAAAGTTGGTCCTGACGGGTTAGGCAAGAAATATAATGGAACCAGGTGGTTCCTTAAAAGAGAATACTTCCTCCAGATCCGGAATACACCCATTTCAAAAAATCGGTGAAATCTTTGTGTTCCTCATTGCTAAACGCACCCCATGATCGCCGAGCTCCTCTATTTTCTTGTGCCCCTTTACTAAACACACGCTACCTTTGCATTTGCTTACCTCTTCTATTCTCTCTAATCTATCTATCTATCTATACTTCTTATAAAGAAAAACCCCACTAACATGCATTAATTATTTTTCTATCTCAACATGCAAGCTATCCACATCATTCATCTTCTTAGCCAATAAATTTTCCATGTCATATCCATTAAAACTTATCCATCTCTATATGCAAAGTCCACATCATTGATTTTTTAACATCCACATATTAATAATTTCTAATACACACATTTCGTGTCGATTAAATTTAGTATATTACCATGCTAAATAAAATGTTGCATGTTTTTTTTAGATAACTTAATATATCGTACACATTACATAATTTTTCTTATAAAGAAAAACCCCACTAACATGCATTAATTATTTTTCTATCTCAACATGCAACCTATCCACATCATTCATCTTCTTAGCCAATAAATTTTCCATGCCATATCCATTAAAACTTATCCATCTCTACATGCAAAGTCCACATCATTGATTTTTTAACATCCACATATTAATAATTTCTAATACACACATTTCGTGTCGATTAAATTTAGTATATTACCATGCTAAATAAAATGTTGCATGTTTTTTTAGATAACTTAATATATCGTAACATTACATAATTTTTCTTATAAAGAAAAACCCCACTAACATGCATTAACTATTTTTCTATCTCAACATGTAAGTTATCCACACCATCCATCTTCTTAGCCAATCAATTTTTCATGTCATATCCATTAATACTTGTTCATCTCTACACGCAAACTCCACATCATTGATTTTTTTAACATCGACATATTAATAATTTCTAATACACACATTTCGTGTCGATTAAGGGCGTGTTCGGCAACCCTCCACTCTTCGGAAATCCGTTGATCCGGCTCCTCCTATGCCAAAACTGCTCTGGGGCCGGAGCGATTTGTGTTCGGCGCTGCTCCTACTCTGTCCAGCTATTTCGGACTAGTAATTTTTTTTCCTGCAAATGGTGTGAAGGCGTCCGACGGCGGCCAGATCACGCCGTCGCTCGATTCGTTTCGCGGGACTGGCTACTCTTACCTCGCTCGGGACAGAAAAATAGCGAAACGTTTTGTTTTCAACTTGGCGGTGGCAGTTTCCCGTAATAAGTTGCTGCTCCACAATTTTCTGCTCCGCGGATAGCGATTGAGGTACTCCGCAATTTATACGTGGAAAATGCCCAGCTTCCCGAAGCTGGCTTCGCGAGTCAGACATGTTCGGCGCTACTCCGAACTGCTCCAGCGCGAATCTGGAAGCTAGCAAGTTGCCGAACACGCCCTAAATTTAGTATCTTACTATGCTAAATAAAATGTTGCATGTTCTTTTAGATAACTTAATATATCATACACATTACATAATTTTATAATATAATATAATTTCTAAAGTGATTCCCGCTGCAACGCGCAAGACATTTTTCTAGTTAAGCACAAGTGTGGTAGCAACCGATTTAGTTTTTCTAGCTCAAATCAAACATAGGAACAAAATAAACCAATTCTACCGAAATGGTTACATTCACCATGTTTTTTTAGATCTGCGGTTTGGCGCCAATGGCGGCGATGTCTGCGGGTATCTGTTGGAATATATGTCGAATATGTGTACGAGTAGGGCTACGCTAGGACTTGTAATTAAACGGAAGGTTAGGTGTTGGAGTCGAACACGTGTAACCTGGCCTAATATATAAAGGCACCGGGGGTAGCCCAAATAGACAAGACGAAAGCTGGTAGGCTAGACACAAGATCACGAGGGGACGGTCCGGGGCCCGTGGCAGGGGCGGCCGGACCGGCGTGGCGTTGAGATCTGGTACGTCTGTATTGCCTCGGCGGGCTTGTCGTCGACGGTACTTTGACTAGTACATGGGGAGGAGCGTCCGTAGTCATGCCCCGCAGATGTAGGCGTTAAGCGCCGAACTGCGTTACCAAATCTCGGTGTCATGTTTGCTGTGATTGCTTGGCCTCGGTAGATCGATTAAGCGCCTACGATTTGTAACAAGTGGTATCAGAGCAAGGTTCGCAGGCGGCGAAAGTTGATCTAGAGGAAGAACGGCGAAGACCAACCGCGGATAATCCAGTGCACACAAAGATTGCAGAATTACTGGATTTGTTTGGAGGCCGTTGGAGATCATCGTTTGCAGAAGCGATCGGACAGCAGCTGGTTCTGGATTGGATCGAGTTGACCTGGTCAGGAGCTGTCGTTGGAATAGCGCAATCAACCGAGGCGGTATCGCACACGGAATCGTTGTGCCGGCGGGCAGGGTTCAGGCGTGGCCGCGTGGACGCTCGAGTTGGTTGCGTGGCTTCGGGCATGCAAGGCAGAGGCTTGGTGCGGCCCAGGCAAAACGGCAGTGAGCAGGTCAGGTTTGGTCCAAGGTATGCATGTGGTGCTAGGCATTGGCTTCGCTCGGAAGCATCCGCTAAATGCAGCAGCTCACTGAGATTTGCTAGGGAAGAAAAAAAAAGGCAATCTGCTGCATGGTGATACGGTGATGCATGGAGTTGGGGCACACGCTAGGTGCACCCATGAAAGCTACCAGGGAAGCTATTTTTCTTTTGGATACGTTGCTAATTGCACACGGGTTTTACCAGAAGGTTGACAGATTGGCGATGTGCGTATAAGACTGGGAGCAGTCTGAAGTACGTCGCGGAGGATCGTGTTCCTATACGGCGTCGAGCAATGCACATCGGTGCTCGGCTGATACGGCGCAAGGTGGAGCATGATTGCAGTCGGATGCATTCGGCTGGGTTGGACTGGATAGTCTGACGTGACAGAAGACGGTAAAGATCGGCGATGACGACGTAGGAGCGTGACGGCTGATGGTGTCCGGATTCTGTGGCGTGGAAACACGTGGCGCATGCCTGAGGGGTGCGTGCTTCAACATGCAATGGCGCGGGGTTGATTCAAGATGGCGTACGCATGAGATCTTGAGGTCGACGGGGCGCGGGGTGGACGGATCATCTACCATGGAGTTATGTTGAAGGTGGAGGTGGAGTCTGACGATTCCACTCGGCTGATGGAGAGGCTACGGCGTAAGTACAGGGAGTCAAAGCCCAGTCAGCGGGAAGGCGAGAGGCACGTTGTTTCGGATTGGAGCTCAGGGTTCGAAGAGATGCGTGGAACTCGGCATCGGTCGGGTACGACTGATGGTTATCTGCAGTGGAGCCTGAGATGGTGTGGGTTAGCTACCTGGTAGATCTTGGCCAAGATTGCGGATGCTCGACGCGGTAATAGCGGCGAGGCGTGCGGTAAGCACGGGACACAGCGACAGACCAAGGCATTGGCGGTCAGACATGTGGTCATGCATGAGTGCAAGGGGTGCTGAAGCAGTGTCGGCGAGTAACGGGTTCATCATGGTAACTATCTATCAAGACCATGGAGATGGATGAGTGTCGGCCATGGAGAATCTGCGAAAGCGGTGATGAGACAATTGTGAATTTGACTGGAGATGACTTAAGGCAACGACGAAATTTCTTCAAGGTTTCAGAGATGCAGTCAACAATAGCGAGAATGATGAGTTCAGGTAACTCTTATTTGTGACACCTAATATGTCAGTTGTTCACTTTCACATGGATCAAGGACGAGGCTACCAAGGTGACGATGCAACAGCGTTGTCGATATGGTGACTTTATGATCGTTGTGTGATGACGGTGGACGGATACTCCGGAGAGTTGAGAGCACAAGACAAGAGTGAGGATGAACTTAATTTTCGTGGGAGCATTGACTGTGGTGAAACAAGGAAGCAAGTACGGTTGCAGGTGGAGTCATATGGAGTCAAGGGAGTAGCAGCCGAGCTCATGATTAATGGTTCAAGTCCAGGTATACAAAGATTTGGCATGACGGCTTCAAGATGGCGAAGGACATATTCGCCAAGGTGGAGTTTGTTGGAATATATGTCGAATATGTGTACGAGTAGGGCTACGCTAGGACTTGTAATTAAACGGAAGGTTAGGTGTTGGAGTCGAACACGTGTAACCTGGTCTAATATATAAAGGCACCGGGGGTAGTCCAAATAGACAAGACGAAATCTGGTAGGCTAGACACAAGATCACGAGGGGACGGTCCGGCGCCCGTGGCAGGGGCGGCCGGACCGGCGTGGCGTTGAGATCTGGTGCGTCTGTATTGCCTCGGCGGGCTTGTCGTCGACGGTACTTTGACTAGTACATGGGGAGGAGCGACCGTAGTCATGCCCCGCAGATGTAGGCGTTAAGCGCCGAACTGCGTTACCAAATCTCGGTATCATGTTTGCTGTGATTGCTTGGCCTCGGTAGATCGATTAAGCGCCTACGATTTGTAACAGTATCGTTACCCTTTTAGGGGCGTTGTCGTGGCTACCTTCACCACGTTATGGCTTCGGGTGAAAACCCTTACCATTTTGGTCTCGACGTCGGTGACGTGTTACGTCGTTACCCTCTTGGGGGCGTCGTCGTGTAGTCTCGTCTGACTTCGGTTGAAAACGTTTGACCATTCCGGTCTCGATGTCGGCGACGTGATACAACGTTACCCTCTTGGGTCATCGTCGTCAAGCATCGGTTCGATCGTTTGAGTTTTATTTATAAAGCGTGGCGAAAGTCTGTTTCGAAACATTAGGGCATCTCCAGTCGTCCCCCCCAGAGCCCCCCAGGACGCAAATTAGCGCCGTTTTGGGCGAAAAGCGCCGTTTTTTCACCAGTCGACCCCCCCAGGACCTGAAAAAGCGCCGTTTCGGCGGAAATTAGCGCCGCCGCCCCCAGGCGGAACCCAGCCTGTTGGGTTCGGCCTGGGGGGGGGGCGGCGATAGGAAAATCGCTCGTGGGCCAGCGCTGTCGGTGAGGGAGCGCTCTTTTCCCACTTTCTCCACCCCCGAACCGTCTTTTCCCCTCGCTCGCCTCGCCGTCGCCGCCCTACCCCCGCACCCCACGCCGCCACCGTCGGCTACCATCGTACAACAGCGACGAGGCAAAACCACCGACGGCTGGTCCACCACGTCGTCGCCGCCGTTCGAGCACGTCTCCGGCGCCGAGGAGGCTGCGCCCCAGTGATCCACGTCCACCGCCCGCAAGGTGTTCGACGCTCTGTCCGAGGCATGGACTCCGACGCCGAGGAAATGCTCGCCGAGCTATTCGACGAGGAAGACCAGGCCGCCATCGACGACGAGGAGCACCTACTCGTCCTGAGCTGCCTGGCCGGAATGCTGGCCCAGAACGCCGCGCCGCGCCGCGCTGGATCGAAGCCCGGTCGCCGGAAGAGCAGGCCGAGGCAGCGGTACGAGGGCTACTGCATCCTCTACTCCGACTACTTCGCCGAGGATCCCACCAACGACGAGAAGGTGTTCCGGCGTCGTTTCAGGATGAAACGCGCACTCTTCCTCAAGATCATGCATGCCATCCGGGAGTTCGACACCTACTTCAAGTTGAAGAAGGACTGCACCGGCACGGTAGGGTTTACCTCTATCCAAAAGTGCACGATGGCCATGAGGTTGCTTGCATACGGTGCTCCCGCAGATGCACAAGATGACTACCTGCGCATGAGCGAGTCCACGGCCCTCGAGTGCTTGAACAAGTTCTGCCGGGTAGTGGTTGCAGTTTTTGGCCCAATATACCTGCGATCACCCAATGCGCAAGACACTGCTCGTCTCCTCGCAGAGAATGAAGCAAGAGGGTTTCCGGGGATGCTTGGCAGTATCGACTGCATGCAATGGGCATGGAAGAACTGCCCATTTGACTGGCAGAGGATGTACAAGGGAAAGGAGGGAGAGTGCTCGGTGGTTCTCGAGGCCGTGGCTTCGTACGATCTATGGATTTGGCATTCATTCTTTGGTATGCCTGGAAGTCACAACGACATCAATGTCTTGCAGTGCTCGAATGTCTTTGCTGATCTTGTCGAAGGCCATGCCCCCCTGTGAACTATGAGATCAATGGACACCAGTATACAAAGGGGTACTATCTTGCAGATGGCATCTACCCGAAGTGGGCAACATTTGTGAAGAGCATCTCCAACCCTATCCCAGGAAGCGCAAAAGCTTGGTTTACCAAGTGCCAGGAGGCTTGCAGGAAGGATGTTGAGCGGGCATTTGGTGCGCTGCAATCTCGATTCGCTGTTGTCCGATACCCAGCTATGACTTGCTCGAAGTCTAACATGTGGGAGGTGATGCAGTGTTGTGTGGTATTGCACAACATGATCATTGAGAGTGAGCGGGATGACCCAGTGCCTGACAGTGAGGCAAGCACACCATACTACCGGCAGGGTCCTCTTGCAGATGTTGATCACCAGGTGCCGGCATCATGGACAGACTTCCTCACCAAGCGACAGGAGATTCGACACGCTGCAACACATCATGCTCTGCAGGATGACCTGGTGCAACATTTGTGGGCGCGAAAGGGGAATGGCAATGTTGAGGACGATGACTAGTGTTCTTTTTTTTAAAATTGTTGAACTATTTATTTGTGTGGCCAAACTCTATTTATTTGTGTGCAACAATCTATTTATTTGGTGGAATTTTTTTTGATTGCCCAAATTTGGCCGAGTCGCCCCTGGGGGGCGGCCTGGGTTCACGGCTGGGAAACGCGCCCCCAGCTCCGAGAATAGCGCCGTTTCGCGCCGCGGCGCAAAAAAAGCGAGGGTTTTTGCGTCCTGGGGGCGCAACGACTGGAGATGCCCTTACATTCACCCAGACCAAACACATACTCCCTCCGTTCAGGTATACTTTGCGTTCTGGGCTTTGCAGAATTTTCACCTTTACTTTGCGTTCTAGGTTGATTTACTAATTTGCCCCACGTTTAATCTCTCCAAGCATTAAATTCTGGCCACCAAATCGCTCATTCCAGCCACATGCAGCTGGCGGCGAAGTAACCGAAGCGACAAGGACCGATGCATGCAGGGATTCCCTGGTCGTGTGTTGGGACGTGGGACTGCACTAGGGGCAACTTAGTCTACTCACACACTAATTTAGCTCATCTTAAGACTCTCCTTGGTATGCGTTATTTGGCCAGAACGCAAAGTAAAAATAAACGGAGGGAGTAGTACTTGCTTTCCTTCCACAAATTCTCAACCCACGGGAAAACAAACTCAAAAGGAAATTCCGTCCTCCACATTAATGAAGCCCATATCTATCCAGCTCGCTTCAACGCGACGGGAAGATGATAACACACACACAGAGCGGAGTGGGCCCCGCAGCGGCGGGGTTGAGGTGGAGACGCAACGCAAGGGAGATCGTGTCATCCCCAACCCCAACCCGGACACGGCTCCAGCAGGTCAGAGCGCCATGGCCCGCATCTAGGGACGAGAAACCCACCGGATGGGGCGCGCGTTCGTGTACGTCGTCCTAGGCGGCGGCGTGGCAGCGGGCTACGCCGCGCTCGAGTTCGCCCGCCGCGGCGGCTACTCCCGCGGCGAGCTCTGCATCATCTCCGAAGAGGCCGTGAGCGCTCGCTTCCTTCCTTCCTTCTGAGTTTGTTCGCCTTCTGTACTTCGTCAGCTTGAGAAATCCTTTAAATTTTCAGTTAGTGGATAGAACCGCGCCACTGGAGCTCCAGATTGCGTGTTTGCTTGTGCTTCCAACTGTATTAGGCAGAGTTTGCTTTTGTTTTTGCCTGAAAAGAGGATTTGCCTTTTTGGTTGCTTGAGCAGCTAAGCCAGGAATGCTTAACATTTTGTTGCCTTGCGGATGATGTACTATGGCTTCGTAGAGCCTTGATTCTCCTGGATAAGTAGGAGATGAGTGTTGTCACATGCCAAGCACATGCTATTTAGGACGCACGGATTAGTATGTAGTCTGCACTGCAGCTTGGTAACTGAAAAATGATGAGTGAGGTAGTAAAGGTAACATATATATACTGTAATCCTCTTCAGGATTGGATCCTCTCTCATACCTCCAAGGAATACATGTATGCTCCAATAATGCAAATCTGTGTCTAGTTAAGTTCAGTTGCAGGGATTTCCTTTCAAGGACCTAGAAAGGAATGTCACAATTTCTGTACGTGGTCTTAAAATTCAGCTGGAATAAACAACAGTCCATATGGCCATTCAAAGGAGCTGAAGTTTTTTTTCCATGGAAGCTGTGAAAAGCTGGTCTTTGGGGGTACAAACTGCATATTTCTCTGTGATTTCTTCGGTAATGATTTTTTTTGTTATCTTGCCAGGTTGCCCCTTACGAACGGCCAGCATTAAGCAAGGGATATTTACTCCCAGAAGGTGCATTTCTCACACACTAAGAAATTTGTAGTGGGCAGCTTCTTAAGTCTTGCTAACTGTTTTTCAATCATTGTGCAATTTACAGGTCCTTCTCGTCTTCCAAAATTTCATACTTGTGTTGGCGCTAATGATGAGTTACTGACGACAAAATGGTACAAGGAACAAGGTAGATTTGTCAAGCTTTTGATTTTCTACTGAATCCTAACTTTAGAATATTGGGAAATGAGACAGTTCATTAGAATTCTAAGTAAGCATCATATCTTATTAAAATATCCTCGTAAGAAAAAAGGATCTAGTAAATGTATATATATTTTTTTTTGTTATTTCAACTCAGTTATACAGATAGTTAGTTTGTTGATCTAGTTATTGGTATTGTCTGCAATGTTTGTCTGTACATCACCATGATATATCTACTATCTGTCAATTTACTTGACTAGGTATTGAACTTGTTCTTGGAACAAGAGTGATATCTGCTGATGTGATACGGAAGACATTGCTCACAGCCACCGGGGAAACTATCAGCTATAAGACGCTTATAATTGCAACAGGTGCTCGGGTATGGACCTAGTTATACTTCTATAGGACAGCCTTCTCTCATTTTTGAATGTAAAATATTTGATTCATTATTATCTTTTGTTTCTCTGTACACTATATAGGCTTTGAAGCTGGAAGAGTTTGGAATAAGCGGTTCAGATGCTGCAAACATATGTTATTTGCGCAGCCTTGACGATGCAGATAAATTAGTGAGTGCGATGAACTCATCTTCTGGTGGAAATGCTGTTGTCATTGGTGGTGGCTACATAGGAATGGAATGTGCAGCAGCATTGGTTACTAATAAAATAAGAGTAACCATGGTCTTCCCTGAAAAACACTGCAGTAAGTGCTAGATGTTTGGCCACTTGATTTGTTTTTACATACTGTCTAGGATTTATGAATCTGAAGATATGCCCATCCATATATGACCTTGAATTGTTTTTGTACAGTGGGTCGGCTATTTACAGAAAAAATCGCAGAATATTATGAAAGCTACTACACTTCGAAAGGAGTTACTTTTACCAAGGGAACCGTGCTTACATCCTTTGAAAAAGACTCGACAGGGAAGGTGAGTTTGTATCCCATGAAACTGGGACTGTTTTGCAGTTGATGACTACTTAACATTGTACTAAGTAACGAAACGCTTGCCTTATACTCCAAGTCAAGGTCCAGGATTTCTTTCCTGGCAATCATATTCAGGTGGGTGGTAGAGGTTCTTGGGTTGGGAGTATGGGGTAACTGTTGAAGTCACAGTCATATTCATTCATCTAAAAGTCACCCAAAGGTTGACCGGGTACTTGAACCCGAGTGCTAGGGGAAAAGTAAAATATTTGGTACAAGAACTAAAAACCCCTTGAACTATGATTAGGTGTTCGAACCTGAGACCCAAGGGTGGCTTGATTTTACAATAATATGCTGTGGCACCAATGAGCATGCTGAGCTTAACAAGGTTCAACAATTCCTATTATTTTGTTATAGAACATAGTGTGTGGAGACCAATTAATGCCAACCACTATTAGCTCTACAATTTTAAATTTTTCTTTCCATGTCTGTCCAATTGGAATCATATAGCGATATTTATGTTACCGATTTTATTTTCTGAGAATGGCTGTGAAAGTAAAAGGGTCACTTTGCATTTACAGGTGACTGCAGTAATCCTAAAAGATGGTAACCACCTTCCCGCTGATATGGTAGTTGTTGGTATTGGGATCCGCGCAAATACCAGCCTCTTTGAAGGTCAGTTGTTGATGGAGAAAGGTGGCATAAAGGTAAACGGGCAAATGCAAACTAGCGACAGCTCTGTGTATGCTGTTGGTGATGTTGCCGCGTTCCCTATCAAGCTCTTTGACGGTGATACCCGACGCCTTGAGCATGTTGATTCAGCTCGTAGAACTGCCAGGCATGCTGTTGCGGCCATCTTGGAGCCTTCCAAAACTAGGGACGTTGATTACCTGCCATTCTTCTACTCCAGAGTCTTCACATTGTCCTGGCAGTTCTACGGGGATAATGTTGGAGAAGTAGTCCACTACGGTGATTTCACAAGCAACAGCCCAAGGTTTGGTGCATATTGGGTCGGTAAAGGCCAGATCACGGGTGCATTTCTGGAAGGTGGAAGCCGAGAAGAGTACGAGGCGCTATCTGTTGTTGTTCGGCGTAAAACTAAGGTCTCGAACATGTCTGAACTTGAAAACCAAGGTCTGGCGTTTGCCATCCAGGAAAGCAAGAAAGATATACCTGACGGTGGGATCACCCTTGGTGAGAAGCCCGCTTTTGTATGGTATGCAACGGCAGGGGTTGTTGCAGCTGTGTCGATTTCTGCATTTGGTTATTGGTATGGCAGGAAGCGCCGCAGGTGGTGAATTTTGGGGTCGGTTCAGGTACCGCTGAGCTGATGGAAGAATGGAGGAAAATCTGCGATGTGCTATTGTTTACGGATACTCGGAGGGGGCCCTGTATAAACATGTATGAAAGTGTAATCTTTGTAAGGTATGCACACACATATAGAAATCCCATCATATACTTTTTTGAAAAGGGGAGGCCGTGTCCTCTGCATCGATTGATGCATGCAGCCTCCCATCATATACTGTTACATGATTTTTTTTTTTTTTAAGGATACAACCCTAGCAGGTGTATCGGTTCCATAGAAGGAAGAAGAGGCCAAGACGGCCGGTACAACGCCAAAAAGGCTACACGATACAAACACAACGCCACACGATTTTCAACACAACCCACATTGACCACAACAATGACACAGATCTGCATTGCACCGTCTTCAGCCAAGAATGGCGAGGAGGCGATGCACCGAGCCTCTAGGCCGCGTCACCACCATAGAAGGGAACTTCAGGAGACCGACTCGAGCTCCGGGGCGGCACAAGCCAACGCACCGCCCGCCCATAAGCGCCTAAGAATCGGCGAGAGAGCGGCGGGACCGAACCAGATCGGAGGAGTTGATGTCCAAGAAGTGCCGACGACGGTGTACATAACGCCCCGAAGACCCACGCTCTAAGCGGTGGCCGACTCCAACTAGCACATTGAGACCTCCGTCAATCACCTAGGCGACGCCTCCAAGGAGGGGAACGACACGGCTATGCCGCCGTCGCCCGATCCGGTAGCCGGATCTAGGGTTTCCCCCGGTGATCGAGGCGAGGAAGGACGAGCAGCGCCATGACGACGCCTCCAAGGAGGTGACGGCGCCCTCGGGCGTCGCCGTCATCAGCTTCACGCGGGGTTTCTCCCGGCCCTGCCGTCGACCCCGAGCATCGAATGTGTAGAAAAGGAGTAGCCTTGGCCACCGCCGACGAGAAGCATACCGGAAGAATCGTCCTCAGTCCGAGCAGGAAGTGCCGGCGATCGTCCCACCAAGCCCACACTGAAGGACGGGGGCTGGATGGTGGGGATCCAGCCAACCGCCGCCTGGCCGGCCGCCGGCGCTGCCACGGCGACAGCCACCGGCGCCGCCAGGCTCCACCGCCACGCTCAGCTGCCACAGACCCTCCTGGTCGCAGCAGGGAGCATCCACGACCGCGGCCCGCGCCCTGGCCCAGATCGGCCCCTGGCGGCCCGACCCCAACCATGGCGGCGCCCAGGATCCACGCCGCGAATCCGCCCCGCCGCCACACGACGGGCGCCTCCGCCGCGCCATGCCCCCGCGTCGCACGCCTGCAACGCCGTCAGCTCGTCGTCGCCGATGGCCCCTGCGCGGGAGGGCGCCGAACCCCTGGAGATCGCCCCGCCGCCGCCACCCCTGAGGCCCGCGAGGCGTTTCGCCGGCGTCCCCTCCGGCAGCGGCCGAGGCGGAGGAAAGGAGAGCAAGGCCAACTGGCGCCTGGGCTGGGGTTCCCCCGTGCCGCCAGAGGAGGGCGGCGGCTGTTGGCCGTGACTGTTACATGAAATGATGTTACAAGAGCTATCCTTTTCCCACTTGGTATTCATAATTTTGAAAACCTTCTTGCTGGCTGGCTGCTGTTTTTGAACTGTTAAACAATATATCCAGGTTTTGCGAAGATATCTGAGATCACTTGCAAGTTAATAGCCTATGCCCGCGTAACCAAAATAAGCCTGAGATGCTGCTGCACTCTCATTACATTCCCAAAGACGCATCCAAAGAGGAGAGCAGAATCGTATTGCCACACAAAAGAAAAGCACCGAAAAGATGAGGGGGAACAGAGAGACCAACGACGACGTACCTTGCCTTCATCGAGAAGAATTCCCTGTGTGAAGTAGTAGAGCAATGTCGACAGCCGTGGTTACTGAAAGATAGCACAATTGGGTCCTTTGTGGCGCCGGTAGGGTGTTTGGTTGGACTCAGGGTAATTGCACTCTAAACCCATATGCCGTGCAAGTTGCTTAAGGAGACTGTCGTTCGGTCTCATACCCGTATTTAGTTGTATTTACTTACCGCAGATCGGATATTCTAAAGTCAAGTGACTGAGGCGGGTAGGGTCCGAGAACCGTAGGTGCATTTTACTCGTCTGTTTATGTCTTATTTCTGTCTGGCGTTGGACACTTGTCCGCGGATTGTCTGCCCGCTGCACCCAGCAACGCCCCCAGACGGGGAGGACATGTCCAGTTTGGGCTGTTTTTCTTCACTTCGGCCATTTTATCTAACACTGAAATAAAGTATACTTAATTAAAATATTCAAATGACATAGTTCACATAATAATAAAAATTCAAACTTAGATTCTGATAATTCTAAAATCCGATAAATTGCCCAACAGAAGACACCAAATGAGGATTATTGGTTTCCTTTATGGATCTACATATCCTCAACCCAAATCATTTTGAAGTTGAACATGAACGCCCGGCCATGGATTTCGTGACACATCTGAAGATAGACTTCAAACTCGGCGGATGAATGCTCGAGCTCAATCATAGGACCCTCAATGTTCCACTCCAGTAGTTCATAGATACCATCATCACGCTCATCCTACACAATCATGTTGTGTGTGATCACACAAATAGTCGTGACTTCCCATATTATGATGACATTCCATGTTATAGCAGGGTGTCGAATAATAGCCCAACGAGGTTGAAATACACCCAGTGATCTCCCCACATCCTTCATAAAATTATCCTGTTATTTTCTAAAACACGATCTCTTGTTACACTTGGGGGATGAAAATTGTCTTCACACATATAGACCAGCGATGATAGATACCATTGGCTAGATAGTATGCCTTGTTGTATCCATG
Organism: Alopecurus myosuroides; assembly: GCA_028641055.1. NCBI lineage: Eukaryota > Viridiplantae > Streptophyta > Magnoliopsida > Poales > Poaceae > Alopecurus > Alopecurus myosuroides. The sequence continues at coordinate 104,694,657 of CM054060.1, forward strand.
GCCGTTGATTTCATAGTTGCATTCCGAGGCGTCGTCTTCCGCAAGCATTGAGAACACCGGAGAGCGTTGAAGTACGTTGATAACATTGTGGGACCCTGCCATGCCGGAAAAAAAGTGACAACTCCAGAAATCATGTGATTCCACAACTTCGGTTATGACTGTGCAAGCAAGCCGACATTTCTTTCATTAACAATGAATGCAATCAATGCATCCCAGAAAACCCTCTTCCATTTCCAATAGCCATGAGTCGGCTATCTCACTACCACTTGGTTGTCTCAAGAATTCAAGGCCAAAGACGTCCACTACTGCTTTTCAAACCTGTACATGACTTCAGTACATGTAGACTCTCTCACACGAAGATACTCAATGAGATAAGAAGGAAATCCATATGCAAGTACCTATTGTAGTTCATTTCTGAAGGGAAGAAAATCCAACCTTACTAGTGCTATCTTTATTCAATCTAAAGTACTCATCATGGGCCCTCACTCCCGCAAAATAACGCATAAACATCTCGTTAGACATGCAGAAGAGTCACAGAAACTTACCTGCTGGATTAGTTGGCCTGGTCAGCTTGGAGCAGTTATTGTAGAGAAGAATATAACATGCAAACCTTTTACGATAGATCACTTCATGTCCCGGTATCGACCCCATAAAATTTTCGATGCATTCATTTTCTCAACATGGAGGATGAGAGCCGTTGAAAGTACATCTAGTGCCCTTTGTGTGGGTTTTGGATGATTAATGACAAATGGTTAAGGAACTATCGTGTTGTTTATAATACAGATGAATTTAGACCCACAGTGTTGGTTTAACCACAAGAAAGATGGTCTCTCAAAAGAAGTGAACACAATACAATATTATGAACGAATAACGAAGATTCTAAAGAAAGGCAGATGGATCAAACACAAAATACTCTTGGATAGTGTCTCATATTGTAGATGCATCAGAGTCACATAGAAGAGTCATAAAAAGAATATACAAGATGAAAGTTGAAGACATACTATAAGGAAGCCAACCCCTAAAAAATGAAGCAACAAACATGTGCATACTAAACCATGAAGATGTAGGAGCACCTAAGAGATCAATAGTTATACATGCATACTAAGAAGGCTCATAAGTAGAGACAAAAATATCGAAGGTGTGATCTTTATTTTTCTAGCTTTGAGTGTGTAGAAAAATCCGTGAAATCAAGAGGGGTGGATCTTTAAGGGAGGACGCAAAATTTTATTTTCATGCACAACTCAATGTTTGAGATATGCCCTAGATGCAATAAATTGTTATTACTATATGTCATGTGCATTAATGTTTATATCTTTATGTTATAACTGTTGTGATACTTGAATATAGATGTAAAGAAAAACCCCCACACACATGTAAAAAGATAAAAAACAAGTGTTTCTAGTCCACCCTCCAGGACTAGCTCATATGTTGTATGGTGACACATTTTCCTAATCATGGGCAGTGTTATTATAACATAGTTGTCAAACAACTATGCGAGTACATTGTTGGCAGAAGAATGGTACTAAACTGATCCAACTATATGATTTTCTATGAGATATATTCATCATTAGTTGACACAAATATTGATGTGATGTTTTCATATGCATAAGTCGTTTGACCATAAGAACATCTAGTCCACATGCTTGATAGGCATGGTTTGATTCTTACCTAATATTATACTGTAACTGGATGGTCATAAAGATAATTCTTGGGTATGTCAGACTGTATGTACGGAAACCTGGATGGTTTAATATTGGGATCTTACTCCTCCAGATGATGGAGAGATACACTATGGGCCCTCTCGATATTACGATGTTACCCTATCGTCTCGCCAGACACAACGTTAGTGAACACACATGTGTTTCTCTCCTTCCACACCTCCCAAGAGATAAGAATTACGAGGGAGGACAAAGTCTTTCATGTGTCTCCCTTCTTATGCATCACCTCGCTCCAGCCTTGACAATACAACAAGCATGCCAACCATCTGGATCAAGTTCGTGAAGCCCTAGCCACTTCTTCATAAATGACCAAATTCTCAAAGTGAAAAGGTACTTGAAAAGAAGGTGAGCGGTAGTTTCTTGGACTTGATTACAAAAATTGCAACGATCATAATTTGGCGAACCCCTCCTCTCAAGTCTATCGACCATCCACACACACAATTTTGAAGGACTAACCAAGCAAAGATATTGCACTTGGGAGGGGAGCCCATGGCTTCCAAATCAAGGCCGACATCATAGAAGAGGTGTGGCCCAAAAATTGCATCTTATAGGCCGAAACCGACCTGTAGATCTCATCCTTCGTGAACTTCCAAAAGACCCTATCTGGGGTATCAGGGACAAGTTGGATACCAATGATCATCTCCCTAAGGTTGATGAGTTTGGTAATATGTCGGAGGGAGAGACCCATTGGGTATTGATTTGCGAAACCCAAAAATTGTTTTCCAAAGATTTTTGGAGCGTGCATTTCCTCTTCTTTGCAATATCATAGATCAAAGGGGCCAAGTCCTTCGGTCTCGACCCATGAACCCAAGAGGAGTCCCAAAAAAACGCTTTATCCCCGTTTCCAGTGGTCACCTCATTAGCCACCATGAAGAGGACATGGTCACTTGTGGTGCAAGGGGTCCCAAGACCAAGCCATGGCTTAGGGTTCTGATTTCTTTCGTGCCAAAGCCACCTCAACCAGAGGGAAGAAGCAAAGTTTCGAGGTTGAGGATTCCAAGGCCTCCACAAACTGTGGCTTACACACTTTCTCCCAATTTACCTTGCATTTGCCACATGCGACTTTCTCGCTAGCCGTGAAAAGGTAAATCCGACGAATACTATCAATCTTCAAGAGGACATGCAAAGAATATCAATCACGGTGATGAAATAGAAGACAACGCTAGTAAGCACCATCTTCATAAGGGTGGCACGGCCGGCCATAGTGACATGTCTCCCCTCCCAAGGAATGAGCTTGCCAGCCACTTTGTCCTCTAAAGATTGAAAGTGAATTATTTTAACCGCATCACCGACAAGGGGAGACCAAGGTATTTTATAGAAAAACTTGTGCAACTAGTTGGGAAATCTTTTAGAACGTCATCAATATGAATGTCGTTGCATCTAATAGGGGTCACTTGGCTTTTGAGGTAATTAGTGACAAGTCTAATGTAACAAACATAATAGCGTCTCTCCTAATACTACAAAACCATGGATTGCTCGACCTAGTTCTGCCGCCAGGAAAGAAGATGCCTCCTCCACATCCTCCTCCTCCGTAGTTGGTTCCCCTCTCCTCCGGCCAACCTTGCCGGCATCGGGAGGGGTGGGGAACCTTATCTATGAAATGGGTTTTCACTATAAGTAGGATTTTCAATAGATTAGGTTAGGATTTCTGTTAACTGTCTTCTTCGTCAATGGAAATGACATTGTCTGCAATAAGTGATATTTGACCCACCGTTCGATGGCGAGATCTTCCGTCCCGATGTCAATGGTGGTGTTGGAAAATTCATTTTTTCTAGGTATGTTCGTTCAGATCGTACTTCGCAAGATCGGTTTTGAATATTTCCTCGTGGTTGCCACGAGGAGGATTGTACTCGCAATATTTGTCCCTGATGCTATGTCCTCGAGAATGGTGATTCATACTCTCGGCTCCGAGCGATCAGGCTGTTTGGTTATTTTTCCTTGTAATACTGGTGTTGGTACTCCTGCATATGTTGGTTTATTACTTTAATGGTTGCTTGCGCGCTTGCGGGCTTGGTGTTGCGGCTCAAGAAAATTATGGGAGCACCCTTGCTGGTATTTAAAGATTTGTGGTTTGATCTCTATGTTCTATGGCTGCCTTCAAAAAAGTACGCGATTGTGTCGTGGAAGAAGTAAGCATCTGAAGATCTTGAAGATTTTCTTGTTCCCTTAAACTTTATTTTGTAATTTCTATAGTGAGCTCATGTATCTCTACCATGTACTATCTGCTACAATAATATAACATGGCATTGATTGTAAAAAAAATCACAACAGCGCGCTCTAAAAGCAATTTTGTAGCGAGAGCGCCGCTTTGGCACACCATCTAAGTTCAGGTCGCCGCATCTAAAATAAAAAAGCTTAGAGCATCTCTAGCAGAGCCCGTAAAATGGCCAAACCCGTGAAATTCCGGCGTGCTTACGGTTTGGATCTAGTTTCGAGGCCCTAGCAGCACCCGAAAACGTGAATCGGGGGCCCGACAATTCCCCCTCCATCCGCTATATGTACGTGCTCCCGAGTCGTTCTCAGATTAAGACCATTTAGAACCCTAGCCGCCACCGCCACAATCCCTAGCCGTTGTGCTTAGCTCCGGCAAGCGATTTAGCAGCCCTCCTGCCACCGGATTTCCGTGATGGAGCCGCACGGCTACCCGTTCGCCGGAGCCAACATTTGGAATGGCTTGCCCCTCCCCTCCCCACACCACCGCCATCCATAGAGGTCGTGACTCGCACCGACGAGCACAACCTCATCCACGGCGGCCTGGCCGGCAACCGTGCAGTGAAAGGATAGTAAGGGCACCTAGAGGGGGGAGGGGTGAATAGGTGCTATGACCAATTTTAATTTTTCTTCAAGATTATGCTGGACACAAAGGTAAATTCTCTAGATAATGCAACTACGGTGAATTTACTTGTATGACAATAACAAGCACAAACACAATACAAGCACAAGTAAAGGAGGAAGGGAGCGAGGTAACCGATATGAAGCACACAGAGACACGATGTATTCCCGAGTTCCTCCTTGTTACAGGAGTACGTCTCGTTGGAGGGGTGTGAGCTCGCCACGAAGGCCTACTCAACGCCATAAAGGCCTCACCCTATTCTCCGATGAACCCCACCACAAAGACCTAGTTCACCTTCCACTATTAATCCCCTTTGGGACGGGAATCAAATCCTTTACAAACACGCTTGGGGCACACACCCACAACCAAATTGGGGGCTCCCAAAAATCACCAAGCACAAACAAATGTAGCAATGGAGTCTAGGTTCTCCACAAGCAAACCCTAGACTAGATCCCTCAAGTGAATGAGGAGGGAAATGAAGAACGGCTTGGTGGAGATGTAGATCGGGGGCTTCTCCTTCTATCCTGCAAAAATCAACGAGATTGGGTGGAGGGATTGAGAGGAACCGAAGTTTTGGTGAGCTCTAATAGATGCACTTGAAAGCTTGGACGAACTAGATCTAGGGGAAGAAGGAGATGGGCTATTTATAGCCATCCCCCAAATATGACCGTTTGGGCATTTAATGCTACACCCTGTACTACCGGACGCCTTCCGGTAGTACCACCCGTGCAAATCTTCACCTTTGGTCAATGCAGCTTCGAAGACGTTGATCACAGTCGGTACTACCGGGCAGGCCCGGCAGTACTGCGATGAAATACCGGACGCCCCCGGCAGTTCCGGATTAGACAAAAGGTGGGCGATGAAGTCCAGTGCATAAATCTTGAACCTTCCGAGAAAATCCAGTACTACCACGTGGATACAGTAGTATCGCGTTGAACTTCCGGACGGGCCGGGTAGTTCCGAACTAACTAGAACGTGAGGCTTTCTGTCCAGTGCGCAGAACTCGAACCTCCCATGGAAATCCGGTAGTACCGCGCGGATGCGGTAGTACCGCGCTTGAACTACCGCACGCACCCGGTAGTTCCGGATTAGACAGAACGTGGAGCCAAAGTTCCAGTGCGCATCCTAGGATAACCCGGTAGTACCGGACAACGTACGGTAGTACCGGCCGAGACAGAAAACCCACCTTTGAGGTTAATTTGAACCATGAGCACAAAGGGAATAACCATGATATACAATATATGTTCAATTCCCTGAAAGCACTTAGCACACATTAGTGCTCTAATTGTGTTCTCAACAAACATCAAAATAAAAGCAGGGAAATGTTCTTTCAATCTCCCCTTTTTTGGTGTTTGATGACAACACAATTGTTGAGCAAGGATTTGATAGCATTGCACAAGTGAATGAATAATTAGCTAGGCACAAGACTTGCAATAGAGATAGTACTTAAATGAGATAACAAGTCTTACACCACGCATAACTTAAAAAGTTCAACTCCAAATAAAATGTTCAACTAAACGGAGACACAAGGAAGAGAATAAAATGAAGATATCAAGCTTGTGACTCAACCCATGCAAATCTCGGCTCAACCTAATATACTCACTCTCCCCCTTTGTCATAAATGCCAAAAGGGAGAAGAGGCTAAGGTCCCATGTGACTCCTCGTCGTCGGGAACATGGTGGGTGGATGAGGAAGGAATGTCGGGGCTGCTCCATGTGCTATTCTTGGAGACTCGCTGTGCCTTGGGAGTGATTTCTTCCTCAGAAGCCGGGGACACTGGCAAGCCTTGTTGAACCATCATCTTCTTCTAACGAGCAACAACTTTCTTGTGGTAGACATGAGCATCATACAAACGCTCCTGGAGGTCAAGCTGGAGGTAAAAGGCTTTCTTAGCCTTGATCTGGAACTTCTTGAACCAAGAGGGTTCCTCCACAGAGTCAGAAACAACAGAAGGTGCTCCAGCCCTCACACCAATGCGAGAGGAAGATGCCTTTTGGGCTGCAGCAGCGGCTAGCTCAGATGGTGACAAATGAGCCTTCACTCTAGGCTCCTTCACGGGTTGCTTAAGCACCACACTGCCATCCTTCATAATGTCCTCCTTTGTGGATTCCCACCATTTCCTCTTGATTAGCTTCATGAGATAGGGGCCAAAGATGGGATCCCTCTTGTCAATCACTATGAGCCAAAGATCCTCATGGATCCAATCCATCACATCAAAGCGTTCACCGGACCCTTGCTTATCCTTAGATCCCTTGAGGAAGTCAAACACATATCCATGAACCTCATCCCAATTTCCCACACGAGGAGCAAGTGTATCCCTATAGATGCGATGAAGAATCTCAAAGGGACGAGTGAGATGAGCAGATTTCCACGGTGTTCCTCCTTCCATGGTGATGTTGGCAATATAATTCTGGTGGCTAGAGATGTTGTTGTCATGGCACCTCCATCCACATGGCTCATGTGCTCCCTTATCTTCATAACCCAAGAGAGCACAAAATTCCTTCAAAGTGGCCGAGAGCACCTTGTCCTTGGTCATCCACCTCAAAGTCCTCTCCTCATCAGTCCCAAAATGCATAGTTGCAGAGAATTGCATAATGTAGTACTCAATATAAGAATGGTTTAACTTCATGAGATGAATGAGTCCAAACTCCTTACACATGGCCAAGGACTCATCAAAATACCCTTTGAACTTGGGAAGCCTCATATGGGATATGTTGAGAGTGTGCTGAATGGTGACTGAGTAATCCTTCCCCACATAGATCTCATTGTAAACTCGCTCTTGGTCTTTAGTGAAGAAGTGGGGATTATCCATCAAATCCCTCTCATGCTCATAGGAATTCTCCTCCGTATATTCTCGATAGTCTTTGGGCTTCCACTTGTTGAATGGATTGCGAGCGGATTTCCTAGCCACGGTCTTGGGTTGAGAAGAGCTCCCACCAACACGTCCACCCCAACCACCACCACGAGTCCTACGGTGGTAGGGGCGAGCATGATCGCAGCCTCAGCCTCAAAATCTGCCATGATCTCATCACTATCATCCTCAGGAGCCATAGCCTTGTCACCCGGAGCCTCGCGCTTGTTCCTTGCATATGTGACCGGTTCCTTCCCCAAATTTCCCGAACCACGAGAACGTGTGAAAACAGAGGGATAGGGATGGGAAACAAGATGAGGGACATACTCAAAGGATATGGAAGCAAAACAAGTTGATTAAAGTTGCACTAAATTTATTAGTTCCAAACTTGTACAGGCCGTAGTACCGGACGACGTCCGGTAGTACCGGCCGCAAGAGTTTTTCGGTTTAATCCTCTAGATCCGAGCACGAAATCAACAACAATCAACAAAATGGGACTAGAAGAAACTAGCTAGTACAATTTCCAGCCTATGTGTCATCATCCATCCAATTTTAACTGAAGAATCGGAGCTACAAGCATCTAAGATCTCATCTAGGGTTCAACAATGGCAACCCAAAACAAGAGAAAAGAGAAGAGAAATACCCGGGGACATGGAGGAGATCGATGCGGGTGAGATTCCCATGGTGCAAATCCGGCTGGAAACGGAGGAATCCGTCGAGAGGGGGGCCAAGCCGGAAGAGGGAGAGGAGGGGAGCAGTGATGCGCATGATACACACGTTCGTTGGGAGACCCCAAGAGGAGGGTATGAAGAGCACAGTAGCAAGTTTCCCTCAGAAAGAAACCAAGGTTGAATCGACCAGTAGGAGGAAGGAGTAACTTCAGAAGGTGAAGCAGCTGAGACGACAGGGCGCACTACCGGTTCAGAAGCAACGTGGAACCTGCACAACTTAGTCAAATCACTTTGCCCCAACGAAGCAGTGAGGTTGTCAATCTCACCGGTTTTGCTGAACACAAAGAGGTTAAACGTATGGTGTGGAAAACAGTAGGAACAGTATGAAGGCAGTAGGTGTTTATCAGTATGAGGAAAAAGGACCGGGGTACGCAGTTCACTAGTGGTGTCTTTCCGTGAAAGATAAATAACATGTGTGGTGAACAAATTATAACTGGGAAATTGGCAGAAATGAAGGCTGCACCGTAGTGCATATGCAAGATATAAAGATTACTATGTGATTCATGCGGGCATTACAACAAGATACATAGACCGTTATCCAACTACATCTATGACTAAAAATCCACCCTTCGAATATCATCCGAACAAACGTTGGGTATTAAGTTGCAAGCAACAGATAATCGGAGTAAGCAAAGTGTGTAATGTAAATAATAACATTATCCTTAGACAAAGCATTTTTGTTTTCTCCCTAATGGCAATAGCACATCCTCCATCCGTCATGTTTCTGTCTCTCGAGCACAGATGAAAAGGAGGCATGAACCCACTATCGAGCATAAATACTCCCTCTTAGAGTTACTAGCATCTACTGTGCCAAAGCATCTACTAATAACAGAGAGCATGCAAGATCATAAATAATATAAGAATGAAGATAACATGATATATTGATAATCAAAAGACATAGCATTCAACAATCATCAGATCCCAGCAAACACAACATGTAGCATTACATAAAGATGATCTTGATCATGATAGGCAGCTCACAAGATCTAAACATGAGGTACAAATTGGAGATAAGAACCATCTAGCTACTGCTATGGACCCGTAGTCCATGAATGAACTACTCACACATCACTTTGGAGGAGCGCATGGTGGTGTAGACCCCTCCGGTGATGATTTCCCCCCGGCAGGGTGCCGGGGAGAGCTGCAGAACCCTCCCGATCTCGGGATGATGGTGATGGTGGCCTCGGGTGTTTCTCGGGTAAAAGTGGTATCTATTTATGGTTTACGTCTTGGGGGATTATATAGGCAAAAGGGCAAAGGCGGTGGGGCCTGGGGGCCCCACACCACCCCTGGCGCGACCAAGGGGGGGCGCCACCCTATGGTGTGCCCCCCTGAGGCCCCCCTCCGGGTCTCTTCGGGACTCCGTGGAACCTCCGGGATTTCTAAGCATTCCGGGCTTCGAATTTTCCAATTCCGAGAATATTTCCAGAACAACTTTTCTGAAAATAAAAACATCAGAAAACAGGGAACTGGCTCTATGGCATCTTGTCAATAGGTTAGTCCGGAAAATCGATAAAAATGACATAAAGTGTATAGAAAACATGTGAGAAACAATAAGAAAACAACATGGAACATCAGAAATTAAGGATACGTTTATGACGTATCAAGCAGCTCGGTGGAGCAGTTTGTGCGGGTGGGGAATAACCCCCAGCCCGCACGACTGTGAGATTTTAACTCGAAACTGCTGATCCCGATAGTACCGGACGGGCCCGGTAGTACCGCATGTTGCACAAACGGTAGTACCGTGCGAGCTCGGTAGTACCGGCTGTAGAGATTTTCACAGACGTAATCTGTTTCTATCTCCACAGACGGTAGTACCGGACGCGTTCGGTTGTACCCGATGTATAAGTTTGAGCAGAAAATTGCTTTCGACTATACACACGCGGTAGTACCGGCTCCGGTAGGTAGTACCGGGGCACCCTTCCCCTTCCTCAAGTGTCAATTTTGAGTATGTTCAAGAATATAAGTTGCTTTCTTGGATGAGATAGGCTTAGGATGGAGGACCAAACTGGTGATAGTACTTCTCCCCCTCACTTGCAAGATCTCACAAATAAAGTCCAAGTGAGAGAGATTTTCCTAGGAGAACACTTCACAAGGAAAACGAGAGAAGTGCAAAGAACTCAAAAAATAAATCCCAACTAAGATCCAACTCTTCACAAAGAAGAGGTTGGTGGCCTAAGCCAACATGTAAGAGAATGTTGGTATGCCTCCACGAAGATATATCTTGTGTGCATTGCCAATTCTCGACATTGAAGCTCACAATTCAACATTAGAAAAAAAGAGATAACAATGGATTTTTGCTTTGGGCATAATGGGGGGAGGGAGAACCTAATGTGTTAGGATAACACTCCCCCCCCCATGTCCATGCCTAAATCTAAACCCAAACATGTATCAACTATAGGGGTGTGTGCAAGATCTTCAAGTCAAACTCCTAGAATCGATGATATTTAGCTCATTTCTCAAGAACATGAATCTTGCATCATCGAGAGGTTTCGTGAAGATGTCCGCGAGATTATCCTTGGTGGGGACATATGCTAGCTCAATATCACCTCTTGCCACACGATCCTTGATGAAATGATGACGAATCTCAATATGCTTCGTCCTTGTGTGTTGCACGGGATTGTAGGCGATCTTGATGGCACTTTCATTGTCACACATGAGAGGCACCTTCTCCAAGTGAACATCATACTCTTTGAGGGTTTGCCTCATCCATATAGATTGGGTGCAAGCACTAGCGTCCGCCACATACTCGGCTTCAGCGGTGGTACAATTTTGCTTCTTGGAATACCAACTCACCAAGGACCTACCAAGAAATTGACAAGCCCCGGAAGTAGACTTCCTATCATCTTGATCAATAATGACCCACAAGTATAGGGGATCGCAACAGTCTTCGAGGGAAGTAAAACCCAAATTTATTGATTCGACACAAGGGGAGCCAAAGAATATTTGTGAGCCTTAACAAGCGAGTTGTCAATTCACCTGCACCTGAAAGTGGACTTGTTCACAGTGGTTTATCAGTAGTAACAGTTTTATAGTAGCAGCGGTAGTGTTTGAAGTAAACAACTGGATTAAATACTGTAGGCATAGGGATAGATGAACGGGCGTTGCAGATAAATAAGATAAAGCATCCAAGCACTAAGTAACCATAGGCATGTATTCCGTAAATAGACGTACGTGCTCGCAATGAGAACTTGCACAACATCTTTTGTCCTACCATCCCGTTTTCAGCGGGGCCTCAAGGAACTACTCGTAATTAAGGTGTTCCTTTTAATAGAACACCAGAGCAAAGCATTAACACTCAGTGAACACATGTGATCCTCACATCACAGCCATCCCCTCCGGTTGTCCCAATTTCTGTCACTTCGGGGCCACGGGTTCCAGACAACTATATGTGTAAACAACTTGCAGGTATGATCAAGAAAAAATAATTATCATCGTGATTCAATAATATGTTCAGATCTGAGATCATGGCACTATGCCCTAACAATCACGACATTATTACATGAACAATCTCATCCAATCCCTACCATCCCCTTCAGCCTACAACGGGGGAATTACTCACACATGGATGGGGGAAACATGGAAGTTCGATAGAGAGGCGTTGGTGATGACGATGGCGATGATCTCCTCCGATTCCCTGTCCCGGCAGGGAGCCAGAACAGGAACTTCTAATCCGCGAACCGAGGTTCGGGGTGGCGGCGGCGCTCTGTTGTGTTTCTGTGGAATATGATAACCCCCTCGGGTTTTAGGGTTGAAGGCAATATATAGTCGAAAGGGGAGTCCGAGGGGGTCTTTGGGTGGCCCACACCACCAGGTGGCGCGGCCTAGGGGGGCCAGGGGTGGTGTGTCCCCCCTCTGGCCCCTCTCCTGGCCCCCTTCTGGCTCCCGGGGTCTTCCGGTGTTTTAAGACCACTGGGGTCTTTTCTGGGCAATTTCCCAAAAGTTGATTTTTCTGCACAAAAACAAGACACCAAGGTAATTATGCTGAAAACATCGTTAATCCGTGTTAGTTGCATTCAAAACACACAAGTTTAGAGGGAAAAAAATAAGAAAAGTGTTCAGAAAAGGAGATACGTTTTCGACGTATCAGCTCCCCCCAAGCTTAGCTTATTGCTTGTCCTCAAGCAATTCAGTGATAACTGAGTGCGATAAAAGACTTTTACGAACACATTTGTTTCATATGATGTAAATATACTCACTATATGATCAAATACTTAATTATGCTCATGATAAGATACATGCAAGATACTGTCACTTAATATCTATGCAAACCATGAAGAGAGAACAACATATTAATAATAAACAACATGAAGCATAACTATTTGCGAGATTGTAATATTCATAATAGGATCTTATAAAGTGGTATCTCGCTTGCCCTTAAGTGTGTTGCAAAACATAAATGCCAGGGGACCTCTGAAGTTCAAGGGAAGACTAGAAGTAAAGATATCAAAGATACAAGTATCAAAGTTATACTACAATTAACCGTGTTCTGGGACAAGCACATTACACTAAGAATAAAAGCCATTGATCTCAAGAAGGTGCATAAAATGAGAACGTGAAGACTCAACATAAAAGTAAAAGAAAGGCCCTTCGTAGAGGGAAGCATGGATCACTCATGTGCCAGAGCTTTTATTTTATTAAACAGACGTATTGAAAACATTTTTAAGAGAGGTGTATGCTTATGTCAACGAATGGTAAACAGACAATACAGTACGTCACAAGCCAACTAGATTTCACAAGAGCGGTCCCATTTGAAGGACGCAACAGGTGTAGAAGGTCATCCCTCTTTCTCTTTTGTTTACACAATTATGCTTTGACTGATAAATCAGGGGCAAAAATAGTGAAGAGATTTTGTGTGTATTAATTTGGGGCTGGGCACCCCGCTGCCAGCTCTTCTATCAATTGGATAAACGGATAAAGCCACCAGTCGAGGGTGTGAAATCCAATCAACAAGTGAGATAAAGATTCTCTATTTACGCCCTCATGAGCTAAAACAGGGGCACAAAACAGGAATAATTTTTAGAAGGTTTTAAAGGTAGCACATGAGCAATTTACTTGGAGTGGCGGTTAAGTACCACATATAGGTAGGTATGGTGGACACATTTGGCAAACTTTGGTTTTTGGGAGTTGGATGCACGAGTAGAGCTCATGCTCAGTATAGGTGAAGGTTAGCGATAGACATGGAGCGACAATCGAGAGCAACAACTATCATAATCATGCTTGCGACAAAACAAAATTAACTGAGGCATAAAATTGATACTAGAACTCTGAGGAAAAATAAATCATCGAGGCTTATTGACTTTTTTTCAGTCTTAGCATGCGTGAGCATGTGCCAAGTCGATTCAAATGAAACAGTCAGAGGAGGCTACCGCAATGTCATACCCTTCTACGAATTAGAACAATGCGAACAAATATTTATACGTCAGGTCATTTACTATTAATAAATTGGAACAAAACATGAGAGAGCACGGACTATTAATCAGCCATTAAATCACATATATCTTATATGAACAAACTAAGTATGCTCACATGGATGGATATATGTACAAAAATAAAAACAAATAGAGTTCATACCAGCCTCTCACCACAACTTGAATTGTCATAGATCGTCATTATTGCTCTTCACTTGTGGCTCGAATAATATATAATGAAAACCAAGATCCAATGGATTCACGGACGACTGTTGAACTTTGCAGCAAACTTTACAAAACCAAAAAAGAACAACAAATATTTTGGGGTTTTTCAATTAAAACAAGAAAAGAAAGAGAACAAGCAAACAAAGCAAAATATTTTTTGATGTTTGAATACTAAACCAAAACAAGAGAAGAAAGCAAACCAAATAAATAAACTAAATAAGCAAACAAAAAAAAACAGAAATATTTTTGGTCTTTTTGTGTTTTGGAAAGCAAGAACGGGACAATAAAACAAAAACAAACGAAAGAAACGAAAATATGGATACACAAAGAACCGACCAAACATGATATATAAATGAGTGTGATGTCGGTATACCTCCCCCAAGCTTAGTATTTTGGCCTAAGTGGAGATCAATCATGGCGCGGGAAATATACCCACTGAGGTGGGTCGTCCCTCGCGTGGTCGTACTTGGGCGCCCAAGAGGAAGATGAAGCAGCGGGCGCATAATCATAACCGGGGTGCTGGTATGGGATCCCTGTGGTGTCATAGGGCTGGAAGAAATCACCATCGTCCCCCTCGTCGGCATCCTCCCCTTGCTGGGGGTAATGCGCAAGGTATGTGTCGAGCTTACTCTCAGAAAGCATCCATCCTTGCCTGCTATTAAGATTAAACAAAAGAGGTGCAGGCAAAAGTACTTTCCTAACAGATTTAGTAACTCTCCACCTAGATTGTTTGGATAAAGTTATTTCAAAAGATAAGTTGTGCAAGTGAGAATGGGTAGAAAGAAACTTATATTGAACCATGGAAACAAGATCAATCCTCTCCATCGGAAACTGCACGTCTAGAGGGTGTGGCTCCAAACCATGCAAAGCTAGCAAGCGCGAGGCAATAAGACCTCCACAAACTCCGCCCTTCTCATGGTTAAGCGAGAGACGGTAAGAAATTAAAGCGCCAAAGTTATAAGAACTATCACATCTTAAGGCAGCTGCAATAAACGCCAAATCATAGACATATAGCTTGTTGGCAGTTTTTCTAGCTAACACACATTTAGAAATAAAATAGGCAAAGTATCGAATGCTAGGGAGTTGAATTTCTCGAATTTTACCTCTGTCCCCTATGAAGATTCTTCCTTGGCAAATCTCCTCATATAATTCCAACAGTGGTTTAGGCTGCCCTCTTATCTTCTCACAAGAACCCCACTCTGGTACCTTGATAGCTGCACAAAAATCACTGAAAGGCAAGTTTACAGCTTTATTGTAAGTTTTATAGTGGACCATTGCGTTAGTTGAGGAATATTTAAAACGAAAATACTGCACCACAGACATAGTTAGTTTCACATGTTGGATAGGTTCATCCTCAATGAAACGGTCCAAGCCTGCATTATGCACATGAGTGTTGAAATCCTGCAAAATTCCCGTAATCCTCATGAATTCTTGACACAGATAAATTGATGGGAACACTCTCTCTTCGTGGTGCATGGGCATGAACTCATGCAACTCCAGATCATGTTGGTTTAGTTGATGAACATCGTGCTCCATCTCTGAAATTTTTCAACAATCATCACAAAAATTAATTTCAAGCAACTATAAGGTGGAAACTACCATAGGGACTTTATATGAGAGCTAAACATACATCAAAACTACATTATTTCTACTCACATCAAGCATGCAAACTCACATAAGCTATCACCTACAGTACCAAAATACTCAAGAAATACTTCACTAAACAAAATTCTACTTGGATCATCGGAGGAGTCACATACCGGAGATCAAACACACCAAATCTCAACATAAATGATTGGCTAAAGAAGGAGATCAAAAATCCAGAAAAAGAACAGCAAGAACACGGGTTCCAGGAAATGTTTTCAGTTTGGAAGGTGAGAGAGAAGACTTTGGCAGGGGAGAGAGTTGGAGCATATCCAGCCGTTCGCCCCCAGAGGCCATTTCCGGCGCTAAATAGCGCCTCCCGGGGGCGTCCGACGCTATTTTTCGCCCTGGGGGTGGGGCGCTTCCCAGCCGCGTACCCAGGCGAACTGCGCCGGACGGTTCAATTTCGGCCGAATTTGTAAAGTTTGGACTGTTTTCGCCCAAATTCGAGTAAACTCGTCCTAATTCGTCATGATTTCGGCATAGAACATATATTTATCGTAAAATTTGCCACACACCGCCGAAAACCAAATATTTCAACATAATTAAACAAGTTTTGAGCACAAATGAAACTAGGCGTTGCCTTTCAGCCTCCAGATATGCTCCACTAGATCACGCTGCATCTCTTGGTGCGCCTGGGGGTCTCGGATCTGTTGTCGCCTAGCTAGGTACGCATTCCATTCTGCCGGCACCTGATGATCGATAGTTGCAAGAGGACCCTGTCTGAAATATGGTTCAGTGTCAAACACTGGGTCGTCACGTTCGTCGTTGATGATCATGTTGTGCAAGATCACACAGCTGTTCATCACCTCCCACATATGCTCCTTGGACCAAGTAAGAGCAGGGTACCTGACAAGAGCAAACCGAGCTTGAAGCACACCAAATGCTCGCTCGACATCTTTCCTGCAAGCCTCTTGGCGCTGAGCAAACCAAGAGTCCAAGACTTCTTGCCTCCTGGTACTGGGTTGGAGATAGTCTTCACAAATGTTGACCATCTTGGATAGATATCATCTGCTAGGTAGTATCCCTTGTTGTACTGGTGTCCATTGATCTCATTGTTCACCGGAGGGGCATGGCCTTCAACAAGATTTTCGAAGACCGGGGAGCACTGCAGGACGTTGATGTCATTGTGAGTTCCAGGCATTCCAAAGAAGGCATGCCAAATCCACAGGTCCTTTGTAGCCACTGCCTCAAGTATCACACTACAAGATCCTTTCGCGCCCTTGTACATCCCCTGCCAAGCAAAGGGGCAGTTCTTCCATGCCTAATGCATACAGTCGATTCTTCCAAGCATTCCCGGAAATCCTCTTGCTTCATTCTGTGCTAGGATCCGAGCAGTGTCTTCAACATTGGGTGACCTCAAGTATTTTGGGCCAAACACTACCACCACTGCTTTGCAGAATCTCTTGAAACACTCAATGGCAGTGGACTCAGCCATGCGCATGTAGTCATCTTGGGTATTGTCGGGAGCGCCGTATGCAAGCATTCTCATAGCCACAGTGCACTTCTGGAGCGAGGTGAATCCAACCATCCCGGTGAAATCCTTTTTGCAAATGAAATAGTTGTCGAACTCCCGAACAGCGTGCACAATGTCGAGGAAGAGCTTTTGGCTCATGCGGAATCGGCGCCGAAACACTGCCTCGTCGTGCAATGGAGCATCGGCGAAGTAGTCGACGTAGAGGATACATTAGCCCTCCACTCGATGTCTCTCTTTGCCCTTCCAGCGCCCGAACTTTGATCCACCACGTCGGGGTTTCGCGTTCTGCATAAACAGAGCGGCCAGAGCGGCGAACATCTCCTCATCGTCGGAGTCCATTGCCGAATAGGCAAAACGCCGAACACCTCACGGGCGTGCTGGAGAGCCACCTTCCTGTGCCCTCGCCTGGAAGCGGCAAGCTCGCCGAGAGGAGGGAGGAAGGTTGGCGTGCCTGCGGCGGGGCTATGACAGGCAGCTACGGCGGTGAAATGGCTTCTAGCGGCGGCGCGGCGGTTTGGGGTCGAGGGGTGGTGCCGACATCGGCAAGGGAGATAACGCGGATGGGTGATCTGGGGCGAGGGAGGGGAAATATGGCGTGGAAAAGTCGCCCTTCGCCGGACTATGCTAGCCCATAGACGCGATTTTGCTTCCGCCGGAGCCCCCAGCAGCACCCAACGCGCTGGGTTCGGCCTGGGTTCATCGGGCGCTAAAATGGACCAAACCGGCGCTATACGACGCGCTGGGGGCGCGAGCGGGCGAAAAACGGCGAACCGACGCTAAAAAGGCGCCCTGGGGGGCTCCTGGGGGGCGGCTGGAGATGCTCTTAGTGGGGGCCAGGGGGCCCCACACCATGTGCTGGCTCCACCCCATGGTGTGCCTGACTGGTGGGCCCCCCTGGGGTCTCCCAGGTGGCTCTCTGCCTCATTTTTGACGTAAAAATTTATTATAATTTTCTGGAATTTTTCAAGAAACTTTATTTTTCGGACTTTTTCAGAATTTTAATAATTAATAAAAACCAGGAAAACGAAAGTGAAAATGTGGGAAACAAAACCAAAACCAGAACTATAGAGGTTCTATGACACTCTAATGGAAAAATATCCAAAGAAAACAAAGGTGGTAGTGGTGAAAACAAGAGTATGGATGCTGAAAACATGCATAACCTTAGTAATCAGGGTGAAAACATCAGGAAAACATGCATAAGGATGGTGGAAAACATGATTGTACTCAAGTAGCAATGTGATAATAGAAGTAAACATGGTGAAAACATAACGGGGAAGGTGAAAACACAATGAAAACATTGTCCTCTTCATTCAAAATCATTTTGTTTACAAGGGTGATCAAGTCTTGTTACCAGAACAATTTCATATGAAGCAAAACTTTGCTAATCACTACACAATAATGTTACCTCAACCTTGATAGACATAGTACCAGTCATAATAGTCTCATATTCTTTGGATGGCTTTGGAATAGGACAATAAAATTCTCCAATCTTGATGGTCTCAATATTTTCAATTGAATTTAGACCATATTTCTTATCAATCTTCTTGGGAAAATAAACAGTGTGCTCTTTATCATTAACATTAAAAGTAACTTTTCCTTGATTGCAATCAATAAAATCCCCTACAGTATTAAGAAAAGGTCTTCCAAGAATAATAGACATATTGTCATCTTCAGGCATTTCCAACACAACAAAGTCAGTTAATATCAGAAAATTATTAGCAACTTGAACAGGAACATCCTCACATATACCCACAGGAATAGCAGTAGACTTATCAGCCATTTGCAAAGATATATCAGTTGGTATCATTTATTCTAGGAGGAGTCTTTTATAGAGAGTAAAAGGCATGACACTAACTCCAGCTCCCAAATCACACAAATCAGTTCTAACATAATTATTTTTAACAGAACAGGGAATAGTTGGTATACCAGGATCTCCAAGCTTCTGAGGAACCTTGCCATTAAAATAGTAATTAGCAAGCATAGTGGAGATTTACTCATTAGGAATCTTCCTTTTGTTAGAGACAGTATCTTTCATATATTTTGCATAAGGAGGCAATTTAATAGCACCAGTTAAAGAAATTTGCAAGAACAAAGGTTTCATCCATTCACAAAACTTGTTGTAATGTTCTTCTTCCTTAGATTTGTGTTTCTTATTAGGAAAAGGCATTGGTTTTTGTAAGGTTCTCTCTCATTACCATGTTTATTAGCAATAAAATCTTCCTTATTGTACTTTGCAGTTTTAGTTTGCTTTTCAGGTTCAGCTACAGGTTCTTCTTTATCAGAAGCTTCACTTTTATCATTACCACTTTCAGTTTCAGCATCAGAGATAAATATACTATTAGGATCTTTAGCAAGTTCAGAGGATTCTACAGTAGTTTTATGTTTCTTCTTCTTTTTCTTCTTAGTATGAATAACATTATTATTAGTTTGCTGAGAATCTTGTTCAATTCTTTTAGGGCGTCCCTCAGGATATACAGGATCTTGTGTAGCAATACCACTTCTATTTCTTATTTCATAAGCATGTTTTTCTTTAGAAGCATTAACTAGCAAATCTTTTTGCACTTTAGCAAGTTGATCAATTTGAGTTTGAACCATTTGAAAATGTTTAACAAGCATTTTAACATCATTAGAGGTTCTTTCTATAATACCATGCAAATTATCAATAGCTCTAGATTTTTCCATTAGGTGATTTTGCACTCTCATATTAAAATTATCTTGCTTAATAACATAATTATCAAAACATTGATAAGGAGGTTTATTATAGCGAATATCCCTACTATCAAAATGTTGGAGAGAGTGTACCTCAATGGTGGATGAGTGAGGGATTGGCTTACATAATTCTTCTATAGGTGGAAGATTCTTCACATCTTCAGATTTAATACCCCTCTTTTTAAGAGATTTCTTGGCTTCTCTCATCACTTCATCATTCAATTCAATCATTCCCCTCTTCTTGGGTATTGGTATTGGTGTTGATACTGGAGTAGGGGTTGGCTCGGGCTCAACCATAGTTCAATCATCATGATTTTGGCTTATTTTAGCCATTAATTCCTCATCTTCATCTGGAGTTCTTTGCCTGAAAACACAACCAACACGACTATCCAGGTATGTCCTAGATTCAATAGTTACTCCATTATAAAATATATCAAGAAGTTCATTATTTTCTAGCTTATGCCCAGGTGTAGCCCTAACTAAAGAACATAACCTTGCCCAAGATACATGCAGTTTCTCTCCTTCCAATTGCTTGAAATTAAATACATTTTGTAAAGCAGCATGTTGAGCACTAGCAGGAAAATATTTCTGAAAGAAAGCATTAAACAAACCAATAGTACTATCAATAGATCCCGGAGACAAATTATTAAACCAAGTTTTAGCTTCATCTTTTAATGAGAAAGGGAATATTTTAGCAACAAAGTAGCTACGTTTCTTAAGATCATCAGAGAATAAACTACTCAAAGAGGAGAGCTCATTCATATGTTTCATAACACTTTCATTTTCACTACCACAAAAAGGTTCTTTCTCAACAATAGATATATAAGATAAATCAAGAGAGAAATCATAATCCTTATCCCTAATATTAATGGGAGAAGTGGCAAACTTAGCATCAGGATATAATTTATATTTAACAGCACGACTTTCAATCAGACTTGTAACAACATCTTTATCCTTCATAGCATGTATTTTATAAATAAGACCATCATTAAGTTCAATATAGGAATCATCAAAATCATCACTAGGATTATCTCTAAGCTCAGGTGAAACAGCAGGAGTAACAGGATTTTTATCAGGTTTTTTAGTGTTTGCAATATTTTTAGCTTTAGCAATAGTAGCATCTAAGAAAGGACCGAGAGAACCACTCTCATCAAACACAGTAGAAGCATCATCAAAAGTATCAGAAGTATTTTCAGATTCAGCAGAAGTAGCACGTGTAGCATGTGTATGTGGTGGTGTAAGCAGGTTACTCATAACAGACGGTGAACCAAGAGCAACGGAGGTGTTCAGAGTTGTACCTCTTCTTGTAGTGGATGGTAATATAGGAAACTTTCCATCACAAGTCTTACCCATTATGAAGGATTGGCAGTAGATATTAGTACTCTCTGGTGAGCTCGCAAATAAATCTATGATCCCCGACAACGGCGCCAGAAAATAGTCTTGATGACCCACAAGTATAGGGGATCGCAACAGTCTTCGAGGGAAGTAAAATCCAAATTTATTGATTCGACACAAGGGGATCCAAAGAATATTTGTGAGCCTTAACAAGTGAGTTGTCAATTCACCTGCACCTGAAAGTGGACTTGTTCGCAGTGGTTTATCAGTAGTAACAGTTTTATAGTAGCAGCAATAGTGAAATAATAGCAGCAATAGTGTTTGAAGTAAACATCGGGATTAAATACTGTAGGCATAGGGATAGATGATGGGCATTGCAGATAAATAAGATAAAGCATCCAAGAACTAAGTAACCATAGGCATGTATTCAGTAAATAGTCGTACGTGCTCGCAATGAGAACTTGCACAACATATTTTGTCCTACCAGCCCGTTTTCAGCGGGGCCTCAAGGGAACTACTGGTAATTAAGGTGTTCCTTTTATTAGAACACCAGAGCAAAGAATTAACACTTCATGAACACATGTGATCCTCACATCACATCCATCCCCTCCGATTGTTCCAATTTCTGTCACTTCGGGGCCTCGGGTTCCGGACAACGATATGTGTAAACAACTTGTAGGTATGATCAAGAAACAATAATTATCATCGTGATTCAATAACATGTTCAGATCTGAGATCATGGCACTCGGGCCCAAAGTGGCAAGCATTAAGCATAACAAGATGTAACAATGTCAATAGCACTAATAGAGGATACTAGGCACTATGCCATAACAATCACGACATTATTACATGAACAATATCATCCAATCCCTACCATCCCCTTCAGCCTACATCGGAGGGATTACTCACACATGGATGGGGGAAACATGGATGATCGATGGAGAGGCGTTGGTGATGACGATGGCGATGATCTCCTCCGATTCCCCGTCCCGGCAGGGCGCCATAACAGGAACTTCTGATCCCCGAATCGTGGTTTGGGGTGGCGGCAGCGCTCTGTTGTGTTTCTGTGGAATATGACGAATCCCCTCCGGTTTTAGGGTTGAAATAAATATATAGTCGAAAGGGGAGTCCGAGGGGGTCTCTGGGTGGCCCACGCCACCAGGTGGTGCGACCTAAGGGGGGCGCCAGGGGGTATTGTGGCCCCCTCTGGCCCCTCTCCTGGCCCCCTTCTGGCTCCCAGGGTCTTCCGGTGTTTTAAGACCAATGGGGTCTTTTCTGGGCAATTTCCCGAAAGTTGATTTTTCTGCACAAAAACGAGACACCAAGGTAATTCTGCTGAAACCAGCGTTAGTCCGTGTTAGTTGCATTCAGAACACACAAGTTTAGAGGAAAACAATAAGAAAAGTGTTCGGAAAAGGAGATACGTTTTCGATGTATCAATCACTGGCCCAATCCGAGTCTGTGTAGCCCTTGAGAGAAAATTGTACCCCCTTTGGGTATCACAAACCAAACCTTGAGGTACCAACCAAATACCGAAAGATCCTATGGACCGCCATCAAGTGGCTTTCCTTAGGAGCCGCTTGATACCTTGCACACACACCTACACTCAAGACTATATCGGGCCTAGATGCACAAGGATAAAAAAAAGAACCAATCATAGAACGATACAACTTTTGGTCCACATCTTTACCATCCGGATTGCGCTTGAGGTGGCATTTGACTTGCATAGGAGAAGGCTTCTCTTTTTCAGCTTGATAAATGAACCTCTTGAGCATGTATTGGGTGTACTTGGCTGGAGAAATGAAAGTCCCATGAGCCAATTGGTTGATCTCAAAGCCAAGGAAGAATTTAAGCTCTCCCATCATGGACATCTCAAACCTGCCAGTCATAAGCTTTGAGAACTCATTGTTAAAAGCTTGGTTAGTTGAGCCAAAGATAATATCGTCCACATAGAGTTGGCATATGAAAATCTCTCCCTTTACCCTCTTTGTGAAAAGGGTGGGGTCGATCTTCCCAGCTTCAAAACCACGGTCTTCCAATAACTCTCTAAGGTGCTCATACCACGCACGTGGTGCTTGTTTAAGTCCATAGAGTGCCTTATCAATCTTGTAGACATGGTTAGGAAAGTTGAGGTTCTCGAACCCCGGAGGTTGCTTAACACATACCTCCTCTTTTAGTGGACCATTCAAGAAAGCAATTTTGACATCCATTTGTTGCAACTTTAAATTTGCGAAGATGCATATGCAATAAGGATACGGATGGAATCAAGGAGAGCCACGTGAGCATAGGTCTCATCAAAGTCAATGCCTTTCACTTGAGTGTAGCCTTGACCCACCAATCTTTCCTTGTTCCTTATGACAATGCCATGCTCATCTTGCTTGTTCTTGAATATCCACTTAGTGCCAATAACATTATGGCAATCTTTGGGCTTCTGAACTAGTCTCCAAACCTTGTTGTGCTCAAATTTATTGAGCTCATCATGCATAGATTCAACCCAATCGGAGTCCTCAGAGCTTCAAACACTTTCTTTGGTTCCACCATAGATATGTGAGCTTGATGCTCACTAAAATGAGCCAATTGACTTCTTGTGGATCTTCTAGCTTGAACATCTTCCAACACTTTGTTCTTGAGCATCAATATTCTTCAAAGCTCTTCTTATCGTTCTAGCACGACGGGCTTCGATCTCCTCATTATTGCGAGGAGGAATCACTTGATAATTTGGGTCCCCGTCTTGACCAACTTGGCCTTGATCATCATCATCATAAACAACATATTCAACACTAGCTTCAACTTGAGGAGAGGAGGATGAGGATGGTTGATCTTGGCCTTGACTAGCTTGAATGATAGGAGTGGTTGCATCTTGCGTAGTAACTTGGTCAATGAGAGGAGGGTCTTCAACATGTTCTTGGTTAGGTGCATCACTTGGCTCCTTGGCTTGTTTTTCTATTGTAGAGGAGGGATCCACTTGAGTAGAGCATAGTTCTTCTCGAGTCGCCATAAGGTGTCCCTCAATGGGGCGAAAAAATCCCACACCCATCCTTCCTATGACTTCTTGAGGAATTTTAACATCTACATTAGAAACATGAAATTGCGCCACTTGGGAGCCATCATTTTCCTCGAAAACCACACTACAAGATTATATGACAATCTGTGAGGCTTTGTCAAAGACTATAAGTGTGGGATTTGGCACCGTAACCAAGAAATATACCCTCAATAGTTTTGGATTGAAATTTAGACAACCGAACACCCTTGATCAAATATAAGCACTCACAACCGAATACACGGAAGTAGGAGACGTTGGGTTTGTTGCCGGTGAGGATCTCATATGGAGTCTTGTCCAAGCCCTTGCGGATCTAGAGGAG
Organism: Alopecurus myosuroides; assembly: GCA_028641055.1. Taxonomy (NCBI): domain Eukaryota; kingdom Viridiplantae; phylum Streptophyta; class Magnoliopsida; order Poales; family Poaceae; genus Alopecurus; species Alopecurus myosuroides. The sequence goes on from CM054060.1 coordinate 104,718,953, forward strand.
GTTGGAGGAGTGGCATGCGGTGGAAATGGCCTCGGCTCATAGATATTGGGGAGAAGAATACTCCGCCAACATGGTCATTGCCTTATCCATTAGAGTTCTATTCTTCCGCTCGGCTACACCATTTTGTTGAGGGGTGTAGGTAGGGGAATATTGATGAAGAATACCCTGATCCCTAAGGAATTCATTCAAAGTGTAGTTCTTGAACTCGGAGCCATTATCACTCCTAATGGCCATGATTTGGACACTGCGTTGATTTTGCACTTGGTTGGTGAAGTCGATAATAGTTTGTTGGGTTTCAATCTTGCACTTGAAGAAATAAACCCAAGTGTATCTTGAATAATCATCGACAATCACCAAGCAATACTTCTTGCCCCCAAGACATGCCTCGGGCACGACACCAAAGAGATCAACATGGAGAAGCTCCAAGATCCTCTTTGACGAGATAATAGTCTTGGCCTTGTGGGCGGCATCATGCATATTTCCTTCAACACACGACCTACATACGCGATCTTTGGAAAAGGAAACATTTTCTTTTAGTCCGAGGATAAGGCCACCTTTGTGAAGACTTTACAAAGTTCTCATGTTGACATGGAATAAGCGGCGATGCCACAACCAACCCACGTCCGCCTTTCCGAAAAGACACATTGATTGAGAGTTGGTAGACTTCGAAAAGTCCACCACGAACAACTCATTTTCAACATGTCCCACATATGCGACGTCAAGAGTCTTGCTCCTCAAAAGGACCACAATATCAGGATCAAAGAAGACGGAGAAACCCATCTTCCCTAACGAACAAACTGAAAGTAAATTGTAACCAAGGGATTCAACAAGCATGACGTCCACGATAGTGATATCAGGAGCAATCACAACCTTGCCAAACCCCGGTAACTTATACTTGGACTTGTCTCCATAAGTGACGGTTGCATCAATATCATTTGGGCGCAACTCCGTCACAAGTTGTTTGCTTCTGGTCATATGACTAGTGCATCCACTATCAATTATCCATTTAGACCCACCAGAAGCACAGTCCTGCAAGAAATCATTGCCTAGAGTTAGGACCCGAGGAGGGTACCTTCATGTTAGCAACAAGGGTCTTTGGGACAATGTAGCCTTCAATAGGACCAACATATTTAGCTTGCACAACACCATCAAAATTAACATATAAGAAATGGTGTGGATTGTTAGTTCCCGCGGACATGCTACGAGTAGTGTTATCCCTCATGACACCACCACTCGAAGCAACATTGTCAGCTTGTGCGGGAGTGCTACGAGTAGTGTTGTCCCTAATGACAATACCACCCGATGCAACATGTTTGGCCTTCTTCTTGTTATTCTTCTTCTTATTCTTTTTCTCGGCAACATAGACAAGACCTTGCTTGCCAACTTGTGGCCTAGGAGCACTCACTTGTGGTCTAGAAACAACCACTTGTAGACTTGAGGCCACAACCTTCTCAACTTGAGGGCTCTTTCCCTTGAGCCTTGCTAGCTCACCCTTCAACCTAGCATTTTCCTCAATAATATTTGCATGATCACAAGAAGAAGTAGAGGTTCTAGGGGTGTTGCATTGATTAAGTTGAGTTTGAAGTTGTTCATGTAACTCTTTGAGGGTAGAGTGTTGACTCTCCAAGGCCTTGTGAGCCTTGGTGAGCTTTTCAAACTCCTTAGTTAGTTTATCATGACCAACCCCAAACTCAACCTTTTCCTTTTTAGCCTTTTTATATTTAGCAATTGCAAGATCACGGTCTTTAGTGATATTAGAGACAAGTTCATTATGTGACTCTTCAATAGAATCAAGTTCCTCTTCAAGAGAAACTCTACCATTATGCTCGTCCTCAAGAGTCATGGAGAGAGATGCTATTTCATCCGCATCCCTCCTTTCAATCTCACCTTTCTTCTCAAGAGCTTCATGGGCCTCTCCCAATTGGCTCATGAGGTGATCTAAGTACTTCTTGGTCTCACCTTTCATGTTAGACATAAAATGTTCTAAGGAGGCAATTTCATCTTCCATTCTAAGACTAGCATGGTTTATCAAAACATTTGGGGTCTTAGAGTAGGGAGAAGGTGATACCTCCGAGGCCTTAGCCATGAAGAACTTGGCATTGACTTGAGGATGATTCTCATTGGGGGATTCAAAGAGTGATGAAGATGATGGAGTTGAGGCAATAGCAAGAGCGTCCACTTCACTTGTGGTTTCTTCTTGTTCATCACTTCTGGAATCATACTCCTCATGAGTCACGAGCACAAACTTGGTGGGAGTCTTCTTGTTGAAGGGTTTCCTCTTGAAATAAGGCTTCTTGTACTCAACCTTGGACTTGTCCTTGCGAATGAGCTTTCCACCATGATGTTCTCTATTCTCAAAGGGTCACTCCACAATGAAATGGTGCTTGTCAAGACAATTGAATCACGACCTCACCCTTTGAGTCCCTTCATTGCCATAGCGAGACTTGGCCTTCTCCTCAACATATGCCTTTTCCTTGGATGGATTATTCCAAAAAAATTGCACGGTAAGAGCAATGATATCTTTGAGCATGGGGTCATACTCTTGATCCTTCAATGGACCCAAGTTCTTAAAGCAATCTTCTTCATACTCTACTTCCCTTGACACAACCTTGGCCTTCAAAGCAACCGATGCTCCTTTGTGCATTCCTAGAGATCTAGCACGGTTGTCAAGAGCATTTTTGGTTTGCACTTGATAGGAGCACACTTCTTGCATCACTTGGGTTGAGGTCAATGATGCAAAGTCATGTCTATCTTGAATGCTCTTCAAGTTCGTGGGCGTGAAAGGCATGAGAGCAATCATATACTTCCTCTTGATCCAAGCATCATCAATATACTTGGAACCAACGTTGTTGAAAGAAGTGTCAAGAGTCTTGATCCTTCGGTACATGTCAACATGGCTCTCCCCATCATGCATATAGAACCCTTCGGCCTCAATTCTCAAGGCATCATACCTATTCCTTTGCACACTCTCATTGCCCACAAACATGATGACAAGAGCGTCCCATGTTTCCTTGGCGGTGGAATACTGTTGAGGATGAAGCATGTGGTTGGGACCCACGGCTTGTTGAAGAATAGACAAGACGGTGTAGTTGAGTTGAAAATCTATGACCTCTCTTCTTGTCAAGTTCTTGGGGTCATGTGGCTTTTAACCATCTCGAGTGACCCTTCAAAGATCTATACAAGAAGAGTTCAAGTGAGTTTCCATGTAATATTGCCACTCACCAAAAGAATGTGAATCAATTTTAGGAGGATCTTCTCTAGGAATTATATGGGGATGTGGGACGGGAGGATCGGGAGAATAGCGCCCTTCGGCGGTGTGGAATTTCTCCTATTCCTTCCGTACCCTTATCGGTGGAGTTCTTAGCGGAAGCATCTTTAAGTGGTTCACCATCTTCCCCAATCTTGGCACCCTCCGGTGGTTCAACCGAAGGGGATGTAGTGGATGTTTTCTGGTTCCTTAGCTTTGATGAATTGCAACATGAGGGTTCGCAATTCATCGATTTTTCTCTCCATGGATGAGGTCAATGAATTTTTTAACTCATTGAGATCATCCATCGAGATACTCGCCACGGAACCGACGACATCCGGAACATCCGACATACTAAACTCTTAGGCGGTTAAGCCCGATAAAAGAGCCGAGGCTCTGATACCAATTTAATGGATAGTAAGGGCACCTAGAGGGGGAGGTGAATAGGTGCTACGACCAATTTTTTTTTCAAGATTAGGCTTGACACAAAGGTAAATTCTCTAGATAATGCAACTATGGTGAATTTACCTATATGAAAAGAACAAGCACAAACACAATACAAGCACAAGTAAAGGACGAAGGGAACGAGGTAACAGATATGAAGCACACGGAGACACGATGTATTCCCGAGTTCCTCCTTGTTACGGGAGTACGTCTCGTTAGAGGGGTGTGAGCTCGCCACAAAGTCCTACTCAACGCCACAAAGGCCTCACCCTATTCTCCGATGAACCCCGCCACAAAGGCCTAGTTCACCTTGTACTATTGATCCCCTTTGAGGCGGGAAATCGAATCCTTTACAAACACGCTTGGGGCACAAACCCACAACCAAATTGGGGGCTCCCAACAATCACCAAGCATAAACAAATGTAGCAATGGAGTCTAGGTTCTCCACAAGGAAACCCTAGACTAGATCCCTCAAGTGAATGAGGGGGAAATGAAGAACGACTTGGTGGAGATGTAGATCGGGGGCTTATCCTTCAATCCTCCAATAATCAACGAGTTTGGGTGGAGGGATTGAGAGGAATCGAAGTTTTGGTGAGCTCTAATAAATGCACTTGAAAGCTTGGACGAACTAGATCTAGGGGAAGAAGGAGATGGGCTATTTATAGCCATCCCCCAAATCTGACCGTTTGAACATTTAATGCTACACCCGATACTACCGGACGCCTTCCGGCAGTACCGCCCTTGCAAATCTTCACCTTTGGTCAACGCAGCTTCGCAGACGCTGTACACAGTCGGTAGTACCGCGATGAACTACCGGACGCCCCCGGTAGTTCCGGATTAGACAGAAGGTGGGCGATGAAGTCCAGTGCAGAAATCTTGAACCTTCCGAGAAAATCCGGTACTATCGCGCGGATGCGGTAGTACCGCATTGAACTTCCGGACGCACACGGTAGTTCCGAACTAACCAGAATGTGAGGCTTTCTATCCAGTGCGCTGTGACGCCCCGGGATCGGGCACTATGCAGATTTCGGCATTTCCACCCAAATCCGCATAATACCGATTTCAGGTTGCCATTTATGATAACATTACAACAGTTCACGAATATTCCGTAACAACAGAAGAGATATATACAAGACGACTCAAACGAGTCAAGAATACAACTGATACAATACAAAGATCCAAATAACAATGGAAGAGACAACATAGTGTCCGACTACGGACAAGATACAAATTGGACTAAGAGTCCTGAAGATAACCGATGGCGTCCAATCCCTGCCTAGGCCAAGCCGGAGGGATTCCCAAGCTAACGTCGTCAGACTTCAAACCTGTTGACTGCAATGTGGAATATGCAGCCACGAAATGGATTTGTGGGTCAGTACTATTAAGTACTGGCAAGTGGATAAACCATACTCACAAGATACCAGCGTAACCAATCATCACAAGATACAAATACTTTGGGTACAACGGAAAGAGAAGGGGGTAGTGCAAAGAAGCGGCCGCGGGCAGCAGCAACAACTAGAGAGACACGCTACAACTCCCGACTATTAGAGAGGGATAAGAGAGCGCGACAAAACCAACTATAACTACTCACCAAACAATACACATCCAGTGTTACCCCCTACTAAGGAAGCAACCCAAGGAAACTCACACGGTTGATTAAGGTGACATTCATTTTTATGGTGGAGGTAATCTATATTACTAGTCAAGTTATCATCGTTAAGTGTAAGTTGTCTGAGTACTTGTTAGCCAGCACTTTCACGAAGTCATCCATAACCGCGGACAACACGGCTTCTCGAGAAGATTAACCCTGCAGGGATGCACCAATTTGGCCGTACACGTAAGAATGACCCGCCAGATGGAAATGCACTTTCACCAAGCGAGGCACTCAACACAACCCAACTCTTCTTCGCATCAAGCCCAAAGAACCACGTGCAATTGATCGCACGACTAATCAAGCCCCACAAAGAAAAGGGGACCCTCATAGCACTCTAAGAACGTGTCTCCCTAAATGCCGACTACAATAGTTCCACCCTGGCGCCAAGGGTTCGCACCTGCATATGCATGCGGCAAATGGAAAACCCGAACTAAGTGTGGCGATTTGGACAAGATGCGAATCGAATCAAAGTTGCGGGGGGCGCCCATACACGCTTCCCACATGCGGTTAGCGCGCTCATCATGGATCGGAGGACAAGACCCTTTTCCTAATTAAGTTCGACACTAGCAGGCCTCAAAACCACGCCGGGCCTCCTGCCGGTGCCTTATCATCAAATTATTATTACCCCAAGCATTAACATGTTGTTGATTGAATTGAAACCCAACTATCAAACTAGACAGGTGATACGACAAAGGACAACAAGACTCGGGCGCAAACAAACCTAAGCATGCTAGTACGACACAGGCCAACAAACAACAGGGTTATAGGTGTGGAGGTAAGGCAATATCGTGGCAGCAGGGTAAACATGTGATGGGGTCGGAACACAAGCATCGAAAATACTAGTCTAGCATAAAGACAACGGAAAGAATCGGTAACAAGTGAGGAAAGGCAACATAGGTAGCAAGTGAGTATACTTGCCTGAGATCCAGCAAATAGAGGTACATCCGTAGAATTTGTCGGTGCTCACATCATCTCAACGTCCTATCCGCAAAGAAGCAACGAACTAGAACAAACACCGGATGCAACAATTACTACTACGGCAAAAGATCCAGCATGATCCTATTTTATATGCATGACATGCGGGATGCAACGCAAAATGCAATTTAGACAATTTAATCGGAACCGGAGTCCGGACAATAATTTTAGGTTCAAGTTGTTTATCTAACCATCATATTAAATGTTGATTAACATGCAAAACAGTAAGTAGGTGAGCTAAACAATATTAAATGGAATAGGGCAATATTATTTTAATACCCCAACACATTCCATATGTTGTTATTTAGTTGACATGCATAACGCAGGCTAAAATGCAAAATACAAGATGCAAACATGAACATGGATGACATATTAATGTTCCTTGCATTTTTCTGATCGAAATAGACATAAAGTTTGCATTATTTGGAATTGTAAAACAAAAGATATAGGCATTTGAAGTTTTGGGTGTTTTCTGCAAAAACTGGGACGAGTTCGTGATAAAAACAGAGAGTGGAAGGGCTCCGGTACAAAACAAGGAAGACCAGGGGCCTGGATGCGAATTATCCAGATCCAGATCTGGATCTGGGGCTTTTTTCCACCGTGGGCTGGGGCAGCCAGTGTGGCTGCCGCGCGGGCCCGAGGCCACGCGGCGCTGACTGGGCGTGGGTGGAGTCCCTGTCAGCCTTCAGGGTCGATGACAAGTGGGGCCGCACGCGCGGGTGGAAAAGAGAAAAAGGGGGCCTTTTTGGCTGCGGAGGGGGACTCGATCCCGCGATCTCAGCGCGCCGGCGGAAGGAACAAGGCCACTAGGCTGTGGTCGAGTTTGTGGTAGGGAACAGATCCGACTGAATATGATTCAATCAAACGACGTTAACTGAATTTTTGACACCCGAGATTCAGAATTCAGAAACAGACGCACAGAGCGACGGGGACGGAGATCGATGGAGGCCGTGTCGTCTCTTGCGCGCGACACCGGGTGCAGGGTGTAGCTAGAGGTGTTCCTGGGCTTGCAGATGGTGCAGGTGAGTGGTGCAGGACCTGTCTGTGTCACACGTGAAGTGATAGGAGCAGCACCTCGCGCGTGAGCTAGCTGGTGCGGCCATGGTGGACAGAACCACCAGACGAGGCCCTCGCACGATGGCGAGGTCACAGAGCAAGGAGGAGGAAACAGAGAGGTGTCCCTAGGGACGGGAGGCTCACCACGGGGTTGTAGACGAAGGGGAGAGGCTCGGGGACGGAGAGAAGGCGATGTAGACGACGACGGAATAACCTCGACGGCGCCGTGGCCCTGGTACCTCTCCGGGCCGACCGAGGGAACGAGGTTGAAGAGGGAACCACCGCGTTTCCGTTCCCGGTGTTAGCGCAGCCCGACGGTGATCAAGGCGACGGCACCACGGCCTCCAACTTCCGGCCATGGAGGGCTGCCTCCGGTTCAGAAAAATTCAGAAACGAAAAAGATAGAGGAAGGAGGAGAAAAGAAAGGAGCGGCAGCACAAGAGGGAAGAAGAGGGAGTAGGTGGAGGCTAGGGTTTGGGGAGGAGCGGGGAGCGGCTTTATGGAGGAGGGGAGGCATGTACGGCGTGCATCGAGAGGTTGATGGGACAGGTGGATGGCTGCCCAGGAATCGTACACAGGTGACGTAGGTTGAAGATGACATGCGAAGGACTTGGGTCGAAACCAGGAGCTGGGCTAGCTGTTTCGGTCGGGTCCTTTTGGGCCTGACGGTTGGGTTGCTCCCTCTCCCTCTTAAAACATTTTTTGTTTGTTTTATTTTGCTAATTTTTCAAAGATTGTTTTGGCACTACTTAAAATAGTTTTTTGAGCCCACACACTCCACTTAGATTTCATGAAAAAATAGAATTGGCAAAAATTTAAATGTTTGGTGAGTTTTATAATGCGTATGACATGATGGCATGATGCATGATGATGCACAAAAGAAAAACAAACAAAGCTAATTGGGGGAAAAATCCCGGGGCGTTACAGACGACACCACTAACAAGGGATTGCGCCCTCGCAATCCGCTCACAACCACGGGAGAGGGAAGAAGTCAGATCTATCGAGTCTTCGGCCACATTGTTGATCTCCTCGACACCAGTAACAAGGGAATCTTGCTCGGGTTGATGACGATCTTCTCCCACCAGGAATCTTCCGATGATCGAACCTATTAGGTTAAAGGCTCAGAAAACGTCCACCCACGTAGGATCCTAAAACTTTGAAAGATCGAGAGGAAGAGAGACTCAAAAACAAATAAGATGAGAGGAGAAATAGAATAGAGATAAGGAGAAAACAAGAATCCTATTGAGATGTTTCCAAAATAGTTTAGCAGAAATAGTTTTTGACACTCTAGAAACAACGACCGTTAGCGAGGTTATCCTACAGCCTTTGCGGACCCGTTGCTTCGATAACCATTCGTATCGAAACAACTTTGGGAATCGGAAACCATGCTCTGATACCATTTGTGACGCCCCGGGATCAGGCACTCTGCAGATTTCGGCATTTCCACCCAAATCCGCATAATAACCGATTTCAGGTTGCCATTTATGATAACATTACAACAGTTCACGAATATTCCGCGACAACAACAGAAGATATATATACAAGACGACTCAAACGAGTCAAGAATACAACTGATACAATACAAAGATCCAAATAACAGCGGAAGAAGCAACATAGTGTCCGACTACGGACAAGATACAAATTGGACTAAGAGTCCTGGAGATAACCGATGGCGTCCAATCCCTGCCCAGGCCAAGCCGGAGGGATTCCCAAGCTAACGTCGTCAGACTTCAAACCTGTTGACTGCAATGTGGAATATGCAGCCACGAAATGGATTCGTGGGTCAGTACTATTAAGTACTGGCAAGTGGATAAACCATACTCACAAGATACCAGCGTAACCAATCATCACAAAATACAAATACTTTGGGTACAACGGAAAGAGAAGGGGGTAGTGCAAAGAAGCGGCTGCGGGCAGCAGCAACAACTAGAGAGACACGCTACAACTCCCGACTATTAGAGATGGATAAGAGAGCGCGACAAAACCAACTATAACTACTCACCAAACAATACACATCCAGTGTTACCCCCTACTAAGGAAGCAACCCAAGGAAACTCACACGGTTGATTAAGGTGACATTCATTTTTATGGTGGAGTTAATCTATATTACTAGTCAAGTTATCATCGTTAAGTGTAAGTTGTCTGAGTACTTGTTAGCCAGCACTTTCACCAAGTCATCCATAACCGCGGACAACACGGCTTCTCGAGAAGATTAACCCTGCAGGGATGCACCAATTTGGCCGTACACGTAAGAATGACCCGCCAGATGGAAATGCACTTCCACCAAGCAAGCCACTCAACACAACCCAACTCTTCTTCGCATCAAGCCCAAAGAACCACGTGCAATTGAGCGCACGACTAATCAAGCCCCACGAAGAAAAGGGGACCCTCATAGCACTCTAAAAACGTGTCTCCCTAAATGCCGACTACAAAAGTTCCACCCTGGCGCCAAGGGTTCGCACCTGCATATGCATGCGGCAAATGGAAAACCCGAACTAAGTGTGGCTATTTGGACGAGATGCGAATCGAATCAAAGTTGCGGGGGGCGCCCATACACGCTTCCCACATGCGGTTAGCGCGCTCATCATGGATCGGAGGACAAGACCCTTTTCCTAATTAAGTTCGACACTAGCAGGCCTCAAAACCACGCCGGGCCTCCTGCCGGTGCCTTATCATCAAATTATTATTACCCCAAGCATTAACATGTTGTTGATTGAATTGAAACCCAACTATCAAACTAGACAGGTGATACGACAAAGGACAACAAGACTCGGGCGCAAACAAACCTAAGCATGCTAGTACGACACAGGCCAACAAACAACAGGGTTATAGATGTGGAGGTAAGGCAATATCGTGGCAGCAGGGTAAACATGTGATGGGGTCGGAACACAAGCATCGAAAATACTAGGCTAGCATAAAGACAACGGAAAGAATCGGTAACAAGTGAGGAAAGGCAACATAGGTAGCAAGTGAGTATACTTGCCTGAGATCCAGCTACTAGAGGTACATCCGTAGAACTTCTCGGTGCTCACATCATCTCAACGTCCTATCCGCGAAGAAGCAACGAACTAGAACAAACACCGGATGCAACAATTACTACTAAGGCAAAAGATCCAGCATGATCCTATTTTATATGCATGACATGCGGGATGCAACGCAAAATGCAATTTAGACAATTTAATCGGAACGGAGTCCGGACAATAATTTTAGGTTCAAGTTGTTTATCTAACCATCATATTAAATGTTGATTAACATGCAAAACAGTAAGTAGGTGAGCTAAACAATATTAAATGGAATAGGGCAATATTATTTAAATACCCCAACACATTCCATATGTTGTTATTTAGTTGACATGCATAACGCAGGCTAAAATGCACAATACAAGATGCAAACATGAACATGGATGGCATATTAATGTTCCTTGCATTTTTCTGATCGAAATAGACATAAAGTTTGCATTATTTGGAATTGTAAAACAAAAGTTATAGGCATTTGAAGTTTTGGGTGTTTTCTGCAAAAACTGGGACGAGTTCGTGATAAAAACAGAGAGTGGAAGGGCTCCGGTGCAAAACAAGGAAGACCAGGGGCCTGGATGCGAATTATCCAGATCCAGATCTGTATCTGGGGCTTTTTTCCACCGTGGGCTGGGGCAGCCAGTGTGGCTGCCGCGCGGGCCCGAGGCCACGCGGCGCTGACTGGGCGTGGGTGGAGTCCCTGTCAGCCTTCAGGGTCGATGACAGGTGGGGCCGCACGCGCGGGTGGAAAAGAGAAAAGGGGGGCCTTTTTGGCCGCGGAGGGGGACTCGATCCCGCGATCTCAGCGCGCCCGCGGAAGGAACAAGGCCACTGGGCTGTGGTCGAGTTTGTGGTAGGGAACATATCCGACTGAATATGATTCAATCAAACGACGTTAACTGAATTTTTGACACCCGAGATTCAGAATTCAGAAAAAGACGCACAGAGCGACGGGGACGGTGATCGATGGAGGCCGTGTCGTCTCTTGCGCGCGACACCGGGTGCAGGGTATAGCTAGAGATGTTCCTGGGCTTGCAGATGGTGCAGGTGAGTGGTGCAAGACCTGTCTGTGTCACACGTGAAGTGATAGGAGCAGCACCTCGCGCGTGAGCTGGCCGGTGCGGCCATGGCGGACAGAACCACCAGACGAGGCCCTCGCACGATGGCGAGGTCACAGAGCAAGGAGGAGGAAACAGAGAGGTGTCCCTATGGACGGGAGGCTCACCACGGGGTTGTAGACGAAGGGGAGAGGCTCGGGGACGGAGAGAAGGCGATGTAGACGACGACGGAATAACCTCGACGGCGCCGTGGCCCTGGTACCTCTCCGGGCCGACCGAGGGAACGAGGTTGAAGAGGGAACCACCGCGTTTCCGTTCCCGGTGTTAGCGCAGCCCGACGGTGATCAAGGCGACGACACCACGACCTCCAACTTCCGGCCATGGAGGGTTGCCTCCGGTTCAGAAAAATTCAGAAACGAAAAAGACAGAGGAAGGAGGAGAAAAGAAAGGAGCGGCGGCACAAGAGGGAAGAAGAGGGAGTAGGTGGAGGCTAGGGTTTGGGGAGGAGCGGGGAGCGGCTTTATGGAGGAGGTGAGGCATGTACGGCGTGCATCGAGAGGTTGATGGGACAGGTGGATGGCTGCCCAGGAATCGTACACAGGTGACGTAGGTTGAAGATGACATGCGAAGGACTTGGGTCGAAACCAGGAGCTGGGCTAGCTGGTTCGGTCGGGTCCTTTTGGGCCTGACCGGTTGGGTTGCTCCCTCTCCCTCTTAAAATATTTTTTGTTTGTTTTATTTTGTTAATTTTTCAAAGATTGTTTTGGCACTACTTAAAATAGTTTTTTGAGCCCACAAACTCCACTTAGATTTCATGAAAAAATAGAATTGGCAAAAATTTAAATGTTTGGTGAGTTTTATAATGCGGATGACATGATGGCATGATGCATGCTGATGCACAAAAGAAAAACAAACAAAGCTAATTGGGGAAAAAAATCCCCGGGCGTTACATGCGCAGAACTCGAACCTCCCATGGAAATCCGGTAGTACCGCGCGGATGCGGTAGTACCTTGCTTGAGCTACCGTACGCACCCGGTAGTTTCGGATTAGACAGAACGTGGAGCCAAAGTTCCGGTGCGCATCCTAGGATAACCCGGTAGTACCGGCCCAGACAGAAAACCCAACTTTGAGGTTAATTTGAACCATGAGCACAAAGGGAATAACCATGATATACAATATATGTTCAATTCCCTGAAAGCACTTAGCACACATTAGTGCTCTAATTGTGTTGTCAACAAACATCAAAACAAAAGCGGGGAAATGCTCTTTCATGTGGCCCCTCCGCCGCGTTGGGCAGGCCTGGACCCTGGCACCGCCTGAGTAGTCCCCCCGCGGTCATCGGCGACGGTGTTGCGGGTCCGCTGAGAAGACAACTCCGGCCACGAGGCCAACGAGCATGGCCCTATGGAGACCGAGTAGGACCTCCTCCAGCTCGGGATCCAGAGGAGTCTCTGGCACGAGAGAAGGAAGGAGATTTGGCGCCACCGCTACCACCGCCACCTCGACGACTACAACGAGCGTCAGCTGCAGCCCGACCTCTGTGCGGACGAGGAGACACAAGAGAAGAAGCAGGACTAGGACGCCATTACGTCGTCGCAGTTCGTGCAGCAAGCCGCCTCCTCCAGCTGCTCCTCCTTCGACGATGATTCCAACAATGACTGAAGATGGTGTGGCGAAGGGAAGAAGAAGCCCCGGTGAGGAAGAAGAAGAAAAAGCTGGCATTTTGGCCTAATAGGTGTAGGATGCGGCGATGAAGCCTAGTTTATCACCGCTGATGTAAATTAAGCGTTTGTGCTAGATTTCGACGATGAACAAAGTTTTATTCCCGTTAAATCTCGTGTGGGCTGGATTTTCAGTTTACGGGGTCTGCTACGATCTACTGCCGCACGAACTACAAAACTGGCGAAAACGCGAACTAATTTTTTTTTATACAAATACCGCTAGAGATGCTCTTAGGTCACCGGCCGCCCGCATGCTCCGTCACGCCAATTGACATGGCTCGTCAGTCGTGCAAGTCGCCCGTTGCAGGATTCTTTTTTTAGGCAGCCCGTTGTAGTAGATTTGTTTTTTTTAGAAAAACAGTACAAACGCAAACGCTCACATATACGCGCACACACTCACCCCTATGAACGTACACACGCACACCCTACCCCTATGAGCACCTCCGAGAGACTGAGCCGCGGGTCTTGAGATTGACGAAGTCACCATAGGCGCCTCGTTGTCGACGGGAACGTCGCCTCCCACTGAAAGAATATTCCGACTAAATGCGACACACATGTGTCAAACCTGTGGTTTGAACTCTGGTGGGCTGGGGGTACAACCACCCTCCTAACCATCCAACCACAGGTTGGTTCGCAATTTGTTTTTTTTCTTTTGAAAACCTCCCGTTGTAGTACTAGATGCAACCGCGAGTGACACAATCCAATTTTTTTTGAGAAACACAGTACAAACGCAAGCGCTCATATACACGCGCATACACTCACCCCTATGAACGCACACACGCACACCCTACCCCTATGAGCAGCTTCGAGAGACCGAGCCAGCGGGTCTTGAGATTGACGAAGTCACCACAGGCGCCTCGCTGTCGACGGGAACGTCGCCTCCCACTGAAAGAATATTCCGCCTAAATGCAACACACAGGTATCAAACTTGGGGTTTGAACTCTGGTGGGCTAGGAGTACAACCACTCCCCTAACCATCCAACCACAGGTTGGTTTGCTAGTGACACAATCCACTACTACAACGATGTCGTCAGAAAGCCCAGCGCACGTTTCGCGAGCGCTTAATCCGGCAAGGAGGCTGACTACGGGCTGTGGGGGTTCGAATGTCAAGAGGAGGAACCGGCAAACCGGCCCAAAATTACGGCTCGTGCCGTGGCCTGCTGCGGGGCTGAGGCCGAATGACTGCACCTCGCGGCCGTCCGATGCGAGGGTTCGACGGTGCAGCGATGGTTTGAGAATCTGCTACAGTCCAGTAGTATATATTTTCGACCCTCGTGACAGCAGTTGACCGATCGGAATTCGGGGAGGCGGAAATGAGCTATAGCCTCGAAGTCGTCTCGTGGCTAACAGAAATAACGGCAACTGTCCTTGATCTGTGTTCGGACTGACATGTTCGTTCTGCTATATTGTCTGTCTACCTATACGTGCACTAGCGAGGCTAGCTGATTGCGAAGGAGATAAGAAAACAATTTAACGGACCGGCCTAGCATTGCTGAAGGCACGTAACAGGAATTGACCTAGCTAGTGGCTCGTTCTTCGGTTTACTTGCCATGCTTGCCATCGCCGAACCCGCGCGTGCATCCCCAAAATAAGCAAGATTTCAATCCCGCGGCGTATCTCTCAGCAGTGTCAGCGGTGCACCCTGACATCTGCCGCGCCTATAAATAGATGGCAAGATCTAGTACACTCCTCACACAGCAGCACAGCACCCTCTCCACTTCAGTCTCTTCTTCCTTGTACTGTAGTGATCGTCGCTCAGAGAGTGAGAGACATGGCTTTCTCCGTGGCCAAGATCTTCGTCGTGCTCACGGCTCTAGCCTTCCTCGTCCACCCCTGCGCATCCCTCGAGTTCCACCGCAGGCTCTCCGGCTGGTCCAACGGCGGCGCTACATGGTACGGTGGCCCTAACGGCGCTGGAAGCGACGGTACGTAAAATACACGGTCGCACAAAAGCACGCACGTACTATAGTAGTGGTTCATAACTGTGAATATGGACATTTGCACAAATACTGCTAGTGCTAAGGCCTGCATGTTCCGTGAATCTAGGTGGTGCATGCGGGTACCAGAATGCCGTCGACCAGCCTCCGTTCTCCTCCATGATCACGGCGGGGGGCCCGTCCATCTACCAGGAAGGAAAGGGCTGCGGCTCTTGCTACCAGGTTCGTTCCCCTCATGGCTCATGCCGTAGGCGTGCCTGGTGCAGGCACAACCACCATAATTCTGAACTGCTCGGCTTACAGCCCTGCGCATGCATGCGTTTGATCGATGATGTAAATGCTGCATGCAGGTGAAATGCACCGGCCACTCCTCTTGCTCCTCCAGCCCGGTGACCGTCGTCGTCACAGACTCATGCCCTGGTGGCGAGGCATGCCTTGAAGCGCCTGCCCACTTCGACCTCAGCGGGACGGCGTTCGGTGGCATGGCGAAGCCCGGCCAGGCCGACCAGCTCCGCGCCGCCGGCCGCCTCCGAATCCAGTACACCAGGTAAGCTAGCTACTAGCTAGCCGCATTTCCCCGTGCACTTTCGAACGCAGTTCGTACTTTCGTAGTGCTAGGCTTGTTGTCCGTACGCACGTACATGAACGGTAGGCGTGCACCCGGCCGCGCACACGGTAGACTCGCTTCTTCCTGGATCGGCCGACTAGCTAACTGCCGTGTCTCATGTACGCCATGGTTTTCTGTCCTGTCCGTGACGGCTGCAGGGTGCCGTGCAACTGGCGGGGGGTGCACATAGCCTTCAAGGTGGATGCCGGCTCCAACAACTACTACATCGCCATGCTCATCGAGTACGCGTCCGGCGACGGCGGCCTGTCGTCGGTCGAGCTCATGCAGGGCGGCGGCGGAGGGTGGAGCAAGATGGCTCAGTCGTGGGGCGCGGTGTGGAGGTACAACTCCGGTCCCATGCTGCGGGGGCCCTTCTCGGTCCGCCTTACCTCCAGCTCCGGCAAGACCCTCGTGGCCAATAACGTCATCCCGGCAGGCTGGACGCCCGGCGGCACGTACCGGTCCGTCGTGAACTACTGATAGTGGATCACTTCGTCAATAAACTTGGGACGGTTCCGCAAGCACGCCGGCCGGCTCACGCGCTCGCCCGTGTGCAGAGGTGTGGCGCTAGCTTCCGTTTATGTTTGGAGCTATTTATATATGGGCGTGGATGTGTGTGTAATCACCATTAATATCTCGCGTGTGTTGCAAGTGTTTGTGTGCGCTACTGTTGCGTAAAGAGTGTGCGTTCTGTTTGTAACAGTTCGATCGATATGAAATATAGGTTTTTGCTATTCTCAAAGGATCGAAAATTGCTTATACTCCAAGGACTCATTTGATTTTTCTTCGACATTCGTTCAACTCAAAGGACGAAACGAAAATGAACGATGAATAATGTCGCTGGGCACGGGTTGAGCTCCGACAATGCTATCAAAACTAGCGGAGAACGATAGCCTTGGCCTCGGATTCGTTGTGTGTTAATATAGTCGGTTAACCAAACCACCCGGAGGAGTTACATATAAGATTATATCGGGTTTACCTTGAGGATCAAGGCAGGTTTAAACAACGACCTAACTGCATACGGTTTATATCATACCGTGTACAATACAGAAGTTAACAACCCCTCAATCACAACTTTATCAAGTTGAGATTGTTCTTAAATCCTTCTAACTGTCTGTATGCTAATGGTTTTGTAAAGCCATCATCAACTTGATCACCGGTGGAAATAAACCGAATTTTCAGCAGCTTACTAGCAACACGTTCACGAACAAAATGATAGTCAATTTTTATATGCTTTGTCGTTGCATGAAACACTAGATTTGCTGACAAATATGTGGCACCCAGATTGTGACACCATAGACATGCGGTCTCAGAATGCTCAACCCCCAACTCCTTGAGTAAACTTTGTACCCAAATAACCTCATATAGCATTAGCTAGAGATTTGTATTCTGCTTCTGTACTGGACCTGGACACTGTAGCTCGTTTCTTTGTAGCAAATTCTCTAGTGGACCGTCTATCATCAGGACAGCCTGTCCAATCTACATCAGAGAAAACACTAACAAGTGTAGAACTCGATCTACTGATTTTGAGACCAGTACTCAAAGATCCCTGAAATATCTCAATATGGGTTTAACTGTTGTCCAATGTAAAGTTGTAGGTGCATATAAGAACTGACAAACTCTATTAACAGCGAAAGCAATATCAGGTCTCGTTAGTGTTAAATATTGTAATGCACCAATAACACTCCTGTACCGTGCAAAATCCTCAGCTCCCAAAAGATCTCCCGCTTGAGTTGGAAGTTTTTCAGATGCAGATAAGGGGGTACTAGCCGGTTTACAACCCTATAACCCTACACGCTGCACAATATCCGAGTCATACTTCTCCTGAGTCAACAAAAGATCACTATTACTTTGCTTTACCTAAATACCCAAAAAATAGTGCAAGTCACCAAGATCCTTGAGTGCAAAATCAGCCCGAAGATCTCTCAATAATGTTGTGGTAGATTCCTGTGATGGGCTAGCAACAATGATATCATCAACATATATGAGCATAAAAATAACTATCTTCCCTTTCCTGTAGTAAAACAAGGAAGTGTCTGATTTTGATGGTTGAAAACCTAAACTTTGTAGTTTCATATTCAACTGATGGTACCATGCTCTAGGTGCTTACTTGAATCCACATAATGGTTTATCCAACTTACACAAATAAGAAGGTTTACTGTTATCTTCATACCCAGGTGGTTGTCTCATGTAGACTTCCTCCTCAAGAACCCCATGTAAGAACTTATTTTGCACATCTAGTTGTCTCAAGCTCCATCCCCTAGAAACAACAATTGACAAAACAAGTCTCATAGTGGCAGATTTAACAACCGGACTAAACATGTCCTTATAGCCAATACCAAACCTTTGCTTGAAGCCTTTTGCAACCAATTGTTCCATCTTCCTTTCTCTTTATCTTATAGATCCAGTTGCAGTCAATTATATTTCTTCCTGCTTGTGGTGGAACTAGATGCCAAGTACCATTTTTCTCTAGTGCCATATATGTCACGACCCTGGACCCAAAGGTATATATACTGTTATGCGCTCATAGTCATGGACCCACAAGGGATTTAGGGTTACCATCCCCGACCGCAACAAACAACGGCAGGCAGACCGGATTCATCGGCACGCCGGCCGGATCACCACGGTACTACTACTCGTTGTGTCCATGCTAGTCATAACCAACAATGCATATCAAAGCGTCCACGAATCGTATGAAACTGAAGGAAATGGGACCAAAGCTATATAGAGATGCTATGTGTCCAGAAAATGCAACAATAATCGAGGGTTACTGGGGTTACCTAGCCCCAGGCCGAATTACATCGGCAGACGGGCTCGGACATGGATCATCGGCTCCACAACCCCTCGACTGCGACAACTATGCAGGCATAGCCAAAACTGTATAACAGTGAGCTCGAAACCAACAACCGATCAAAGCAGCACTCTAGACATGGAAGCTGTATTCAACAGGTATTACTAGAGTATAGCTGTTCAAACAGAGGTCACACGACCCAACATTACATTAGACAACAAAAGACAAATTATGTTGCTAATCAACAAGAACCAAAAAGGCCTAAGAGGCCGCAACATAAGGCGACGTCCCATCCCATAGATTCCAGGCTGCTACCTGGGAACCCCAAACTACTCGTCGATATCCACGTTGAATCACCACCGATGTGAGAACTTCACCTGAACCAAATTTAAGCAAACCTGAGTACGGGAGGTACTCAACAAGACTTAGTTAGCCTATTATATATCTGCTATCATCAGAAAGGGTTTTATGAAGCCTGATTTGCGTAAAGCAATCTTTGTTTTCCAAATCGAGGAGGAATAGCACGTCCCATAGAAGGTTTTCAAAACAGATGAGAAACTCACTACTGTAATCATCATCTTTTTAATCCACCAACATCATTTCCCAACACCTCATATGCTACAAGGATCACCCCTCTCGGCATCTCCGAGAAGGCACCCTTCAATCTTTGTCAACATCTTTTACGTCACGTTCAAATTATCTATGGCCACACGACATTCACCAAGTCGTCCTTAACCGTGGACACGGCTTTCCAAAAGATTTATCACTGTAGGGTGGTACACTTTACCCACACGTACCCTCCGACTCTTAGCGCCACATGTACGCTCTTCCATGGAGCGCGGCAGAGGGTGGATGGCTCCGACCTTTACCTTGCGTAACCCTATCCATGAGTCAACTCAAACAGGGCCACCCCGTCAACAAGGAGTTGGCCACCTTCTGACGGCACCTGTTCTGTGAGGCGGGATCAAGATCCGTGTACGTCCATCACTTGTCCCGGTCACGCCCTAAACACCTCCAAAAGGTTTTTGACTCACACGCAGATGGAATTCCCAAACTACGTGACTCACAGATAGAGCCAAACAAGTTAGTTAGTCGGGCGAGGTTCATCGGCTCGCGCGTGTGGTTGCACGCTCAGTCTTGGTTTCCCCGGCGAGACCTTAATACTAGGGTTGGCAAGTACAGGACAAAGAACCACTTCCCAAGTGGCCTCCCGTCCAAGCCTTAGTCAGATTAACCACACAATGCTCATCTCACCATGTCATCATATCATACTAGGTGATCACATCTCTGATTCATCAACCGTATGGAGCAGAGGTAAACAAACATGTATGACTAAGCGAAGCAGATATGAGACTCTGGCGATGCGCACAAGCAAATCTATGGCGGCTAGGAGCAGTGGATCAGGATATTGAGGCAATGCAGTATATAGGTGAACTATATCTACTAGCATCAAATACTTTGGAATCGAATGCAAAGTACGAGATTCAAATGTTGTTCGAAAGAATATATGAACGGATAAGAGGTTATGCTTTCCTTGGTTATAATAAAACCAATAAATATATCTTCTAGGATAAGTGCTTGACTTGTCGGTTAAGATCAAGTATTCGTCATGGAACTGTTGGCCTTCACTTCGGAGTCGGATACTATCGAGGGGGAAACAACACCGAAAAGAAGAACAACAATCAAACATGGCATCGATGCAATTCACAACATGTATGCATGAGAAAGTTAAGCACTTGAATAAATCCCTAAACATGTACAATGGGTTGCTAGAGTTCAAATGTCAGTTATGCATTTTACTAAAATTATCCCGAAATAGACCCCGGAGGGGCACTTCGGGCGATTATGAAAGTGAGTACAATTTAAAGTGCTCAAATGGGTTTGAAAACATCATAACTAGGTTGCATTTGTCATTTTGAGCAATTTGGTATATAACTTTTAATTTTCTAATTTTATTGAATAAAAACTTATTTTCTCTATTTTAAATGATTAAACAACATTAAATAAATGCTCATTTTTGAACTTTGTCAAACATGTATTAAAATGACCATAACATGTATAGTTTAATTTTCTGATCATTTCCGTACTTCCATTTTATTTTTCTGATTAATATTTTAATAGTTATTCTATTTACAAAATTAACCATTTTTTCGAATTTTCCTGGAATTATTAAAAGAAGAGTTATGACATCATCGTGGTGTCACTGTGACATCACCATACTCTGTTCTTCTTGGATGATCTTCAAATTCGACGAATATCGCGCGCAAAACACAAATTAAACTGCACCACGACGTAGAGGATCTCGAGGGGAAACTAGGGGTGGCCGCGTCGCTAGCTAGAGGTCGACGGAAGCTCGTCGGCGACGAGGTGGCGCGGCGGCGGCCACGGGTGCACGACGGAAGCACGACTCAGAGGGGGAGGGGGCTAAATGAGGGCACCTACGGGTGCGGTAGCTCACCCTGATCGCCGTGGAGGTGACAGAGAGGTGGGGGAAGGTCTGGGTGGCCGGCAATGGTGCGGCGGAGGTTCCCCGGTGGCGATGAAGAAGAGCCCGATTCCGGCGACTCGGGCACTCCCGGCAAGCGAGATTCGTCCAGGAGCTTCAGGAGAAGACGGCGGAGCTGTAGGGCGTCACGGTGTGGCTCGAGGTGATCCATAGCGACGGCGGCGTCCGGCGGCCCGTCGACTAGGGTTAGGTTCTGCGGGGGGGGGGGGTTACAAAGAGGGAGGAGGTGCTGCGAGAGAGAGAGAGACAGGAGGCCACAACGCCTTTCCTTCGTGGCCTTGTCCACGCGCGAGTACGGAAGCAGGACGTGGCCGATCGAGGCGGCAAGGAGGACACGCAAGTGCCTGCCTGCTGGAGGTAGAAGACAAGAAAATTTTCCACAAAACCCCCCTAAAGATTTCCAGAATTTGCAGATAGGTCATTTTCTATAGAAAACAGAACTTAAAACCTTGTTTTCAGGTCCTTTTTCAAACGTAAAATTTGGAAAAAAAAAGATTTGGAAACCTTATCAAATTTCCAACCTCACCATGTATGGCTTTGGTGTATTTGAAAAAAAATTCAATACAAAATTTTGAAAACCACATTAAGTTGTATTTGTGGAATTTTTTTCAAACCATTTAAATTCACAGTTTAAATTGGTTCAAACATGATTAAATTTTTGTTTCATGCATGTATGAGATGAACACAACACCACACACCCTATTGTAGCAAAAGTGGGATGTTACAAATCTACCCCCCTTACAAGAATCTCGTCCCGAGATTCCCGATGGAGAAGAAAGAAGGGACACCGGTTTTGAACGATCTTCTAGAACCTTACGGTTCTCTTCTTGTAGAGGTTGATCCGTAGTACTTGCTAAGATATCCAGCGTCTACACCTTAGGTAGGAGGGAAAACTCTTAAGATTTGATCTTCACGAAGATCGAGTATCTCATAGCTAACTCATGACAGGAATGTTCATAAAGAACTATTGAGTTATCATGCATGAAACACATAAAGATAAAGGAGGGAATAAGAGAAGGTTTCAAGGTTTTGGACGATGGTTCTTGAAAGGATTTAGAATATGAGCTTTGCACAAGACCTTAAATCCCTTTGGAAAACAAAGATTGAACAACTTATGACATCGAGGTTTCTTCGAAGTAGAATACCAAGATGGGAAGGATGGTCTTGAATATCACAATGTAATATCCGTAGAGGAGGGAGAACACGAGAAAACACTGTAATCGTGCGTCGGAGAAAAATTTGATACAGGATCATGCTCACTCTTCGGAGTGGACACGGAAGATAACGGAACTTCCAGCCATTCCATAACAGCTTTCTTGAAATCTTTGTGAAATATCATGAGGTTACTTCACAGCAAAAGATGGGTAACCAAAAGATGTTGAACACCGTAGTTAAGAAGGGATTCTTGGTCACACCATAAGGATGGGTAACCAACAGGGATTGAAACAACGTAAGAAAATAGGGGTTTTCTTTCCTATGGTGGATTTGACGTAGCAATACGTTTACCACATGGTTAAGATCCCATGGCTGAAGTGACTGACAAATTCACACAATGTGTGAGATGAACAGAATTTCAGGTACCATCAACTTGAAAAGGAGAACTGTTCAATGACGGTTACAAAACACCACGAGATGCTTTCATGATGAAGTTGTTTCCACTAGAACATAGGTCTGTAGGATTGATAGAGAGACATTGAACAAACCAACTTCCAAGTTATCCTGGATGTTATAGTACCGATATCAAGCTTACGTTAAGCCTTCAATAGTTCATCAAGTGGATGTGGAACTCTGGTTTGGAAGAAGGGAGTGGGAAACTTGTTAGGAACGAGCCATACAAGAATTCTCACAGAGAGTGGTTGTTCTTTCTGATTCAAAGGATTACAAAGTTAGGCCTTCCGGCTAATTGTGTCAACCACAACATCAACCATGCAGGATTCTGAAAAGACCTAATTCAATACCCTTGAGAAAACACCAACCATCGTTGTTGCTTGAGATTCAGCTTTGGTTAGTGGGTTGAATAACTGAGACTCAACGTGTTTGATTGAAGAGCTTGCACCTACCAACGGAACACATTTACTAGATTCTCAAGATATGGACTATAATGTCAAGGTCAAAAAGATGAGCGAGATTGCATGACTCATGTATTAGAAACTTACGAAAGACGGTTGCACCTACATGGACTACTTGCAATGAAACACATCAGAGTCCTTGTTGGGAAGACGGTCACAAAGATAACGAAGTTCTTGGACTTCTTCTCTTTTACAAACAATTAGTCGGTGGCTTGGTGTGGATGCAAACTTCTTCAATGAATGGAGGTAACAACCAACCATCTCAAGACTAGACCACTCATGCATGACCGAGGGATTATTCCTGAAGGGACAAGAAATTCTACTCGGATCCATGGCGATAAATTTCACCATAAGCACATGGACCGGAGAAATTAACTTCGAACATCCAGAACACAAACTTCGTGAGGACACAAAGATGGTTCTCAAAAGTTTCCAACATTAGTGCCAGTTGTTCAAAATGAACCTCTTGCAACTTGGGTAAATAGGAATGTCATCGATGGGTTCGAAAACACACTTATCAAGGTACTCCAAGCAGAGGAACTCATATGATACATAAACAAGGCAAACTATTGGTCTGAGTAAAGGACATGAAGGTGTACTTAGGTGGGGCACCATGAGTGGAAACACCTTCAAGATAGTCCTTGACTCTGGACTTGATCTGACGATAGCTCAAATCGAATCAAGGGGTAGGATGATAGCATGTCCACGAAGGAGATACTATCCATCTTCAACACAAAGGAAACTAGACATCCCTTAACAAAGGATCAAGTTAGGCGGAGCTTTTGCCTTTAAACTCTCCAAGTTATAGCTTAAGCTCAACCGCTAGTCCAAGGTGTCTAGCGTAGTTTCTTGGAGAAAGGAGGGGTTCAAATACCCCTTATGTAGACATCACGGTCATGTAAAACCTGTTGATACTTTGAGAAAGACAACTAGAATATCACAACCCATCGGCATGTCTTGGAGTTCGAAAGGAGGCATGCTTTTCAAAGAAACCGATATGGTCTTGGGAGCTTTGGCATGAACCTAACTCTCTGACCAGAAATGTGCACCGGAATGAACGGATTTGGTAACACAGTAAACTTCAAAAAGATGTTGGGTGACCAGTAGTGCTAAGAAGGATACAAATGTTTTCTTAGATTTTCAAAGCAATAAGAATTGCTAGGAATATCTGATACACATGTCGATGAACAAACCCATCATTTTCAAGCATTCAAACTTGGAGGGAGGGTGAGTGAAGACGTCTAGGAGCATCACTTCATCAATAAGGCCATGAAACTCAACACAGCCTCTTGATACAAAAGAATGTGATACTCGAAGGTGGAACAGAACAGAAGCTAATGAAACTTCTTTATTCTGTGAATTACAAAACTTTGACCTGGTCCTAGAGATGAACGAGGTACTTGAGTTTGTTTCTCCTGACATTCCAAGGTGGAACGTTCTGACGGAAAACAAGAGAAAATGCATTGGAAGAATCCAACACACATATGTAACTTGGTTTCCAAAACAATGGATGGAAACTTGAGAGCAACTGAAGGGTGGAATCATGCTCAGGGGAGATCCTAAGATCAAGTTAATTGCACATGGTAATAATCATTTGTAGAACCCATGCCAAGAGGAGAAGTATGTCTGAATCAAGAAGAAAGATATGGAAATTTATGATGATCACTCTTGTTGTGGTCCTTTTTGATTCCAAAGAAAACCTATGGCTACTGGAGCTGAGATTACCTAGCCATCCTGAGGTAAAACAGATTCTTCAAGATCCAAAGAAACAGAACTTGGGTTAAAGGCCAACATCCTGTACTGGTAGCGTGAACATTACATGGTTAAGAAACCACATGACTCAACTCATCGCAATTCAGCACATTTCGGGACCTTCGGTTCAATTCCAAGGTTAAAAACCAAAAGAAAGGAGTAACTACTCTCTTAGTGTCTTAAAGGACAATATGAATAGCAATCATGAAGTATCTTCCAGAAACCATACGTAGCTCCGGACGTATCTGATCAAAAGACAAGGAATACATTCGAGATGAAAATCTGATTCTTGAGGTTCAGGACTTGAAACTTTAGAACATGTAAGAATGTGGAATCCACACGACTCTGGGAGACTAGGATGGAAAGGAAATCTCCCAGTTTAAGAAATAACGGACCATGGAGCACACACGACTCTAGAAACTTTTTAACACTATGTCACTTGGGTAAAAGAACGTCTTGCCAAAGAAGGCAACCAACAATGGCAGGCAGACCGGATTCATCGGCACGCAGGCCGGATCACCACGGTACTACTACTCCTTGTGTCCATGCTAGTCATAACAAACTATGCATATCAAAGCGTCCATGAATCGTATGAAAATGAAGGAAATGGGACCAAAGCTATACAGAGATGCTATGTGTCCAGAAAGTGCAACAACAATCGAGGGTTACTGGGGTTACCTAGCCCCAGGCCGAATCACATCGGCAGGCGAGCTCAAACATGGATCATCGGCTCCACAACCCCTCGACTGCGACAACTATGCAGGCATAGCCAAAACTGTATAACAATGAGCTCGAAACCAACAATCGATCAAAGCAGCACTCTAGACATGGAAGCTGTATTCAACAGGTATTACTAGAGTATAGCTGTTCAAACAGAGGTCACACGACCCAACATTACATCAGACAACGGAAGGCAAATTATGTTGCTAATCAACAAGAACCAAAAAGGTCTAAGAGGCCGCAACATAAGGCGGCGTCCTAGCCCATAGATTCCAGGCTGCTACTTGGGAACCCCAAACTACTCGTCGCACGTTGAATCACCACCGATGTGAGATCTTCACCTGAACCAAATTTAAGCATACCTGAGTACGGGAGGTACTTAACAAGACTTAGTTAACCTATTATATATCTGCTATCTTCATAAAGGGTTTTATGAAGGCTGATTTATGTAAAGCAATCTTTGTTTTCAAAATCGAGGAGGAATAGCACGTCCCATAGAAGGTTTTCAAAACAAATGAGAAACTCACTACTGTAATCATCATCTTTTCAATCCACCAACATCATTTCCCAACACCTCACATTCTACAAGGATCACCCCTCTCGGCATCTCCGAGAAGGCACCCTTCAATCTTTGTCAACATCTTTTACGTCACATTCAAGTTATCTATGGCCACACGACATTCACCAAGTCGTCCTTAACTGTGGACATGGCTTTCCGAAAGATTTATCCCTACAGGGTGGTACAATTTACCCACACGTACCCTCCGACTCTTAGCGCCACGTGTATGCTCTTCCATGGAGCGCGGCAGAGAGTGGATGGCTCCGACCTTTACCTTGCGTAACCCTATCCATGATTCAACCCAAACAGGGCCACCCCGTCAAAAGGGAGTTGGCCACCTCTTGACGGCACCTGTTCTGTGAGGCGGGATCAAGATCCGTGTACGTCCATCACTTGTCCCGGTCACACCGTAAATACCTCCAAAAGGTTTTTGACTCACACGAATATGGATCTCCCAAACTACATGACTCAAGGATAGAGCCAAACAAGTTAGTTAGTTGGGCGAGGTTCATCGGCTCGCGCGTGTGGTTGCACACTCAGTCTTGGTTTCTACGGCGAGACCTTAATACTAGGGTTGGCAAGTACAGGACAAAGAACCACTTCCCAAGTGGCCTCCCGTCCAAGCCTTAGTTAGGTTAACCACACAATGGTCATCTCACCACGTCATCATATCATACTAGGTGATCGCAGCTCTGATTCATCAACCGTATGGAGCAGAGGTAAACAAACATTTATGACGAAGCGAAGAAGATATGAGGCTCTAGCGATGCGCACGAGCAAATCTATGGAGGCTAGGAGCAGCGGATCAGGATATTGAGGCAATGCAGTATATAGGTGAACTATATCTACTAGCATCAAATACTTTGGAATCGAATGCAAAGTACGAGATTCAAATGTTGTTCGAAAGCATATATGAGCGGATAGAAGGTTATGCTTGCCTTGGTTATAAGAAAACCAATAAAAATATCTTCTGGGATAAGTGCTTGACTTGTCGGTTAAGATCAACTATTCGTCATGGGACTGCTGGCCTTCACTTCGGGGTCAGATTCTATCGAGGGGGAAACAACACCGAAAGGAAGAACAACAATCAAACATGGTATCGACGCAGTGCACAAAATGTATGCATGAGCAAGTTAATGCACTTAAATAAAGCCCTAAACATGTACGATGGGTTGCTACAGTTCAAATGTCAGTTATGCATTTTACTGAAATTATCCCGAAATAGACCCCGGAGGGGCACTTCGGGCAATTATGAAAGTGAGTACAATTTAAAGTGCTCAAATGGGTTTTAAAACATCATAACTAGGTTGCATTTGTCATTTTGAGCAATTTGGTATATAACTTTTAATTTTCTAATTTTATTGAATAAAAACTTATTTTCTCTATTTTAAATGATTAAACAACATTAAATAAATGCTCATTTTTGAACTTTATCAAACATGTACTCCCTCCGTCTCAAAATAATTGTCTTAAAGTTGGACAAAAATGGATGTATCTTATACTAGAATATGTCTAGATACATCCACTTTTGTCCAACTTTGAGACAATTATTTTGAGACGGAGGGAGTATTAAAATGACATGAACAGGTATAGTTTATTTTTCTGATCATTTCCATACTTTCATTTTATTTTTCTGATTAATATTTTAATAGTTATTCTATTTACAAAATTAACCATTTTCTGGAATTTTCCTGGAATTACTAAAAAGAAGAGTTATGACATCATCGTGATGTCACTGTGACATCACCATACTCTGTTCTTCACAGATGATCTTCAAATTCGACAAATTTTGCGCGCAAAGCACACATTAAACTGCACCACGACGTAGAGGATCTCGAGGGGAAACTAGGGGTGGCGGCGCTGCTAGCTAGAGGTCGCCGGAAGCTCGTCGGCGACGAGGTGGCGCGGCGGCGGCCACGGGTGCACGGCGGAAGCACGACTCGGAGGGGTAGGGGGCTAAAGGAGGGCACCTACGGGTGCGGTAGCTCACCCTGATCGCCGTGGAGGTGACGGAGAAGTGGGGGAAGGTCCAGGTGGCCGGCAATGGTGCGGCGGAGGCTCGCCGGTGGCGATGAAGAAGAGCCCGATTCCGGCGACTCGGGCACTCCCGACAAGCGAGGTTCGTCCAGGAGCTTCAGGAGACGACGACGGAGCTGTAGGGTGTGATGGCGTGGCTCGAGGTGATCCATAGAGACGACGACGTCCGACGGCCCGTCGACTAGGGTTAGGTTCTTCGGGGGGGAGTTACAGAGAGGGAGGAGGTGCTGAGAGAGAGAGAGAGAGAGAGAGGAGGCCACGGCGCCTTTCCTTCGTGGCCTTGTCCACGCGCGAGTACGGAAGCAGGACTTGGCCGATCGAGGCGGCAAGGAGGACACGCAGGTGCCTGCCTGCTAGAGGTAGAAGACAAGGAAGATTTTTCACAAAACCCCCTAATGATTTCCAGAATTTGCAGAGAAGTCCTTTTTCCATAGAAAACAGAACTTAAAACCTTGTTTTCAGGTCCTTTTTGTAAACATAAAATTTGGAAACCTTATCAAATTTCCAACCTCACCATGTATGGCTTTGGTGTATTTGAAATTGTTTTCGATACAAAATTTTGAAAACCACATTGAGTGGTATTTGTGGATTTTTTTTCAAACCATTTAAATTCACAGTTTAAATTGGTTCAAACATGATTAAATTTTTGTTTCATGCATGTATGAGATGAACACAACACCACACACCCTATTGTAGAAAAAGTGGGATGTTACAATATATTCCACATCAATTGCCTTCTTCCCATTTACATCCTCAAGAGCTTCTTGTAGACTTTCAGGTTCACCAATAGTGGTTAAAAAACATCTTTTCTTGCTGTCATTCCTTATGTGTCCATCCGTAAGAATTCTCGAGTTAAAAAAAACCCTTTTGCGCCCTTATGCGCTTATATGGCACAGGGGGCACATCATGCTTGGATGTACAGGATCCGGAGATGCCAGGGCTCTCTGCCGGTGAATCTGTGCTACCGGCTCGATGGGAGCCGCCTGACCCGTGAGGCGACGAGACGTGCCCCAGAGTGCTGTGCTCCGACGACACGTCCGACTCGGAGTGGGGCGCGGAACCTGAGGGGGATTCGGGCGTGTGCCAGCCACATGCTGTCGGCCCATACGACCCCGAAGAAGATCCTTCTGATCTGTCGCCAGTCTCCGATCCCGATGCAGATTCTGCATCAGAGTCTGCGCCATTTTTTGTCTGTTTCTAGCTGCATAAGATGATGAAAACCGGTGTTCTGGACACTGCTGTGAGAAGAATTTTGAGCAGAATTAATAACACGATTAACATAAGTATTAAGCATATGATCATGGTTAAGTTCACCCCCTTGATTAGTACTCGTGTTAGGAACAAGATCTGGAGGCAAAAGAAGAATTTATTTGCGCAAAAATGCACCGGCATTAGGATGAAGTTCAACAAATGGAAAAACTGTTTCATAAAAATAATATCACGAGAGATGTACACTATACCGTGGATATGTCTAGACACTTAACTTTATGAAGATTTCTATATCAGAGAAAAACACAACGTTTGGATTGAAATTCAAGTTTCCTTTCATTGTATGGTCGCAAATTCGGCCAACATGCACAACCAAAGACACAAAGACAAGTATAGTCAGGTTTTTCTTGGAATAATTTTTGGAAGGGCGTATCATGAAGAATGACTTTGCTAGGAAGACGATTTATGAGATAGGTGGCAGATATGAACACTTCATCCCAAAAATTTAATGGCATAGATGGATGGGCCAAAAGTGAGAGACCTACATCAACAATATGATGATGTTTTCTCTCAGCAGAACCATTCTGCTGATGAGCATGAGGACATGACACATGATGAGTGATTCCAACTTTGTTGAAGAAAGCATTAAGTTTAACATATTCACTTCCCCAATATGTTTGCATAGCAATAATTTTGCGATTAAACAGTCTTTCAACAAGACTCTGAAACTCATGAAACACACGAAAAACTTCAGATTTAAATTTAAGCAGATAAATCCAAGTGTACTTGCTGAAATCATCTAAGAAACTGACATAATAATTTTTCCTACCAACAGAATCTCTAGCAGGACCCCACACATCTGAAAAAACTAGCTCCAAAGGAGCACTAGACACACTAACTGATTTATGATACAGCAACTGGTGGCTCTTGCCTCGTTGACAAGTGTCACACACTGACTCTTTATTGGACTCTTCGGCACAAGGAAGATTATTTTGACTAACAACTCGATGAACAATAGAGTGGGCAAGATGACGAAGATGGGCATGCCATCTTGTGGAGGATGGTGTGGTGGCGGAGAAGACTTGTTTGCGAGACCGAACAGGACTGCTTGACTGCAACGGATAACGCCCCCCTACATCTTCCTTGGAGGAGCACCTTTCTTGTTGCTAGATCCTTTATGAAGAAAGATTTTGGATCACATTCAACAAAAACATTATTGTCAGTGGTGAGGCGATGCATAGACAGAAGATTTTTCCTAGCTTGTGGAACATCACGAGTAGGGGTTTGAACAAAAGCATGACCAACATGTTTAATCTCCATACCTACACCACTGGTGGTGTAAATATGTTCGTTCCCGTGGTACTTGTCCTTGATTGTGAGCCGATCTAGCTCGCTGGTGATGTGATCGGTGGCACCCGAGTCCATGTGCCAGGTAGTCTCGTAGGATGATGAGGACGAGTTCGTCGCAGATGCAACGCTCATCTCTGCTTCAGCAAAGTCAGGGTTAAAGCGCTCATAGCACTTCTCGACAGTGTGGATGATTTTCTTGCAAAGCTGACAGCGTGGCTTGACACCGCTGCCACCACTATGGCCGTAGTTTCCATGGCCTTGACTGTAGTTTCCTCGACCACGGTTGTCGTAGTTGTTCTGGCCACGGTTGTAGCCGTAGCCACCTCCTTGCACGCCACCGTATCCTCCTTGGCCACCTCCATGACCGTTGTTGCTGTTGTGGCCACCACCGTGACCACCGCCATGTCCGCCACATCCATGGCCACGGCGTCCTCCGCGGCTTGCAGCATTGGCAGAGGATTGTGATCCTCCACCCTGGAGAAGATCCATGCAAAGCTCAAAAGCATGCAACTGAGAATACAAAACACTCACCGATATTTGTTCAACTCGTGTGGTGATCGCGGAGACGACCGGATTCAAATCGATGTCGAGTCCGGCGAGAATGTAGGAGACAATCTCCTCTTCCTCCAGCATCTTCCCTCGAACTCCATCTCGTCCGCCAGGGTTCTGATCTTGGGGAAGTACTCCGCGGGGTTCAGGTTGCCCTGCTGCTACGTGGCGAGGGCGATGCGGACATTGACGGAGCGGGCTCTCGTCTGCGAGGCGAACATCTCATGGATTGCCGCCCAAACCTCCGAAGAGGTGATGAATCCTGCAACTTGGACGAGCACCTCTCGACCTAGGGAGTTCATCAGATAACTCAGTAGCTGCTGATCTGCAGCTAGCCACAATGAGTACTCAGGGTTTGGAATCTTGAGCTTCTAACCATATTTCTCGATCTCAATCTCGAACGGCGGTGCCTTGACCTTCCCGTCCAGATACCCCATCATATGTGCACCTCGCAGAGCGGGGAGAACCTGCGCCTTCCACATGATGAAATTGTCGTGGTTAAGCTTCTCGGTGACCTCTCGGCTGAAGGGATTTGCGGCATGGAAGAGTAAGACGAAGCCATTGGCGATCTAGATGTGTTTTTCAGAGGAGAGGCTCTGCTACCATATCAAAACTAGCGGAGAACGTATACCCTTGGCCTCGGGTTCATTGCGTGTTAATATATCCGGTTAACCAAACCACCGGGAGGAGTTACAGATAAGATTACATAGCGTTTACCTTGAGGATCAAGGCAGGTTTAAACAAAAACCTAACTACATACGGTTTATATCATACCGTGTACAATACGGAAGTTAACAAATTCTTCTTCTATGCTCCAAGTATGTAGTGAAAATATAGATTGCAGCAATTTTATTTGTTACGAAGGAAGAATTAGAAGGCTTTTGCACTGATAGTACTTTTTTTCTCCTATATCCTTTCTCCTTGTTCCTATTTTTTTATATTATTTTCTATTTATTTTCACTTCTATGGTTAAAAGTGCAACCATGATTCTGTGTTTTAAATTTGTTATCTTTTATCTAGTTATTTATATAGTTACATTTTCTTACGCACCATAGTAGTGTTATTTTAAAAACATGCAACTACCTCATTGATAAATGTGCAACCAAGTGTTATATTTGTACCATTTTCATTTTTTGTCCTATTACTTATAGTTGCCACTTTTTCACTACATACTTGCACTTTCTTAGAAATATACAAATACCTCTCAAGTGCAACTAAGGTTCTACAAGGGCGTGTTTGGTTGCGTGGAGGGTCTCGTTTCACCTGGAATAGACCCCCTTCTTTTATCCCGTTTAGTTTTCTATGCTGGCTGCGTTGTTGCACAACACAAACTTTAAACCAGCATCGGGCCAGGCCCGATAGGAATGGTCGATTCGGCCATTCCCGTCGAGCCACCCTCGAGTAGGAAAAAAAGTAGCACGCCCGCATACGCGTGGTGAAGGGGCGGGAGACGCCGCGTCCCTTCAGGAACACGCGCCATAAAATCCCCTTATCGTCCACTCTCTCCACTCACTTCACTCTCCACTCTCTCTCTCTCTATCTATCTATCTATCTATCTATCTATCTCCTCTCCTCCTCAGCGGTCTCCCTACCGCCGGCAGTTGCAGACGTCCACACGAGCAGCCTCGGCGGGAGAAGAAGGACAACATCATCGCCTCCGGGACGCCTTCGCCATCCAGATTTTCACCGGCAGCGGCGCACTGTATCTCCTCGTCTTTGACTTCATCAGTAATGGGGGTACGTTCATCTCCAACCTCTAATGAAGTGGTACCTATTGTAGATCTCTAGATCATACTGGGGGTGTGTTTGGTTGCCCGGTTGACCTATCTCAACACATACAAGAGGAGTCTAGCCATGCCGATCTCATACAGGTGTGTTTTATTTGTTGTGTTTGGTAGATTGTATGAGCTGAACCGAGCTCAGTTGAGATCTTGTTTGGTAGGATGTACGAGTTGGACCAGGACATACAAAAAAAATAAGCAATCAAGTCCCCAGGAGCTTGGGCTCGGAATCCGGCCGGCGCCGACGAGTGCCCACCGCCGCCGCTGCGCTCCGCCTCGCGCCGCTACCAGGAGCCGCCGTCGAGCCTTCCTGCTCCTCGTGTGGGTGAGGTGGAGGTGGAGCTTCCTGGGAGGTCGCCAAGAGCTTGGGCTCGGAATTCGGCTGGCGACGGCGAGTGCCCACTGCTGCCGCTGCACTCCGCCGCCATGGGACGCCGCCGCGCACCGCCGCCAGGAGCCGCCGTTGAGCCTTCTTTCTCCTTGTGTGGGTGAGGTGGAGGTTGAGCTTCATGGGAAGTCGCTGGAGATGTGGACGAGCCCGGTACATCTTCGTCGGCGGGGCTAGGCGACAGAACTTCTACGACGGGGCTTGGCGGCGGAGCTTCCGCGGTAGGGCTAGGCGACAGGAGCAGCGAACGAGAGAGAAAGGATATAGGGAAAATGAGAAAAAAATTCGGCCGGGGTGGGAGGCGGACGACGCGTACGAGGCCCGTGTGTGCGCCTTTTCGGTACGAGGCGTGCATGGATGAGTTGAGAAGCTTGATCTGATCTTCTCTACTCGGCAGGTCTCAGAGGCATTTCAGGGCGAGTTGGGCGGGGGTGGAGACACCCGACATAGGCTAACAAACAGAAAAATGGGGTGGGCGGAGATTATCTGAGGGGAGCCGGGCTACCAAACACGCCATGTATGTATAGCCGTAGATAGATCTGCATGTTTTTCGGATTCCATCTGCCACTATGGTTACATATTTTATGCATGTTCTTCAATACTGTTTAGTATCTATAGAATTTTCTTTAATGTTCCTCACTTTGTATAGATTTTGGGCATTTTTGATCTACGATTATGGTTAGATATGCAGTGCATGTGAATAGATCGGTGAATCGGGCGTTCCACTGCTATAGGTCGAAGATTTTGGGTTTTTTTTACGGGGCATGTGATGAACCCTATGGCAACTATGTGGGAGGGTTGTGGTTACCGCACCGAAGTTGGATGCACAATGTTTCTGTGCATTTTTCTTTGGTCCGGTGGCCCTAGCTCTGCTAACTTGTCGTGTTGCGAAAATTTGAGCCCCAATTGCATTCGACCTCGGTGTTTACTTGTGTGCTAGTGATTAAATCGTTGTCATGGTTTAGGCAAAAAACAGTGCCATTTATGTGAATTCTTTTGTCATTTGAGCCACAGATTAGAATGCATCCACTAATGTCGGTGCAAGAACCGACTCTGTTGTACCATGGCCAGTGTACAAGTCAATACCTTGTGCATTGCTCTTGGTACTCTGGGGTCATTTATTAACGACCATTGTTGTGTACTTGTATATGAGGTTGAAGAACAGTCATGCTCCGAGTTAACGAGACCATGTAATTTTCCATGTCTCTTATTATGTGTGTGCATTTTTGTGTAGCCAATGATTAGAAACTCTGCCATGCTAAAAAAAAGGAGAGTCCAACAATACCTTGAAGTTTATACATGCGTGGTTGTGTTACTACATGGTATTGTTGGTGCTCTCTTGTCCTTCGTTTCAAAGTATGAGACTTTTAACTGTTCTTACATTTGATGATTTCTTACTCTCTACTTGTTCTAACTTTTCTTGACTGGTCTGGTGCAAAGCTGGCTCTGGATGTTGGTGCTACAAACCTGATTTGTTCACGAACTGATAAAAAAATCCCTCTATGCCAATGATTCAACTGTGGCGCAACCGAAATGCAAGGAGATTATCTTGTACAATGTTACCCATATCTCTTGCAAGAAGACAAATAAACTTTTGTGCGGTTTACTACGAGAGAATCTTGTGATCCCATGTGGTCTATGATGATGTGTTTCACACCTTTGTCTTCATCAAACATCCGTCAAAAGTTTGAACCTATCTAAAAATTTGTAGGCTAGTACTATCTTTTATTGGCTTGTCTGGTTGCGCATTGGGGGTTGGCTTTTACTGAGGCCATTCATATGTGTATTTCTGTGTTTGATCTTGTTGTTTTCAGTTCTGGATTGTGACAAGGGCAAGGAAACGGCCAAGAGGTGTGCTGAAAGGAGTGCCTCCAAGAGGAGGAAGACCAATGTCAGACACTTCCACGAGGAGGTGTCTCCAGCTCATTGTTGCAAGGTGATCCTAGCACCTGGACCGGAAATTCTTCCCACCCCTCCTGCCTTCCGCAAGTACTTAGGCGTCATGCCAAAGGAAATTGTGCTGAAGACCAACATTGGGTGCTCCTAGAGGGTGACCATCCTGGATCACAATGGGAATGTTGCCATTGACAACAGCTAGCCAACATTTTCCATTTATCATCAGCTGAAGATCGGCCTTCTTAACTTTCAAGGTCTTGAAGAATGATGTCTTCAGGGTCACCATCTTTGTCCACAGAGACGCTGAGGTGGCCAAGAAGTGCGAGCAACATCCCATCAACCTGATGATAGTCCGTGAAGAGTAGTCCGTGTCTTTGTTCCTATCTGCTAGTCTTTCGCCTGAACTAGAAATAGTTGCTAAGCTACTGTGCGTGTCTCCGGTTATGTGCTAGATCCTACTATTAAGACCTGCTAAGTTTATGTCTCCTAGCTTAATATGTGTGTTATCTTAATTCACTTTTGCTTCTTCTGTGTGTTTGAACCGCTTTGATATGGTGGTAATATCACCCCTCTTCGAAGTGGTGACAATATCTGTCTGGCTGCAGTTAACCAAACAGCTGGTGTTTGCATGTTTGTGTCTCATATAGACAACCAAACACCGGGTCATCTTATTTTTTGCTTCTAGCCGAACAGGCCTGCATGGCAGATTGTGGGCATCCAAATAGGATGCACAACGTGGCTCAGGCCACATTGTTGCTTAGCCAGGCCCTACCGGGCCACGGAAGCAAAGGCCGCAAAATTGGTGCAGGTAACCAATCACGCCCCAACGCCCCAAGTTGTTCTCTTTTTGTTTGTCTGGTTATTTATATAGGTTGCACTCATCGTCACACCATGGCCGAGTTACTTTTAGAAGTATGTAACAACCTCATCTGTAAAAGGGCAACCAAAAGTTCTATATGTATTTTCCCCCCAAAAAATTGTCTAGTAATTTATAGATTGCACTTTTCCACAAGATAGTTACATTTTTTTTTGGATATGCAAGTACCTCTTCGAGAAAGGTGCAAATCAACGTGATTTATGTATTTTCTCTCCATTTTTTCTTGTTATATATATATGTTCCACTTTTCGGGCCACACCATAGGTGCATTGTGTTACACCGTGCAACGATATCATCAACAAAGGTGTAACTAAGGTTCAGTATGCATTTTTTCTAACTTGTCGTCTGGTTATTCATATAAGTTGCACTTTTTGTCACACTATAGTCGCACTTTTTAAAAATGTGTAAGTGTAACTACGTAATCAAAAAAGTGCAACCAAGGGTGGTATTTATGTTCTTCCATATTTTTTCTTGTTATTTACATATAATCTTCATATTGTTAGAGTATCGGTGTTTGGTTATCATCCTTGGTGGAAGTGGGTTTCATGACACGTGTGCTGGTGACTCCGACCATGTGTACGACATTGTCATTTGGCTATCATCTCACTCACGATCGTGTTGTGGCTAGGAGATTTCTTGTATCTGATGGGCACCATGATAGTGTCGTTTTTGTGTTGCTACAGTATGTTGTGGCAGGGACAGTTCCAATAGAATCTTGGATTGATCGTGGAGGCATGCCGGCTTGATGTTTCATGCCCTTTCTATTGTCGTCGGTGGTGGAGCTTTCCTCGTTTGGATGTGGTATGGTCGCATGTATGGTTTCTATGTGGCAATGTTGCGGTGAGATATGCCCTTTCCGCGCGGGTATTCTCTAATTTATCCACGATGATAAAATTTTATGAACTGATATGGACATGATTAGCGTGTATACAACCAATAGTATCCCTAATTCATCTACATTTTATCAACAAAATGATGAGAAGGCGTCGGGGAAGAATTCAATTCAATAAGAGGAGGATTATGAGGACATGTCTGTTGTAGATACAACCATATCTACTACATCTACTCAAATACAAGGAGCTATAACTAGAGCTCATGCATGACAGATTAATCAACAGCTTCTTTCGTTTCTATGAGTTGTTCCTAATATACACGGGAATATAATGCTCCCTAAATCAAATGTATTTGTCATTCTCAAGAATGAATGACGTAGCATGGACAAGAGGGATAGGATTTAGTGCATGTTCACTCATGGAGATGGAAACATGAGCGCAAGTGTTGGAGATCATGATGCTACCGTGGAGATTTTAGGATTTTAAAGCCATCGTAATGATGAATGAAGCATTGGACGAATTATACAAGATGCCACTCCATTATTTTTGTCCAAAGACTTCTATAGGTGTTGTGCCACCTCATTTTTTGGCCAGCCCATGTATATTCGTCATACCCTTTTATAGGATGTTTTTCAGGTCCGTATTGATAGGTGAAAGTTATTTAAGAAGATTTTTGGGCCCACTCCCAAGGGAGAACACATTTCCACTCCTTTTCCCTTTAAATACAGCCCCTAGGGCATAGTTTAGATTTGGATTTTGTTCAGTTAAATAACTTCCTAGCGAAATGATGAGTTATATTCATGACCCATGTGTAGAGGACCGCAACACTATTTGAGGATAAATATAGCCCAATTTGTTGATTCGACACAAGAGGAGTCAAAGAATACTTATAAGGCTTAACAACTGAGTTTTCAATTCAGCTGCACCTAGAAAATAGCTTGCTTGACACAATTTATTACTCCCTCCATCCCGAAATGTAAGCCGTTTTAGGCTGTCACGTTCATGTTTCGCCATGTACAATTTTTTTCCGTGTTTCCAATTTGGGAAATGCTAACAATCACCTGGAGGATCATCCTCCGGGTCGCTCACTTGCGCGCTCCACATACGTGGCCTCCTCGCGCATGCGCCGCGCGTCCGTGGTGGACCCCACCCGCGTTTTTTTCTCCCCACCGCCCCCTGCCTTATCTCTTCGTCTCGGAGAGAATTTCTCCACCGCTCCTTCCATTTTTTCCTCTCGGGTTGACCTCCGCCCCGGCGACGGCGGCCAGGGAGCTCCATCCCCGCGACACCGGCTCGCTCATCGCCGGCTCCGCCTCGTCGTCGTCGCCCAACAGCTTCGTCGTCGCCCAACAGCCTATTGTAGCAGCGGCGTAGGCGGGCGGGAGCATTGGCCACGGCGAAGGGAGCATCTTCGGCGCCCTATTTTTGTAGCAGCTGGGAGGTGGACGGGAGCTTCGTCGACGACGGCGCCGGAAGGGAGCAACGGCGGCGGCGGGAGCAATTCTTCTCCAATTTTTGCTCCGATGCAAATTTTTGGATGCTCCGATGGGCCAACGGGGATGCTCCGAGGGCGCATGTACGGCGTCGGAAGGACGGGAGCATCGTCCACGGCGAAGGGAGCATCTTCGGCGCCCTATTGTAGCAGCTGGGAGGTGGACGGGAGCTTCGTCGACGACGGCGCCGGAAGGGAGCAACGGCGGCGGCGGGAGCAATTCTTCTCCAAATTTTTGCTCCGATGCAAATTTTTGGATGCTCCGATGGGCCAACGGGGATGCTCCGAGGGCGCATGCAGTTGCTCCGATGGGGCGACCGGAGTTGCTCCGATGGGCGACCGGAGATGCTTCGATGGGCACTGGCGATGCTCCGATGGGCGCCGGAGTTGCTCCTCAAAGCCGCCGCGTTGCTCCCCCCGTCCACAGGCGGTGCTCCCCAACGCCGCCGGCGTTGCTCCCTTTGGCGGTGCTCCGCAAGACCGCCGGAGTGCTCCTCAAGGCCGCCGTGCTCCTGTAGAGGTGCGGTGGTGCTACTACGTCGGCGAGCTGCGGCGCCGGCGGTGCTACCGTAGTTGTGAGCCAACGAATCTCTCGCCGGAGCCCTCAATGGCGGGCGGTGGAGCTCACCGGAGGTGCCCACGCGCTGCTGGATTTGTTGTTCGTGAGCGCAGAGGAGCGCAGAGGGATAGAGCGGTTGACCGCTTCCCAATCGTGGACATTTTTTCCGTGCGTGTGAGGTGGACCCGTGGGGACACGTGTCGTTTGCTGGAGGCGGGGGATCGAAATCCCCCGGGGGACACTCAGCGCTTTCCTTCCAATTTTCTTCCCGATGGAAACGGGACATGTCTCGCTCTCGCATCGTGTCCTCAGTCGCTCCGCGTCTCTCCCCATCGCCCTCCTGGCTCCTGCTCTCTCTCCCCCGCGCCCTCCTCCCTCCCGGCGACCGCTCTCTCCGTCTCTCTTGCTCACGCCAGCGCTCGCTCTTCCTCTTGCTCTCGCCGGCGCCCGCTCTCTCTCATTCTCTCGCCGGCGTCTTGGGCCTCTTTTTCCGTGCCGCTTTCCTGCATCGAAGCTCTATGTTGGGTCAAAGTTCGGATTTTTATGTTGCTCGTGCTCGATTTGTGGGCGGAGATGCTCGATTTGTGGGCGGATATGCTCGATCTGTGGGAGGTGGTGGTAGATCCGTCGACGGCGCTGGTGCTGGAGCAGTGGGAGGACACGCAGGGCCTCCAGCCCGACATGGACGACCCGTTCTGACGCGGCTCGGCGTCCTCCTCGCTGCGGTGGTGCTGGAGCAGTGGGAGGACACGCAGGGCCTCCAGCCCGACACGGACGACCCGTTCCGACGCGGCTCGGCGTCCTCCTCGCCGCGGCGCCGCGACGACGACGAGGAGAACCTCCGGTGGGCAGCGCTGGAGAAGCTCCCCACGTATGGCCGCATGCGCAAGGCCATCCTCCTCGTCAACCATAATCTCCACGAGTTCGCTGGCGCGGAAGGGCTGGTGGAGATCGAGTACCTCACCAGCGGCGACCGCGGCCGCGCCCTGCTGTAGCGTGTGTTCGGCGTCTCCTCCCCGAAACAGGTACTCCATCTTCATTCATTCACTGAGGCGCTTTGGTTCAGCGATTTGCATTTTGTGAATTTTGTTCTGCTGAGAGACATACTCAGAGTACTCCATGTTTGTGTTAGACTTCACTAGCCTCTCCAAAATGATTAGTGGAATCCCAAAACGAGAGTAAGCTGTTCAATGTTGGAGGATATCATCTTGTAGATGGAACCATCGAACCCCCCTTTAGCTTGGTGGCACGGCCACATATTCTAGTTGACTGCCTATCTTTGTCCAATACCGTCGAAAAGTGCTTAGTTCTGTATGGTTATGCAGCACAGTGCACTCTATATCCCTTTTGGTTAGCTACACTAGGTGGAAATGGCTGCAGATTGTGTGGTTTTCGGCTTCAGTTTAGTTAGTGTGTATCCATCCTGTAGTGCAAGAGAAGGCTGTAAACGTGTGATGTCTGTGTTTGTAAGATATGCGCTCGGGTCAATTCTAGTGCTACATTCCTTCTGAACTCTCATGTTTGCTCTCTTCTGAGCAAGGCTTAGTAGAAGAGCACAGTGAAGTAATTTAGTCCCAGTGCTGTCAAGCTTAACACATATCTAATTCCAACTTCTTCAGAAGCGTACAGAGAGGGCTGGCTCTGCAGGTTGCGTCTTATTTCTTTAGTTGAGTGTGTATGCCGAAAAATGAACTTGATGGAGGGATGATCTGATATCTGAAGAGATTCAGCTTTATCTGATCCTTAAAGCAACCTTATCTCCTCTACTAACTTTTCTGATAGTAAGATATTTGCTATGAGGTTACTCCATATGGGAGTATTAAATGAAAGTTACTCCATATAGGAGTATAAAAATTCAATACCAGTTGAAACACTTTCAGAAATTAAATAACACTTGAATATCAATATATAGCAATATATAGCAGTATATAGCAACATAGACTCACTTGAGTGTATATGAGTATATACATACACACTTGAATACAGACATACACACTTGATTACAACAAATTCAGTGCAACACTTGAGTACAAACTCAAGGCAAATCCTGCCCTAACATCTGTAACACGTATTTAATCAGCTGACCATTAATTTCTAGTGCGTCGGGTAAAGTCCCAAGCCTCTCCATTGTTTGCTTCTTGAGGTGAGGGATTTTGTATTTGTTCCCTCCACCTTTCTTCATTACTTCGATCATACAGGACTGCAGCGTGATAAAAATCTTGTTCAGATTTGAAACGTCGTAGTTATCAAATTCTTCTTGCACATCTTGAATCAGTTCTTTAAGATTTTTTGGGCTTCTAGTGTCCGTTAGCGACTGTAGGGAGCTGAAAAGGCCAAGATCGAGTGCGTTCATATCGGGGGAGTTTGGCGGCTGCTGGATGATTTTTATGTCCATGCCTGTGGCAGCCACAGCTTCAGCAAACTCCACATCATTAGGCAGTATGTGAGTCCTTGCGTTATCCTGCTAGATAAAAATTGTTTCCCCAACAGCATCTGTTGGCCACATTTCTGCTATGGCTGGAACAACTTTCTCGATTAGAAACGACCTCATGACTTCCCTGTTGACGATTATATTTTTGGTTTCGAGCGCTCCTCTCTCTCTCTGTTATCACTTCTTCTAAGAGCCGTTGTTTCTTTCACAAAGGGCCACACACCGATTTTCCCTGAAAATGTGCATTCTCCTTGTGCATTGTATCTTGGCCTAGCCACTGCTGTTAGAAACATTACCTTGCCAATGCAGTTTACATTATGGGTAGTCCTATGTGGCCCTTCTTCATCGGGATGGAGATATAATTTCCTCTTCTTTTTCGTCATCATAAACCACTTCTCATCGAGATGGAAAATTTTGCGCATACTAATGAATTTAGGCTTTGCATCTCTCAGAGTCGTGACATCCACCATGGAAAAGCTAAATTGTACTCTAGACTTCATGTTTGCCTCTTTCAGTGGTGGTTTCACGGTACTGGAGACGCGCTTGATAAGCTTCATTTTGAATCTTCTATGAAGTGTCGTAGTGCTCACATCCAATGCACTTGCTAGCTTTCGGAATGTTGTCCTTCTGCTATAGGGAATTGTGGGGATTCGGGATAGATCGCAAGGGGCAGGTTTCCGCCCACATTTTCCCTTTCTTTTGCTAGTCACATCTACCTCCAGCCCTTGATCAATTTGCTTTTTTGCATTAATCCATAGTCTTTGGATCTGTTGTATGTGTACATTGAACATCACAACAACTTTTTTCTTGTCGCATTTCCTAAACTTTCCACCTCTATCGTCATAGAGTGCCTTTAATGTCGTGTAAGCTCCAAATTTTTCTGTGTCGCTGAGTACTTTCCGTAGTCTCAACTCTGGTTGATTTCCTAGTAAGAATATAAACAAAACTTGTTAGAAACATTCCATATGCAACTTAAATGCAATATTGGTATTTATATTTGGCAAGTGGCACATGTACAGTTTCCTGATAGCAGTCTAAATGCACTACACTTGGACACTTTTTTAATTTAACTTGCCAACTTTGCTGCAACATTAGAAAGTGTGCTTGCTTGCAGTTTTGTCCTACTGATACTTGTTAATTTCATTGGGAGTACTTAACACATGCTTGTACACTTGTTAATTTAACTTGTCAACTTTGCTGCAACGGTAGCAACTGTGTTTGGTTGCAGTTTTTGTCCTACTGATACTTGTTAATTTCATTGGGAGTACTTAACACATGCTTGTACACTTGTTAATTTAACTTGTCAAC
The DNA here is from genome assembly GCA_028641055.1 of Alopecurus myosuroides. Classification (NCBI taxonomy): domain Eukaryota; kingdom Viridiplantae; phylum Streptophyta; class Magnoliopsida; order Poales; family Poaceae; genus Alopecurus; species Alopecurus myosuroides. The sequence goes on from CM054060.1 coordinate 104,761,773, forward strand.
TTTGCTGCAACGGTAGCAAGTGTGTTTGCTTGCAGTTTTGTCCTACTGAAACTGAATATTGCAAGTATTTACTCCTGTGTAAAAGCTGATGTACAAATTCTGTTTCACTAGGAGTTTGCAATAAAAGAGGGAGTAAGTGTACAGGCATGTGGTACTTTTCATGGGAGTAAAAATTGCTTGAAATGCAACTGAAACATGCCAAAGTACTCCCAAGAACTATGTCCAGTTTCAATACCTGTCAAGTTGGGGTTGATATGCTGATCATTTTCTTCAGGTATGTCCATTTCACCTTCAGGTGGTGTCAAATTTAGGCGGTGTCATGTTGAGGTCGATTTCCTAATCTTGAGCTGCCAATTTTTTGCAGATTTGCTGCTGGTGAGCTCAATCTGGTGCTGAGGAGCTCGCTGGGTATTGGTGCCTTGGAGCCGCTGGCCAATGGAGCACCGAGGTAATGGCGAGTGTCGAGCCGCTGGCGCACTAGGGCGGTGAAGTCCTGGTGGGCGGCGAGATCCCTGATGGAGAGATCCCTGATGGGCAGCTCCAGGCGGAGAGCTCTTGGTGGGCTGCCAGATCCCGGATGGGGATCTCCTGATGGAGAGCTCCTGACGACAAGATCCCGATCCTGATGGTATGGCGAGCTCCTGATGGAGAGCCCCCCGATGGCGATCTGCTGGCGAGCTCCTGATGGAGAGCCCCCCCTCCCGATGGCAATTTGCTGGAGCTCCTGATGGAGCGCCCCCTCCCGATGGCGATTTGCTGGAGCTCCTGATGGAGAGGTCCCGATGCGATCAGTTGGATGGTGATCTGCTGGCGAGATCTTGGATGGAGAGTTCCGGTGGCGATCTGCTGGGGAGCTCCCGCCGGTGATGATGGAGAGCTCCCGCCGGCAGTGATGGAGAGCTCCAGATGCGTTTTGCCCGAATGATTCAAACGCGTGCGTTAGCTGTATTATTTTGCCTGTATCGACTTGTACCGATTCGCTATTTGGGAAAGGGGTAAACATGTCATTTTGTACCTTTTTGGACTGTGTCGGAAAAAGCCAGAACGGCTTAAATTTCGGAACGGAGGGAGTAGTAGTAACGGTAATATGGTGGTAGTAATAGTAGGTACTAGGAAACATGCCCGTGCGATGCAACGGGAGAAACAAAATCTATTGGGGAGACATGCAAATCACTTGGCAGAACACATATCTTACACATTTTGCATCATTTAGTTATGCTTTTCAATACATGCATTTCGCAACATTTTTTCTAATAATTTTTTAACTATATTCTCAAAGTTGATACTGCCAGCAACAAGAATCTACAGCTTAACATGACAAGTAGATTACTACCGTCAGAGGTAAGAAGTTTGTTTCAACTTTCAAAGACTGGCCTTGAAATTGCACGTGAAGGGAAAGTAGGCCAGCAACCAGTAACCAGATAATAGACCTTACTCGTAAGGGAATAAGAAACCTGCCAAAAATATTCCACTAAATAAATTTGTGTAAAAGTTTAGGCTAGATGGAATCTACAGAATATTGATGATTATTCCATATTTTGTATCTACAGCTTTGTTTGAAGTAAAAGAAATAAAACAGCCGGTACAGGATAAACTACATGTTTACTCTCAGATTATCATATGTATTTATGGTCAAGAAGTGCCTGTCCTGTCCAACTTCTGCATGTCTGAAAAACATCCAGAACACAGTGCAATGTTATATAAGTAACCAAAAAAAAACAGTAAGGAAAATAAAGTTACGCATTCTTCAGAAGTTCACAACACTACACAATTGAGCAGACAGTGACAGAGTCGCTTTCCATTATATTATACATTTTCAACAGACACAATATGATGTGCTTTCCATTGTATTGTATTGTACATCTTCAACAGACACAAATATGATGTATCGACACTTACATATTACTGTCATCATGCATCACATGCCCATGACTCTTTTTTTATCAATTAGCAAACCCCCCAAGTCTTGCTCAAAACATAGTGGTACTATCTTAAATTAGCTAAGAAAATCCAACTAAGAAGCTAGTAAAGCTCGGTATGAGCATATTTGCATACCTGAAAATCCAACTAAGAAACATGTGCTCTGGAATGAAAATAAGCTGGACCGTCGGCCACGCCTATTTTGGACAGTGAGGTCGAGGCACACCTCTGTCGGTAATTTGGACAGAAAACCCTACAACTTACAAGTTCCTACATAATAGAAGTGCTTTCACCTCTGTCGGTATTTCTCCGAAAAAGCAGGAGCATCAGATGCTCTAGACAATAGAACAGAGATAATCGTATGTCATATATACAATAGAGCCATTGTTTTCTACCTTCACAAACATAAGAAAAAAAGGAAATATTTCACCCTGTCCTTAGCACCCTGAACCTCTGCTCGGAGTCATTCTTTGGGTCCCTTTTCAGGCCCGACCGTGCGATGCCTGAGCCTGACCATTGCATTAGTAGCCATGCCAACATTGCCACATCCACCCTATGTTATCCAGCATCAAAGAATGGAGAAATGTACGTAGTAGGGCGAGGACACACCCAATATTATCCAAGATTATCACAATAACGAAATGGCATGGCATAATTAAACCCAAAAAATGAATTATAATGTATCCACAAAAGAAAAGCACACACCCTATGCTATCCAAGATTTAAAATATATCCTCTGTACTATTGTAAGAAGTTGCATCAGGAGTACATATGCTCCGAGTGTTCAAAATTCTGAGGCCGCTTACATACATATAAGAACGAATATCTGTTAGAGCATAGATGAAGAAATGAAGAAAAACGTAAACAAACCAAATTGGTTTGGTTGCTGATTTCTTGATTTAGCAGACATCAGTCTGTGCAAAGTATGGAGTAGGATTTAGTTGCAGAGCAACCTGCAAATGAGAACTTAATAAAATTAAGCAAAGACCAATGTACTCTAAGAAGATTATAATCAGCCACAAACCATATGATTAATTTTTAGTCGGAAACAAAAAACCCATAAAGTGGTAAATCTACAATCAAAAGTTCCACCATTAAAGTGAGAACAAAATCTCATACCAAATTTTGTTGAGTACTATTAACAAAGTCTTATGAAGCGATGACAGATTGGATAAGTCATTTTTCATCTATCTGCTTTTGAGCTATTTCATGGAAGATAATTTGACAGAAATCGATTCAAATCCATTGATTTGGAAACAACGGAGAAAAGAGTGTATCAGTTCCATATGATATACGTGATAACCAGGAATCAAGCAAATTTTACAACTTAAAGAAAGAGCTAATTATTGGAGTTTATTTGATTACTGACCCCCATAGCCTGCTGCACCAGAAAAGCACCTATGTCCATGGAGACATCCTCATGTACGACATTTCCCTTGCTCCCCACCGCCTCCCCATCTCCTTCAGCAAGCGACCTCTCGATCCAGACAGCATCCAGCTCAATCCCCTCTACGTCAGCACCACACATCCATCACTCGTTTAAGCCCGATATGCATATCCTGCTAAGATCCATTCGGTCAGCACACATGCAAGAAAGAAACAATGTCTTATTTTAGACATGAGAGATGAGACACGAGAATCACACACCTGCAGAACTTGTCATACTTCATCGAGCACACGCCGCTGCACGCTACTGCCAGTGGTGCCGGCTTTCCCAAAAGGGTAGAGGTTCTTACCGGCTTCACGGTAAGAACTCCAGGTTCTCTACGAAGTTGAACACAAGGTGTGAGCTGAGGCATGTCAAGCACCAAAACTGATTGCTACTTCATAAGATGCAGATGAAATGTATCGGACAAATTATTGATGATTACAGGAGGCTTTTAGTATCTCACCGGATACGCTAGCGATCGGGTAGATTTCCCGATGAGGAATCGGAGAGGAGGGACGACGAGATCAGGAATTGCTGGGAGAGAACAGAGATGCGGTGCTTACTATTTATTTGCAGCTGGATTGGCCGGCAATCAGCGGGAGGAAGCCCTTCTTTTCTCCTCAATGCATCAGGTGCCATGGGCACACAAGAAAAAGAGATGGCCACCAAGATCTCCCCCAGAGTCGTCCGTCGTATTCAAGGCTGGATCGTCGAGGTCGAAGCTGCTCTGCGTCGGAAACGGAGTGGAGGACAACGGCCCCGTCTTGAATGGCGATGGGTAGCACGGGGTGGCCGGAGCTGGTGGGGAGCACAACCGTCTCTTGAGGGAATGTGCTGCGGCTGCCGCGGGTGGGGAGAAGGAGGGCCCTGCACGAGGAAGGCATGGCGGCTCGGGGACACATCACGCGGTGATGGCGGCTGTTTACTTGTCTCTGCCCGTGGGAGAAGGCAAGAAAGAAGCGACGGGCGTGGAGGTGGGCCTAGCCCAGGCGGGTAATCACGGTGCGAAAAGAGCGCGCGTGAAGGAGTTGGACGAAGCGACGACGTAATGCGGAGTGGGCAGACTAAGGAACGAATCGTGCTTTTTAGGTAGTAGAGATTAGTAACAATATCAGTAAAATAACAATAGCAATAGTAACAACGAATGTAAACAAAGTGGGCAACACTGCTAAAAATTTGTAGGCAAAAGGATGGATGTGCAAGTGTTGAATGAATGAGATAAACCATGTAATAGACTTAACATAGGACAACACAAATATATAAGAGAGAATTAAAGTCACTAACAATCATAGGCATGTATCCCAAAAATAGTTGTACATGCTTGCAATAGAATTTGCACAACATCTTTTGTCCAACCATCCTGTTGCTGCGAGGCCAATTTGGAATTAATGGTAGTTAAGGTACTTGTTTCACTAAGTACCGGATCAAAGCATTAACACTCAGTGGATACATGTAATCCTCAAACTAAAATCCATCTGATCTGATATCCCAACCTTTCACCTTTGGGGTTTCGGGTTCCAGACAATAGTAGGTGCATACAACTCGTAGATATGATCCAAAACAATTTTATATTCATGAAAACATAACATATTCAGATCTCAAATCATAGAACTTGGTCCCTAAGTGACAAGCATTAAGCACTCCAAGTTACAACAACGATAATTAACAACAATAGTGGATACTAGGCATCATGCCCTATCAATCTTATGTACTATTACATGATCAATCACATCCAATTACTACCATCTCCTCTGCCTACAGAACAAAATTACTCACACATCGAAGGAGGTACCATGGATGGTTGATGGAGAGATGTTGGTGATGACGATGATCTCTCCCGAATCTCCGTCCCGACAGGGTGCCAGAATCAGAAACTTCTGTCTCCAATCGTTCGTGCTAGACTCTTTGTGAGTTAGTTGAATGCAGATTATGAGTGTGAAAGTGCAAGTGGTCCATTTGATAGGATGCTAGCTTGTATACAAAGTTTGAATATTTTATTGAGGATCAGTATAATTAACCGGAAAACCTGCAATTTAACTTTTTTTTTCATGGAAGATCTTTCGTCTGAAGCATTATGTGATGTGTACGTGGACAGTATGTATCATCACTCGAGGTTTGATGATATGAACCTTTTCTGGTCTTTATTAAGATATACTTGTTGGTAGACTGGGACATCTAACGGTGATCTTAATGCTTGATGCAAATGCTACGTACTCCTTCCGTTCCACAATATAAAACGTTTTGGCTAGCTAATTTAGCTATCCAGAACGTCTTATATTATGGAAAAGAGCAAGTAATAAATTCCATGTATGGTCGAATCCTTGAGAATTTCCTTCTTTGTCGCCTTTGTCGACTTGTCATCTTCTACAACCTAAGTAGTAAGGAGGGGATTTTACATCCATTATCAATATGTACTGCAAGTATCATTTCCATAAAATGGTGCAAGTATTAACCTGACCAAGCACCGCGGCTTCAAATAAGTTTGATTTCCATGGGTTATCTTGAAGATCTTGCTAGCTATTTTTATTTATTTTAGAATAGTTTGTATATTTTGATTCAAACTTGTTAACCGATTGTGTTTGGCTTAAATATGTACCTTAAATCTGTTGTCTATCTCCTGAGTGTATGTTGAACATGCAAGTTGTTCTTCAGTATACCTAAATGGATCTACCTATCATACCCTTTCTTTTAGGTTAATAACAAACACAATTTAAATAAAAAATTATCACTTTACTTTTAACTTTCGGATTACTTACATGAGACATGTTTTCAAATATTTGATTGTGGGATGCTTCTATTAGAGCTTGACTGCTACTGCCTAGCACATTTTTGCTCTGAATAGTAAACGGCCAAGCATTGTCATAATATACATGTAACAACAGACTTTGGGTATCTTTCTACATTATTTATCAGTTCTGTCGAGTCTTCTTAGTCAGATTCATGGCCGGGGGTGCCATAAGCCTACTGGTAGAACCGTGGGTAGAAACGTGGAAGTACTGAAAACGAGGACACAGTTTACCCAGGTTCGGTACGACGCAACTATGGCGGAGTTTCTACTCCTGCAGTTTCACTAGATCAGGGCTGAAGCCTGAAGTATACAAAGTACAATTGTGAGTATGGTTTCGCTAACTCGGCGAGGATAAACTTTCTGGCGAGTTGGCTTCTATCTATTCGAACCTCTGTTCTCTCTTGTCCTGTTGTTCTTTTGCTCCCGTCCGGCTTTATATAGATAGTCGGACTAGCGCTTATAGGAAAGGAAACCTAGAAAACTACGGAAAGTAATCGTATTCTTGGAAAGTAAGGCATCCGAATTCTTCTACAAGTCGTACCACGTAGTAGGCCGTGGTCCGAGTTCTTCTAGAATCCGGATTCCCGTGCGTCAGCTTACTGGGCCCCCAATGGACCTTTCTCCATTGCCAACAGGCCACCCTGGTAATCCGGCCTTCGGCCAATGCAGGACATACCCCTAGTTGGCATATATCCGACAGTAGACCCCAAGGAGAATTAAGACTTCATCCCGCCGTCTTTTGTTGATTTGTATTCTTTTCATATAATTCGGTGCTTCGGTCTTGAGTCTTCTTTCATTGAAATTTCTATGCCAAACTCGGATTTCCGAAATCCGGCATTTCTTCCACGAATCTTCGTAGAGAAGGAATCTGTGATGTAACTGAGGAAATCATGCTTACGTCACGAACGTTTGGTTTCAGTCAAAGGACTGAAACCGTATCTCTGACAGATTTTGCGCGAGAAACGAGGAGATAGACATTATCACCTCGTCTCCTTGTATCCCAGATTTCTTGGTGTGACACGCGTCAATCGTCTAATGGCTAATTTAGCCATTGGGACAAATCTCGGCGTAAAAGGATATAAATAGTCCGCCTCAGCCACTTCGTTCCTTCTTCTTCCTCCCCAACTCCCTCGAGCACTTCTAGAGCACCGTGCGCACTCCACGATTTCGAGAGAGAAGAGAACGATCTAAAGCCTCGTCGGAGACTCAACATCGGCGGCCGGAACTCCGTTTCTCAGTTGCGCCACCAGGAAATGGCTACCGGAAGCCCTTCGCGCGCATCTGAGGCCACCGTCGACCTCGATCCTGCTACGGAAACGATCTCCACCTTTGCCTCGATAGCTTCTCCGAACACCTCCTCGAGCTCTCCGGAGGTTCCCGCCGGCGCATCGGCGGGCACATCTGCGGGCGAAAACCCAAGCCCCGCGGCTATGCCGCCGCCTTCCTCCGTTCCTCCGCCTCCTCCCATCCCTGAATCGGGAGATGGGGAAAGCTCTGCCCGCGTCGGCGAAACCACGGTGGCTGTCACCACCACCGGAGGTGAGGAAGAAGAAGGCGAAGACTCTGACAATTGGAGTCAGTGCAACACTGCACTGGCTCTTATGAGGAGTCTGGAAAAAGATGGATTCATTGCCAAAGATAAATGGCGGGTGGATGAAGATGACAACGAGCCGTCTCCAGCAGACGGGGGGCGAGCCATCCTAGACTCTCACGTTCTGAGAGGTATGGGTTTTCCGCCATCTACCTTTTTTCTCCAGGTTCTTAATCAGTATGGGGTTCAACCTGAAGGGAATATGCCCGGGAGGCAATAATAAAGTGTTTATTATGTTATTCCTTGTTTATGATAGATATTTATTTCTCATGCTAGAATTGTATTAACCGGAAACATTGATACATGTGTGATTAATAAACAAACCAACATTTCTAGTGAAGCCTCTCTTTTAACTAGCTCGTTGATTAACATATGATCAAGGTTTCCTGATCATAGACATTGGATGTTGTTAATAACGGGATCATGTCATTAGGAGAATGACATGATGAACTTAGACCCTAACTAAGTATAATAATACGATCAAGGCATTTAGTTTTGTTGCTATGTCTTACATTCAGAGTAACATTGTTCCTTAGACCAGGAGATCATGTTAATCACTAATACCGAAAGAATACTTTGATGACATCAAATGTCACACCGTGACAGGGTGACTATAAAGGTGGCATTAGGTATTCAGAAAGTGTTAGTTGAAGCTCATGGATCAAGAATGGGATTTGTCCATCCAATATGACAGAGAGATATACTCAGGGCCCTCTCGGTGATATCGCATCGACACATCTTGCAAGCACGTGATATGATCAGAAGGATGTTATATCACGGGAATGAGAAAAGAGTACTTGTCGGATAACGAGATCGAACAAGGTATGATGGATACCGATGATCGGATCTCAGACAAGTAAAATATCGCGAGACAAAGGGAAATCGTTACGATGTTGAAAGGTTCACACGATCATGAGAGTCATCATTGAATATATAGGAGTCATTACGGATCTCCAGATCCCGCTGTTGATTATTGATCGGAGAGGAGTCTCGGTCATGTCTATATTATTCGCGAACTGTAGGGTGACACACTTAAGGTTCGATGAAGCGTTAGAGAAGATACGGAATACCGAAGAATATTTTGGGCAACTCCGAAAAATTGTTTCGGGGGAAAATTAAAATAGTTCAAGGGTTTTTTATCGAATGGTTGTTAATAGAATTAACAAATGATTCGAGGTGCTGCATGCAAATGTTTGTTAATAGTATTAACAAATATAAATAAAGAAATAAAAATGTTTTATTTATTTATTAAAGAAAAACCTTTGGATTTTCTAAGTGGAAAATTAAGGGAGTATGAGTGGGTGTGAGTGGGGCTTCCACTCACATGAAGAGAGGAAGGGGTGGGGCACCCATGGCTGGCCTCACCCCCCTGGGCTGCCCCCTCCCCTATAAAAGGAGGGTGAAAGCTCCCTCTTCTCCACACACTTGCCCACTCCCTTTTCCCTCCACCCGCTGCTCCATTCCATGGTCTCCGGCTTGGCGAAGCCCTGACCGTGGGATTCTTCACCACCACCACGCCGTCGTGCTGCTGGAGTTCCGCAGGGATCCTCTACTTCCGCTACCCGCTGGATCGAGGGAACGGAAGTCTTCATCGAGCTGAACGTGTGACCGATTACGGAGGCACCGCCGGATTGCGTTGCACTTCTTCTCACTCGGGATCGGCGTGAGTACGACTACGCCAACAACGAGATTTTATCTCGTACCACTTTGAGTCTTCGAGGGTATGTTATCTCAAGACTCTCTTTCTCCCCGTTGCCTTTCATCTCATAGATTAGATCTTGGCCATTCGGGTTTATCGCGCGTAGGAATTTTTTGTTTTCTCTGCAATGTACCCTTCAGTGGTATCAGAGCCGGATTTGTACGGGTAGAACACATAGGTGTATGTGGGCGTTGATGATCATGTTATTGCCTCCTTGAGTATTTTATTATCTTAGTGGCATAGTGGGATGAAGCGGCCCGGACTAACTTTACATGTCCACGTACATGAGACTTGTTCCACAACTGACATGCAACTTGTTTTGCATAAGTGGCTTGCGGGTGTCGGTTTGTCCTACTATAGTTAAGATCTAATATACGAAGGGTTGTTAAAAATATATTCTATCAACGTTGTGGCTCTTGTACGTAGGTATGAACGGTTCTATCCTCGTAAGCCCAAGCCACGTAAAATATGCAAAAATAAATTAGAGGCGTCTAACTTGTTTTTGCAGGGCATGTGATGTGATATGGTCAATGTTACAAACGTTATGTATGAGATGATATCTTTTGTAAATTATTGACATACCGGCTGGAGCCATATGGCTGTCTTATTTTTATGACATGCGTGTTGTATATCATATCCATGTGATATGTTGTAATGGACAATCAAGATGGAGGTGCCACGAAGCTTGGTGCCACGCCGATGGAATGATGGAGATCATACCACGATGCACAAGATGGAGATCAAGTGCAAGAAGGATCATATCATATCACATTATCCATGCATGTGATGTTTATCCTTTTAAACATCTTATTTTGCTTAGATCATCACAGTAGCATTATAAGATGATCCCTCTCACTTAATATCAAGATAATAATGTGTTCTTCCTTAAGTATGCACCGTTAAGAAAGTTCGTCGTTTCGAGACACCACGTGATGATCGGGTGTGATAGACTCAACGTTCGCATACAACGGTTGTTTTCAAGCCTAGCATGTACAGACATGGACTTGAAACACACGCAATACTACGGTTCTACTTGGTGTGCCTAGCATGTACAGACATGGCCCCGGAACACGTAACCGAAAGGTAAAGCATGAGTCATATGGATGATATGATGAACATGTTGATGTTCGCCCTTGGAACTACACCGTCTCACGTGATGATCGGTTTCGGTGTAGTGAATTTGGTTCGTGTAATCACTAAAGACGACTAAGAGAGATGTTGTTTTTGAGTGGGGGTTCATGGGATAATTTTAGAATTAACTTGAAACTTAATTTATCATAAACGTAGTCTAAATAGTCTTTGCAAATATGTTGTAGATCATGGCACCACCTACCTTCAATTTCAATATGTTCATGGAGAGAGAAAAACTAGCGAACAATGGGAGCAACTTTACCAACTGGGCACTTAACCTGAGGATTCTCCTCACCGCTTGCAAGAAACTCTATGTGCTTTGACGCACCGCTAGGTGACCAGCCCGCTGATGATGCTTCTGATGAAGATAAAAAATGTTTATCTGATTCAACAAGAAGACCACAATATAGTTCATTGCGGCATCCTATATGGATTAGAGCCAGAGCTGCAAAAACGTTTCGAGAACAACACTGCTTTTGCTACAATGGGAGAATTGAAAATGATTTTCGACACCCATGCCGCAGTTGAGAGTTATGACTCTTCAAAAAAGTTCTTTAGCTCCATGATGGAAGAGAACAACTCCATTAGTGAGCACGTACTCAAGATGTCTGGGTACGCTGATAAGCTCATAGCCTTGGGAATAACGATTCCCAATGAGCTAGGGATACACGTGTTCTCCAATCTCTGCCACCTAACAAGAACTTCGTGATGAACTATAATATTCAAGGCATGAAGAAGTCTCTTCCTGAGCTTCTCTCGATGCTTAAAACTGCTGAAGTGGAGATCAAGAAAGAACATCAAGTGTTGATGATCAATAAGACCACTAGTTTCAAGAAAGGCAAGAAAGGCAAGCCAAGGGTAAACTTCAAGAAGGGTGGCAAATCTGTTGCTGCTCCTGAGAAGAAAACCAAGTATGGCCCTAAGCCTGAGACTGAGTGCTTTTATTGCAAGGGTACTGGCCACTGGAAGCGCAATTGCCCCAAATATCTGGCAGATAAGAAGGCCGGCAAAGTGAACAAAGGTATATATGATATACTTGTTATTGATGTGTACCTTACTAGTACTTGCAGTAGCACCTGGGTATTTGATACTGGTTCGGTTGCTCACATATGTAACTCGAAACAGGAGCTGCAGAATAAGCGACCACTAGCAAAGGATGAGGTGACGATGCGCGTCGGCAATGGATCAAGAGTTGATGTGATTGCCGTCGGGATGCTGCCTCTACGTCTACCATCAAGATTAGTTATAAACCTCAATAATTGTTATTTGGTGCCTGCATTAAGCATGAATATTGTTTCTGGATCTTGCTTAATGCGGAATGGTTATTCCTTTAAGTCTGAGAACAATGGTTGTTCAATTTATATGAATAATATCTTTTATGGTCATGCACGTGAGAATAATGGTTTATTTATTTTGAATATTGATAGTATTGATACACATATTCATAATGTGAATGCCAAAAGAATTAAGTTAAATGATAATATTGCTACTTACATGTGGCATTGCCGCCTAGGTCATATTGGTGTTAAACGCATGAAGAAGCTCCATTCTGATGGACTCTTAGAATCACTTGATGATGAATCATTTGAAACATGTGAACCATGCCTTATGGGCAAGATGACTAGAACCCCATTTTCTGGAACCATGGAACGGGCGATAGACTTACTGAAAATCATACATACTGATGTGTGTGGACCAATGAGTGTATCAGCGCGCGGTGGATATCGTTATTTTGTCACTTTCACAGATTATTTGAGTAGATATGGGTATATTTACTTAATGAAACACAAATCCGAGACATTTGAAAAGTTCAAATAATTTCAGTGTGAAGTTGAAAATCATCATAACAGAAAGATTAAATTTCTACGATCTGATCGAGGAGGTGAATATCTAAGTTAGGAGTTTGGCATGCATATGAAACAATGTGGAATAGTTTCACAACTCACACCTGCCGGAACACCACAACGTAATGGTGTTTCCGAATGTCGTAATCGTACTTTATTGGATATGGTTTTATCTATGATGTCTCTTACAGATTTTCTACTATCGATTTTGGTTTATGCACTAGAGACCACTGTATTCACTTTAAATAGGGCACCATCTAAATCCGTTGAAACGACACCGTATGAATTATGGTTTGGAAACAAACCTAAGCTATCATTTCTAAAAGTTTGGGGATGCGATGTTTATGTGAAGAAGCTTCAACCTGATAAACTCGAACCCAAAGTGGAAAAATGCGTCTTCATAGGATACCCTAAAGAAACAATAGGGTACACCTTCTATCACAGATCCGAAGGCAAGATTTTCGTTGCCAAGAATGGATCCTTTTTGGAGAAGGAGTTTCTCTCGAAAGGTGTGAATAGTAGGAAGGTAGAACTCGACGAGGACACTGAACCTTCTCTTCTTGGAATGGCGAGTAGCGCAGCGCCGGAAGTTGTTCCGGTGCCGACCCCGTCAGTTGAAGAGAGAGCTAATGATCAAGATCATGAAACTCCAGTAGAGGAAACTACTACACCTCGCAGGTCAACTAGGGAATGTACAGCTCCTGAACTGTACGGAGATCCCGTATTAATCTTCATGGTAGATGGAGGTGATGACCCTGCGACATATGATGAAGCGATGATGACCCCAGATTCCAACAAATGGCTTGAAGCCAAGAAATCCGAAATAGGATCCATGTACGAAAACCAAGTTTGGACTTTGGTGGACTTACCCGATGACCGCAAGGCCGTTGAGAACAAATGGATCTTTAAAAGGAAAACTGACATTGATGGTAATGTGACCGTCTATAAAGCTCGACTTGTCGCAAAAAGTTGCTGACAAATTCAAGGAGTTGACTATGATGAGACTTTCTCACCAGTAGCAATGCTTAAGTCAGTTAGGATTATGTTAGCAGTTGCTGCATTTTTCGATTATGAAATCTGGCATATGGATGTCAAAACGGCGTTCCTTAATGGTGACATTGAGGAAGAGTTGTATATGATGCAACCCAAAGGTTTTGTTGATCCTAAGGATGTTGACAAGGTGTGCAAGCTTCAACGTTCCATTTATGGACTGAAGCAAGCATCCCGGAGTTGGAACCTCCGTTTTGATAAGGTGATCAAAGGGTTTGGATTTGTCCATACATACGAAGAAGTTTGTATTTACAAGAAAGTGAGTGGGATCTCTGTAGCATTTCTAGTACTATATGTGGATGCCATATTGTTGATTGGAAATGATGTTGAACTTTTAAAAAGCGTAAAAGGTTATTTGAACAGTAGTTTTTTGATGAAAGACCTCGGTGAAGCAACTTATATATTAGGCATGAAAATCTACAGGGATAGATCAACACGCTTAATTGGACTTTCGCAAAGTACATACCTTGAAAAGATTCTGAAGAAGTTCAGAATGGAAGAGAGTAGGAAGGGGTTCTTACCTATGTTACAAGGAAAAACGTTGAGTAAGACTCAATGTCCAGCTACAGCAGAAGATAGAGAGAGAATGAATAAGATTCCCTATGCTTCAGCCATAGGTTCTATCAGGTATGCTATGCTATGTACAAGACCGGATGTGGCACATGCTATTAGTTTGACTAGTAGGTACCAATCCGATCCAGGTTTGGAACACTGGACGGCGGTTAAGAATATCTTTAAGTACTTGAGAAGAACTAAGGATGTGTTTCTCATATATGGCGGTGAAGAAGTGCTCATCACAAGATGTTACGTCGATGCTAGCTTTGACACTGATCCGGATGACTCTAAGTCTCAATCCGGGTACGTATTTGTTATGAATGGAGGAGCTGTAAGATGGAGGAGTTCCAAGCAATCCGTGGTGGCGAGATCATCAACAGAAGCAGAATATGTTGTTGCCTCAGAGGCAACACAGGAAGCAGTTTGGATGAAAGAGTTCATATCCAAACTAGGCGTGGTTCCGAGTGTTTTAGATCCAATGGTTATCTATTGTGACAACAATGGTTCCATAGAAAATTCTAAGGAGCCAAGGTCTCACAAGAATTCCAAGCATATCAAGCGCCGTTTTCACTCCATCCGTGAGCATGTCGCAGATGGGGATGTGAAGATTTGCAAAGTACATACGGATCTGAATGTGGCAGATCCGTTGACTAAAACTCTCTCAAAGGCAAAACATGATCAACACCAGAACTCAATGGGTGTTAGATTCATCACTATGTAATATAGATTATTGCCCCTAGTGCAAGTGGGAGACTAAAGGGAATATGCCCGAGAGGCAATAATAAAGTGTTTATTATGTTATTCCTTGTTTATGATAGATGTTTATTTCTCATGCTAGAATTGTATTAACCGGAAACGTTGATACATGTGTAATTAATAAACAAACCAACGTTCCTAGTGAAGCCTCTCTTTTAACTAACTCGTTGATTAACAAATGATCAAGGTTTCCTGATCATAGACATTGGATGTTGTTAATAACGGGATCATGTCATTAGGAGAATGACATGATGAACTTAGACCCTAACTAAGTATAACAATATGATCAAGTCATTTAGTTTTGTTTTTATGTCTTACATTCGGAGTAACATTGTTCCTTAGACCATGAGATCATGTTAATCACTAATACCGAAAGAATACTTTGATGACATCAAACGTCACACCGTAAGAAGGTGACTATAAAGGTGGCATTAGGTTCGAAAAGTGTTAGTTGAAACTCATGGATCAAGAATGGGATTTTTCCATCCAATATGACGGAGAGATATACTCAGGGCCCTCTCGGTGATATCACATCGACACCGCTTGCAAGCACGTGATATGATCACAAGGATGTTATATCACGGGAACGAGAAAAGAGTAATTGTCAGATAACGAGATCGAACAAGGTATGGTGGATACTGATGATCGGATCTCGGACAAGTAAAATATCGCGAGACAAAGGGAAATTGTTACGACCTTGAAAGGTTCACACGATCACGAGAGTCATCGTTGAATATATAGGAGTCATCGCGGATCTCCAGATCTCGCTGTTGATTATTGATCGGAGAGGAGTCTCGTTCATGTCTATATTATTCGCGAACCGTAGGGTGACACACTTAAGGTTTGATGAAGCGTTAGAGAGGATACGGAATACCGAAGAATATTTTGGGCAGCTGCGAAAAATTGTTTCGGGGGAAAATTGAAATAGTTCAAGGGGTTTTTCAATGATTCGAGTTGCTGCATGCAAATGTCTATTGATGAAATTAACAAATATAAATAAAGAAATAAAAATATTTTATTTATTTATTAAAGAAAAACCTTTGGATTTTCTAAGTGGAAAATTAAGGGAGTATGAGTGGGTGTGAGTGGGGCTTCCACTCACATGAAGAGAGGAAGGGGTGGGGGCACCCATGGCTGGCCGCACCCCCCCTTGGGATGCCTCCCCCTCCCCTATAAAAGGAGGGTGAGAGCTCCCTCTTCTCCACACACTTGCCCACTCCCTTTTCCCTCCACCCGCTGCTTCATTCCATGGTCTCCGGCTTGGTGAAGCCCTCACCGTGGGATTTTTCACCACCACCACACCGTCGTGCTGCTGGAGTTCCGCAGGGATCCTCTACTTCTGCTACCCGCTGGATTGAGGTAACGGAAGTCTTCATCGAGCTGAACGTGTGACCGATTACGGAGGCACCGCCGGATTGCGGTGCACTTCTTCTCGCTCGGGATCGGCGTGAGTACGACTACGCCAACAACGAGATTTTATCTCGTACCACTTTGAGTCTTTGAGGGTATGTTATCTCAAGACTCTCTTTCTCCCTGTTGTCTTTCATCTCATAGATTAGATCTTGGCCATTCGGGTTTATCGCGCGTAGGAATTTTTTTGTTTTCTATGCAACGTACCCTTCACAACCCCATAACCTACCACCCAATTCTATTATGTACATTGCCGGCTTCCAGGCTCTGTTCGAAGGGTACTTAGGTATAGAACCTATATTAGACTTTTTCCACTAATGCTTCAATGTGAAGCGCAACACCTTAGATGGTGTTCTTCCAACTTGCTGGACCATATCATTTAACCTGCGTAGATTCAGGGAAATATGGTTCCCGAAAATCAAACTTCAGAATCCGTCAAATTCTGGACCGGTTCTTTCTTTTATCACCCAGACGTCCCGTATCCTGGAAAGGAAACGGGAATTCCACCTTTTGAGAACTCTTCCGCCTCTGCGAAAGACAACTTGGCTTTGGACACAGTCCGGGTTCTTCCCTCGTACCTTTTGCGGATCAAAAGGCGGATTGCAAAACTCGTCGTTTCTTCTCCTCCTTTAACCGGCATGGACACAGTCCTTTGCTGGCTCGGAAGGCAGATCCATCCTCTTGCCTTCCACGGCGGCCGTCTCCTCCGCGAGTACACGGAGTCGGATGATGCGTTGAGGGTGACTGATAAGGCTATGTCCCGGAAGGACTTCAAAAAACGCGTTAATCAGTTGGTGGACACTCGTGACCAATACGAGGAAAGCCTTCAAATGTTTAACGACGAAAATCCTCCTCCCAAGGTATGTTTTGTTCTTCTGTCTTTTGAGAAGGTTTTCATACTTTGCTATTCACGAATGTATACTAAATCTTATCCGTGTTTTTTGCAGCTTAAGACTCTCATAGAGGATCAACTTGCTTTTGCCGAGGAGGAGGCGGAACTAAAAGCCCGCTTTTCAGCGGCCGATGGACGCAAGCGCAAGAAATGTCTGCATCCACCGAAGTCATTGATCTTGACGGGGTTCCCGTCGCCACTTCTAGGTAAAAAAATGGAATTTTTTCACATACTTTCCTCTTTTCTTGCATAAAAATTTTCTCCTCTAATCTTTTTCTCGGCTTTTCCTCCTTTGGCAGCCTTTCTCCTATCCCTTTGAAGGGAAAAGGCCGGAAAAAACTAAAGGACGCTGCTCGCCGGTGACCAAAACCTTCTCCTGCCACTGCTTCTGACACACCAGTAGCAGGTGGAGCAGGAGACCATTCCGCCCCTTTGGAGGATTTTGACCTCCCTCCTTAAAGCCAGCCCAGCCAGCGTGATGCGCGCACTCCGGACGCGCGGGAAAGGGTGGCAACTTTTGAAGAAGGAGGGCCTTCTCTCGTCCAAGCTAACGAGGAGATTCCTCCTTTTGACGAGAAGTTCAAGGTAAAGCAGGAAGCTTCCTTCGATTAAAACGGCTTTATGCATCCATGGGCAAAAAACCAATTTGCCCGAGCCCCCTTGATTCGTCCTTGGCCAAAAGACGGTTTAGTTGTGCAGAATAATTACACTTTCTCGCCTCGGCAGGTTATTCTAGACGAAATCCACCATATGGGGATTTCTTTCTCGAAATACTCCAAGGAGTTCTCCGAGATGCTCACTGGGTTGCAAAGGATTAGTCAGGTATATCTCTAGCCCCCAAGTATTAATACGGAAGCATTCTTTTCGTTTTAATACTTTTCAACTTTGCTTGATTATCTTTCTAACAAGATTTTTTCCTTTGTATGCTTTCAGCAAACTGCCGAGAACATCAACGTGGAAGTTTTCGAGAAACTCATCATAAAAAACCAAGAGGTGAAATCCCTCCTTGGTATTATGAATGAGAAGGACTCAGAAATTGCCAAGCTTCAAAACCAATTCAAGGAGAATGCTGGTAAGTATCTTATTCCTTTCTTGTGTTTGATTTTGATCTTGCAAATTTTTCCTTAAGTATCTTTCGCGTTAAACTTTTTTGCCTTCTTTTCCTTTGAGCCTTATTGGCTGAAGCTCGGAAACTTGCTGCGGATGCTGGGAATGCCCAAAATCTTCGCAACAAGAATTTGGAGCTTCACAAGATCAATGTGAAGCTGCAAAAAGATTTGGAGGAAAGCCAGCTGGCCCTAGGTTTGTCCAAGTCTCGGCTTTCTTCACAGGGCGAGAAAGACAAAAGGACCATCCAGGACCTAGAAGTTGCTCTTCATCTTCGGCTTGAGGAGGTCAGCGAGATGGAAAAAAAATCCTTGGTAAGTTTTAAAATTTACCAGTTTTCTCATTCATTTGCTCAAATGCATACTTTGTGGCTGAATTCTTGGCTTACACTTTGCTCTTCTGTATTTTTTGCAGCTGAAGGTGATCCCTCAACTTCTCAGATTGACCGCATCCGAGTTTTCGGAGATTTTGTCAACAAACTCAAGTATGCCGGAATGCTACTTATTAGTAAGTGCCTTCCGGATAGAAAAGACGAATTCTCGGATGCGAGCAAGCTACCAGAAGCCTTCGCGGAAGTTTTCAATCAACGTGAAAGCTGGCTTAAATCTGCCGCCTGCGGTGGAGTGCGCATGGCCTTAGGGCTCTTAAAAATGCAATACCCCACCGCCAAGTCCAAGCGCATCGCCACCAGCATTCCTCAGGGATACACTGAGGCGCAAATCGCCCGTCCTCTTCACCGGGGATGCCGTGGAGGCGCTCGCCACCTCCTTGCCAGACGTTGCGGCTGCGCTGCGCTTCTTCCCTCCCGCCATTATGACTTGGTTCTGCTCGCAGAGGGGAAGGTGTGCGCCAGAGGAGGAAGAAGATGAATGAGGGTCGGGAAAATTACCTTTTCCCTAAGGCCCGTTATTTATACCAAGGCTAGGCTACTACAAACCGTTGATCTATTAACGTGGAACGCATCCATGCCTCCACGTGCGAAGCGGAAACGAGGAGACGAGGACCGGTTACCCTCGCACGATCTCTTACGAAAGATCATGCATAATTACTGCACGACCAGTGAATAAACCGGCATGCGACCACCCGTTTCCGGTCAAAAAGCTGGCAAGGTGGGCCCTACGCTCTCTGCCCCACTTCGTCACGTCCCATCGGGAGCAGGCGAGTGCGCGGTGACGTCGTCACTACACACCTCACGACACGAAATATCTTTCGTATTGGCATCAGGACGCGAAACTTCTTTCGTATGGACACTCTGACACGAAATATCTTTCGTTTCGACACTCTTACCCGAAATCTCTTACGTATGGATACTTTGATACAAAATTTCTTTCGTATGAACTTCATGACACAAAATCTGTTTCGTATAAGATCAAGGAAAAGAAGACTATCTCACTCAAAAATTGCAGAAGATAGCACTTACGGTGCATCCAAGATAAAACCACGAATATGTGGCTCCCGCAACTTTACATCACGGTGTGCTAACATATGATCTTAATCCCGAGTCTTTCGGCCGACTAGGCACATCCGGATGCCGTATTCTTTCGAGTACGAAGGTAAGACCCAAGGATCTCTCCTGTGGGTCTGGAATCGCACTCGAGCTGGTCCTCCAGTAGACTTTCCGTGTCAACAACATGAAGAAAAATCCTAGCGGACGCGCCGGGTACCCCCTTTAAGGTTAAGTTCGGCTCGATAAGACCTCCACGGCCCAGTCGCAACGATCACCTCGCCGAGTTTGAGTCGGAGGTCTCGAATTCGTGTAGGCCAGAACTGTTTTTGCCCAAGATGTCATTAATTGGACCTGATCTTTCGGGAGAGCCAAGCAACTGAGCCATACCGTTCTACGAAAAAAGCCAACACAAGGCGCATTTATCACTCGATACTCAATTACATCCCAGACAGGGTACACACCCATGAAGTCAGGTATTTGACTACTCAGTCGCAAGATCCAGAAATGAACTTTGAGTGCTTACTCGACTAAATTCAGTCGAACAAACACTCGGGGGCTACTGACGTGGGGATGACTCCAAGACCTGTCGAGTGGGCCTACCTGGTCCAAGGCCCAAGACTAAAGCCCAATGCAAGGCGCTACCCCTGCAACTCTAGGAGGTCCAGTGGAAGCCCACCCGCAAGACTTGCGGGTCAAGATGGAAAGTCTCCATCGCCTTAGAGTTAGGGTTTGTAACCCCCTCGGCTACGGTTCGAGACCCAACCACCTATTTAAAGGCTGGGAGAACCATCGGGGAGGGGATCCAATCTATTTTCCACCACCATATCCATAGCTCGAGATCTCTCTCTCATCTTGCGCACCCACCTTTGTAATCGATCTACTCATAATACAGACCAAAAGAGCAGGAGTAAGGGTTTTACCTCTACGAGGGCCCTGAACCTGGGTAAATCATGCCTCCTGTTAGCCGGCAAAGTCACTAGCGCCTATTTCGTTCTCTTACTTGAACCCTACCGGATCATCCGAGGGAATTGCCGATATGACTAATCGACAGGCACGCCTCCAAAATAGCTCGGATGGTTTCCACCTCTACATTCTTCCCGGAAGAAGTAATCCCTTCTACTCCGGAGAATTCGAGCGACTCTGAAGGCGAAGATGATGACGACGACTTTGTTGATGCCCTCTAGGCCTAAGCCCTGCAATGATGGAAGTGAATAGAATGCATTACTTTCTTCTTATGATGTAAATATCATATTTAATGCATGTCTTTATTTTGTATGAATATATCTATCCTTTTGCAGTTATTACTTTGCAAAGTTTTTCTCCCTTTTCTTCTAAGTTCTCTGGTTTGTATGCTTTAACTTTCCTTAGTGTTGAAGTGATTTCGAAAGTATGAATTCTTCACCCTGAGTGACTGGGTTAAGTAACCACTCAGTCGAAACTCAGAATCATGGATCCTACTTTGGTACTTTACTTACTAGATCAAGTGACCCAGAAAAACAAACAATCAGATAATACTTAGGAAACTAAGGAGTTTTAAGAATATGAACTCCAGGCACGCATGCACAGTCTGGTGTTCTGTAGCCTTCTTAGGCCAAAAAACATTCAGTTTCATAACTCCGAGCACACAAGCAAAATTCGGGTTAACACTAAAGCAAATTGAAAGATCACGTGGAAATAGAAAAGACGGACATGCTTGTAACAGTAAAGATAGAAAACAAAATTCATGTTTTTCCAACAGACTTTATTTCATGATCTCAACAATGTTTACATAGAATTCGACTAGGTATAGAAAGGACGTAACTGTTGGATGCTCCAGGGTCTGTTTGTCTCTCCTATCTCTACATCTATGCTTTTTTCCTCTCGCGATTTGAATTTTTTGGGTCATCTTCAGTATCCCGAATGTATACAAGGTAGTATGACCCATTTTTCATAGCTTTGCTAATGGCGAATGGTCTCTCCCGGATTGGGGTTAATTTGTGCTTTCTTTCTTGCACCAATCTTAATACTAAATTGCCTTCCTTAAAAGAGCGATGTTTGATTTCCTGGCTATGATATCACCGTAAACCCTGCTGATAAATGGCGGATCACTGCAGCACAAGCTCTTGTTCCTCTTCTAAAAGATCGATGGCATCATGTCGCGCACTTTCGGCATCCGTCTCATTATATGCTTGCCCTCTGGGGCTATCATGGATCATGTCCATTGGAAACACTACTTCTGCACCATAAACCAGGAAAAAAGGCGTATGCTCGTTTGATCTTTTTGGTGTTGTTCTTATGCTCCAAAGCTTAGAAGGTAGTTCTTCTACCCATGCTCAGCTGCTCTATGCAAAGGGGATTCGAGTCTTGGGCGTATACCTTTCAAGATTGAACTATTCATTCATTCAACCTAGCCATTGGACTGGGGGTATGCCACAGATGAAAGATCTAGGAAAATTCCCGTTTGCCGGCAATATTTTGTCAGCTCTCCAATTGCAAAGTTAGTCCCGTTATTTGAGATTATGCAATGCAGGACGCCGTATCTCATGACTATATCTATGACAAAGTTTCTGGCAGTCACACCGTCAAGTTTTTTGATGGGTTTGGCCTTCACCCACTTGGTATACTTATCTACTTCAACGGGTAGATGCGTAAGTCCGCCTCTTGCAGTTTTGAATGGTCCCATCATATCTAGTCCCCAGACCGCAAATGGCCATGTTATGGGAATAGTCTTGAGTGCTTGGGCCGGTATTTTTGTCTGCTTGGCGTAATACTGACATCCGGCATATGTGTTAACTATGTGCTCTACGTTTGTCTTTGTGGTAAGCCAGAAAACCCCTGCACGAAATGCTTTCTTAACTATGCTTTTTGATTGAGCATGATGTCCGTAATATCCGGCATAAATTTCTTGCAGGATTTGTCGTCCTTCTTCTGGCGAAATACATCGCTGAAAAATTCTGACAGTACTGCGTTTTTCCCTTTCCGAGACCATTCGGGCCAGAGCATCCGAGTTCTAGTTTTCTTCCCTTTTGACGCGATTTACGTCAAATCCTAAGAAGCAAATGGCGAACTCGTCAAGAGTTCTCCGATATTCCGACATTATGGGGCTTTTGGCATCCCATGTCTGGTTAAGCTGGTGATGCACTAGATCCAAGTATCCATAGTAAAGTATGTGTTTGACACCTATTTCTTTTGCAATATGCAAGCCGTGAAGCAATGCTTCGTATTCTGCCATGTTATTACTCGCGTTGAAGTGGATTTGTAATACATACTCCATTGTGTCGCCTTTTGAAGATTTTAGCACCACACCTGCACCGACGCCTTTTTCATTTTGGAACCATCGAAATGCATGATCCAATATTCCGACTCCGGCATTGGTGTGTTTTCCATGGCTTATGTCCAATCAGCTACAAAGTCTGCCAACACCTGAGATTTAATTGTCGTCCGGGGTTGGTACTTAATGTCGAATGCAACGAGCTAAATTCCCTATTTGGATACTCTTCCTGTTGCATCCGCATTGTTTATAATATCCAATACTGGTTCTTTTCTTACCACTGTTATGGAATGTCCTTGGAAATAATGACGTAGTTTTCGAGATGCGAAAAATACACCATATGCCAGCTTTTAGTAATGTGGATACCTTTGTTTTGACTTCGAGAATACTTATACTTTGTTCGTCTTTCCGCCTTTCCACAATTACCACTACACAAATAACCTTGTTTGTTGTTGTTAGATACAGTAACATGTGTTCTTCGTCGTTTGCAGATGCAAAAATCGGTGCTTTCATTAAAGTTTCCTTTAGCTGGGTTAATGCTTTGTCCGCCTCTTCTGTCCACTCAAATTTGTTCGATTTCTTCAATAATTTGTATAATGGCAGAGCCTAGTCACCAAGCCGGCTTATAAACCTGCTTACGGCGGCTGCAGAAGTTCTCAATCTCTGGACGTCTTTTAGACATGTAGGTCTTTTGATGTCCAAGATTGCTTTAATCTTTTCTGGGTTTACCTCTATTCCTCTATGAGAAATGATAAAACCTAAAAGTTTTCCTGAGGGAACCCCGAATACGCACTTTAATAGATTTAACTTTATTTTGTAAGTGCGGAGATTATCGAAGATTTCTCGTAGATC
Source organism: Alopecurus myosuroides (assembly GCA_028641055.1). Taxonomy (NCBI): domain Eukaryota; kingdom Viridiplantae; phylum Streptophyta; class Magnoliopsida; order Poales; family Poaceae; genus Alopecurus; species Alopecurus myosuroides. The sequence goes on from CM054060.1 coordinate 104,785,494, forward strand.
TTCAGGGAGCGTATGCTTTTCCTTGAAAACGACGGCAACATCGTCCACGTAAACATGAACGTTTTTGCCTATTTGATTATGCAAGCATCTTTGCATACACCGCTGGTATGTGGCTCCAGCATTTTTCATGCCAAAATGCATGGTTATGTAGTAATACATTCCATAGGTTGTTATGAAAGAGTTTTTTATTTGGTCTTCTTCTTTTATGCGTATTTGATTATACCCGGAATAGACATCCAAAAAGCATAAAAGCTCAGAGCCAGCGGTGGCATCTATTATTTGATCGATTCACGGTAACGCGAACCTATCTTTTGGTCACAATTTGTTCAGACCGGTGTAATCAATACACATCCTAAGAATAATAGTATCCTTCTTCGGGACTAATACCGGGTTTGCAGACCAATCAGTGTGTATGATTTCCCGGATAAAATCAGCTTCTAAAAGTCGGGTGATTTCCTTACCAATGGCCTTCCGCCTTCTTCCATCAAAGCGACGGAGACCTTGTTTTGACGGGTTTTGATTCTGGAATAACCTTCAATTGGTGCTCCGCGAGTTCCCTGGGTACACCTGGCATATCAGCTGGACACCAGGCGAAAATATCCCAATTCTCATGGAGGAACTTGATGAGCGCGCTTTCCTATTTGTCAGTCATTCCAATTCCCACGATGACCTACTTCGCCGGGTCTTAGGGATCCAGGATAATCTGCTTTGTATTCTCAAATGCTTTGAAACTGTCGGACGGCTTCCAGCTTTCCTTTCCTGCCGGCATTTCTGTCGGCGGTATCTCTTTAGCCAGCTCTTTCAGCTCCTCCTTTGCTATTACCTGTTCGGCACAAAGGGCAATTTTCCCAGCTCTAGCTCGTTTGCCAGATTGAAATCTTCTTCAATGGTGATTACTCCGCCTTTTGTCCCTGGCATATTAAGCTTGTTGTAGATGTAACACGACCTAGCCATAAATTTCGTAAAGGCCGGATGTCTGAGTATTGCATGATACACGCTTTTGAATGGTACTACTTCAAATGATATCATCTCCTGACGAAAGTGTTCCGCCTTTCTGAAGGTTACTTCTAGGGATATTTCTCCTAGGGAATGTGCTTGCCTGCCAGGAACAATGCCGTGAAAACATACATTTCTATGCTTGAGCTCCGTCTCTAAGAGATGCAATTTCTTCACAGAAATTAAGTACATGATGCTGATACTCGATCCTCCATCCGTCAGCACCCTTTTTAGCCTAATGTTCTGCACAATAGGCCATACTATCAAGGCGTGTGTGCCGGGTTCCAGAATATTACCGGGATGATCAGACTGATCCCAAGTAATTGGAGTTTGTGAATACTTTAAGTACTTTGGAGTTAGTGGAACGACGGCGTTGATTTCTCTCAATGTTCGCTTCGCCTGTTTGGCGGATGGGGTCGCAAGGAAAGTTAAGTTACATTCTCCTTCGACTCTCGGGAATTTAGGTTCGCCTTTTTGTTGCTGTTTCTAGATTTTGTCATCAGTGTCAGACTCACTTTCTTCTTTATCACCTTCCGGTTTTTGCTTGTTGAATTTCCTTTTAGAACTCTTTCCTTTATTCCCGGATCTAGTGCTGCCTTTCATGTGCTTGTTGAGACGACATTGCACGTTTGTATGGGTAGGCTTCCCAATTTTTGAATGGTGAATGCAGGATTCCGATATAATTGTTTCCCACTCTTCCTAGGAGTACGAGATAGGTTCCCTGCTTTCTCCGATTTTGCCTTTCCATCTGCTGGCATTATCCTTTCCAAAGGCTATATTTACTTCTTTGGGTTTTGTCTATGCTTCTGGAGCAGCCTTCTTTTCCGAACGAGACTCCTTTTTGGCTTGAACCAATGCATCAATATTTTCTCCTCTCGCTCTAATATCATCTTCGGCAGCTGCATGCTCATTGGCAATAGTGAGCATAGAATCTAAGTCCTTGTGCTCTTTCGAACAAACCATGAATGGTACGAGGGCGGGTTTCAGGCCATTGACGAAAGCATGCATTGCTTGCACGTCACTTACTAAAGAACAACTATTCTTCATTGCAGTCCATCTCGAGATATGACTTGTCTTCATATTGGACGCAACGGTTCAACTAGTTGATGCTCTTGGAGAGTTTATATGTACCCCGGAAGTGCTGAGCGAAAACTCTAGCCATATCCTCCCAGCCGTCCACCGTTCTTGACGGAAGGTCATTAATCCAGTCTCGGGCTCCATCCAACAACATTAGGAGTAAGAATTTCACAGTTTCTAAATCTGTCCCTTTATTGATTTGGACGGCAATATAGTAATCCGAGAGTCATGTATCCCAGTTTGTACTTCCAGTATATTTTTGATAAGTTGGCCCAACTTTGGGAAAGCCAGAATATAGACTGATTTTCCAAATCCTATCTGTGAAGCACTTTGGACCGAAGTACAAATTTTCTCTTTCCGCCTTATCAGCATGTGCGGAGTATCTTCGGTCTAAATGAACATAGGGGGATCTGCTCCGCTCTGGTACATTGTTGCGTGAATACACTTTTCTTGGATAATCCCAATTTCTTCCAGGATCCCGTCCTTTGGAACAAGGCGGAGTTCTACTCCTTACCCATTATTTATTCCATGGAGGGGTTCGCGATCTCTCACGCCCGTGAGGATGGTCGTATCTTCCGGTTTTATCAGTCGGGTGTCTCGGAGGCGGCACTGTTTTTTCGTTATTCCGGTTTTTCTCTTCCCGTTCTTTGTCGTCACGGGTTTTTATGTTATTATCGCCTTTTGGCGGATGAGATCCTGTTCTGGACGCTGCATCTTAGTTGTCCGGAATTTTCTTATCCTTCTTGGGATCTCCCTTCCTTTCCTTCAATCACTTGAATCTGCGGGTTCACCTGGGCCAGGTGCTCCAGCGGCTCACGTGGCAGTTTTGCACAAAGCTGAATCATCATGTAGCTTGCCTGAACGTGCTTGTCCCCGTTGTTGCTATTGTAATGCTTTTCCTAAGAAAGTATACACTCCCTGCAACTTTTCGGCATTGGAGTACAGATCATCGTTAAGGATGGCGAAAGCGGCTTCTGCGTTTTCGCCTGCAGTTTTGTAGATGCGTTCGCCCTTAGCATTTGTGCTGTTAACATGCCTTTGCCAAGATGGGGTTTCAAACTGCTGTCTTGCTAGCAGTTCTTCCGGTTTTGAAATTCTGGATAACCTCGTGGGTTTAACTCCAGATCTGTTCCGGCGCTCATACTCTTCGATTTCTTCCTGCTGCAATTTGATGTCAGCTTTGGTTTTGAGGAGATTTTCCCGAGTCCGAAAAAGATGTTGTTGTTGCCGCATTATTGCTTGTCTCCTCGCTTCTAGCACTTCCGGTGGCTCGTTTCGTGCGACCGTGGTTTGGATTAGATCAATTTCGTCCTGTTCCGACATTTGGGGAACAGGGATTTCAGCATTTTTCTTCTCCGTCGTCTTTGCGCCGCTGCTGCCTCCAACTTCCAGATTTTGGTTGGTTACATTTTCTTCTGAGTTTTGGTAAACAACTTCTTGGCAGATTTTCTTTTGCTTTTGGAGGATGCAGGCTTTTTATGTGGTTCATCTTCCGTCAACTCTAGAACATCAGGGTAAGACGTGCTTTTATCACCACCTTCTTCATCTCCTTCCTCATTTCCAGCTGGCGGACGAGTCTTGGGGTCTTCCTCTTCCTCGGCATCCGACTTTGAAATTGGTTTTGCCATGAGTACTTCGTGGAAGCTTCCTTGCATGGATTTGACCTTTCTTTCGAAAGCATCTTCGTCTTCATCTTCGGAATATGTGTCTGCAGATCCCGTTTCTGAGTCCAAATTTGTTTCTATGGCTGCTAGTATAGACTTGGCTTCCGAGTTTTTCGCCTAATCTGCGGATGTCGGATCTTCCATCTTTTCTGCGGGATCAGTGTTTTCTGCCTTTTCTACGGGATTTGAGTCTTCCGTGTTTTTGGCGATCTCTAACTGCACCATGCCAACAAAGTGCAATCTGGGTGCAGGCATCTCCTGAGAGGCGGCAAATCTAGTCATGCTATGGCGATATGCAACTATTGAGGCTTGATCTGCTCCTATGTATGAATAGGGAAGATCTGAGCAGAATCCGGCATTAAAGCCTTCATCTATTGGGCATAGGGCGGGTGGGATAAAGTTACTTCCACCACGGAATCCCACTGCTTCTGCCGTCAATCTGATAAAAATGTTAAAAGATCCGATGGGAAGGACACAAGCACTTACCAGGTGATTCCGTACCGGCATATAGGATCCATTGTTGAGTAAGCGTCTGACGTTTCCGTCGAATTCCAGGCTTCCAACAGTGATCGTACTGCCGATTCCGCCAAGTATCCCTGCTCAAAACGTGACTCCCAACGCCGCGGACACCACAGTGGGCGCCACCTGTCGAGTCTTCTTAGTCAGGTTCATGGCCGGGGGTGCCATAAGCCTACTGATAGAACCGTGGGTGGAAACATGAAAGTATTGGAAACGAGGACACAATTTACCCAGGTTTGGTACGACGCAACTATGGCGGCGTTCCTACTCCTGCAATCTCACTAGATCAGGACTGAAGCCCGAAGTATACAAAGTACAATTGTGAGTATGGTTTCACTAACTCGGCGAGGATGAACTTCCCGGCGAGTTGGATTCTAGCTATTCGAACCTCTATTCTCTCTTGTCCTGTTGTTCTTTTGCTCCCGTCCGGCTTATATAGATAGCTGGACTAGGGCTTACAGGAAAAGAAACCTAGAAGACTACGGAAAGCAATCCTATTCTTGGAAAGTAAGGCATCCGGCTTCTTTTCCAAGTCGTACCACGTAGTGGGCCGTGGTCCGGTTTCTTCTAGAATCCGGATTCCTGCGCGTCAGCTTACTGGACCGTCCAATGGACCTTGCTCCATTGCCTGCGGGCCACCCTGGTAATCCGGCCTTCGGCCAATGCCGGACATACCCCTAGTTGGCATGTAACCGACAAGTTCCGAAGTAAAATAGAAATGCACAAATGATAAATACTGTTTTGACGTTCAGTATTTTTGATTTTTTTTTCGGATATACCTACAATCGTGTAATCTCGCTAGAGTAGTTAATGTCAAGATCACCACGTAGCAGCGCCATGTATGGAAAGTTCTGTTGCATATTTTTTTACAAGATGAAATATTCATAACCATTTCATCTATTTTTAGAAAAATAATGAAGTAGTCATTTTAGACTGACAATATATGCCAAAACAATCTCACATTGAGATCAGGGGTGTTTCCTGCGACTGATCTGCCAACACTAAGGACCTGCAATAAAGAATGATTGTTTGAGTCTAAATGACAAAATAATTTATCAGTATTAGGAGCATTAGTCCCAATAGAATTTTTCATACGTGCAATAGTCCATACCTTTAGCAACTTCATTTTATTTCCACCATTTGTAATTGGTTTATTTCATTTATAATTCTCTTGACATATTTTCTGTCAGAACCAAAATATTATTTATTCGAGATAAAATCAATCAGTCTCGTTTTTTTTATGATTTCGAATCCTATGTCTAGATAGTAGTTCTGAATGAAGTTACGGTGAATCGCAGTTTCTGTGTTTCTCATGTTCGCACACTAGATCAATTTGCAAGGTAGTTTAAAACCATCATACGTATGCAACTCAACTATCATTATAGCAACCTGTCTATTTTTCATTTCTAGGTCACTATCATTGTTGTAAATTCATTTTTCTTTGTGCTTGGGGTGTGAATTGCTTTCATTTGGAGTGAGGTCATGAATTGAATGATCACCCCTGCTATAGTGCCCCCATACTGCAGCCACCCAAGATATTTTCAACATAAACTTTTGCTTCAACAGCTTATATCACCCCGCTCTTTCATCTTACAATTTTTTTTTGTTTCAGATTACAGGAATATCATAAGGATACTTGTGACTGTCGGTTTGTTCCAATATGAATTAGGTTATCCTCCAGAATAGCCTTAATCATTCTCTTTGTCCAGCGCTTCCATTTGAGTTCTCATTCCTATTTTCCATTTTCTCACTCGTTTTTGTCCGGGGATCCTGATTTTTCTGTCTCACACGCAACCGACCGCTGTGGGGTGGGGGGCGGATGGCGTGGGGGTGTTTTGCTCGGTGAAGATGAGCCGAGGGTCGGCCGGGCATTTGGGATCTTTATACAAATAGGGTGTGCAACGTAACAAAGGCTGAAATGAGTCGTTGAAACAAAATGAGAGACTAAGGGAAGAAGGCTGAATTGTATCTGTTTGGGCGAACTGAAAACAAACTGTTTTCTTCATTGTTTTATTGAGTTTTCAATATTACATCTGTCTGCTTCTTATTGGCTCAAAAAATATGTCTATTCCCAAATTTAAAAACAACTAGCTGTTGAATAGTCACTCCTGTTATTTTCCTCCTAGCAAAAGGGAAACGTCCAAATATTTCATGTGCGACGTGAATGGGCCAGAGCCCACGCCGTATTCTAGCCCAACCTTGTGGGCAAAACTAACTAATTTATGTCTGTTTCTGGCTGTTCTTTTATCATATGGCTAATACCGGCCTTGTAGGTTTTTTTTTCTAGGATAACCGGCCTGGTAGGTACCCGCCGAAGCTCGGCTGACAGGCCGATTCAGCCGGTGATCATGCCTCATTGCCCATTTCCAAATTTTCCATCAGATGGCAAGCTATAGGAATCGGTCACAAGCCACTTAAACAAATGGTCGGAGAGTTGGACCATCACTATGTACACCTACTGTTGAGCACGTAGAGAGTGCAGAGCCATGTGAAAGTTGTGGACCATGTAGTACTGATTCGCTGATGGGCCAGTGTTTCCATGTGAAAGAAAGGACCATCGACACCTGTATCCATTTTTCCACAGCAAAAAAGGGGGCACATTTCTTTCATTTTATTTCGAAAGGTAAAAGAACATTTACTGTTACATTAGCGGGTTTAACCAGCCAAAATCAGTTACAAATGCACAAATGCCGTCATGAAAGGCGGCATTATCGTCACATATGCCGCGCCGCCGAAGGAGACCCTTCAGCGCCAAAGAAGAGCAGCAATGCGCCGCCACGCCACAGAGGCCACCCCATGTAAGGAACATGTTTCCCGTGGTGGCGACCGATGCGTGGGCTCAATTCGGTGACACCGAGGAAGACAAGGTAGAGGGTAGGAAGGAGTGGTGGCGCTATGGTTCGCTCAGGATGCCCAGGAGCAACATGAGCACGCTGTAGTGTTTTCTTTTCTTTTTGCTACTCCCTCCGTACCAAAATAATCGATTTAGATTTATCTAAATATGAATGGTTTCATCTTGAATCTCCAATTTATTCCAAAATACTTCAACTTCGTTCAAACCTTTACTACCTAATTCTATCCTCAAAGATTAACTACTCTAAACAAATAGAATTAAACCACCACCAACCAAGAATCATAATGCAGAAGCTCTATATAAACTAGCACTATCAAAATTACAAGGTCAATACCGTCGGCGGAGCACAGCACACAGTGCATCATACACACATGGATTACGTCCTTCATCGGGGAAAACAGGCAGCGTGCGTGGGAGTGGGAGCCACAATCCACAACCACCCGCAGGAAATCGGCAGAACGTGAGGCTTTTTTTTGTCCGATGGGAAGAACGCCGCAAGAAAAATGTACTGCATATGCCTGACGGCATTCCAAGTTCCAACCGCGGAAACGCTGTATCCGCATGAATTCAGTAAGCACAAAGCGTGCTACACGAGCGGGCGATTTTACACGTTGAAACCATCTTATCAAGATCATCGTGGAGAGTTAGGGCATCTCCAGCCGTCCCCCCAGGGGGCTTTTTTCGCGGCGAATAGCGCCGTTTCTTCACCACTCGCCCCCCCAGAGGTCCAAATAGCGCCGTTTCGGCGCTATTTAGCGCCGCGGCACCCAGGCCAAACACAGCCCGCTGGGTTCGGCCTGGAGGGGCGAAACTGCGCGGTCGCGCGCGTGGGCCAGCTCGGTCAGCGACGCGACGAGAAAGCGCGGGAACAGAACCGCCCCCGTGATCGTCTTCTCGGCTGCCGCGCGGTCAAAGGCTGCCGTCGTTTATGGCGTGGCGGCCGCCCAGTGCATGCGCCCCGCCCAAAGGCTGCCGGCGTAATGGCGTGGCGGGCGGCAGCGAGGGGACGCGCGCACGCAGTAAATGCCCGGCCGCTCGCCGCGCTATAAACCCCCCCCCCCCGCCGCGCGTCGCGCCCCACCATTCTTCCACCGGCGAGCTCCTCTCCTCTTCTTCCTCTCGACGCTCTCCTCCCCTATTCTCTCCACGAAAAATGGCCGGCGGCAAGGACGGGGCTGCGGCCAACGGGTTCTCGCGCCATAACCTGCGCCGGAGCGAGGCGATGGCGCTCTACCGCGCGGGCTACCCATGCCCGCCGGACACGCGCCTCCCTAGCTCCGCCGCGGGGGCGAGCCGCTGGGCGCTCAGCGCCGGCGGTGTCCCCGTGCCTCCCCTCCCCTCTTCTGACCCCGAGTTCCGGCGCGCCATCCGCGAGATGCGAGACGGCATGCAGCACCCCGCGAACTACCCGCTCACCGGCGTGAACGAGTTCTGGTGGGGGCAGCTCACGGCGCGCCGCGATCGGGAGCTCGACTCCGAGAACGACAACGGGCCGGTGGACGGGCGCTTCAACGCCAACGGGCGGCGCCGCTGGTGGAGCGCCCCCAACAGGACCTTGGAGGAGGTCCTCGACCACATCCACGGCGGAACCAGCCGCGCCTGGAGATGCCGCCGCTGCAGGCCCAGCCGTGGGTGGCACGGCGGACCGGCGCCTATTCCTCGTCCGCGACATCCAGCTCCTCCGCCGGACAGTCCTTGTCCACCCCCCCCTTTCTGAACGCCGGCGCGCCCGCCCGCAGGCGCAGCGGCGGCGCGCTCCGCCTCGGCGAGCCACGCTTCGAACGCGTGGTTCGCCCGAAGACGGAGGACGGCGGCGACGACGACGAAGCCGAGTGGCCCGACCAGAAGGTCGCGGAGCAGCTGTCGCTGGACACGCTGCAGCCACTCGACGACGACACCGCCACTTGGTGGAGCCTGCGGGACACCACCGAGGCGGAGCTCGAGCTCCAGCGCCGCCTGCTGGCGGAAGCCGAGCAGCGCAAGGCGGCGCGCGAACGTGAGGCCGCCGCCAACGCGGCCCGCCTCCGCGTCCCTCCCCCGCCGCCGCAGAAGGAGAACGAGTACATCATCCTCGACCCCGACTCCGACGACGAGGGCGTGATCCAGCAAGCCCTCGAGGCGAGCAGGTGGGACTGCGGCGGCGGCGACGAAGGACAGGGGCCGAGCAAGCGCCCCGGCGACGGCCCCGGCGACGACGACGACGACGGCGGCGGCGATTACAGCCAGGCTATCGCCGCCAGCCTCGGCCTAAAGTGTTAGTTTAATTTCTAGTTTAAATTTTTCGTTCTAGCTTAAATTCACGCCGAATATGTACGCACTTTGCAATTTTCAATAAAAATCGACTAGTTTTCAATTTGCGTTTGTTTTGGACCGATTCTTGGGCTCGGGGAGCGACTGGGAACGATGCCCCCGAGGTTCCAAAATAGCGCCGTTTAGCGCCGCGGCGACCCCAAAACGGCGGCGTTTTGGGCCCTGGGGGGGCGCGGGGGCGCAACGACTGGAGATGCCCTTATGGACGGTCCACACTGAAATACTAGTCCAGAGCGAAGACGGGATTCAGTGCAGCGCAGCACCCGTTCGGTCGGGCTGTACATATTCGCTCCAGCAAAATGTTTCCACCTGTCCGCTTGTTTACTCGCTTCACGTGGTGCAACCGCGATGGCGGGGCCAGGAGCCAAAACCGAAAGGAAGCGACAGTTATGGATGGCCCCATCTGGAAGCCGACTCAACAGTAGCAACCGTCGGCGACGGCCTGCGTACAGTCACAGGACGCGGACGCAGAGCTGCACGAGCGATAGCGCCGTGCACGTACCGACGCGCCGACACTCTCGCAGCCGAAGTGCCAGGTGTGAACCGGAAATCACTCCGGCATGTGAGGCTTGGAAATGTTCGGGGGCAGGATCACTGGGTGCACACAGTCACACTACTGCCACTCGTTTGTCATCGCTCAATCATAGATTAATTAGGAAACGCAAATCACTCCGACATGCTGCCGCCGGTCAGGAGCACGACTGTCCTGTGGGATCACGACGCCTCCGTAGACGGACGGACTGTGGTGTACACTGGTAACAGTCGGAGCAGTACGTGCGAGAGCTCGGAGGCGGATGGGGATAGATAGGTTAGAATAGGATGGTGCCAATCAGCCGTCCGGATGGCACCCACCGGGTTCGGGGCCGGGTCGGCGTCCCCCATACCCGCCCCATTTAACTTGTCGGGTCTCATTTCTTACCATACCCACGACCCTACCGGGTCCGGGGCCCCAACGGGTACCCATTTAAGGAACGACGGCGACACATGTGGAGAATAAAATAATGAATATTGGAATGATGTTGGTGGAAATAGACACGTGTGTACGTGTGTTATCTTCGGGACACCAAATTTCAACGCTTCCATGTGATGTGTGTGGTTTGTGTTTCATAACTCGTGGACGTGTGGCTAGGCATACGATCATTAGGGATATGATTAGGACTTAGAGCGGGTCTGCGGGTATGTGGGTACGGGTTTGCCACCCCCGTACCCGCCCCATTAGACCTGGCGGGTCAAACATTTTACCAAACCCTCCCCATTTAAGACGGGTACCCGTCGGTTTTTGGGTTTCGGGGCCCCATTGCCATCCGTAATCAGCCGCCATGTGGGTGTTCCTTTCAGCTCAATCTCGCCACATGCGCGGGGCACGCCGCGAGGGCCGCGAGAACGGACGGACGGCTGACACAGTGGCGGGCGGGGCCACGGCCACGCTCGCGTACGCCGGCTGCTCGGCCGGTTGGTGGCTGCCGACCGCGCCCGCGCCGCTCCTTCCGCGACACGTACTACAGACCAACGGAGCAAGGCTACTACTAGTGGCTAGCTTCCTCTTTCCGAAGGGAGATCGACAAAGAGAGGGCAGCACATGAGCGCTGATCAGGGCGGGGGCCTCGGTTTTGTGTACGTACTGCCGTTTTCGTTCGTGAATGATGGTTTGCACGATCGTGCTCGTGAGCGTGCCACATGGAGGGCCGCCGTCACGACAGCGACAAGGTATCCTCCATTTGACGTCACGAGAGAGAATAGACTCTCTAACACGGCTTTATATACTCATGTTTAATCTCAAAAAAAAAAACGACAGAAAAGACTCTCCTTCATAGCCGCTCGTTTCTGTTCGCGACTCGTGAGAGCTGAAAAGCATGATATTGCCTGCATTGCATACTGCAGGAGCACGTACCGTACGTGCTACAAATACATGGACGGTTTGACTACAGAACTTGCACATCTGTTGGTTATATACCCATGTCTTGAGATGTTGTAGCCGAGACTCGACCCCGCACCAGAAGTGGCACGAGAAAGAAGGGCTGTCTTTCTTAGCCGCTCGTTTAGTAGATCAAATTAGTGCCACGGTGTGTATCACAAGATAGATACATGAGCAGGTCATAAGGATGATACGTAGCCGGCTACGGTCATGCAAATATCACCTCCTAACGTGACGTTTAAACAAGATCTCATTGGTCCACGACTTTTGACTTGGAATGAGCTGGTTCATAGGTTTACTTCGGCCAATTTGACACCAGGAACTAATAAGTTTCGACGGAAAATTACTAAGAACGGAATGTTCTCGGTGGATTCAACGCATAGGGCTATGATCCAATCAGATGTGCCAGCAGATATTTTTTAAAACGTATGGTTTATGAAGGTAGTTAAAGTTTTCGCGTGGTATCTTCATAAAGGGGCCATACTAACAAAAGATAATCTTGTCAAACGTAATTGGCAAGCAAGTTTAAAGTGTGTTTCTTATTCTCGTGATGAGATGATTAAGCATTTATTCTTTGATTGCTCATTTTGCGCGTTCTATATGATCCGCTATCTAAATGGGTTCAAATTTTTCTCAGGCTACATCCGTTGCGAATGTTTTCGGCAATTGATTAAATGAGGTAGACAAAAGATTCAAAACTATTATTACGGTAGGAGCGCTTGCCGTTATATGGCCGCTCTGACTATGTAGAAATGACAAGATTTTTGCAGGTTCTATTCCTATGCACATGTATTCTCCGTTTATGATCCACGTTACATCGGGAGGAGTTTCGAGGCCTTTTTACCGAGCCTTGTGCACGACTAGAGGAGGTGGCGAGGGATATTTTTATCCCGCATGGATGGCCGCGTGATATACGGATAGCAGCTCCATAGTATCGAGAGTCTACTTATTTAGGCATATCGTTTATGAGTTTTCTCTGTTTCTGGATTTCGGCTGTGTGCATTTTACGATGCAGAGACCGGATGTAATGCTTAAACTACCTAAGTAGAAAAGCCATTTATCAAAAAAAAAAAACAGGTGAAGGTGATACACATATTCAAACTTGGCTAGTTGAGTATACCTTGAGAAGTTGAAGCTTTCCCCACTAAAGAAAGTAATAATGTTAATAACATGTTTGGGACATGGCTGAATGGAGTAGATAAATCTACGAAAGGTAGTATACGCATTGAGGTATGTGTTTTTCTTTGGGCAATTTGGAATTGCCGAAATGATATCATATTTAATAATTTGATGATGCAAAACTTTATGCATGTCATTCATCGGGCTACTCACTGGATTCATACGTGGTCTTACCTTCTGCCAGAAGACCAGCGTGGACGTTTGGATGTCGTCTGCTCTCGGCTGATGGCGGTCGTACGGGCTATCTTCAGCCGGGGTGGATGGTTGCATAATGAAAGACTGCAATGGAGTGTGGTATAATGAGGTTACTGTTTAGGTGGTTGATCTTTGTGGCCACTTTGGCAGATGGTTGAGTTGTAATTTGATTATCTGTGGGTACTGGAACTACTTTTCTTATTAATATAAAAGTCGTGTGCATCGATTAGATGCAGATGCCGGGCTTTCGATTTCAAACAAAAGGAAAGTAAAGAAAAGTACAAGTTGTAGCAAGAGCAAGAGAGGATGAAAAATAAGAAGCTAGATAAAATTCTATATATGCTATCGTGATTGGAAAAATTATTTTTTCCACAAAATGCAAAAACTTGGTATTCTGATTCATTAAGAGAGTTTAGAACAAACCCCCACGGGGCCACACTCGACGATGCAACTCAACACCCTAAAGCTAGGGTATGAGTTTCAACCTCCATAATTTCGAAAAAAAACCAACAAACCGTGCCACAAAACAGGTTGTTGCCCACGTTGTCTTCATTGTTGCCCACGTTGTCTTCATTGTCTCAAAACAGGTTTTTCGCCCGCTTTATAAATAAAGCCCAACAGTTGAACTGATACAAAGTGATGTGGAGAATAACAGTCAACGATAAAAAAAAGAACAAAGAGAACCAAACCTGTCACCAATGACATTGAAAGGAGTTCGAGAGATCAGGCTCCACAACGACGCCTCCAATAAGGTAACGATGTACCATGTCACCGACGTCGACACCGGAAAGGTAAAAGGTTTTCACCCGGTACCTTAACGCGGCAAAGGTAGCCACAAACAGGGCCCCCGAGAGGGTAACATGCATCCTCGCCATTGGTGCCGGAGCGCAGAGTTTTCGCTCGGAAAAACCTTCGCACACACATACCATGGTGCTGCTGGTGGCACGTACCTAGTGGTGCTCAGAACCACCGGAGGAGGAGGGGGGTGGTGCCCCACCGTCGTCGGCGCCCGTGTTTACCCTAGCGTCTCCAACCGATGGAGGCGAGGAGGGAGAGGGAGGGGAGACGATTCAACGCAGATCTCGGGAGCCCTCCTCCGTCGCCCACGCCAGTGACGCGGGAGTAAGGTAACAAGCCGTAAGCATGCTGATCAAAGAGGTGCCTCAACAAGCTATTGTCATAGTGGAGCGAACTGCCAACCTCTACCAGTCGATGAACGTGTCTGCATTATCTCAAAGGCGACCTTGACGCCCCTAGAAGAGGGTCCATATAGCATGTATTGGACGAGTAGACATAATTCACCGACCACCGCCAAAGCATCACATCCATAAGGGCTATCCTTCCGGGGCAACCTCCACTAGCACACTCCATGAATGTTCGTGCTCCGCTGTCACTAGGAGATACCTTTCGGAACGAATGCACGAGAGACCAAGAGAATTAGGCCGAGCATAATCTCGGACATGGACTTAGTGTCCAACAATCTATCCTACTAGAACAGAGTCAACTTCCGCTACCAACTACCATTTTGGTGGATGCGGCGAACACCACATGCTCAGGCCTAGAGAACTGCATGTGTAACCCATGTCAAGGTCGCAGGGATATGTGCGTATCCTCCAAATCCACCTGACTAGGCAGACTGTAAGAGGCGACGTCGGTTCTAAACATGATATAAATTCTTGCATCAAAATGTAAACTCAAGTATTATTAGTGGTTCCAAAATATCCATACAGCTACTCCCTCCATTCCATATTAGATGACTCTCACATAGATGTATCTAGACATATTTTAGTACTAGATACATCTATGAGAGAGTCATTTAATATGGAACGGAGAGAGTAGTTGATATGACCCAAAACATTTCAGTTCTTTTATCCATTAAGCCAAATACCCTTGGGAAATTCATCACGCTTGAAGGGTGGGATATGTACATAGGGTAAGGTTAAGTGGATGTATGTCTGGTGGTTTAATTATATATTTGGCATACATCTTTGATAAAAGTACTACTACGAAATAAAATTTAATACGGGAAACCGCTCTTCAACATACACGATCTACTACAGTGGTCCTATCAAAATAAGCAGAATGGACCAAACCTTATTTTCAGCAACCACTTGACAGTCAATAAGTGGTAGTGGGGAGTGCTCAAAAAAAAGAAAACCGAGTAAATACAACCGAAGCGCTCTAGTTTCCAAAAGATGCAACCGAAGCTCTTGTACGTCGATTTGTAAAGTATCATTACTGGCAAGTACAACCGAAAGCTCAAGGCTCTGCCGAAAAATGTTTATGTTAATAATTGAGTAGTGCAATGAGTAATTAGCATTTGTAACAATGAAGGCTCTGCTTCTTTGCCTGCCTTTCTGGGGATCTGCACGTGTGATCGTTGGCAGGCAGCCCAGCATGACAGGAGAGCAAAAATAATAGCACAGCTACCAGGAGGGGCCAAGTGCTCCCTGTCGTCCACGCGAGGAATGCTGCTACAGAGTACCTGCAATTTGCAGGCACTACCGTTATATCAAGGGGAAAATATATTCAGACTTTGCGTAATTTGCACCACCACGCATCTTCTGCAATTTTTTTTTTGGATGAATCTCACTGTCCAAAGAATCGCAGTACATGTTTGCTTATGCATGCCACCGGTTCAGGTGTAATCATAACGCGTACTCTATTTGTTCAGTTGCAGTTTGCGAGTTATAGAAAATTCAGGAGTTCAGAGAGGCGATGCAAATTTCCATGATGTAACAATTCATTCATTTCTCTCAAGGATTGCGTGGTAAAAATACACAAACTTTGATACATCGGCATGCAACTTAGTCACAGCCCAAGCCTCTCCACACAAACAAAATTACAAAACAGAGGACAGAGAGAAAAAGAAAAATACAGACACATCGCTAGGGGACTGGAGAGGCCATATGGAGGGAAGAACACGATTCCGGTAACCTCCTCCTCCTCTTCTGGCAACGCCTCTCGCAGTACCCGGACGTGCATTTCTCCATCAGCGGTATAAATCCACACACGGACCGGTCTTAATTACCACACACACGCTCCACACTTGTTGCTCAAGCACGGCGCGGTGAAAATAGAAACAGATGACTGAAGCTGTAAAATCAGGGGTAGTTGACCAGGGAGCGGTACGTGCCTCCGGGCTTCCAGCTGGCGGGGATGACGTTGCTGGCGACGAGCTTCCTGCCGGAGTCGGAAGTGAGCCGGAGCGAGAAGGGCGGGCGCAGCCTCTGGCCGTTGTTGAGGCGCCACAGCGCGCCCCAGTCGTGCACCATGGGTGTCCAGGAGCTGCTGCCGGCCATCTTCAGGGCGACGGCCCTGAGGTCGCCATCGTCGTCCTCGAACTCGATCAGGGTCTTGAAGTAGAACGGGTTCGAGCCCGTGTCCACCCTGAAGGTAATCTTCACGCCGGGGTACTTGCATGGCACCCTGCGATTAGCAGAAACACCGAGGTCAGTGTACAGATTCCATCAGTATCCGAGCAGTTGCGGACTGCAGAGGCAGAGGATCCTATGTGCAAGCAAATACATACCTCTTGTACTTGATTCTGATGACACCGCCGGCACGGAGTTTGTCAGCCTGGCCGGGCTTGGCCATGGCGCCCAGGGCGGTGCCGCTCATGTCGAAATGGGCCGGCTCGCCGGGGTAGAGATTGCCGGGGCTCAAGTCAGTAATGACGACGGTCACAGGCTTGCCAGAGCACGCCTTGTTGCTCGAGCACATAACCTGCGTACACATGAACCGATTTTGTCAGGACCAGCCGACCACTTTTCACCATTAATGGAAGGGGTACAGTGATGTGTTATGCTTACATCATAGCAGGCGCCGCAGCCCTCGCCTCCCAAGAACAGTGGTGTGCTTCCGGCGGCGATCATCGACGAGAACGGCCGCTGCCCGACAGCGGTTTGGTAGCCACACGCGCCACCTGCAAATTTGTTTCACTGTCAGTTTCAGCTCGATGAATGGGGGTGTGATGTAGTAGGTCCAATGCATAGGACCGATAGGTCATAAAGAGAGCAAGCACTAACCCTCGCCTCCGTCGCCGTTGGGGTTGCCGTAGTACGTCGCGCCGGCGGCTAACCAGCCGCCGGAGCCGTAGGCGGCAGAAACAGAGGGGTTGGTGTAGGTAGTGGTTTTGTTTACTGGGGCTGCCTTGACTACAGGCTTGGGGCTGACCTGCTTGGCGAGCTTGCGGGAGCAAGCAATGGGGCTCACAAAAAGTGAGAGCACCACCAGTGCGCCAAGTAGCGCTAAGGTGCAAGTTTTCGCCATTGCTGCTGTTTAAGTTGCTTCTTCTAGCTAGCTCGCACTATAGCGGCTATGAGCTAGATAAGCTTAGCTCGAATGTTCGTTGGGTGAGTTGAAGGAGTGGTCAAGACACAAGTATTTATAGTGAACATTTGGCGCTGGGGGTTGCAGACGTACGTGGCGAATTATTGAGGAGAACGTGACAAGTTGGTGTTGGAGCAAAAAGCTAACCGAACAATCATGAATCTGCAGTACCTACAAAATAATACGAGCGGGAGAGTCATGTAAAAGAATAGATTGCGAAGTACAGTAGGAAAAATGCACATGTCGAGAAATTTAATCTGAAAGAATGTACATGTTACTCTTAGAATATAATCTTCGCGTATTACGACGGAAATTTGTGATTAAACCAGCTAAAAGCAAAGGGAAATGCTAAAAAACACACACCCGGGGGATACGTCCTTCCGATCCCCGCTTCTTCACAAGGTTATCCACGTCCCCTTTCCTGTCCGTCCCGACCGACAGCGGTTGAGTCTTCCTAGTCCCACTCTTCTCCAACAGAGCTCCCTCACTGAGCGAGCATTCGACATTCCTAGTATGCTCCACTTATTCTACGCCTTATTTCTTATCCACTTCTTCTCTTTCGGTCAGCGCGCGCGAGAAACAGCTCCATCTCTGCTTGAGCCTCTCCTTCCCACCGGACACTCACACCTAGAGGCCTGACGAGCTCGCGTCCAAGGCACCATTGCCGCCTCCATCGAGAACCAGGGCCGCCGCCTTCCCCTGCAACCACCGTTGTCCCCACCCAAACAACCAACGCCGCCTCCTCCTCTCGTAGCACGTGGATCCTCGCATCACCTACATCTCGCCGGCGCCCGAGCACTGGAAACCACCATGTCCGCCACACCAATTTGCCGTCCCTCACCCCAGCGACCTAAACCCTGTCTTCCTATACTCCAGCGAACTTTTCCCTAACGATCATCCCTACGTCCGATGAGGTCCTCGTCGACACACCCACACACTGCTCCGACGACGGACGATACACCAACCACTGTCGTTGCTGCTCATTGGCAGTGCGTGTACAAGGTCGCCTCCATGGGCCGACAACGGTGATGCTGCTCCCCGTAACGCGGATTCTTCCACTAGTAACAGCCAGATGCTACCAGCGGTGTCGTGAAGTGCTGCCAAAGGTTATGCGGATGTCAATTATTCTATAATTTTCCTATAATTGAACAATTATTTTGCTATGCGGTCTCCAATGGAATCTTCGCCAAGATCTCCGACGAGGTTGGGTTTGCTATGATAGAACATGTTATTTGGTACGATAGTAAATGGTTTTTGCTACATGGTCTCTAGAGAGTTCTATGTCCGACAATCTTTTTTTGTCGAATCGTTTTTACTACAATAGCACAAAATTCTTTAATTCAATCGAACCGGTTTTTGCTTCATATGATCAAAAGCGGGATTTTATAGGGATTTTGAAAATTGCTACAATAATACAAAATTCTTATTTTCAATGAATGTTTTTTTTGTTTCATAGGAGCAAAAGCAGTATTTGGGGACATAATTTGACACGTGTCAATAGGAGAAGCTGGGGCTGAAAATTTTTGAGCCTCCGGAGATGCTCAGCCCTGTCCAAAAGCAAACTATTTTATAACATAAATTGACTTCTTTAGTTCTTTCCGATCAGCGGAGCCCTCAATCGATTCTTTCCTCGCGCGGGTTGAGTTCTTCTTTTTTTCTAGCGTGTTCACCTGGGTCTCCTGATGAACCACAAGTGTAGTGGGTCACAACAAACTTCGAGGGTAAATATAATCCAATTTATTGATTCGGTACAAGGGGAGTCAAAGAATATTTATAAGGGTTAACAATTGACTTGTCAATTTAATTGTAATTGAAAAGTATCATACTTCACACAATTTATTAGTAGTAACAGTGATATAGCAACAAAAATAGTTTAATAGTAACACTAACAGGAAAACAGTAGTAGCAATAGAAACAACAAATGTAAACAAAATAAATAACAGTGCTAAAAACAACGTAGACATAGGGATGGATGGACGGGTGTTGCATGAATGAAATTAACCATGCAATAAGGATAACAAAGGCCAGTAGAAATATATATGAGAGTATCCAAGTCACAAACTAGCATAGACATGTTTCCCGAGAATTGTCGTACGTGTTTGCAATAAGAACTTGCACGACATCTTTTGTCCTACCACCCCGTTGCCGCGGGCCAAAAAGGAACTAATGGTAATTAAGGTACCTGTTGATACGTCTCCAACGTATCTATAATTTTTGATGTTCCATGTTGATATTATGTCAATTGGTACATGTTTTCTATACACTTTATAGCATTTTTTTTGCAATTCCTGGGACTAACCTATTAACAAGATACCACAACGCCAGTTCCTGTTTTCTGCTGTTTTTTATTTTAGAAAAATTATTCTGGAAATATTCTCGAAATTGGACGAAACAAAAACCCAGGGTCCTATTTTTCTGTCACGTAAAAGGAGTCCTGAGGAGACCCGGAGAGGGGCACCGAGGCGGCCACACCATAGGGTGGTATGGCCCCCCTTGGCCGCGCGGCCACGTGGTGTGGGCCCCCTGGCGACCCACCGACATCGCTCTTACGCCTATTTGAAGTCTTTCTCGGAAAAAACCTAAACACCCGAGCCTCCATCCACGAAAAGTTCCATATCCATCGTCGTCAACCCTAATTCGGGAGGGTTCTGAAGCTCTTCCCAGCACCTTGCTGGGAGGGAAATCATCACCGGAGGGCTCTACATCACCATTCCTACAGTTCCATAGCAGTAGCTAGATGGTTGTCTTCTCCTCCTTTTATTCCATCATGTTTAGATCTTGTGAGCTGCTTAACATGATCAAGATCATCTTATTGTAATGCTACATGTTGTGTTTGTTGGGGTCCGATGAATATTGAATAATATGTCAAGTTGATTATAGATCTATCTTATTTATGTTATTTATGATTTTGCATGCTCTCTGTTACTAGTAGATGCTCTGTCCAAGTTGATGCTTGTAACTCCAAGAGGGAGTATTTATGCTCGATAGTGGGTTCATGCCTCCAGTAATCTGGGAGAGTGACAACAACTTCTAAGATTGTGGATGTGTTGTTGCCACTACGGATAAAACAACAATGCTTTGTCTAAGGATAATTCTATTGTTTACATTACGCACTTTACTTAATGCAATAATCTGTTGCTTGCAACTTAATACCCAATATTTGCTCGGATGATGTCCTGAGGGTGGATTATAAGTCATAGATGTAGTTGGATGACGGTCTATGTATCATGTTGTAATGCCCAAATAAATCTCATAGTAATCATCATGTCATGTATATGCACCATGGTGCAGCCTCTATTTTGTCAATTACCTACCTGTAATTTGTTCACCCAACATGTTATTTATCTGTTATGGAGAGACACCAATAGTGAACTGTGGACCCCGGTCCATTCTTTTACACTGATAATACAACCTACTGCAAGCACTATTCTCTTTCACTTCAAACACTGTTCTCATTTCGTTCACTACAAACAAACTTCATTTTCCACACTATATGTCTAATCCTTTGTGTTCAGCAAAACTGGTGAGATTGACAACCTCGTTGTTTCGTTGGGGAAAAGTATCTTGGTTGTGTTGTGTGCAGATTCCACGTTGCTACTGAGCCTGGTAGTGCGCCCTGCCAACATCAGTTGTCAACAACATTCAGAAGTGATTTCTTTCTCCTACTGCTCCGATTAAACCTTGGTTTCTTTCTGAGGGAAACCTAGCTGATGTACTCTTCATACCTTCCTCTTGGGGTCTCCCAACGAACGTGTGTCTACACGCCATCACTTGTTCTACCAAGGACCAGAGCAAAGCATTGACATACGGTGGAAACATGTAATCCTCGAACTAGAGTTCCATCCCTTCCGATATCCCAAACATGCCACCTTGGTGTCTCGGGTTCCGGACAATAATAAGTGTACACAACCAATAGATATTATCCAAAGCAACAATTATACTCGTGAAAACATAGCATGTTCAGATATGAAATCATGACACTCGGGCCCTAAGTGACAAGCATTAAGCACTCCAAGTTGCAAAAACAGTAATAAGCAACAATAGTGGATACTAGGCACCAAGCCCTAACAATCTCGTGATCTATTACATGATGAATCTCAGCCAATCCCTACCATCCCTTCTGCCTACAGCAGGGAATTACTCACACATCAAAGGGGAATCAAGGAGGGTTGATGGAGAGGTGATGGCGATGATCTCCCTCCAATCCCCCTCCTGGCAGGGTGCCAGAACAGGAACTTGTGTCTTCCGAACTAGGGTTTCGGATGTCGGCGGAGCTGTGGATCGTTTTCGGGAAAAACCTTCGGGGCCTTGAAGTTTTTGGGGACGAAGGAGTCTTATGGCCAAAGGGGGCCCTAGGGGGGTTCCAAGCTCCCAAGGGCCCACCAGGCGCGGCTAGAGGGGCCGCGGCCACCACCCTCCTGGGGGCCCAGTGCCTCCCTTCCAGTTGTCCTTCGGGCTTTGGAAGTTTTCCGGGGAGAAATAATTTTTTGAATTTTTTGGAATTTTCCGAGGAAATTGATTTGATGCACAAAACTAGACATCAAGGGTAATTATGCCGAAAACAACATTTGTCCGTGTTAGTTTGATCAAAATCATGCAAATGTGAGGGAAAACAATAAGAAAAGTGGTTGTAAAATAAGATACATTTGCAACGTATCAAATCCCCAAAGCTTAGCTTATTGCTTGTCCTAAAAAAATCCACTTGACAGACTGGACGCAAAGAAAACTTTGACAAATAGTTTTCAATTCATATGATGTGCATAAGACTATTCCATGATCAGTATTTAACAAGTATATGATAACTGCTATCAGGATAATAAAGCTTATGAACTGATTCTAGCTCATGAAAAGTGAACAAATAACCAGGAGTAAAAAGTATGAAATTATAAATCAACTAGGTTGAAATGATCATAATAAACCATGGTAAGATGGTATCCCGCTTGCCCTTAATTGTGTGGCAAAACATAAATTCCAGGGCACCTCCAAAGCTCAAGTGGTGACTAGATATAATAATTTTAGGAGAAACAATATTGTAAACATGCAATAGACAATAATATTTTGGGACAATGCACATTATACTCAGAATGACAATTATGCTCTCCCTAACCAGTGCATAAAGTAAGAAGATGGAGACTCAACATAAAAGTAAAAAAGAAGGGCCCTTCATAGAGGGAAGCAGGGATTAATCATGTGTTAGAGCTTTTTATTTTATAAAACAGAGGTATTGAATTTTTTTTGGGAGAGGTGTATGTCTATGTCAACGAATGGTAAAAAAAAACTTATCATAATCCATGTCAAGCAAAGTTTTTAGACTTTTGAGAGCGGTTTACGTTGTTTCATTAGTTGGCACTTCCCCTCACCTTTCTTTCACAAACAAGGGCTAGCCATATTCACGGGTACCCAACAGATTTCATCAAACCATGGGGAAGTGCCTTTTATTATATTAATTGGCACCAACTCTTTGCAAATTTAGATGAGCACAGATTCCATACTCATCGGGTGAAATAAGGAAGAATAACATTGCTTGACACAAACCATGATAAAGTTTAAACTACTTCCTCATGAGCTAAAAAAGGAACACAAAACATGTTAATAATTTTAAGGTTTTAAAGGTAGCACACGAGCAATTTACTTGGAGTGGCGGCGAAATACCACATGTAGATAGGTATGGTGGACACATTAGAAAACTTTGGTTTTGGGGGGTTGGATGCACGAGTAGAGATCGTACTCAGTATAGTGTGAAGGCAAGCAATGGATGGGGATCGACCAACTAGGAGAGAAACAACGGTTATAATCATGCATTGCGACAAAACAATATTGAATAAAGCATGCATGTAACATTATAACCCTGAAAATAAGAGATCGCTGAGGCTTAAATTGACTTTCTTTACAATCTTACATGTGTGAACATGTGCCAAGTCGATTCAAATAAATTCTTTAGAGGAGAATAGCATCAAACCATACTGTCTTATGAACAAAACAACACATGTTACATTCTAATAACACATTGAACACTATTAATCATTTGAGACTAATCATAAGAAAGCAGGAACTACTAAAGCAAAATTGTACATACAACTATCTATCATGACAAGCTAACATAAGATCATCCAAATAAATATATGTACAAAAATGAAAAGAAAATAGTCCATAGCAGCTTTCTAATCTCATCCACTTCATCGTAGATCGTTATAATTGCTTTGCCACTTGCACAACCGGATGATGATAATAATAATAATAAAGCGTAAGCGCCACTGTGGACATGAGCTAAACTCTGCAAACAAATATATAATAACAATAAGAAGAGAAACTATTTTTGTTGTTTTCCAAAGGTAAAATAAAGAGAAAACGAAGAAGTCTTTTTATTGTTTTTGAGCTTTTAAGAAACAACAAACAAAGAGGAGAGCAAACACAAAAGGAAAAAGAACGAGGGAAAACCGAGAGACAAGAAAAGAAGAAGAAAGAAAAGATCCTGAGAGAAGAAAACCAAACTAAGAGAACACATAAAATGTTTTGTGTTTTATGAATAAGAAAAAGAGCGCTAAAAATGAGGAAACAACAAGGTACAAATCTTTTTGGGTTTTTTCAATAGGAAATACAGGAATACAAAAGAAAGAGAGAACAAAGTAAAATCGAAAAGAATGAGAACACGAAGAAGAAAATAACTAAAAAGAGAAAAAAAAATAAGAAACAAATACTAGCAGGTTTAATAGAATATACAAAGTATCAAGTAATATACCAACATAAATAATGAATAGGAATCATAGAGCAAGTGTCATCGTATATGTACGCCCCAAAGCTTAGGCTTTTGGCCTATGGATGATGCTGGTCCCATGGGTTCCATCCCGCCGATGGATATTGCTGTTGCATGTACTCGTATTGCCGGTGCTGGTGTGAGATGCATATCCCATGTTTCCTGCTGCAGCGAGATTCCATCCATCGGAGGCAGCTGGGATGATGATACTCCCTCGTGATAAAACAAGGATGAATCCTCCATGCACGCAAAAGAGTATGGCCTCAGGGGCTCATCCTCACGCGCCTCCTTCTGAGTAGTTGGGTCCGCACCGAAAGCTGGCTTGAGGTACTCGTCCAAAATATCCTCGGAGATGGACCATCCGTACCTGGAAACATCAAACAAAGAAGACGCAAGCAGACTAACATAGCGGGGTTTCTTGTCCTCCTCTTCAAATAATATCCTATAATTAAAATCCTCTGGGGTGCACTTGGACTTGAAGAAAGAGTGTGTTGCGAGAGTAATAAAGTCTAGTTTTCCATGGGGAAGCAGTTCGTCACTAGGATCAAGAGTTATAATAGTTTGAGCAAAGGAAACTTGTGAGGCAATAATGCCTACAAAAGTGTGCCCCTTAGAAGAACTATTATCAAGATGCCTAGAAATTTGGGCACAAATGCTAAAAGAATAATTCTTCTCTACAACAGTGAGCAAGATGGCAAGATCAAGACTAGAAGTAGTACTAGTGTTTTATCTAGCAAGGATACCTTGAGAGAGAAATACGCGAAATACCTGACCGCAGGGTGTTGAATACAGGAGATCTAATTATATTGTTTACCCTTATTGCGTTGATGACAGAGTCTCGAATATAAATTCTGAAGTTTAGATTGGTTTGTTATCTTCCCACAGTAGCCTTGATTTGTTACACCATTAGTCCTGAAAAAATCGTAAAGAGACATACTTTTCTTTCTATCATAAATAAAAAATTCTACGTGTGGATTAACACCCTTATAGAACTTAAAAGTTTTCACAAATATATAACTGAGCCGTCTATATTGTTCCACTTCTGTCACCGTGAAATCCCGCAAACCTGCATTAGAAACAAGTTCCTTGAACAACTCGTAAATGCCCAAGGCTAGTAGAAGATCATCACAAGGATATAAAGATGCTCGACCACCCTCCATTCCATTAAAGTTCAACAAGCGTAAATCTGCAATGTCTTCATCAGGGGGTGGTACTTAATTTGGTGTTCTCTTGAAGGTTTTACTAAGCCAACCCCTTACTTTCCTCATACTCCTATTCTGATATTTTTAGTAAGTCCAATAAAAGTTAACTACAAGGAGTATATATTATAGGAAACTACTCTAGCAACCTTAGGGGAACTAACATATGCATCAAAACAATTTAAATCAGCTCAAATAACCAGTCACCTAGTGCAGCAAAATACTCAAGATATACAACACCAATCAAAATTCTACGAGTATAGGCAGAGGAGTCACATACGTGAGAAGAGATGTATCAAATTTCAGCACAAATGAGTGGCTAAATAAAGGAGATCAAAGAAATCCGAGGAAGAACAACAGTAACTCTAAATTTTCCTGAAGTAATGAGTTTCTCGAAAGAGAGAAAGAGTGGAGGGGCAGGCACTAAAGTGGTGGGTCCCTAGGGGACCCCAGGAGCCTCCTGGGCTCGGCCTATGGGTGGTCGCGCCTGCTGCTCTTCTGGGTGTCACGTGGGTCCCCCTGGGTTGCCCCAGGTGCCACACTGCCCCCTCTTTTGCATAAAAAATTAATATATTTTTTCTGGAATTTTTCGCGAAACTTTATTTTTGAGCAATCCCAAAATTTCAATGAATTATTATAACACACAAAAATGTTTGCAAAGTGATGGAAAACATAACCAAAACTAATTCTATAGAAGTTCTAGGACATGCTACAATGCAAATAACAAGTGGAAACATGAGGAAATAAGGTGAAGATAGAGGAAAACAAAATTGGGCATGATGAAAACAAGTGGGAACAGAGGAAAACAAAGTAGAAGAGGTAGAAAACAAAAAGGAAACAAGAGAAAACAAGGAGGTAATAGAGGAAAACAAATATAAAACAAGTGAAAACATAGTTTCATCCATTCAAAATCAATTTTTTAACAAGGTTGGTCAAGTCTTGTCATTAAACCAATTTTATATAAAACAAAACTTTACACCTTAAAAAAATTATGTTACCTCAATTTTGATACGCATAGTCCCAATCATAATAGTTTCATATTCTTTTTGTGTTACTGGAATGGGACAATAGGATTGTCCAATCTTGATGGTCTCAATATTTTCAATTGAGTTTAGACCATATTTCATATCAATCTTCTTTGGAAAATAAACAATATGCTCTTTATAATTGACATTGAAAGTGACCTTCCCTTTATTACAATCAATAACATCCCCTACAATATTAAGAAAAGGTCTCTGATGTCTACACACGTTTCTATTCTTGTAGACAGTGTTGGGCCTCCAAGTGCAGAGGTTTGTAGAACAACAACAAGTTTCCCTTAAGTGGATTACCCAAGGTTTAACGAACTCAGGGAGGAAGAGGTCAAAGGTATCCCTCTCAAGCAACCCTGTAATTACGATACAAGAAGTCTCTTGTGTCCCCAACACACCTAATACAATTGTCAGTTGTATAGGTGCACTAGTTCCGTGAAGAGAGAGAGTAAAATACTAGTAGTATGGATGTTTATAAGTGACAATAGCAATCTTCAATAAAAATGGCAGCAAGAAAACATGTAGCAGAAGTGATTGTAAACGATATTTCAATGCTTAGAAACAAGTCCTAGGGATCCTACTTTCACTAGTGTACACTCTCAACAATGATACATAATTTAATGCATAAATATCTCTCTTCACTATGCTACTCCGAAGCACTCTCCGGTTGAATAACAAACACCAATTCATTGCGTATGGATGCAAAAAGCACTCCTCAAAGTCGCATTACCATGTCTAGTTAACCCCACACTGTCACTATGAGCGCCCTAGAAGGTACTAGACAAACACCACAATTTCATAGGGTCCTCCAACGCAATATATACATATCATGCTAAACCACACGGTGCACACACTGTCACCTTTACACCGTGATCAAAGTGTTCACGAAGATCTCATAACAAAACCACTTGAGTAGCATAACAGATGAAGAGTAACATCTACTTACCAACTAGATTACAAAGCTCACGATAACATAAAGATCACACCATGGGAGAGAGAGACGAAACACATAGCTACCGGTAGACCCCTCGGCCCCGAGGGAGAATTACTCCCTCCTCATCATAGGAGACAGCAACGACGATGAAGATGGCGGTGGAGTCGATGGAAATGGCTCCGGGGTCACTTTCCCGACCCAGCAGGGTGCCAAAACAGAGATTTATGTCCCCCAAAACATGTCGGCGGCGGCGGCAGCGCTACGAAACTTTTCGTGATAAAAGGCTAATTGATTTAGGGTTTATGCATCAGGGGGCATATATAGGCAAAAGGGCGATGACGGGGGTGGCCAGGGGGCCCACACCACCTTGTGGCGTGGCTAGGGGGACCCGCGCCACCCTATGGTGTGGCCACCCTATGGCCCCCCTCTGGGCCTCTTCATGACTTCCTTGACCCTCCGGGAATTCTAAGACTTCTGGATTTTGAATCGTCCAATTCCGAGAATATTTCCAGAACAACTTCTCTAAAACTAAAAATAGCAGAAAACAGGAACTGGCTCCATGGCATCTTGTCAATAGGTTAGTCCCGGGGAATCGATAAAAATGACATAAAGTGTAAGGAAAACATGTAGCATATGGCATGAAAACAACATGGAACATCAAAAATTAAGGAAACGTTTATGACGTATCAACATCCCCAAGCTTAGTTCCTACTCGTCCTCGAGTAGGTAAACACCAAAACAAATAATTTCTGAGGTGACATGCTACCAACATAAACTTGATCATCATAGTAATGTAAAGCATGTAAACTAGGATCAAATGAATAAAGGCCGTGGTTTTTAGTTGACATCAAAGAATAATATATAAACCATTAGGAATAATAAAGTAAATATTTTCAATGAATCAATACTAAAAGAAAATCCACTGTGCGAAGTGCATTCAAGTTGATTTAAGCTTCAAGAACAACAATATAATCATCCAAGACATCAAACTCTCACAACAAATCCTGTTAGGATCAAGTCAAGTGACAACAATATGCACATAGGAAAATCATTCAAATAATTTTGCACTCAAAACAAGCAAGCGTTATGTATTGGTTCCTGGCACCAGGATGTTGTGGATAAAATAACATTATGGGGGGGGGGGGTGGTCAATGGAAGAAAGTCTCACACAACTGAAAGTGATCATTAGACAAGAGGAAGTCTTATAATCGAAGTTATGCAAGGAGTAGTGATTGCCACACAATGGATGCACATAGAGCAATAAGTGTATGAAATCTCTCCAATGGAACTAGTGGGGGTGCATCCAACTTGCTTGATCACGAAGACCTAGAGCACTTTTGAGGAGTCTCATCATTGGAATATACAAGCTAAGTCCTATAATGTAAGTTACCCACATAGTTATGCAAGTCATAATATGAAAACTCTCTCCAAACTGAAGTAATGATGCTAAACAAAGCACAAGTGTGGAATAAATGATAGTAGTGCTTCCCACTCTCTCTTTATTTTTCTCTCTTTTGCCTGTTTTTTTCTCTTTTGTTTTTTTTTTGATATATAACCTCACTGGGAGGGGCAACACTCTATTTTACAATGAATCAACACACTTTGAGTACTCATAACTCAAACTGAAATATCTCTGATGAATAAAACTAAATGCTCCTGCCAGTGTAGCAGTATGCAAAATAACAATGAAGCATGACAAGTAACATAATGATGATGGATGTTGTATGGCAATATATGTCGGAATGGCTATGGAAATGCCATGGTAGGTAGGTATGGTGGCTGTTTTGAGGAAGATAAATTTTGGATTATGTGTAGAAGAACCAATTCCTTCCACGGGGTTTGGATGTACTGGCGAAGTTTGCACCAACTCTCAATGTGAGAATGAGCAATGCACAATACCGAAGAGGCTAGCAAATATGGATGGTGCAAGTGCCATAAAACCATAACATAGAACTCACGAGTTAAAAGATTCCAAATAAAATCATGATATCACAAGGCATAATGAAAATCACTCCAAGAGGGTCCGTGGCTGTGACAAGTCACTGTTAGCTACCCGACCGTAGCGCGTAACAAAAAGTCATTACGATTGCTATTAGCAAAGGAAGTCATATGCCATTATCCTATCAACTGGTTATTTAAGTGTGGCACAGTTTCAAGCTTCTAGACCAACCATTAATTGCTTTTATTCTACTAAACCAACAAGTTTCCCATTAAGCAAATTAATATCTCAAAACAACAACAAATAATCAAGCGAACCACTTTAACCATCTACAAGAATATGCAAGCTTTTTTGTTACACCATCTACCACACGTAGCATTTTCTATCGAACACCAAACAACAAAAACGCTCCTACAGATATAGCAATGAAACAAGGGAGTACTAACATAACTCTACTAGAACTAACAACTCTGAAAAAAGAGATGCATGAAAACAAGGGCTAAACGCAGTACCAGCAACAAGTGAACACTCACAGAACAATAAGAATGAAAACTAGAGTGTTCGAAGCAATGAAAACGGAGCGTGTCTCTCTCCAAAAGAAGTATGATAGGATCCAACCATAAACTACAGCAAAGAAAAATAAACAAACTGAAAGCAAAATTAACTGACGCTCCAAGTAAAATTCCTATGGTGTGACCGAATAAAAATATAGTTTGACTAGAAGTGACCTAATAAATTATTGATGAAGAAGGGGATGCCTTGGGCATCCCCAAGCTTATATACTTGAGTCTTCTTAGAATTTTATGGGATGAACCACGGGGGCATCCCCAAGCTTTGACCTTGCACTCTTCTTGATCACATATATCACCCTCTTCTCTTGACCCTTGAAAACTTCCTTCACACCACTCTCAAAGAGTAATTCGCATTAGAGGGTTAGTGCAACAATAAAAAAAATCCATGGGTTACGCATGGTCACAAGTGCTATTGATACTTTTAAACATTAGCTACAACCACTGATGTTTCGTGAAGTAGAGAAATCCACTTGACATCATAAAAGAGCAAATGCAAGAAAAATGGCAGAATCTGCCAAAACTAGAAAAGTCTGTAAAGAAGAATTTTTTCGGGGCACTTATATTGCTCAGATAAAAAACTTAAAGAACGAAAAAGTTTCAAAATTAGCTGAGGAATAAGCACAAAAATTTTCAGGTCATGATTTTTCTGTGAATTATACGATTTTTTATGGTGGACAGCAGAAATCTGTTTCCTGCGCAGAAATCCGAAAACCAACTCCAATTCTCGTCAAAAACTTTACTTGGCACAACTAAAACATGAAAAAAGATACAAAGGATTTGCTACAGAATTATACAACCCCTTGACTCAAAGAAAAGAGAAAAACAATGCAAAAATAAAAACATGGGTTATCTCCCAAGAAGTGCTTTTCTTTAACGCCATTTAGCTAGGCATGATAATTTGAGAAGATGCTCACATGAGAAATATTAATTGAAGCAAAAGAGAGCATCAAGAAGAAAATGTAAAAAAAAATTAAGTCTAACCCACTTCCTATGAAAAAGAATCTTGTAGAAAAACAAGTCATGAAAGGTCAAAGCAACAAGCATAGGAAGGAAAAATAAGAGCAACTTCAAAAATTTCAACATAATGAGGGGAAACTTGATATTGTTGAGATGCATAAGATTATGTTTCCCTCTCTCATAATAACTTTCAGTAGCATCATGAATGAAATTAACAATATAACTATCACAACAAACATTCTTATCATGAGCCACATGCATAAAAGAATTAATACTCTCCACATAAGCATAGTCATTCGTATTAATAGCAGTGGGAGAAAATTCAACAAAATAGCTATCATTATTATTCTCATCACCATGATCATCAAATATAGGAGGCATTTTGCAATCATAATTAATTTTCTCCTCAATAGTAGATGGACTGAAAATAACATATTCATCATTGTAATCATCATATATTGGAGGCAAAGTATCATCAAACAAAATTTGTTCCTCCGTGCTTGGGGGACTAAAAATATCATATTCATCAAAACTAGCTCCCCAAGCTTAGATTTTTCCGTAGTAATGAGTTCAAAGAATTCATACTAATAACATTGCTACTAGCATGCAAATAAAGCTCCATAAGTTTTTTAATTTTCTTTTCAAACACTTCATGTCCTAATTAAAGATAAAGATTATGAAGTTCTGTCATATTTTTGTTGTTTTCCATTAAGCCTAACTATTAAAAACAAGAAACAAAAAGATATAATTGCAGAATCTAAAGGAAATAACTTCGAGAACTCACACCCGAGGATGTGAGTACCTTTTACCTTACCTCCCCGGCAACGACGCCATAAAAGGGCTTGATGTCTACGCACGCTTCTATTCTTGTAGACAGTGTTGGGCCTCCAAGTGCAGATGTTTGTAGAACATCAACAAGTTTCCCTTAAGTGGATTACCCAAGGTTTATCTAACTCAGGGAGGAAGAGGTCAAAGGTATCCCTCTCAAGCAACCCTGCAATTACGATACAAGAAGTCTCTTGTGTCCCCAACACACCTAATACAATTGTAAGTTGTATAGGTGCACTAGTTCGGCGAAGAGAGAGTAAAATACTAGTAGTATGGATGTTTATAAGTGACAACAACAATATGAAATAAAAATGAAAGCAAGCAAACATGTAGCAGAAGTGATTGTAAATGGTGTTTCAATGCTTAGAAACAAGGCCTGGGGATCCTGCTTTCATTAGTGGACACTCTCAACAATGATACATAATTGAATGCATAAATATCTCTCTTCACTATGCTACTCCGAACCACTCCCTGGTTGAATAACAAACACCAATTCATTGCGTAGGGCTACAAAAAGCACTCCACAAAGTCGCATTCCCATGTCTAGTTAACCCCATGCTGTCACTATGAGCGCCCTAGAAGGTACTAGACAAACACCACAATTTCATAGGGTCATCCAACGCAAGATATAAATATCATGCTAAACCACACGGTGCACACACTGTCACCTTTACACCGTGATCAAAGTGTTTACGGAGATGTCATAACAAAACCACTTGAGTAGCATAACAGATGAAGAGTAACATCTACTTATCAATTAGATTAGAAAGCTCACGATCACATAAATATCACACCATGGGAGAGAGAGATGAAACACATAGCTACCGGTAGACCCCTCAGACCTAGGGGAGAACTACTCCCTCCTCATCATAGGAGACAGCAACGACGATGAAGATGGCGGTGGAGTCGATGAAGATGGCTCCGGGGGCACTTCCCTGTCCCAGCAGGATGCCGGAACAGAGAATTCTATCCCCCGAAACATCTCGACGGTGACGGCGGAGCTACGAAACTTTTCGTGGAAAAAAGCTGATTGATTTAGGGTTTATGCATCGGGGGCATATATAGGCGAAAGGGCGATGCCGGGGGCTGGCCAGGGGACGCACACCACCTTGTGGCGCGGCCCAGGGGGACCCGTGCCACCCTATGGTGTGGCCACCCTGTGCCCCCCCTCCGGGTCTCTTCGGGGCTTCCTTGACCCTCCGGGACTTCTAAGACTTCTGGCTTTTGAATCGTCCAATTCCGAGAGTATTTCCAGAATAAATTTTCTGAAACTAAAAACAGCGGAAAACAAGAGCTGGCTCTATGGCATCTTGTCAATAGGTTAGTCCCGGTAAATCGATAAAAATGACATAAAGTGTAAGAAAAACATGTAGAATATGGTATCAAAACAACATGGAACATCAGAAATTAAGGATACGTTTATGACATATCAGTCTCCCAAGAATAATAGACATATTTTCATCCTTAGGCATTTCCAACACAACAAAGTCAGTTAAAATTAAACAATTAGTAACCTGGGCATGGACATCCTCACAAATGCCAATATGAATAGAAGTAGATTTATCATCCATTTGCAAAGATATATTAGTAAGAATCAATTTATCCAAATATATATCAATTGGATCTCAAGGCTTTCTCTCTCTAGTAGAATTAGAGCCTCTAATTATACTATCTAATTAGAACCCTCTAATTGAGCTGGGGCATCTTCTAATCGGGTTTTTGAGGCGTCCTCTCCCGATTATATCTAGCTATATTCTCTCTTCTCTCTCATGTGTTGAGAACTTCTAGAATCATATAGTTCTAATCATAGTTGATTAGATTTACCAATTAGCAACATTGAAAGACTATCTCTTTTCTTCGGTGCCGAGTTCTCGACGGTGGAGCGCTTACGGTTTGGTACGAGCGTATGCATGCATACCATAAGAGGGATTGCACTTGTGATCCGCTGCCGTTGAGTCGTTTTGACGGATCATTGCATGTATGGGCATGAATCGTTATATGCATACTGATCTTGGCGGTTACGTAGGGCAAACATTTAAATTTTGCAACATACATCAGTAGCGCTGCCCTAAGTGCGTCCTAACACATACTTGATCACAAAGTGGAGTCATCTCATGCATCGCAAAAATCTCCGTAAATGATTAGACCCTTCTAGGTGCCTGTTGTGGGAGTTGCCGATATGGCTTACTCCTGGCTAGTCCCTTGGGGGTTCTAGTGGCTCACTCTTTGACTCTGCGGAGAGCTGAGATCAACTAACAGGAGAACGTGCACCAACGTCAAAAGTGAGGAACTATTGGGCGGTCATGTTTACCAATACCCGCATTTGCCTCAAGGATTCATAGCCGGGTTGGCCTTTGATCAGATCGGCGGTGCGGGCTATGGAGGTGGCAATAGTCAGGTTGTAAATGGCATTGGTGAAGACGGGTATGCCGTCCATGCTGTGTGTCTGCTAATCTACCGGGATGTTGCAACGTACCGTGCGCGAGCTGTTGTTGAGGCAAAATGGGAACACTGGTGTTCCAGATCACTTAGTTTCTTAGCGACTCTTGCGGTTTCCTCTTCAATCTCGCTTAATTCTTGTGTCAACCTCTCTGTTGGAGTTGCCCTGTCCTCAGAATCTCCATCTGCCCCTCTCACCATGAAAATTTACAAGTGGGTTCATGATCCGCTTAGCTTATGGTAGTGCAGGCTGTGACCTTGCACGCGTGAAAAATGCGCTTGATAGGTGTGACAGATGCAGAACCAAGAACACGACATGCACGTGGAGGAGGATTTGTACGTGAGAAGGGGGCGCTTGGAGGTGAGTCCTCCACATCAGAGGCTTGAAGGTTTCCGAGCAGGTCTACATAGATGACGAAGCTGCAGAATCAGATGGGCCCTCTTGGCGTCCAACCTCCTGATTGGGGAAGGTTCGGACCGGAGGGAGTGTTGGCCACCGGAGCCCATAGTCTTCATGGTGGTGAAGTAGAACGAACATGAGCCCATCGCAACGCTAGTAAATTGGCGCACAAAGCCCCTATCTATCGCACCAACCGTCGGTGTTTCGTAACCCGTCTACTAAATTTGCTTTTATATAGGGATTGTGACCACGGTCGAATGGACTAAGAGCCAAATGCATGCATGGATATATGCGGGTTCAGGCACCAGGATGGTCTCCGGTAACAATCCTACTCTTGTGTGGATTGATATATTTCTGCACGTGAGACGCTCAAAATACAAGAGATGACCGATTGGCGGTGTGGCCAGCTGAGCTATTCCTCTCGGTAGAGAGGAAATGCGGTACCTATGTAGGTGTGTGTGAATGAATAATCCTCTCCCGTAGTAGAGGCTTATCCTTATATATGTGTGCACCATTGTCTTATAGGTACATAATCGCACATATTTGTTTACCAACGGTCATTTGCAATGTTTAAGAACCATGTATGATTGACTACCTATCACCCACATATGACGACGGTTTGATAAGTCGTGTGCAATATTCTATTTTAAATGTGTGTTATTTCTTGTTCTGAGAGCCGGCCTAGAAGACTCCTTATATCCCGACGAACCGCATAATTATCGCCACTTTATCGTTTTGGCGTGAAAAAGTAGCCCGAACAGACGCCTTATACGACGCTGGTCTTTATATTTTTTTAAAGGGCGCAGAAAAATCACCCCCTCGACCTGTGAAATCAAGGATTGGGCAGCTCACCTGACGATGCCCTGTATCAGGTGGAAACCCTTAGCGAGAGGGATATTTCAGCCTGCGGTAGTTTCCCTCCCCCGTTCTGCATCTAGTCGTCACCGTCGGTGACCACCTGCCGGCCTTGATTTCGGCCTTGAATGTTCGATTCCGGCCGCTGTGAACCCACCTCCGTGTCGCCGACACCCCAGCTCGACCACGCCCCGACAGAGGAGCCGTCACCTAGTCGTTGCCACCTCGAATCGACCGCGCCTCCATGGAGTGAGCCGCCACCGAGTCGCCGACACCTCGGATCGACTGCACCGACTGCCACCGTGTCGCCGCCTCCCCTAAATCATCAGTGAGTAAAGATTAGTTGGATTACGATAGATTTTGCAGATATATTCCTATCTACTTTGTTTTTGTAGATGGATTTGAGCCCGTGGGAACGATTCTGTCTCGAGGATTCATCCTCGTCGGACGACTCAGACTTAGAGACTCTGCTTGAGAACCATTGGAAACAAATGGTGGTGGTGGTTCTCGCCGTCAAGGATTGGAGGGTAGGAAGAGGAAGAGACGAGAGGATCGAAGGTTGGCCACGTTTGCATCCCTCGCAACCTCTTCATGAACGACCTCTTGATGTAACACTACTTCGCCGAGGTACCTACGTACTTGCCTCATCTCTTCATTCGAAGGTACCGAATGCACCTATCACTTTTCGTAAAAATAGTTGGAGCTTGCAAGTCAAATTCTCGCTTCTTTACCCGTCGGAGGAGCGTCGCGAGATTAATTGGATTTAGCGCCTATTAAAATATCTCTACATCGATGAGAGTGATTGCATATGGCATTCCGCCAGACTATGCCGATGAGTATCTTCACACTGACGGAGATACTACAATCGAGTCAGTGCGTAGGTTTGCAAAAGTGATGATCCGTGTCTTCGATACTACCTATATTCGAGCACCCAATGAAGAAGACACAAATATATTGATGGCATCGAATAAGAGGCGAGGTTGGCCAGAAATTCTAGGTAGTATTGACTGCATGCATTAGACTTGGGAAAAATTGTCCCAAGGCATGGCACGAGCAATATTGTGCTAGAGGCTGTTGCGTCCGAGGATTTGTGGATATGGCATTGCTTGTTCGGTTTGCCCGGTACCCTCAATGACATCAATGTGTTTCATCGGTCTCATCTTTTAGCGAGATTTGCTAGCGGTGATGCTCCTGTTTGCAACTACACCACAAAGGGGTACTACCTTGCCGACGATATATATCCCTCCTTGATCTACATTTATGAAGACTCTCAAATCCCATCAATAGGAAGAAAACTGAATTTGCCAAGGCACAAGAGGCATGCCGAAAGAATATTGAGAGAGCCTTTGGTGTTTTGCAAGCAAGGTTTTCCATTGTTCGTGGCCGAGCTTTTTTTGGGACAAGAAAACTCTCAGTAACACAATGACATGTTGTATGATTCTTCACAACATGATCATAAAAAAAAAGAGGGACTTGGACTTGGAGCTCTTCTACGGCAATGTGAAGCCAGCTAGAAACACTGACCACGGGAGATTAAGGATTCGAACACTCACAACCAGCTTCCGCAAGATCTTAGTGAGCACGTCTGGCAGTTGCATGGGAAGTAAAAATCCGCTATGTTCATTCATGATTTCATTGTTGCGTGATTTGAACCATTATTTTCATTCGGGGCAATTCTTATATTGGATTATTTGTTTAATTATTTGATCTGAACAATTAATTCTAAGTTGGATTATTGTTGTATTGTATAATTAATAAATATTTGTATTTGGTTTATATTTGTTTCGTATTTTCATTTCATATCGCACAAACTTGCTGATATGCGGCAACAAAACCTTGTATTGTAAGTGCATTTTGTTTTACCGCTCGGCTTTGCGGGCTCTATTCAGCCGCAACAGAAATCAACCCTTAAAACTCTTTTTTCGCGTCTCTTATTATCTCGGGTTTAAAACTCGGCGGGGTAAGGAGTTTGCTAGAGATGCTCTGATAGGAGTGAACGCTAAATTTGGGCACATTTTCTGTATAGATCCACGTACGCATCTTAGTTAGAAAACACCCACACTTCTTTTTTCCGGGAACACACCCACACTTGTTGGCCAAGTACGGCGCAGCGGAAAAAATAACATATAAATGAGCTGCAAATTTAGGCGTAGTTGACCAAGGAGCGGTAGGTTGCACCGGCCTTCCAGTTGGCGGGGATGACGTTGTTGGCGACAAGGACCCTGCCGTAGCCGGAGGTGAGCCGGATCGTGAAGGGCCCTTGCAGCCGCTTGCCATTGTTGCAGCGCCACAATGCACCCCAGTCGTGCACCATGGGTGTCCAAGACTTGCTGCCGGCCATCTTCATGGCGACGGCCTTGAGGTTGCCATCGCCGTTCGAGAACTGGATTAGGATCTTGAAGTAGAACGGGTTCGAGCCCGGGTCAACCCTGAAGGTAATCTTGACGCCAGGGTACTTGCATGGCACCCTAAGATTCACAGAAACACAAAGATCAGTACATATTCCATTAGTATATCCGACTAGTTGCGGAATGCGGACTGCAGGAGATCCTATGTACCAATGCCTACCTCTTGTACTTGATTCTAATGACACCGCCGGCACGGAGTTGGTCGGCCTTGCCACGTTTGGCCATGGCGCCCAAGCTTGTGCCGCTCATGTCGAAATGGGCCGGCTCGCCGGGGTAGAGATCGCCGGGGCTCAAGTCGGTAATGACGACGGTTACAGGCTTGCCAGAGCACGCCTTGTTACTCGAGCATATAACCTGCGTAGACATGAACACATTTTGTCAAGACCAGACGGTGGAGTCATGGAGCCGACCACTTTGCACCGTTAATGGAAGGGGTACAGCGATGAGTTATGCTCACATCATAGCACGCGCCGCAGCCCAAGCCCCCCAAGAACAGTGGTGTGCTCCCGGCGGCGATCATCGATGAGAACGGTGGCTTCCCGACAGCGCTTTGGTAGCCGCACGCGCCACCTACAAATTTGTTTCATAGTCAGTTTCAGCTCGACGGACTGGGGTGTGTGATGTAGGTCCAATGCATAAGACCGATATAAACCATAAAAAGAGAAAGCACTAACATACCGTCACTCCCGGCGCCGTTGGGGTCGCCGTAATACGTCGCGCCCGCCTCCAACCAGCCGCTGGAGCCGTAGGCAGCAGAAGCAGTGGTATTGATTTTTGGGGCGGCCGTGACTGCAGGCTTGGGGGTGACCACCTTGGCGAGCTTAGGAGAGCAAGCAATGGGGCTCACAAGAAGTGAGAGCACCAGCAGTGCGCCAAGTAGCGCTAAGGTGCAAACTTTTGCCATTGCTACGCTACAAGCTTAGCTCGAGTTTTCGTTGGGCGTGTTGAAGGAGTGGTCACGTCACAAGTATTTGTAGTGAACATTTGGGGTCGGGGGGTTGCAGACGTACGTTGGCGAATTACCGAGGAGAACGTGACAAGTTGGTGTTAAGTTGGAGAAAAATACTAACCGAACAATTATGGATCTGCAGTTTCTACAAAATAATACGATCTCAAGTCAAGCAAAAGAATAGAAATTATAGAATGCGAAGTACAACAGGAAACACGCACACATGTTGAGAAGTTTAATCACGATGCACCTGTTATAAGCGCCCTTTGTTCTAGGGTCAAACTTGATGTACTAGAAGTAGTTAACGCTCTAGTATATTGGAGCAATCAAATGATGCATGCAAATTGTTACGAGAGCCCTCGAGTTTCACGAGGCTTTTCTACAGAGTCAGTTCGTATCAGGAATAAATCTACTCATCGTGTTAGGGTTTTTTTATTAAGCTAAGCATGGAGTCAAGTCAACTTTTGGTGCAATTCTGTTGCACCGGTCGATGAGGTTTATTTTAAGGCACGTATATTTGCATGTTCGGATGTTCCCAACCATGAGTGCATATATATAAGGATGTAAGCAGCTGGATATCAAGCATCCACATATCAGCTTCGCCTATAATAAACCATTCGAGCTATATATAAGGTGTAGTTTTTTAGGAATACCGAGTACACATGCACTTACGCTACCACTATATGCACATTTACCCAACGCGACTGCCAAAACAGTCACGGGGCTTCGACGAGGTCACTACAACTGCCTTGCTATTTATAGGAATGTAATCCACTTTGGAGATTTTTCTCCTCATGCTTTGCGTGCGACGTCGTCTGTCCCTCTGAGTGCAGTCGAGGTTGTGGCTTCGGTTATGTAGATTATGCCTCGCCTGGAGGAGCTTTGTGGAGAATCTTCTATCGTGCTTCCATCAGATCTGGCCTCTTTGGAGTCCTTGGGGGTGGCCATGGCGCCCTCACCTCCACCATCAAAGTCTTGCGAGCCGCTCGCCGTTGTGGAAAGTGGAGGTTTGGTTTCTTCTATGACTCTCTCATCTTTGAGTGACCGCGTGGGTGGGGTAGGTGTAGATGGGGTCTTGGCTCCGGTCATGCGGATCATATCACAGTTCTAGGAGTCATGTAGAGATTCATCTGTGGTGCTTCCGATGGGGCTAGGCCCGTTTGAGACATTGCCGGTGGCCTCAACGCCCTCTATGGGCAGTGGAGGAGTGTTGGCTCCTACACTGGTGGAGAACAGGCTAGTAGCACCGGTTTGTAAGGGCCTTTGGACTCGGATACAAAACCGGTGCTACGTATCCGGGACTAAAGCCCCCCCCCCCTTTAGAACCGGTCAGTCAACAACCGGTTCTAAAGGCCTCCACGTGGGCGCCGAAGAGAGCGCGCAGGCGGAGGACCTTTAGAACCGGTTGGTAATACCAACCGGTCCTAAAGTTTTTTTTTCTCTTTTTTTTTTCTTTTTTTTTTTTCTTTTTTCTTTTCAGGGTTTCCAATTCCGTATTTAGGGTTTAGGGTTTAGGGCGTGTTCCGTATTTTCAGGGTTTCCGTTTCTGTTTGCGGTTAAATGTTGATGCACCAAATAGTAGTACATATATATATATACATGTAACACGAAGTAATCGACCGATAATTACAT
The DNA here is from genome assembly GCA_028641055.1 of Alopecurus myosuroides. Classification (NCBI taxonomy): domain Eukaryota; kingdom Viridiplantae; phylum Streptophyta; class Magnoliopsida; order Poales; family Poaceae; genus Alopecurus; species Alopecurus myosuroides. Next base: position 104,825,432 of record CM054060.1, read on the forward strand.
AATCTGAGGTTCGTTTTGAATAGTTGTATACTTGCATAGAGAAGGGAGCTGGCTATAATTGGTTCATAGGATGGAAAAATTCTCCGTCTTCTGCTATGACTTGCGTGAGAAGAAATCCTGCCAATTCCTCTGCAATAGCCTTGCAACGGTCGATTGGTTTGAGCTGCGCCCGCTTTCGTGCCATCTTGAAAAGAAGTAGATGAAAACAATTAAGTTATGAACAAAACTAAACATAATTAATGGCAACATAAATAAAGTTGTGAAGATCCGGTTACGTACCTCTAGAGTTCTGGTAGTACGGGATTTCTCATTGATCCTCCTGTGAATGAACTCGCAAACGTAGTATCCACAATAATCAGTTCCCTGTGGTTGTTGCGGGACTTTCTATATACGAGAAACATAATTCAGTCAAATTAATAATAATCAAGAGAATGGTAATGGTATTTAAATCAGGGTACGTAGTACTACTTACTGTGTTAATCTGAAAGTTGAGCTTGTCTGCCCATGTACCGGGTTCTTCCTTGATGAACATTTGCCAAACCCTGAGCGACAAAAGAAAAATGAATAGAAGAGTTAATTATTACTTACATGATATCAGGGAATGAACGAAAAAGAGGCCGATGAACGAAAGAGGCTGATATATATATACTTTTGAAGCATCTGACGCGCGCTCTTCCATCTGTCAGCGCCCCAGTTTAACGAGTCCCAGACTTCAACTTGTCCTCTATCGATTCTAATGATGAACAATATGAAGTGGCCGCTGCGCACGTGTACACACGCAGTCATGCATACTCATCAATTACACTTAACATCAGGTAAGCAAAATGGAATGTCTACAAGACAGTAACACTCACCTGAATCCGTAGGGCCAAAGTATTTCTTTTTTGGTATTTTGTCGCTTCAAAAACCTTAGCAAATCATCCGGTGTAGTCTTGTTGAACGTTTCTACTGTGGTTTGATGATACGAATACGGGTCAATGAACCCAAAGTCCCAGATTCCTGCCAGTCTGCATTCACGAATCTTCATTCTGCATAGTAGCGTACAAAAAGAATGTCGTCAGTGATAATTATACGGGCAACGAAAGCGAGCTTAACTAAATAATTAAATTTCACAAATAAATCACTTACAAACAGTAGCAGCTGAGGATAGACTTGTCGAGGGCACGTTGATTGTACATCTGGAAGAAATCATCGAACCCAAGCTCCACACCGTAATCTCCGAAGTAGTGTTGATCCTGAATTTGAGCCATGATACAGTCTCTCTCCTGCCTTGCGGCCTCCAAGTACCAATCATGTAAACTCCGTAGTTGGGTTGTTAGAGCAGTAGGATCTTCGACCAGAGGGTGCCCGGGCTTGTATTTATATACCACATCAGCAATAGCGTAACCCACGTCGCCCATGCGTGGACAGGTCACTGAAGCCGCGTCAGATAAGACCTTGAGCGGGCCAACTGACTGTGCTTCTTGTTGTCCGAGCTGGGGAACTTGTTTCCCGCATTTCGTCTGCTCCGCCTGCTTCATCTGTGCGGCGTGCTTCTTTTCAATATACCGTTCATAGTCTGAAAGGGGCGGCGGTGGCGGCGGTGCAGGATAATATAAGTTGTCGATGGTCCGCTCAATTTTCCACTTTGGGATGTCCTTCAGAGTTTCCTTCCAGACGTCTGGAGGGGGCTTCTGGGGAAACTGTGCGAACCATGCCTTGGTTTTGGATGCCACTGCATTGGTTAGTTCCTCCTTAGTCATCAAGCCTGGTAACTTCGGGGGACTCTTGACTTTCTTGGATTTCCTTGGTCTCTTCTTGGGAGGAGTCCCGTTTCTTCTGAACTGCAGCTTCCGCTTTGTCGTACCCGTAGTGGGCGCATCCGTCGGCTCACGGGAGTGCACGGGCGATGGACCCTCGGCCTCGGGCTCCGGCCAATCTTCGTTGTGGGGTGGACTTGGAGGTTCGTTGGGGGGTGGACTTGGAGGTCGTGCATTCTCTGTACGAAAGTGAAAAAACTATTAAAAATAAGATAACATGTGGTGCAACATTCAGTAATTGATGGAGGTATGGTGCATTCGTACCTGGAGGAGTCGGTGGCCTTGGCGCCGAGTTAGGGAACACGATGTGTTTCTTATTCCACAAGATGATACCAAGCTCCATTTCTCCCAGTGTCTTCTCGCCTTCACCTCCAGGAATACTCAGCTCAATTGAATGGCATCCCGGCGTAATTGTTGACAACCCGACACGAGCATGGGATGCTGGAATCTGACCACCATGGTAGTTGCTCCAGGTTGATTCGGTAAAGCATAGCCTGACGCCACCCTGAAGGATATGTTCCCCATTGGCATATGTATCTCACAGTTTGTCTTCTCCGTGATATCATCCACGGGGTAGTGAGGCGCCGACGGTTCGACTGCACGACCGTCTTCTAGCTGCAGGTGCGTGGAACCCACGCTGCTTCTATGCTGAGATGGGACGGCATGATCGTCTTCTATTTGCAGCTGATCAGGTGCAGGACGATGTTCTACCTCCTCTTCAGTGTCAGGTAGAGGGTGTCCCCCTTTCTTCAAGAGAAAATCCACCTTTTGTTCTAATGTCGATATCCGTTCACTCGTCTTTTTCTTGCTTCTATCACGGCTTCTGTAAGTGGCAATGTCCGCTGCAAACCCTTGGCTCCACGGGGTATCCGCTCCAAAGCCTCGTGTTCGTCCCCACTTTTCGGGGTTCCCGAGTGCCTTCGTCAGCTCGTCGTTCTCTCTATCGGGAACAAAAGTTCCTTTTCGAACAGCTTCTATTGCCTTCTCTAGTTCTGCTACGACTGTTGTTATTTTTTCCGACCATGGTCCCTGAGCAACAATCATCCCAGTCTCAGCGTCCAATGTTGCCCCATGCGCGAACAACCAGAACTTGGACCTATCGGGCCAGTCATGTGTCTGTGGAATGATACCTCTTTTCACAAGCGCAGCTTCATAGCTTCGCCACCTAGGCAGGGCAGTCATGTAGCCACCTGGCCCCAAAATATGGTGATATTTCTTGTTCTTCGCATTCTCCGAATTTGTGGCCGATCGGGATGCAAAGACACCCGATTTCTTGTACGCCTTAAAATCATCCCAAGCGTCTCTTATCTTCACTAGGTTACCAGTGAAAACTGGATCTTCTTTCTGATATTTCTTCCACAGTTCTTTCTTCCACCTCTGGAATTGTGTGGCCATCTTCTTCAAAGCCCACTTCTCGACTTTCTTCTTCTTATCTTCCGCTACGCTGAAATTTTGCCATAGCGTTTCGCAAAGAATTTTTTTCAATCTTTCATCGACATAACTAGCTCCAACGTTGGCCCCGGTCTTCGTCTTATTCCATTCTATTAAGTTGATCGGGACCAGGTCTCTTACAACAACTCCGCACTGATTTACGAATTTGCGATAAGTTTCTGGGGGCTGCAGTGGTTTGCCATCAGCAGCAACTGTATCAATCGAGAACCTTGCGGTATCTTTCAACCTTGCGGCCGGGCCTCGTTTGGACTTTGTCTCAGTACTTGCGCTAGCTGTTCCGGAGGGCGCCTAAACGGGAAAATAATGATTCGTTAGTAAGTGCAATACAAATTAATTGTTGCGTGAACAGTGACTTGAGATATACATTGGCAGAGTTTGTTCTGGAGGGCACTTCTTCATCCTCGACGTTGTCGTCGTCATCATCTACTACATCTTCTATATTCTGATCTCCGTCGCCGGAGTCGTTCAAAAATTGATTGCTAAACGCTTGTCCATCGTCGTCATCACGATATATGGCCGTTGCATTATTATAAATCATCTCGCACATTAATCTTTCCTTCTCCGCCTCACCCATTCCCGCGAGTTTATCGGCGTGCGGATCATGTGCAGGTTCTTGGGGATCCATAGCTCAACACCTGCTAGTAAAATTTATAAAATGAAGAACACTTAGCGAAATTTTCATCGGGCACTTGGCGAAATTATTTCATCGGACAGTAATAAAATAATAGTTCTGGACATATTAATGAAATAATAGTTCTGGACACACCAAGAGTTACATAGCTCGGGTTGATTTTTTTAACCCTAATACATCACGATCGAATAATATCACTTATACATAGTCTCGTGACATCTCTCAAAATAATTAACTCCGACCGGGTCCTAAGCCACGGGGTGCTGAGTCACGGGTGCTACGCATCCATAGATAAGGAACCCTCATAGGGTCATAGCTCACGTGGTAAGGAACCCTCCTAATAATCGACCAACTGCTGCTATACTGCCTATACTGCCTATCGAGCAAGTACATGTAGCGACGGACGTGCTCGTCCTCCTCTCTGATACGCTGTTGTACCACCTCCTCAGGGGCCGGCTCTCTCCGCACCGAGCGTGGCCCACGCGATGGCCACCAAAGAATATCCGGGTCGACCACGTCACCCGGATTTCTCACCAAGCCGCGTGCCCCGGTACTAAGGAGCTCCCAATGCCAGCCTGGCGGGGCCCAGTCCCGGACATCCCCCGGCGGGTCCAACAAAGACATGAACTAAAAACCTGCCCGGACTAAGTAAATATTCCATAATTAAGTAAAATACCTTAGTGTTTCTAACTTAGTAAAAAATAGTAAATTGAGAAATATAACAGAAATAAGATGAAAGTTAAACAGGAACAATATGGTAACTTAGTGAAAAATTTTAACTTACTGAAATTATATAGTTATTCTAACTTTCTGAAATTTTCTAACACTAACTTAGTGAAATTTTCTAACACAACATTCTAACAGAAAAATTTAACACTAAACAAAATTGTAAAAACAAAATAAAGCACTAAAAAAATCTAACACTAACTCTAAAAATTTCTAACACTAATTAAATTCTAACACTAACACTAATAACTCTAAAAAAATCTAACACTAAATCTAAAAATTTCTAACACTAACACTAACTCTAAAAACAATCTAACACTAAATCTAAAAATTTCTAACACTAAACACTAACACTAACTCTAAAAATTCTAACAGTAAAACAAAATTGAAAAAAACCGAAATAAATTACCTAGCTAGGCCGGCGATCGACGGCGATCGAGGGGCGAGAGGCGGGGCGGCGGAGGCGGAGGCGAGACGGAGGCGGACGGACGCGGACGGCGCGACGGCGCGACGGAGGCGGACGGCGACCGCGGAGGCGCGACGGACGCGGGGCCGCGCGGGGGATCGACGGCGACGGAGACAGAGAGCGGCCGGAGGCGCGGCGGACGGAGGTGAGGCCGACGGAGGCGCGGCGGACCGAGGCGAGGCGTACGGCGACGAGGCGGACGGACGGCGACGAGGCGGAGCAGGGCTTCGCCGTAGGTAGAGGAGAAGACGCGCGAAAGAAATGAGGCCAAAATTTCACAAGTCCTGGAGATATATCCCCACTACAGGCCTTTAGCACCGGTTTGTGTTAACAACCGGTGCTAAAGGGTCTTTAGCACCGGTTGCTAACACAAACCGGTGCTAAAGGCCTGTAGTTGGGGCCACACCCAGACTGCGCGCCCACTACAGGCCTTTAGCACCGGTTTGTGTTAGCAACCGGTGCTAAAGGTCTTAATACAAACTGCTCGCCTCCCGCGCGCGGCGGTTTTATTGCTACAGTGCGCACCGGCCCGATCGCGAGTCTCTGTTTCTTCTCTTCTTCCTCTGTCTCTTCTTCTTCCTCTCTTGATCTTCCTCCACTAAGCACCATGGCTGAAGTTTCTAAGAGATATGATGTGCCCACACCATGCGGCAAAAGTCTCGACGTGTTCTACACCAACAATTGCGAGGAGCTCCCCGGTGCTCTTGGGTATTTGACCAATCTGTATTTCTCCTCTCCCGAAGAACACCGGTTTTTCGGGCTTGATTTAGAGTATACGGCGGATAAACGGAATGTTGCAGTCATCCAGATTGCGTTCAAGGAGGCCGTTTTGGTCTTCCAATGGTCAAGGTAACGCACACGTACAATCTTGCATCTTCGATTTGTTTGTTGCATGTGAAGAATACATGTGTTGCCATATATCTAACACGTACACGTATCAAATTTTTGTTGTTGCAGTAGTTCAAAGCATTCTCCGGCACTTGTTGATTTTCTTGTCAACAAGGGGTATGACTTTTGCAGCGTTGACAACACGCAAGACCGTCCGAAGTTGATGCGCTTGGGTATTGTGATACCTGAAGATCACTACATTGATATTCAGGGTCTTATCCATTTGAACGGGCCAAAGACCGGTATGGCTCGCATGGCAAGTGCCTTCATCCACGAGGGCTACGGAACCATGAAGACTGATTTCCCCTCGAAGAATCACTGGTTGTGGGAGAAGAACCCACTGGACTGGACCAACATCACGTATGCAGCCATAGATGCATACGTCTCCTACGAGTTGTTCCGCTTCTACTCGACGGATCCATAGATGTTGTTTGTGTACCGCATCTTGTGTTCGATATATGCATGTAATGGATATATTAGTATGTAATGGATATATTATCATGTAATGTATATATTATTATGTAATGGATATTATTTCTATATTAATTCCTAGCTATACTATTTCTATATTATGTCAAACACACATTTCAAAACAGACAAACAAAAACACATCAAGAAAACAAAACAGAAAAACTACTGTTTCTGTATATGTGATCACTTACCCCAGGCGCACTTTACACAAAATGCGCCTGCGGTAAATCTCTTATCCCAGGCGCATTTCCTGACTGTGCGCCTGCGGTAAAGTTACCCTAGGCGCATTTTGCTGTTTATGCGCCTGTGGTAAGTTAGGGTGGGTAATGAGTAAGGCAACGAGAAGTGAGAGCGCAAGTGATACATCGAGCATATATATCGTGGATACATATATATAGATTGATTTAGCGAGATACCATACAGATTGATTTAGCGATTGCCGCAGTGTCGCCGGAATACAAATTCTTTTATTAAAAAGAGAAAACAGACGAACACTACTCCTCGCCGTCGTCGTCGGGGAACTCGTCGGTGACCTCCTCCGGGTCATCATCGTCGCCGAACTCGTCGGTGACCTCCTCGTCATCATCGGAGGTGCATGATGGTATGTCCGAGATAGGCCCCCACCTCGGATCGTCGGAGGCCCAGACTTCGCCGGCGCGGTCGGCCCGACGAAGCTCTTGCAGCGCCCTCGTCCTCGCCTCCCGAGCCGCATCTAACGCGAGGTGGCGTTCGAGGCGGCGCTCCGCCCGCTGACCCGCGCGTGTCTGCCAGAGCTCCTCGTCGGCGCTCTCCTCCCCCGGGTTGTTCCGGTAATAATCGCGGACGACGCGGTCTTCCCTGGCGTCGACTAGGCCCTGAAACGCGCGGTGGCGGAGGTGGAGGTGGTCGGCGGCAGTGATGATCTGTGGCTTCGTCGCCCTGGCCTCCGCTTCCCAGACTGTGTGGCAGTCGTTGAAGTTCATCAGCGACCGCGGGCGGTTGAGGCGCCAGGCCGCCGCGTCCCAGGCGCGGGCTGCCTCTGCCGCCGTCGCAAAGGTGCCGAGGGGGATGCGGTCGTCCCCCCAGCGGATATCTGCGCTGAACATTCCGTTCTGCCGTGCTCGGACGCCGCGGAAACCGGTGGTGCTGTTCCTCCTCGGAGGCATGGTGGAAGCGCGACGGTGCAGAGGGATGGAGAAGAAGCGCTCGAGGCGCGACAGTGGCTACTGGGTGCATATATAGGGTCCTCTGGCTCACAAAGTGTTGAGCTAGGGTTTTGATCCAACGGTTAAGAAACATCCCAACGGCTCACAACAGCTCGAAAGAAACACACCGTAGCCCTGATCGAACGGCTCACAACAGCTGGAAAGAAACACACCCCGGATCCAACGACTCACAAGCGGTTGAAACAAACACACGATCCGTGTGATTCTATCTGATTGGTCCAAACGAAACCCTAACCCATTTAGTCCCGGTTGGTGTCCCCAACCGGTACTAAAGGGACGATCCGTTTCTATTTGTCTTCTTGTCTTTCTTCTGATTGCACCGTAACCATGGAACATCTTCATCATTTAACTGAATGCTAGGATCATCTTTGACTTTGAAGGGAGGAATTTCATCAAATTTAATGTAATCTGATCAATTACCCCAGGCGCACATTGCACACCATGCGCCTGTGGTATAGCTCTTAGCCCAGGCGCATATTTTGTCTATGCGCCTGCGGTAATGTTACCCCAGGCGCATATTGTAGTCTATGCGCCTGTGGTAAGTTAGGGTGGGTAATGAGTAAGGCAACGAGAAGTGAGAGCGCAAGTGATACATCGAGCATATATATCGTGGATACATATATATAGATTGATTTAGCGAGATACCATACATGTAGATTGATTTAGCGATTGGTATACTAGCCCGCTGGTACTTTGTTTCTCACTTTTAAAAAGTACATACATATATCGCGAGTATTTCCCTCTGTCAACCTTTCATCACAATCTTACGCTTGCCTTTCTTGGTTGATGTTGAATACGTGACTGCCATACCGTGACTTCTTCTGTCTACCTCTGTGACAACCGGTTGTCACAATCTTACTCTTGCCTTTCTTGGTACCGGTTGCGGTTAACAACCGGTGCTAAAGGGTCTTTAGCACCGGTTGTTAACGGCAAACCGGTTGTTAACGGCAACCGGTGCGAAAGGGTCTTTAGCACCGGTTGTTAACGGCAACCGGTCCTAAAGGCCTGTACAGGGGGCGCACATTTCTTTTTCTTCTTCTTTCTGTTTCCAAAGGGGGGTGTAGAACAAAACAAACGGTATCGCCATCATACAGCCCAACCGTGGCTACTGGGTGCATATATGCATACCAAATGCACGGCTGGACGTATGATGGCGAATCCGGATGTTTTGTATTTGCTCGATGAACTGAATATATGATGTATCAAACCTTAAAGGGTGGTGTAGAACAAAACAAACGGTATCGCCGTCATACAGCCCAACCGTGGCTAGCTACTGGGTGCATATATGCATACCAAATGCACGGCTGGACGTATGACGGCGAATCTGGATGTTTTGTATTTGCTCGATGAACTGAGTATATGATGTATCAAACCTTAAGGGGGGTGTGGAACAAAACAGACGGTATCGCCATCATACAGCCCGACCGTGGCTACTGGGTGCATATATGCATACCAAATGCACGGCCGGACGTATGATGGCGAATCCGGATGTTTTGTATTTGCTCGATGAACTGAGTATATGATGTATCAAACCTTAAAGGAGGGTGTAGAACAAAACAAACGGTATCGCCAGTATACAACCCCGCAGTGGCTACTGAGTGCATATATGCATACCAAATGCACCGCGGGGCGTATGCTGGCGAATCCGGATGTTTTGTATTTGGGAGATGAACTGAACGGTGTATGAAGCTGGGCTATATATAGGGTCCTCTGGCTCACAAAGTGTTGAGCTAGGGTTTTGATCCAACGGTTAAGAAACATCTCATCCAACGGCTCACAACAGCTCGAAAGAAACACACCGTAGCCCTGATCGAACGGCTCACAACAGCTGGAAAGAAACACACCCCGGATCCAACGACTCACAAGCGGTTGAAACAAACACACGATCCGTGTGATTCTATCTGATTGGTCCAATCATTGATGGTAACAAACAGCAACCCTCGTAGGTCAAATTCCTCTTGTTTGTACTCGTCCCACACACGTACACCTTCGTCAGCCCACAACTCTAAAAGTTCATCAACCAGTGGTCTCAGGTACACATCAATGTTGTTGCCGGGTTGCGACGGGCCTGGGATAAGCACTGGCATCATAATGAACTTACGCTTCATGCATAACCAAGGAGGAAGGTTATAGATACATAGAGTCACGGGCCAGGTGCTATGACTGCTACTCTGCTCCCCAAATGGATTCAGGCCATCTGTACTCAGACCAAACCTTAAGTTTCTTGCGTCACGTGCAAAGTCCTCGTACTTATCGTCGATGTTTCTCCACTGCGACCCATCAGCGGGGTGTCTCAGCATATCGTCTTCCTTACGGTCTTCTTTGTGCCATCGCAACAACTTGGCATGCTCTTTGTTTCGGAACAAACGTTTCAACCGTGGTATTATAGGAGCATGCCACATCACCTTGGCAGGAACCCTCTTCCTGGGGCGATCGTCGCCCTCAACATCACCAGGGTCATCTCGCCTGATCTTATACCGAAATGCACCGCATACCGGGCAGGCATTTAAATTCTCGTGCTGGCCGCGGTAGAGGATGCAGTCATTGATGCATGCATGTATCTTATGCACTTCCAATCCTAGAGGGCAGACAACCTTCTTTGCTTCGTATGTACTGCAGGGCAGCACGTTATTTCTTGGAAGCATCTTCTTCATTATTTTCAGCAGGTTTCAAATCCCTTGTCAGGTAATCCGTTCTCTGCCTTCCATTGCAGCAATTCAAGGGTGGTGCCCAGTTTTTTCTGGCCATCTTCGCAAGTTGGGTACAACAATTTTTTGTGGTCTTCTAACATGCGCTCCAACTTCAACCTCTCGTTTTCACTTGCGCAGTTTATCTGTTCTTCACGAATGACCTGACGAAGATCATCATCAGACTCATCAACAATGTCCTCAAGTTCAGGCTCATCTTCCCCCATTTCAGTATCACCGTGTTCATCGAACATAGGATACTCATCATTATCCTCTTCTTCTTCATTGTCTTCCATTATAACCCCTCTTTCTCCGTGCTTGGTCCAACAAAAATAACTGGGCATGAAGCCTTCTTGCAACAGGTGGGTGTGTATGGTTCTTGAGCTAGGGAAATTCCTCTTATTCTGGCATTTTTTACATGGACAAAAAATAAATCCATTCTGCCTGTTTTTCTCAGCCACATTGAGAAAACTATGCATGCCATTAAGGAATTCGGGACGACGTCGATCACTGTACATCCATTGCCGGTTCATCTGCATTATATAAATTTATCAACAACCATTATGCTAAATCATCATGACTAAATTAGTTAATTAATACAAAAAGTTCATCACACGTTAATACCAAACTAGCGTATAGTGACCATATATACATATATAGTTCTCAGAAAAATACACACTGAAACCATCCATAAAAACTCTCTCTAATTAATGCATTTAAAAACAACAACAAATGCGATCAAAATCGCAACAAAGGTAACAATTGACCCGACGACATAATGATACCAAGCCTCTTTACTAATTGCATATTTCCTAATCTTTCTAATCTTCAGGCGCATTGCGTCCATCTCGCTCTTGTGACTATCGACGACACCGGCAAGAACCTTTTCCAAGGTCATCTTCTCTCTTTCAGTTTTTTCCAACCTTTCTTCAGTTTTTTTCAATCTTTCTTTCAAGCCAATATTTTCTTGTTCAACTAAGTATAACTTCTTAACAATAGGGTCGACTGGCATTTCCGGTTCCACTACCTCCTATATAAAAATATCTATGTCAAGTTGGTCGGCGTAAGTAATTGTCGTATAATCAGGAAATGAAAATATGTAGTGAAAAAAGATAATATACCACATCCGAATCATAGACTGGACGAGGGCCAACGGGGACGGATATCAAAACCATGGCTCTACAAAATTATATACAAGTAAATACGTAAATCATACAAATCAAAATTTGTTTTGGTAAATAAAAACAATAGGCTCACCAAGGTTGTGTCGGTGATGGGGCGATTGACGGTAGTGAGTAAGGGGACAAGACGCGCGACACTAAAAAAAGCACAAATCATAATTAATTTTGAGCTCAAATTGCATCAATTTGTATACATAACAAAATGAATAACAAATTCTAGCTTAGCTAGGCATTTCATCAAACACCTAGCTAGCACAACAAAAATGAAATGAGCAAGAAAACGAGCAAAACCTGCAATGCCGGAAGAGGGAACGTTGATGCTAACCGTAGAACCGATGGGTACCAACAATCTTGACAAATGGTGGAGAAAATGGGGATGGATTAGACCTCACAAGAGGAAGAAGAGAGCAAAAATGGAGTTGAGCTCGAGCTGGAAAAAATGGAGCTGAGCTCGGGGTGGTATGTAGGGTTTAGGGGAGGGCTTTAGGACCGGTTTGTGTTACAAACCGGTTCTAAAGGATATGACAGCGGGACCCGCAGTAGCTGCAAAAAATGAGAAAACCTGTAGAACCGGTTTGTGATACAACCCGGTTCTAAAGGTTCTGCCCCTGGGCCCCCCTCCCTGCAGCAAATGGCCCGCAAGGCCTTTAGGACCGGTTTGTGTTACAAACCGGTCCTAAAGGCCTTGCGGGCATTTTGCTGCATGGGTGGGGCCCAGGGACAGACCCTTCTGAACCGGTTTGTATCACATCCGGTTCCATTGGGCTTGGCTCAATGCCCTGTTTTCTACTAGTGCTAGCTCTGAGGCCTTTTTTACTAAAGAGCTTTGCGGCTTACTTGCCTGATTAGAGGCGACCAGCCCTGGATATGACAGGGACATTGCCCGCGTCTTGGCAGGAAAGGCTTCGGAGAACGTAATAAGGAAGATGGAGAAATCTCTCAAGAAAGTTTCTTTGACGGGCAAAAAAGGAAAAGGGGAATATCAATGAAAGCTTTGGCAACCGATTGACCTTACAGATGTTGTCAGGTCGCGGTTGTTATAGGTTGAGGGAGGTTGTTGGCTTTAGTTGTTATTCTCTGTGTTTGTGTGGACCCCTCCCTATAATGTTGGTGTTTGTTGTATGATTTTCGTCTGGTTTCTCTGTTTAATAAACCGAGCACCTTCTTCTTAATTATTGGACAAGGCAAAACTATTGCTTTTTTTTTTTAATCCCACCAAAATTTATTCTACCCTAAAGATACAAAGAGACATGACACACCTAGGGTTTTCATGTACAGACACATAATTTCTACTCAATCCATGTTCCAGAATTCCATTCTACACTAGTATAGAACATGACAATCACACACGCATTGAAAATAGACCATCATGCACGATTGAATGTACAATGCTTTAGCCCAATGGGAAGGGAACACGATTAGCTCTTACCGCCGTCGCCGCCAACCGATCTCCCATCTCCGGCCACCTCTGGCCAAATCAAGCACACATCCAAAAAACTCTCGGCGTTCTCTCTTCATCCACCCCGAAGAGATTTCCTCCCGGATTACCCTACACAAGGGCGGCTCTGGAGGACCCCTGATCCGATCTAAACGGCGGACGCCCGATCATCCCTAGCCAGCCGCCGGCGCCGACGATGGCAGCCACACCATGGATGTCGAAGATGGCGGGCGGGGCTGGCGTAGCCTGCCGGATTCCCTTCATGCGGGAGGTTTGGTTCCTTAATTTGCATCACATGTGTAGGTCCGGCAGCAGAGAGGCGCGCTCGCCCATGCGCGGCGTCTGTCGACGCGCTACAGGGAGGCATGTATGGGGCTGAGAGGGGCGGGCATGCGGTGATGGCCAAAGGTGACGGCACGGAACCTACATCGATGACACTCCTCCACGTGCCTAGAGTGTCTTCAGCCGTCCTCGTGTCGTTTTCACGTGTGCCTGGTCGCTCGATCTGTTCGCCGGGAGCTGGCCAACGGAGTGGGGGCTTGCTGGTGTGCTCGAATAAAGGAAGCGATCATAGGGTTTCTCTTGCGCTAAGACTGAACGTACAACGATGTCACCGAGAGGGGGAGGGTGAATAGACGATTAAAACTTTTCCGGTTGAGACTTGCTAAATGCGAAAATAAAATAGGTGTTTAAATTAACAAGCACACAACCTAAATATTCTAGGCTCACCTATGAGCACCAACAACTTATGTTAACTAAGACAAATAACAAGGTGGTAGCAAGATATATAAATTCAAGCATGAAGGCTAGCTATCACAATGTAAATTGCATAAGTAAATAGCTTGGGTATAGAAATAACCGAGACACACGGAGACGATGATGTGTTCCCGAGTTCCTCCTTTTGAGGGGAGTACGTCTGGTTGGAGTGGTGTGAGCTCGCCACAAGAGGCATACTCAATGCCATAAAGGCCTCACCATATTCTCTGATAAACCTCGCCACAAAGGGCTAGTTCATCTTCCACTATTGCCAACCTTCAATCTCGAGGCACACATCCACAACCTAATTGGAGACTCTCGATGTGACCACAATCTTGGGGCACACATCCACAACTCAATTGGAGGCTCCCAAAAATAACACAAGCCGTCCAGGGTCCAAGACCCAAGAGTAACAAGTCCACAAACTTTCACTTCGACGAATCCTCGTGGAGAGAGCAAACCGATGCAACCGATGCAAAAGGCAACAGCACAAGTGCTCAAATCCTTCACTCTCAAATTTCAAAAAAGAAACAAATTCTTATGGGGGAATAAGAGAGGAAGAACAAAGGAGGAGAAACACCAAGAACTCCAAGATCTAGATTCACTAAGTTCCCCTCACTAAGAGGAGATATGGAGTGGTGGCAATATAGATCTAGATCTCCTCTATCTTCTCCCTCAAATATATGCAAGGATCATAGGAGGGATTGAGAGAGGGGCAAGCTTTCCAAGGTCAACAATGGTGGAGAGAGAGGGGGAAAATCGTGCTTGGGCAGCAACTCTCTTTGGGGGAAGAAGGGGGCCTTATATAGGTTCCCACGAAAAAGAGCCATTGAAGGAAAAAATCACAGCGGAGACTCCGGCCTGAAGATCGGAGACTCCGGACTGAAGACATATCGTGACACCACTTGGAACAACCCCCTGGAGGTGTCCTGAGGCTAGAGACTCCGGGGGGGGAGGCGGATATTCCGCCATACCCGAAAACTATAGAAACATAAACACGAATAACGTCATAACTTTTGCAATGACGAGCTCTACAAGACCATGAAGACAAACCTCATTCCCCAACAATGGAACCTAAAACAAAATGGGGAAAGGTTTGACCTCTCTAAAAACAACAACCGATATAACCTCCAACACCGAAAACACAACAAGTTTTTCTTGCGAAATATTTTTTCGATAAATCTTGGCTTGTCATGAAGATAACGACAAGCACCAAAGCCCCAAAAAGAGAAAACCAAATAGGAACCAAGAAATATGATATGCCAAGTATGCAAAGGTTTGAGCTCTCCACAAAGATTCAATGAAGTTAATCACTTGAGAGCCCCTCTTGATAGCACTACCATCGATCCTATAACTCGGTCTCCCCACAAGCATGAGACCGGTAAAATAGAAAACCTATCAAGATCATACCTTTTCCTTGAGCATTCCACTTGAGTTAGATGATGTCGAAATTGACTCTCTCAAGTTGGATCTCCTTTCTTGATCGTGCTTGCTAGCACATGCTCTGCTTGATGAAGACTTGCAAATTTCTCTCCCATGCATCACTATGGGAGAGACCATCTTCGGAAAATCTTCATATGGCCACTATATCCAACTTGGTCCTCTAGGCAGGGAAATCCTGAGTTTGGAGAATCCTGCCCCTGCACACCGGAGACTCTGGCTACGCTAGAAACTCTGGGCACTCTCCGGACACTTTCCGGTGAGACTCCAGTGGGGGACACCACTTGATTACTATGCTGAAGAATCCTAAGTACGGAGACTCCGGTCCGGAACCCCAGAGACTCCGCCTTGAGAATTCTGTCATCAATTCTAGATCATTTTCTTCCTATCTTGATTTTCCACAACAAGCTTGATGACGAACACTACTTGACGTCATATACCATGGGCTATATGAAATACTTCTTTTGGTGCATGCCCATGGAATGATACCTAACAAATAAATGGCACACAGACATCATGGGTTAGTGCACAAAGCTATATGTACGAATGCTTACCATACCAAGAGATACAGAACCCCACTTGGTACATCTTGTAGCTTTGTGTGTTGATAAAAATCTTGATCAACCTTGAATCTTTCCTTCTCTCTTCATATGATGATGTCTTGAATATAATCATGAAAGATCACCTAATCCTTTTCTTCAACACACTTGCAATAATCACAACTCTATACATGACTATACTTCATATAAATCCTTGAATATTACAATAGTCATCACGAAATCTTCTAGAGTCCAACACATTAACTCCAATATTTCCCATGGATAAGATCTATAAGAATATCTCAATTCAGACATTAGTCCATAAGGATTGTCATTAATTACCAAAACCACATATGGGGGCACAATGCACTTTCAATGTCCCCCATTTTGGTAATGGATGACAATCCCTTTTTACGAGGGTTTATATAATGAATTAAGAAACCATGAAAAGCAATGAGCAAGAATGCAAAAGCATGGAAGGCAAATCCTTAAGAACGAAACTAAAGCATAATACCAAAATCCTTTAAACCCTCTAAACTTCTCCCCCATTTGCATTCATTGCCTAAATGGGAGGAAAAACTTAGAAGATCAATATAATATGATCTCCCCTATAGAGTATGCATTCCTCATGATATGAGTGAAATTAAGTGCATATATCCAACGATTAATAAATGGAGGGAGATCAAACTATATTGAGGATCCAAAGATGGAAAAACAAAATGAAATAGAAAGATACTTCGACAAAGAAGAAACCAACCAAAGGATCCGAAAAACCAATTGACCACAAAAATAATATGATTAGATCAACCAAGTGTTCTATGAAATCGAGAGGGAACTCCCAAGGTACATGCACAATATAGGATTTTGATTTCTATATAGTGTGCACAACATGGAATCATCACTCCGTTATAGATAATTTTAAACACAAACAAGTGCAAGAGAATAGACGGGGAATGAAGCAATGCAACTTGTAACAAACGAATGTTGAGAAACTGAGATCAAAGAGTGACAAATAAATACTTACTCAACCGAAAGAGATGAGTTTGACAAGGAAAACTTTTTTTAGGAGAGAAATATGATGAGCAAAGCATCAACATAGTCTTTCAATAGAAGAGGCAGATAGTGCATATCATGTCTTCCCCATACACACAAATAAAAAGGATAAAGAAAATAGGTACACAAGCTTATTAAGATGCAAAAAGAAAGTACCAAATGGAAAACAAAGCTTCTGTCTTCTAGGAACCACCAAATAATAAAAATAAATAAAAGGTGGTTACTAAAAATTTGGAATATCAATTAAAGATGTAACTATTCTCATGTATGTAAGTTTCTAAATGGACACGAATCACAAAGATATAAGTACACAAAGAAATATGCACACACACACAAATAGGTACAAAGGTGACGAACATGATATCCAAAAGAAGTCATATATAATAACAATGATTTTTCTTGAAAGCAAAGAAGAAAGCTCAACTTTATCTTAAAGGGATATAGATGAACAACCAACAAACTCATCAAAGCATCACAAATATCCACAAGGGAAAACTGATAGTCGGGATGCTTCAAGAAAGGTAACATGAATCACAAAAAAGGCAAATGGTTTTGAGAATTCATCAATATTGCTCATGAGAGACTTTGAGTAGAAGTTGCTAGATTAACATATTTGGGATTGGTGAATCATGAAAATTACTATGAGTATACCCCTTGATATGTAATCATCCCAGCTAACTCACATTTGCAATAAAGATGTTTTTGATAATACATTTGCAAGAACCAACAAGAATTGCAACAAAGGGGATTCATGCCAAGATACAACCTACACAAGGTTGAAAGCTAGAAAAGTATGCATGAGGTAGATACGTGATACCGGGATATCACTGGTGATGAATAAGATGTGAGTTTGTTAATCATCATAGCTTGACTCCTATAATCTCATGGTGTGAACACCTTCCTTATGAATGAGGCAAGCAACCAATGCAACTCCATTGTACCTAAAAACAAAATTCAACTACAAAATGGAACCCAAAATCATTGGGTCCAAAGTAGTTAGAGAAACTACAATACATAGGACAAACTCCACATAAATATGTGCATATTGATATGAAATAGAATTTCATGCACATCTTTGCCATTTAGGATTTGATGGAGTTTATCCTATATATTGGATAAATGAAACTAAGAATGCCATATGATATTCATATAGTAAGTATACATGCACAAAACTTTCAATAACCAAACGAGATACAAATTGGACAAAACACCAATTAAATCAAGAAGGCACTCACAAGAGTGAAAAGCAAGATAATTTTCCAAATTATATCAAAACCCCAACTCAACACATGATTGAGGAAACCAATTTCAGAAGATACCAAAATAAAATAGGATCAAGGAATAAACCAAAGCCTCTACACTATTCATTATGGCACACAAAGTACCAAGACAAAAAATGTTCGTCTTCCAAAGAGACACGTCATTGGGATAAGATACCAATTTAAGACAATAAGTGTTCAAACGCATATAGGATAGCTCCTCCAAGAATAGTGCATTATTTGTGATCTTGCATTTGAATACAAAATGCACACAATGAAATCATTACTCTCCATATATTATCCAGACACTGGTCATGTTAAATAAAATAAATAAGATGCAATACCAATTAAAGAATGGTGTTCTACTCAATGTAGGATAGCTTCACAGAGAATGGTTCAATCATGAGAAGTATGACTTTGAATTTAAGTGCAAAATAATGGGATAATTTCTTCTCCTAACACAAGAAAGCACAAAGCAATTTTGAGTAGAACAAAAAGATCCAAAATGGTACAAGGAAGACACAGGGGAGTTTAAACGAAAACAAATCCTTAGCAAGAAACAAGGCAATTTTTCGAGGAAAGGCCAATGTAAATATGATCAAAAAAATTACCACAAATTATTATAACTTGTCAAAGACAATAATGTATGGAGATATTTCTCGGTGGTAGATGATTTATTCACAATATATTCACAAAACATAAGCATGAGGCAAAAGATAGGAGTGCAAAAACATGCTTAGAAATATATTCTTGATGGCTTCAGTAAATTATGGAAAACACCAAGAAACTCTCTAACAAACAAGAAACCAAAGATGAGAGACAAATATATTTTGAGCAAATGGAACTTGTTTGAGCAACATGCCACATAGGAACAAGACAATTGACAATATCAACGCTAGGTTACAATACCTCACATGTTCACATTTTCTAGGCTTGTAATATGCACATAGATTATTACTCCCCCATAACGTGATAATCTATTTTTCAACAAGAGTCATATAAAAATACAACTAGGGAAAATTAATTGACATTAGAATTTGAATTTCTCATGAGAATGCCATACCACATAGAGACTAGATAATATTGATATATCAACACTAAGAGGTATTCCACATGTATACACACATTTTAGGATAGTAAAGTGCCAAGAGCATATTACTCCCCCAAAATGGGATAGTCCATTAATATCCCAAAAATACAACTAAAAAAAAAATGCAATGAAGGCTCAACACAAAACACACAAGTACATGGAGTGCAAACCAACAAAATCATACTAGATTACTCAAGATGGGTAAGTAGTAAGCACAACATACACATACACATGCTAGAAACAAAACCAACATATGAAAGGGAGCAAGCAACTTTCAATGTCATATGATTTAAATACAAGTTACCGCAAGGAGGAACAATGGATATGAGATATATATAATACAAATGACTTGGCTTGAGGAAATATAATCGATGAAGATCCCATAATTTTTCATGATATAGCCAAGTCTCCAATGTCCTCCAACAACACGTATTGATCAAGGTTGAGATTATTGGTTCCCAACCATGTTGGGTCCTAAGAGGTTAGTCACAATAGGCTTGGCAACCCAAAGGGTTCTTTTCTTGACACCACTTGTAGTACCAACATACTTGGAAAACACATTGTCCACATTATCCTTTCGAATGGAATAATAATCATCAATTAGGATAGGGTTGGATAAGGTACCATTAGTGCATGAAGAAGCAAAGTGGCCCTTCTCATGACAAAGGCAGCACCATCGACTCTTTTCTTTCTTCTTAATAGGATCCTTAACTTGAGGAACGTTGGATTGAGTCTTCTTAGGAGGCAGCCGTTGTTCAACTCGTGGTTGAGCATGAGATTGAACAAGAGGCCGCTTTCCTAGTTTCTTCTCACTAAGAGGCTTATTCTTCAAAGGGCAAGATCTAACATGGTGCCCTTCAATCTTTCACTTGAAGCAAATAATCTTGGCCGAATCTTTTACTTGTTCTTGGCCCTTGTTCTTGTCAACCTTGGACTTGTTCTTAATATTATAGTTGAATACAAGTCCACTCTTTTCATTGGGAAGTCTTCAAACTCTCAACATATTGTCAAGGATGGATCTCCCTTCATGACTCTTTTCCAAGTCTTTTTTTCCAAAGAAGTGACTTGGGCCGTGAGCTCTTTGATTTCCTCTACATGGTTAGAAACAACACAAGAGCTAGAGGAAGTATATGCATCATTATTATAGCAACAAGGCAAGGAAAGTAATTCATCACAATATGTAGAAACATTATGAGAGGATGAATCACTAGGACTAGCACATGGCATTATAGCACTTTTAGTGGGGATTGTGCTAGTGACCACATGAAGCTCACAAGATGTTACCTTTGTAGTGATGGACTCAAGAGCTAACTTTAGCCTAGTATGGGATGCTAGAAGATCCTCATGATAGCTAGTTAGCTTTTCATGGTTTTCTTCCAATTTCCCACACTTGCTTGTCATCAACTCAAGTTGAGACCTTAGCTCAACATTCTACTTCAAAATAGATGCTTCACAAGATGTGGAGTTAGTAGCACAAGAATCATTAGAAATAGAAGAAGAAAACTTGGCAAGCTCAATATTCAACCTAGAATTTTCATCAATAATATTTTCATGATCACAAGAGGAAGTAGAGGTACTAGGCATATCAAGTTTAGATAGTTTAGTTTGATCATGAGACTTGATGAGGAGAGATTGTTCACTTTCCAAAGACTTGTGAGCTTTGTCAAATCTCTCTATGTCATAAACTAGTTTATCATGGAAAACAACAGATTTAACCTTTTCCTTTTTAAGAACTTTATATTTAGAAATGGCATGATCATGTGCTTTAGCGATAAAAGGCAATTTTTTCATTATAGAGCTCCTCAATAGGTTCGAGTTTCTTCTCAAGAGAAACTCGAGTATCTTGCTCTTCCTCAAGGGTTTCCTTGAGCTCCGCGATATCAACTATGTACTCATGTTAGAGGCTATAACATTTATCAAGGCTAGTTTCCAAATCCGTAATAGTCTCATCGCGCTCAGCAAGGGTACCCATGATTTCGGGAAAATAGAAGAGGCAATTTTATTCTTTGTGAGAGCATGATGTCTACGCACGCTTCTATTCTTGTAGACAGTGTTGGGCCTCTAAGTGCAGAGGTTTGTAGAACATGAACAAGTTTCCCTTAAGTGGATCACCCCAAGGTTTATCGAACTCAGGGAGGTAGAGGTCAAAGATATCCCTCTCAAGAAACCCTGCAATTAAGATACACGAAGTCTCTTGTGCCCCCAACACACCTAATACAATTTTCAGTTGTATAGGTGAACTAGTTTGGCGAAGAGATAGTGAAATAAAAGTAATATGGATGATTGTAAGTGGTAATTTCAATCTGAAATAAAAATGGCAGCAAGCAAACATGTAGCAGAACTGGTTGTAAACGGTGTTTCAATGCTTAGAAACAAGGCCTAGGGATCATACTTTCACTAGTGGACACTCTCAACAACGATATCATAATTGAATACATAAATATACTCTCTTCACTATTCTACACTAAACTACTCTCCGGTTGGATAACGAACACCAATTCACCGCGCAGGGCTGCAAAAGCACACCTTAAAGTCGCAAGAGACTGGGAGAGACCAACTAAGAGAGCAATAACAGCCATAATCATGCATAGCGACAAAACATTATTAATCAAAGCATAAAATGATATTACAAGTCAAAAACTAAATGATCATGGAGGCTATAGGTGACTGGTTTTTAGTCATAAGATGGTGTGAGCATGCGCCAAGTCAACCCAAATAAAGCATCAAAGGAGAATACCACAATACTATGGTTCAATATGATAAAAACAACACATGATTTCTTTCAATGGCACATTAAGAACTCTCAGATATTTGATACAAGTCATGATACATCATAAAATACTAAAAATATAATCAAAATAACATCTAACATGACATGCTAAAGTCTAAGCCACAGTCTAGACGAGCTTCCTATTGCACCGCTATAAGCATGAAATATTTTACTCTTCTCCAACACCAATCAAATTTTGTTGAAAAAACTCTCATAGATAATAAACAACAAAGACCAGAGAGATAATCATATATAACTGAAGCAAACCAACAATCTCTAAACAAAATATGAGTGGAAAACAAGATCTAAACGCAGTACTAGCAAAAAGTGAACACTGAGAGAACAATAAGAGTGAAAAGTAGAGTGTTCTAAGCAATGAAAACGGAGCGTGTCTCTCTCCAAACAAAATATGCTAGGATCCAACCATATACTACAGCAAAGAAAACAAAACAAACTGAAAGCAAAAATAATTTACGATCCAAGAATAACACATAATATATGAAGCAATAAAAAATATAGTGTCTTGAAAGAGGACCTGATATTTTTGTTGATGAAGAAGGGGATGCCTTGGGCATCCCCAAGCTTTGATGCTTGTACTTCTTGGATATTTATTGGGGTGACATTGGAATCCCCAAGCTTGAGAGTTTTTGCATCCTTCATCTCACCATATCATCCTTCTCTCCCTACACTTGGAAACTTCCTCCATACAAAACTTCTCACAATTTTCATTAGCAACGTTAGTGTAATCACAGTAATAAATTCACTTTCGTTCAGTTTCAACACAAGTCTAACACCCATTTAAACATTAGATAGTGTCACCACTTCTTTTAAAGCTCTTCAGCTCAAAAGAACACTGAAAGAAAAAAAATTAAGAGGCAAATGCAAATATTGACGGAAATCTGTCAAAACAGAACGGCAGGTAAATATTCATTTTTTTAGAAAATATTATGTTGATCAAATCAAAAAGTTCAAACTATTGAAAGTTAGATAATAACTTGGGGCATTTTCACAAAATATTTCAGATCAATTCGACGTTCATGCTAAGAGATGTTTTTTTTTGGTGGCAGCACAAAATCTGTTTCAGGACAACAACTTCCCCAAATCTTACTTCCTCCCTATTAGAGGCTACTCTTGGCACAAAAACGAAATAAAAAGGATAAGCAAAGGTTGCTATAGAGATAAAAACTTCGAATACTTAAACAAACAATAATAAACTGAAAGCAAAAATATAACGGGTTGTTTCCCAAAAGCGATTTTCTTTAAAGCTTTTTAGCTAGGAAAAATAATTTTTAAAGATGCTCACATAATATTAAGAATTGAAGCACAATAAGAGAGCATCAAGAAGCAACTATAAAACACATTTAAGTCTAACCAACTTCCTATGCAAAATAATCTTATAGAAAAACAAGTCAATAAAGCACAAAGTGGCTATCATAGGAAGACAAAATAAGTGCAAGTTCAAAAATTTCAACATGAAGAGGGGAAACATAATATTGTTGAGATGCATAAAACTATGCTTTCCTCTCTCATAATAACATTCAGTAGCATTATGAATAAAATTAACAATATAACTATCACATAAAATATTCTTACCATGATCCCTATGCATAAACGAATTAATACTCTCCACATAAGCGTAACAAATTTAAGAAAATAGCTATCATTATAGCTATCATTATCGTTCTCATCACCATAATCATAGAATATAGGAGGCATATTGTAATCATAATTAATTTTCTCCTCAATAGTTGGTGGACTAAAAATATAATATTCGTCATTATAATCATAGTATATTGGAGGCATAGTATCATCAAAGTAAATTTGTTCCTCCGTGCTTGGGGGACTAACAAGATCATTTTAATAAAAACTAGCCTCCCCAAGCTTATATTTTTCCATAGCATTAGCAATAATCGTGTTCAAAGAATGCATACTAATAACATTGCTAGTAGCATGCAAATAAAGTTCCATAGGTGTTTTAATTTTCTCTTCAAACACTTCATGTCCTAAATCGAGATAAATATTATAAAGCTCTCTCATATTTTTGTTGTTTTCCATTAATCCTAACTAGTGAAAATAAAAACAAGAAACAAAAAGATATGATTGCAGAATCTAAAGGAAATAACTTCGAGCACTCACACACCAGCAATAGTACTATAAAATAGCTTAGTAGCCAGAGGATGTGAGTACATTTTACCTTACCTCCCCGACGACGGTGCCAGAAAAGAGCTTGATGTCTATGCATGCTTCTATTCTTGTAGACAGTGTTGGGCCTCCAAATATAGAGGTTTGTAGAACAGCACCAAGTTTTCCTTAAGTGGATCACCCAAGGTTTATCGAACTCAGGGAGGTAGAGGTCAAGGATATCCCTCTCAAGCAACCCTACAATTAAGATACAAGAAGTCTCTTGTGTCCCCAACACACCTAATACAATTTTCAGTTTTATAGGTGCACTAGTTCAACGAAGAGATAGTAAATTACAAGTAATATGGATGATTATAAGTGGTAACTGCAATCTGAAATAAAAATGACATCATGCAAACATGTAGGATAACTAGTTGTGAACGGTGTTTCAATGCTTAGAAACAAGGCCTAGGGATCATACTTTCACTAGTGGACACTCTCAACAATGATATCAAAATTGACTACATAAATATCCTCTCTTCACTATGCCACACTGAATTACTCTCCAGTTGGATAACAAACACCAATTCACCGCATAGGGTTGCAAAAGCACACCTTAAAGTCGCATTCTCCATCTAGGTAACCCCACACTGTCACCTTGAGCGCCCTAGATGGTTCCAGACAAACACCAAAATTTCATAGAGACATCCAACTCAAATAATAACTCATGATAAGTATTCCTATAATCTTTAGCCTAAGAGCCACACACGGTGCACACACTGTCACCTTCACACCGTGGGACAAAGGTGTCTCCGGAGGTCATATTAATAAAATCACTTGAGTAGCATAATAGATGAAGAGTAACATCTACTTATTCAACTATATTACAAAGCTCATGATCACATAAAGATCACACCATGTGTGAGAGAGAGAGAGAGATAAAACACATAGCTACCGGTAGATCCATCAGCCTCGGGGGAGAAATACTCCCTCCTCATCATGGGAGTCAGCAATGGCGATGAAGATGGCAGTGGAGTCGATGGAGATGGCTCCGGGGGCAATTCCCCATCCCGACAGGGTGGCACAACAGAGATTTCTGTCCCCCGAAACTTGTCTTCGATGGCAGCGGAGCTACCGAACTTTTCGTGGATGGAGGCTGATTCCTTTAGGCTTTTCGTGTTGGGGGCAATTTGGTGCCCTCCTCCGTCTCTGCTTTCGACTCCGTTGACGTGTTGGAAAAAATAGGATGTTGGGTCCTTGTTTCGTCCAATTCCTAGAATATTTCCTAAAGTAATTATCTTGAATAGAAAAACAGCAGAAAACAGGAACTGGCACTATGGCATCTTTTTAATAGGTTAGTCCCAGAAAATGCATAAAAATGCTATGAAGTGTGAATAAAACATGTAGAAATTGATAGAAAACAAGCATGAGGCATCAAAAATTATAGATACGTTTGAGACGTATGAGAGCATGAAGAACTGTTTTACCTTTCTCATAAATCAAATCATCATTATTATTTTCTTCTTCATCATCATCATTAATATATTAATAGGGTTCCAAAGGAGGAGATACCTTTGAATCCTTAGCCATAAGGAAAAGGTGAGGAATGGATAACGATGATGAAAATTTTCTTGAAGCACCATTGAGGTCCATGTCTTGTTCCAATGAATGTTGGGATTCCTCTACATTGTTATCCACACAAGTACTAGAGGAAATGGAAGCATTGTTTTCATGACAACAAGACATAAGAAGCATATCATCATGAAATTTAGTTAAAAAGCTATTACATGACATGCAAGGACTATCAACACTAGCATGTAAGGCATTTGGAGTGCTAGAAGAATTTAAGTCCAACGATAGAACATTGCAATGGGATAGACATGAAGTATAGTCAATAGTAGATTCACTATCAACAATGCAATTTATATCAACACTCACCATATCATTACCTTGTGACAAATCACATGTTGGTGGAGTGGAGAAAGATGTGAAATCATCACGACCGGAAGTGGAAGGGGAACAATCATCCTCACTAATCTTAGACACATCATATATATCGTGAAGTATTGTCCATAGCTCATGAGTGTTTCGAAAAGGCATGATTGACACAAGAACTACATCACTCAAAACACAAATGAGACCATTAGATATTCAAGTATCGAGATAAGAGTTTTCCTCATCCTCTAAAGATATATTTTGGGAATCCTTTAGAGGAGGAAAATCCATATCTACAATTCTATTTACATAGTGTGGACCCATCTCCCCAAAAAGATTGAGTATGAGAATTTTCCAAACATCATAATTTTTGCCATAAAATTTAAAACAGGGATCGTGCACTAGTTCCCTAAACGACATCGTACTCTTTAGGATGTAAAGCCTAATAAAGAGACCCCTGGCTCTAATACCAATTGAACAGACAACGATGTCGCCTAGAGGGGGTGAATAGGCGATTAAAACTTTTCCGGTTAAGGCTTGCTAAATGCGGAAATAAACTAGGTGTTTAAATTAACAAGCACACAACCTAAATATTCTAGGCTCACCTATGTGCACCAACAACTTATGCTAAGCAAGACAAATAAACATATGGTAGCAAGATATATGACTTCAAGCATGAAGGCTATCACAATGTAAATTGCATAAGTAAATAGCTCGGATATAGAAATAACCGAGGCACAAGGAGACGATGATGTATTCCCGAGTTCCTCCTTTTGAGGGGAGTACGCATCGTTGGAGGGGTGTGAGCTCGCCACAAGAGGCATCCTCAACGCCACAAAGGCCTCACCCTATTCTCCGATGAACCTCGCCGCAAAGGCCTAGTTCACCTTATACTATTGGAAACCTTCAATCTCGAGGCACGTATCTACAACTTAACTGGAGGCTCTAGATGTCGCCACAATCTTGAGGCACACATCCACAACTCAATTGGAGGCTCCCAAGAACACCACAAGTCGTCTAGGGTACAAGACCCAAAAGTAACATGTCCACAAACTTTCACTTCCATGAATCCTTCACTCTCAAATTTCAACAAAGTAACAAATGCTTATGAGGGAATAAGAGAGGAAGAACAAAGGAGGAGAAGACCAAGAACTCCAAGATCTAGATTCACTAAGTTCCCGTCACTAAGAGGAGAGATTTATTGGTCGAAATGTAGTCTAGATCTCCTCTATATTCTCCCTCAAAGATATGCAAGAATCATAGGAGGGATTGAGAGAGTGGAAAGTTTTCCAAGGTTAAAATGGTGGAGAGAGAAGGGGAAAATTCGTGCTTGGGCAGAAACTCTCTTTGGGGAAGAAGAGGGCGTTATATAGGTCCCCACCAAAAAACATCCGTTGCAGGAAAAATTACACCGGAGACTCCGTACTGAAGACAGAACGTGATACCACTTGGAACAACCCCCTGGAGGTGTCCTGAGGCCAAAGACTCCGGTCCAAAGTCCAGAGACTCCGGGGGTCTTCCTGAATCCGGGGGTCCAAAGTCCAAAGTCCAAAGACACCACTTGATTACTATGCTGAAGAATCCTGAATCCGGAGACTCTGGCCTGGAGAGTTATGTCACCACTTCTATATCATTTTATTCCTATCTTGATCTTCCACAACAAGTTTGATGACGAACGCTACTTGACGACATCCACCATGGGCTATATGAAATCCTTTTTTGGTGCATGCCCATGTAACGATACCTAACCACACATATAAATGGCACACACACATCATGAGTTAGTTCACAAAGCTATATGGATGAATGCTTACCATACGAAGAGATACACAATCCCACTTGGTACATCTTGTAGCTTTGTGTGTTGATCAAAATCTTGATCAACCTTGAATCTTTGCTTCTCTGTTCATATGATGATGTCTTGAAGATAATCATGAAAAATAACCTAATCCTTTTCTTCAGGACACTTGCAATAAGCATAACTCTATACATGACAATGCTTCATATTAATCCTTGAATATAACAATGGTCATCAAGAAAGCTTCTAGAGTCCAACACATGAACTCCAATATCTCACTGCAAACATTAGTCCATAAGGGTTGTCAATAATTACCAAAACCACATATGGGGGCACCATGCACTTTCAAAGACAAAGATCAGACTGCTGCCTATCCTTTCTGATCGGGCCGGAGTGACGGGTTCCGGAAAGCTCCACCGGTGAGCTCCCATGGGAGTGTTATGCCTGGAGATTGCTGCATTGGGTGGAATTCGATCGTGTCCATTGGTTCTACTTTAAGGAGGGAGCTGCGCGAAGCTCTACTGTGTGTTGCTATCAGGAGATATTTTACTCCATGGTGAAGTTAGAGGAGGTGAATGTCATGGAAGCCGAGATTGGAGGAGTAGTAATGGTGATTGGAGCCTACGATGTTGATGAACTTGCTTCTATTTTTGGGTTTCGTAGCAGCGGTATGTACGTGAAAACGACAACAGTTGTGAAGTTCAAGGTCTTACCTTTCAGGGTGAAATCTAAGGTCTGGCCTTAATTGGTTGCGCCTGGCAATGGACTTGTTGAAGGCATTGTTTTGAGGATGGGGATTATTTCCAGGGTGAAAACCACAATCTATGATCAGGCGCTGATGCACTGTTTCCTTGTTGGAGGCGTACCTTTTGGAGTACTTGAGTATCATCTATTGTCTTGGTGGTGGTTGTGATGTTGCTGCAAGGACTGGAACTCTTGAGGGGGGTATTTTAAAAAAAACCTTAGTTTTTGGTTGTGTGCATCCGTCGTGCCATTAGGGTATTGCGTTATTGCAAAGGCTAGGTGTAATTGGTATCTTCGCGATATGAGGCTATACTCTTTATTGAAAAACCACGCAAAATTTACCAAACCTTCACGATGCACAAGTGGATAATGGTAGTCAAACGCACACCATTTTGTACGATAGGATTCGCCATTGTAGACGAAAGTTGGTACTATATCGTGTGCGATGATAGAATTGTCTCACATGCTATTGTATCCTCACTCATGTGCGTTTGGGCATGATCTCACATGCTCATGTATCATAGGTCATGTGTGTTTGGTGTTTATCGTGAATGTTTTTATTGTATCATATCTAGTGTGTGTATAAAGAAACATCCCAGCCTTGCAGGAGAAGATCGCCAGCCAGAGCGGGAGGGAGGGCTCAATGCAGAGTAAACCTGCGCCCTACTTGAGAAAGCACACAACATGAATAATTGAATTAGTCCCAAATTGTGAAGATGGAGTTCATAGAATCAGAGAAGCTTGTGGAAGAAGAGAGAACATGGACGTGATAGGACATATTCAAGGAACATGGTGAATAGAAGCACTTCACCTATTGTCGGCTTGGGGCTGACTGATACGTCCCAACGTATCTATAGTTTTTGATGATCCATGTTTGTTTTCTTTATGTTATTGCATGTTTTCTACATGTTTTACTTTGTTTTCCGGATGATTTCATGGACTAACCCAAAGCCAGTTTCTGTTTTCTGCTATTTTGTATTTCAGAATATCTCTGAAGCAAATACTCGCCAAATGTCGTAAAAATTTACGGGGTTTATATTTTTCCCGGAACAAAGATGGGGTCCAAAGGTGAACCGAAGAGGAGCCGGGGGGTGGCCAGGTGACCCCCGGGTGCTGATCCACTCTAGGCCATGCCTGGTGGGACCCTCACCACTTTGTTCACCGCCTCCTGCCGCCTTTTTTCCTATAGAATCACATGAACACTAAAAACGCCGGAGACAGAAATTTTCCATGAAACAAATATAGAGGCGACGTCACCTTGGAAGTCCACTCTAGGGCTTCTATAATCCTGCTCCAGAACCCTGACGGAGAGCGGAATCGTCACCGGAGGCCTCTACATCGCCATGATTTCCTCTGAACAGATGCATGAGTAGTTCATCCCAAGATTACGGGTCCATAGCAGTAGATAGATGGTGTTCTCTCTTCCTTGTGCCTCCATGTTTAGATCTTGTGAGTTGTCTAACATAATAAAAACTAGAAGGATACCCCGCGCGTTGCAGCGGGATTCATATAGGAACTACAATAAATTTCATATGCATCATTTCAATGCAGAGGGCGGGGGTCTCAACGTACTTTTCTAAAAACACATGTATGGCATATTATGCTGTCTAAAGAAACATGTAAAAATCAGTTGAACTCGAGATAGT
The DNA here is from genome assembly GCA_028641055.1 of Alopecurus myosuroides. Classification (NCBI taxonomy): domain Eukaryota; kingdom Viridiplantae; phylum Streptophyta; class Magnoliopsida; order Poales; family Poaceae; genus Alopecurus; species Alopecurus myosuroides. The sequence continues at coordinate 104,855,527 of CM054060.1, forward strand.
AAATTTTAATAGATATGTGATGAGTATGTATTATAAATTGTTTAATTTAAACAATTAGATGTTTTAATAAATAGGTAATGTGTATCTTGCATGTAATGATTAATAAATATTAGTGGAGATGACATGGACTATTGATTGGCTAGTAGGATGGATGATGTGGATAGCTTGCATGTTGAGATAGAAAAATAATTAATGCATGTTAGTGGGGTTTTGCTTTATAAGAAGTATAGATCACCATATGTAATTGCTACATGTTGTGTTTGCTGCGATCCAATGAACCATTAAATTATGATTACTTTGCTCGTGTATTTTTGAGTCTTTCACTTATATGTTTAGAGTGTTTTAATCTTGTCTTGCAATGCTCTCCGGTGTGTATGATTTATTTGGCCAATTTATTGTATGCACCTCCAAGAGAGGGTTTGTATACTAGATAGTGGGTTCATACCTCCCTAACCAATGCCCGAGTGACAGAAACATGTATGGGGGGATGTGTTGTTCCCACTAGGGATAAAACATCGTTGTTCTTGTCTACGGATGAGAATTATTGCTTACATTATGTATTGTTCTTATTGCATTTGTCTGTTGCACACAAGCAATCACTTTGTTGCAGCAACTTAATACCAGCGAGATTTGATGGATTTCTGTCTCAAGGTGGACATTTAGTAATAGATGATGCCAGATGGCGATCTATTTACTTTGACTTAATGCCTAAAATGTTAGAAACCATGAACTTTTTTTTCATAATAGTATTTTCATACGGTCATGATTTGTCAATTCCCAACTGTGATTTGTTCACCCAGCATGTTTATTGTTCTTAGGAGAGACACCACTAGTGAAACTATGGGCCCAGGTCCTATTTTCCTCATTTATTACAACCTTGTTTACTTGCTTTCATCATCATTTTATATCTATTTCGCTTTCACTTAATGTTCTCCAACCATTTTATATAATTAATTCTCTAGTTTGCAGCAAGACGGGATGGTTGACAACCATCTCGAAAAGTTGCGAGCAAGAGAGGGTTTGTGTGTGTGCAGGTCCATGTTTGTTGAAGCACCATACAACAAGCAACCTACCGAGATACTTTTAAGTCCTACTGTATTGATAACCTTGGTTCCATAACTAGGGGAAAATACTGCTACGCTGCATCATACCTTCCTCTTGGGGTTTCCCATCGGGTGTATGATTTCACGCCAGCAAGAAACTCTTTTGGCGCCTTCGACAGGGACTTCAAGATTTCAGCTAGGGGAGTTACACACTTCCATTTTCTCTCTTTTATTTTTGTCTTGCTTAGTTTACTTTTGTTTAGCTTTGTTTCTCTTATAAATAAAATCCAAAAAAAATAGTTCTCTAGTTTCTAGTCTTTTACTTGTTTTGCTAGTTTGTCTTGTTTTGTGTTGCAAGCATGGGTACCAATGATACCACCAAACTTTGTGACTTTACTAGTACCAATAATAATGATTTAATATACACACCTGTTTCTCCACATGCTACTACAGCAGAATTCTATGAGATTAAACTAGCTTTATTGAATCTTGTCACGAAAGAACAATTTTCTGGTATTAGAGAAGATGTTGCCAAACAGTTAAATAACTTTGTTGAGTTATGTGATACGTGGAAGTATAAAGAGGTAGATGGTGACATTATGAAACTAATACTAATCCATTTCTCATTAAGAGGAAGAGCTAGGAGTGGTTATTGTCTTTGCCTAAAAATAGCATCGACTCTTGGACTAAATGCGAAGATGCTTTTATTGGGAAATATTATCGACGAGCAAAAATTATACAACTGAGGAGTAACATTATGAACTTTAGATAGAATGATAATGGACATGTTTCTCAAGCTTGGGAAAGAATGAAAACTATAGTAAATAATTGTCCCACACACGTATTAACTACGTGGATGGTTGTCCAAAAATTTATGCAGGATTAAAATTTCCATCGAAGCAATTATTGGATTCAGATGCGGGAGGAACCTTTATGAACCTATTCATGTATTTACGACATGAATTGCCTTCCTTGTGCATGCATCGCTCCAAATCTTCAGTGGTGGTTTCTCGCGTGCATGTTCCCTCAAAGTTCTTGATGAAGAGATTTTTCAAATCATCCAAGGATTGGATCGTATTGGCCGTCGGGTTATTCAGCCACTTCTGAGTGGCTTCTACCAGCAGCATTATGAGGTACCTAGAACATATGGCCTCATCTACATCCAATATTCCCATGGCCATCTCGTAGTTTTATATCCTGGCTGACGGTACCATGTTTGTGATATATTTTGGCACTTTCCATGGATAGCAGTCCATATGCCTTAACGTAATGTCTACAATATTAGAACCCGTGAACTATATCTTGTCATAATAGTACTACCTTCGAACCAGAAAATGTGTCGGGAGTTATGCACGCAACTTATACTAGTTTAGTTATTTTTTCACGACAGTTTTTGTGGATCGGAGGGAGTATTATTATACGTTCATAATTTGTCAATTGCCCAGCTGTAATTTGTTCACCCAGAATATTTGTTTTCTTTGGAGAGACACCACTAGTAAATCTATGGCCCTCGGTCCTATTTTCCTCATATTGCAAACCTCCTTTTAAGTACTTTCATAATTGTTTCCTTGTTGTTCCGTTCTTACTTCTATTACTCTACAAGACTCCATATGTTTAATTTTCCTCTTTTCAGCAAGACCCGAAGATTGACATCCTTTCGGAAAGTTGGGGCAAGAGAGAGTTTGTGCTTGTGTGTAGGTTCCACGCTTCGTAAACTACACACCAGTACTTTTCTGGCGTTGTTGATACAAGTAACCTTATTTAAGACTACGGAGTTCTAATGGTTCGATAAACTCTGGTTCCATACTAGGGGAGGAAATTACACTAGACTATATCATACCTTCCGCTTGGGGTCTTCCAACGAGCGTGTGATCACGTCAGCATCAACATACACCTATCTCAAAATAATATTTTCCATCCCTCTGTTTTGTTGAATAAAAAGCTCCAGCACATGAGTAATCCATGCTTCCGTCTACGAAGGGCCTTTGTTTTACTTTTATTTGAATCTTCATATTCTTATTTTATGCACCAATTAAAAGAGCATAGTTGTCATTCTGAGTATAATGTGCATAGTCCCAAAATTTATTATTGATTGATTCATGATTATGGTATTGCTTGCTTTCAAATAATTTGTATCTAGTCACCGTCTGAACTTTAGGTTTCCTAGCATTTATGTTTTGCTACCCCGTGAAGGACAAGCTGGATACCACTTTATTATGGTTTTTTATTTATGATTGAAATAAAAGTATCACTTTCAATGCATTATTGCTCATTGTCAAATATTTTTGTTACTTTTCATGTGCAACATAGTTTCTAAGTTTACATTAGTTCAAATAATATTTATCATGCCTTTGTTAAATCACTTTGATCTCAGGTTGCAATGCTTTTACATAACGTTGATCAAGATTGTGTTGGCTTCATAACGCTGATAAGTTGCAAAACGTATCTATAATTTTTTATGCTCCTTGCTTGTTTTCTATCCAATATCTTCATGTTTTCCACATGTTTTCCTTTGTTTTGTGGATGTTTTCATACACTAACCTATTAACTAGATGCCCCTGGCCAGTTACTGCTTTCTGCTGTTTTTCTATTTCACAAAAGTTCTTATAGAAAGATTCTCGGAAGAGGCTGAAATCTACGGAGATCATTTTTATCCGGAACGAAGACGAAGTCCAAAGAAGACCCGGAGGGGAGCCAGGTGGCCCCCAGGTGGGGTTCCAGGTGCGGCCCCACCCTAGGCCTTGCCTGGTGAGCCCCTGGGCGCCCTCGCCTCTCATCGCCTCTTCACCTATAAATTTCCCTTAACCCTAAAAAGTTCAGGGACAGAGTTATTTTCCATGAAACATACAAAGAGGCGACATCAACTCAAAAGTCTAATCTAGGCCTTCTGCAGCCTTATTCCGGCACTCTTCCGGAGGGGGGAATCGCCACTGGAGGCCTCTTCATCGCAATGATTACCTCCACGATGATGCGTGACTAGTTCATCTTGGGACTACGGGTCCATAGCATTAGGTAGATGGTAGTTCTATACGTTATGCCTCCATGTTTAGAGTCTCGTGAGCTGACTCACATGATCGATACCACCGTTATGTAATTGTGCATGTTGTGTTTGCTGGGATCCGATGAACCATGATATTATGATTATTTTGTTCATGTCAATGTGAGTTTCTTCACTTATATCCTTAGAAAATTTTAATAATGTCTTGCAATGCTCACTGGTGTTTATGATTACCTTGGCCACGTAGTTGTTTTCACCTCCAAGAGAGGGTTTATATGCTAGATAGTGGGTTCATGCCTCCCTTACATCTGTGCTCGAGTGTCAAAAATGTGATGGATGGGGGATGTGTTCTTGCCACTTGGGAGAAAACAGCGGTGCTCTTGTCTACGGACAAGAACCATTGCTTACATTACGTACTTTACTTAATGCAATTGTCTGTTGCACGTAAAGAAATCGCTTTGTTGATGCAACTTAATACCAGATATATTTGCTGGATAACTTTCTTGAGGAAGACTATTAGCTATGGATGCATGTTGGATAGCAGTTATATGCCTTGACGTAATGCCTACGATGTTAGAGTCTGTGAATTATATCTCGTCATAATAGTATTGTTATACATTCATGATTTGTTAATTGCCTAGCTGTAATTTGTTCACCCAACATGATTGTTTTCTTTGGAGAGACACCACTAGTGAAACTATGGCCTCCGGTCCTATTTTCCTCATTATTGCAAACTTTCTTTCAAGCACTTTCATCATTGTTTCCTTGCTGTACCGTTTTTTACTTTTAGTACTTTTCATTACTCTAGATGTTTAATCCTCTAGTTTTCAGCAAGAAGAGAAGACTGACAACCTTCTTAGAAAGTTGGGGACAAGGGAGAGTCTGTGTGTTGTGTGCAGGTTCTAGGCTTGTTGACGCGCCAGAAAACAAGCAACCCTCTACAAGTCTTCGAAGTCCTACTGGTCGATAAACCCTAGTTCGAAAATTGGGGGAAATTTCCGCTAGACTACATCATACCTTCCTCTTGGGGTAACTCAACAAGCATGTGATCACGTCTGAGAGCATCACTGAACCACAACCATCTTCAACATTTCTATGCCTCACCTTGTCTCCTGTTCGAGCATCCCGTTGCCCTGGAAATTTACCTGGCTGGAATATTAGCCGCGGCCATCACATTATCCGTTGTGCTGACATAGTGCTCTACCGGGGCTTGAAATCCTTCCGGGGCTGCCTCGGTCATTGGTCCTTGAGCTACCATGCCCACGGGTCTGACTTCTGGTACTGCAATTCCTGCGGTTTGAACTTCTAGCTCGGATCTCTGTGTTAAGGAGGCCTGATATTGCCCCGTGGTCATCGCTGTGGTCCCTGGAGGTATTCCCTGAGTTACTACTATGGGGTACACGTCGGCGCGAGTCGTCGGAAAATGGACCGCCGGGCTTGGTCGTGCTCCCGATGAACATTTTCGCGCGGCCATGGTGGAGAGTTCTCTTTGTCGAGTGGTGATCCGGAAGGCCTCTTCGCACATGCATTCCTCCTCTGCTGAGAGTTTCTGTTTCTCTTGATCCAGAGCCACATAATTACTCATGAGTAACTAATACTACATAAGGAGGTACCGGTGGAACTGCTCTAATCCTAGGGAGATAGGTACCGCTTTTTCCTGTGTTTCTGGAGTTCGGAAAGAAAATGGAACATGTGATGTTACCGGAGCCTTCTGCACAGATGCCAATATCTTTGCGCGAGGGACCGATTTGTTGATCGCTTCTGTTGGTGGACAAGTCCCGTGGTAGTACCCGTGAGAATCCTGCCACGAATGTTACCGGTGGTGCTGTGGGCGCAATTGTCACGGACATAGCTGGCACGACAGGGATCGTAGGAGGAGCAACTGGCACGGGTGTCACGGTAGGCATTGAGGATGGAATTGGTGGTATTAGTGTAGATCCGTGATCCTTTCTTTTATTTTTGGACATATACACTCCAACGTCCTGTGACAACCCGCTTGAGGGGTCTTGCTCTTCCTATGAATCATTTCTAAGCATGTCTTCGAACAACGGGAGGATGGATTCAACGTCTTCGCCCTCATAACCATCACTAAAGCTATCGTCCATGTCGCTATTCGATTCAGCGGCTTTTAGAGAGTCTCAAGGTGTTTTGTCTGGGCTGATTACTCGTTCCTCCGAGGCCAGTCGGATGTAGCGGATGAAGACGTCCATCTGACAAAAACTTACCTGAAATCCTTCCTCGAGTGAATCCGCTTCCGGCCCCCACCACGTGTCATGGATGGTGATTCCTTCTTACTCAAATTCTAGGAGCCCGATGACAATATTCTCCATCCCACGACACACACCTTCTAAGATCTCGACTCCGTTGGTTACAGGCCCCATGGTGGGCGCTAACTGTCGTGGGGCTCTCACGGAAGTAGCAATCGAAAGATGACTTGTGAGTTCGTAGGGCTTGTGCGACTTAAGAGTCGTCGAGATCAAAGTCAATGCGAGTAAACACGATGTAACCAGGTTCGGCCCCTTGATGTGAGGTAAAGATCTACTCCTGCCTTGCTTCTCTCTTTCTATTATCTGTGAGGTCTCGAGTACAATGAGCGCTCTGTGCGAGTTGTCTATCGAGATCTAGCTTGCTCTTTTTCTACTTGCTCCTTCGAACACCTTAGGGAATCTCCAGCCGTCCCCCCCAGAGTCCCCCAGGCGGCCTTTTTAGCGCCGAAAACTCACCAGTCGCTCCCCAGGACTCGGTTTAGCGCCGCTTTCCGCTGTTTCACAACGCCGAATCCAGCCCAAACCCAGCGCGCTGGGTTCGGCTTAGGGGGGGGCGAAATGCGTGCGTGGGCCAGACTTGTCGGCGACGGAAGACGATTTCCCTCCATTTTTTCGGCGGTTCCCTCCACTTTCCCCCCACATGTACCTCTCCCCCACTCTATTCCCGCCATTTGCCCCCCACCCCGAGATCTAGTCGCCATGGCTCCCGCCCGATTCACAAGACCCCGCGCCGCCGCCGTCGTCATAGCCATTCCCGTGACCTCCGAGCTCGGCAAGAAGCCGCGCAAGCCGAGAGCGCCGAAGGAGAGGCCGCCCGACATGACCAACAAGGACTGGATCACCGAGAAGACGCGCCTGGCAATGGCCAACGTCAAGCGCCAAGGGAGGGAGGCGGCGCAGCGGTAGAGGCAGTTGATGGCGCAGCTGCAGGCGGAGGAACATGCCGCCGTCAAGGAAGAGGAGGAGGACGATGATGATGATGAGGAGGAGGAGGAGCTAGATGAGCCGCCTACTCCGGTCGCATCCTCGGTGCCGCTCGCCAAGCGGAAGACCAGCTTCGGCCCCATCTTCGCCGGATGGAAGAAGTCGCCATCGCCATCACCGTGCCCGTCGCCGCAACCTACGCCTGCATGGTTCGTCGAAGGTGACCCCCTGGGCGGTTTCAACCCCAACCACACCTTCCCCTACCATCCGTTGATGATGTACGGTGCCTCGCCGGGCTATGCAGCTTCCCCGTCCCACCCCAGTGCGATCATGGCCGGGTTGCAGACCCAGGACAGCAGCTACATGGATGAGATCATCGAAGCCGGCTCGATGGCGGCGGCGGCGAGCCCGGGCTTCCTCGAGCACAGCGGGGAGTTTTTCGCGCAGGGCAGCGGTGACTACGGCGAAGGCTGCTCTGGCGGCACGCAGGCGACGGAGGTGCAGGGCGGTGCTGACGAGATCGACGAGACGCCGCTAGCACTAGAGGTAGCAGATCCGGCTGAGGAGGGCCGAAACCGCCGTGGTCCTGGCCGTCCCCGCAAGGAACCCAAGGCAGCGCCCTCGTCCCCCGTCGAGCCTCGCATCAAGTGGACGCACAGGGAGGATGTCCTCCTCGCCGAGGCGTGGAAGACGATCAGCATGGACCCGATCATCGGCGCCAACCAGAACGTCGACAACTACTGGAAGCGGGTGAAGACTGTGTACGACGAGCGCCGGATGATCGACCCCGACTTCGCCTCATGCGTCACCGACCGCGGCCAGAAGGCCATGGCGAACCATTCGGCGAACATCCAGGCCGCCTGCAACAAGTGGCATGGCATCCAGGAGGAGGTCGCGATGAGGCCGAAGAACGGCGTCAACCACGAGATGGAGCTCGTCCGGATGCTCGAGGCGTACAAGAACGACGAGGGCTCCGATTTCAAGTTCCTCCACGTCTTCGTCGTTATCGAGGTGCGTTGGTCGATCAGCAAGGGCAAGCAGTACGTCCCGACGCTGTGGCTGCCGTTGCGTCCGAAGGACGGCCGCCGATGGGCCACAAGAAAGCCAAGTTGGCAAGGGACGGTGCGCCGGCAGCGGCAAAGCTCCAGGCGTCCATCGAGACATGCATCGCCGACGCCCAAACCCAGGACGGCAAAAGGGAGGAGATCGCCAAGCAGAGATGGGCGGCGCTCATGGCCAACTCCCAGGTCAAGATCGACCTCGTCAGGACTGGCACCGCGGCGAAGAAGAGGAACAACGACCTCGCCTTCCTCACGGGGGGCGACCCGGCCGCGATGACCCCCGAGGTGACAGCTTGGTTCCTGGAGCAGTGCACTCTCATCTTGAGCGACATCAGCCCGGCTCCGGCCCCGACTACGTCGCCGGACGGCATGAGCTACGCCACTGCGCCGCCGAGCACGCACATCGACCTAGAGGATGCCACACCCGTCGTCGACAAGCATGCCGAGCCCGTCGTCGACCTGGAGGATTCCGCGCCCGCCGTCGACCTGGAGGATGCTGCGCCAAGCTCGGCGCCTGCTCCGACACCGGCTGACGCCTCTACCTGATCGCCCACCTGTGCCCACGCCGTGCGCGCCCGACTGTGCTTCGATTGAGACTATTTGATCGCCCAACTGTGGCGTTTTTTGTAATATGATTGCCCAAACTATGGCTGTTGTGATCGCCGAACTCGGGCTCTATTTTGGGGCGGGAAGAGGAACTTTCGAATATTATCGCCGTTCTGTTTTCTGGGTCGCCGAACGGCTGGTAAAATCGCCCCCCGTCGAATCTGTGTCTCAACAAGTCCCTCGGGTGAACCCATAGGGTTTCTATTAGGAGAACGTATAGGCGCTGGTGACAATCGTCGGCTAAACAGGGGGCACGATTTACCCAAGTTCGGGGCCCTCGTAGAGGTAAAAACCCTTACTCCTTCTTATGTCGATCTGTATTCACGAGTAGATCGGTTACAATGGGGGGGGGGTGCTCAAGTCGAGAGTATGATCTCGATCTCAAGGTTTTGATGGTGCGGCATTTCTTGTCCCCCTCCTGGTGGCTCTCTTGGCCCTTATATAGGTGGCCAGGTCTCAAACCGTACCCGGGGGGACTCAAACCCTAACCTACATGTCGTGGGATAATCACGGCAGATGTTACCAGGGGTAACTGATCTTGGGGCAAGTCGACACAGGCGTTCGGGAGAGGGTTTAGCTCAAAGGAAGACATGATACAACTTGATATGACAGCCGGCAATCGAAGTCGCCGGATCTCTATTCTCGATACAATAACTCGATTAGGGTTTACACTGGATACTCGATACCACTCGATATTGCTAAGGTTCTCAAATCCCTAGATCTCTGTCTCAAACTATACCCGGGGGTCGGTTTATATAACACCCGTACCCCCTAACTTTTTCTACAAGGCACACCCGGGTCCTACCCAGACACGGCGTGCTAACTCTAACTTTCCTTTACAACATCCCTAATCCGGATCACTAGGCCCACGAACTTGGGCCTCCACAAACATCTTTATCATTAATCGGATCCTGCACACCATCCTTTGGGCCGGGTTACTTCCCGGAGCCTGGCATACCGGGTTAGTATCCCCCCATCAGTAGTCCCCAGAATAGCTTGGGCTTCACGGATCTCCTTGAAGCGCTTGCTATTCCCTGCAAAGATACCGATCATAGGGGCGTACGAAAACTGAGTTAAGATATCATGATATTCAGCTAGGCCTCACTCCATGGTGGCCATACAATAACCCGGACCTTTCCTCCATATACTTGGGTCCAAATTCCTAAATTCAAACCACAATAAGAAATGATAAGACCTCATGCTTGATAACCAGTCCTGTCATTACGGACGAACCCCTTCCTTCCTCTGTCCCGATGCCTTGCCCAACACTTGACGCACATCTTGCGAAATCTTCGTGGATAACCATTACTCCGCAATTCCCGGCTCCTAGCCGTTAAGATAAGCTCTCCCTTGCCTTATAAATAGCGCTTAGAGGGTAACCCTAAGCCCATCACCACGCCACAACTTCTCCTCTCCCTCATTGCTCCTAACACCTTCGCAGCGCCATCGCGAGGAACTCGCGCCTGTTACTGACGCAAGATTAACAGCGGCCGCGCCCGCCCTTGAATCGCCTCGTGCCGCCGTCAAGCGCCACCTTTGTACCTCCATTCCTCCCATCCGAGCCGCACCGCTCGTCGCCATCACATTAAGCCCCAATCTTCTCGGTAAGCTCTTCGCAATCAATTAATTCAGCCCCGCAGATTTTAATCCATCCAAGGTCAGATCTAGGTCATCCCGCGAATTACTTGTCCGATTGCACCAGATTAGATCGATTCAATGCTCGCCAACCCCTTTAATTGCCTGCCTGATAGCCACAAATGATCTTCCAACCATCACTGATCACCAATTTTACTTAAAAGCCATCCGCGAACCTCTCCATCTAGATCCGTTCCTCCGCTGTTTTCCGCTTACTGCATTAACACCCGGAAAAACCCTTCTTTTCCAGCTATTTCATTTGCGGTATAAATATGGGCAACCATCCTTCATCCCCAAATACCTTTTCCTACGTAAGTGACCAACAATTTCCACAAGTGTGCTCAATACCCGGACAGTTCTCAACTTCGTACCCTCTTGATACCTTATACTCGGATATTTCAACTTTCCCGGGTCTTATTTCATACATCCTTTTCTTTTTGTGTTTCGCAGGCTGACCCCATGGCTCCCAAGCGACAAGGAAAACATCCGGCTCAAGCAAGGACCACCCAAGCCATATCCGCCAATTGGGGGCGCTCCACAACCACTAAGGCCAAGTTGGACGAACTAACCGAGTTAGGCACCCTCCCCTCTCAGAAAGATATCCACTGGAGGGTGCCAGGTAACGAAACTCATCCCACTCCCGCAGAAGACGAGGTAATCTGCTTCGTAGAGCACGTGACCCGAGGATTTCGCCCTCCGGGTCACCCTTTCTTTAGGGAGGTCTTAGATCACTACGGACTCCGGGTGTTCGACATAGGGCCTAACTCTATGTTGAACATCACCCACTTCATAGTTCTATCTGAATCGTATTTGTGCATGCCACCAAACCTGACTCTTTTCACTGAGTTATTCCAATGCAAACCATGCCGCGAAAGCGGCGACGGGGCGCTTCTCACTTGCGGCGGGGTATCCATCCAACGCCGTAGGAATTCTTTAATGCCAACCCTCAACCTGCAATCCTGTGCCAAACATTGGCAGTTATCCTTTTTTTACTGTCGCGATACCTCCCCCGACAGCGAGAAGAAGCTGCCGGGTTACTCAGAGACCCCCCTCAAACCCTCCGAGTCTTTCAGTGCCTTCGCACCAGACTCGGACAGGGAAGCAATCCTTCCTGCACTAGCCAAAATAGCCATTCTCTCGGCCCAAGGCCTCCTAGGGCTCAATTTGATAAAGACATGGGTCGACTTCCGAATCACCCCTAATTCCATCCGCACCAAATTAATGTGCGAGTATTCGGGTCACACTACAGATGCACTTCGCTATTCCTCCAAAAGCTTTGCGACTGGTGACACTATCAAGACCATCAAGAGCCTCTTGGCAGAGAAGCTGGATGTGATAAAGGGCATCTCCGGGTTACCTCCGTTTACTCGGGAAAATCCAGCTCCAACGGTAATACCCGGCACTCATAACTTGTCTCCACATTTCAACTCGATACTGCTTCTAAACATTAACTTTATCTTTTTACCTTAGGCTGATGACCCCTTCTGGAGAGTGGACCCACTCCCCCCCTCCAGAGACCCGGAAGAGGAGGACGAGACGACTGACGACAGCGAAGGTACTTACCCAGGATCTACATACTTTTGCTTGTATTACTTTCCTTTCGTCTGTCTTTTTCCCAATGAATACACATCTGGCTCGCAGGGCTGGAGGACGAAGGTGGAAACAACGAGGATGACCCGGAGAGAACCGAGTCTGACCCAGAGGCAACAGCCGGAGCCAAGAGGAAAAGCAGGGGGACAGTATCCAAGGTTCCTTTTTCCTCACTATCTTCCGAATCTTACTCCTTTGACGCCATGCGAAGACTTAACCATCAATTATCAAATTCGCCGTGCTTGAAGGAACCTTTCCCCGCCAAGCGCAGGGTAACTCGGAGCTCCCCGGGTGAAGATCCCCTTAACCCGGGCATCTCCACCCCTTTAGTCCCTCGTGGCAGTGCTCCTCCATCTCGTTCTTCCAACTCTCCTCAGCGCCACCCTTCTCCTAACCACCCACGTGCCGGGCAATTCCGGGTTCCATTAGTGGTTCCTGCGAACACCTCATCTACTTCAAGTGGCGAGCTCCCATCGGATTACACCGTAAATGCCGGGTAAGTTTTTGCCTTACTATTTCTTTTTGCCTCTAGCGAACTTTCATCCGAGCCACCGTCATCATCAATAACTGCCTTTTTTCATCTTTCTTTCAGTGCTCAGGTCACCGTCAGTGACCCGGAAAACACAGAAACGGCTAACATTCAGGTGGAGAAGCCGACTGACGACGCAGACGCCGCAACCGGAGGTGACGCAGCCACTAACCGGGAACAAGGCCCTCTGAACAATCCACTTTCCCAAACCGTCGGATCTCCTTCCTTATCGGAACCAGTAGACGAAGAGATAGAAATTCTAGATACGAAGATGAGCCCTCCCAACCCGGACACTCAGACTGTCCGGGTCTCCACTCCAAATGCAAGGAAAACCCCCCTGCCTGATGACCAAGCTGCCGGCTCTTCCCGGACTCATTCCGATGAGTTAACGTTTGCCCAGATGCTGGAAACCCTGCGCACCTTACGAGCTGACGAGGAAAACATCCTGGGAGCCTTAATAACCAAACATGAGGTAAGTTGAACTAATGTTGCTTGTACCTTTGTCCAGTCCCCAAGTTCCGAGTGAGTTCATTCATGACTTGCTCGGGACTTTATTATACCATTGACTGATAACCGTGCTCTTCTATCCAACTAACACTTTTTAACATCCATGCAGTCCTTCGTGACTCAATATGAGGAGAAACTTGCAAACGCCACCAAGCTCATTGAAAAAGAAATATCTTTACGCGAAGCGGCCGAGACTGAAGCCAGAAGGAATAGGCAATTAATGAAGAAGTACCGAAGAAGGGCTCACCGAGCCGAAGACGACCTGACAAGCCTTTCTGTCGAAATTTCTGATACCTATCGTTCTTTGCTTGGTATGCTTCCTTCTCCGAGTTTATCCTTTTGACCAACAGCAAAAAATGCTTAGCTGATATATTCATTTTACTCCAGGCCCGGATGAAACCATGCCGGATGAGGATGATATTGCCAAGCTGAAGACCATGAAGAATGTTATCCGGCAGCTGTGTGCCGGAACCAGATGGATTTTGGAAGAGTTACGGTGGCCAGGTAGAGGACATGTTGACCTGAAGAGGATGCTGGACGCCTTTTCCATGATTCCTGAGTGGATTTGGCACTGGAAGCGCTCGTCCTGCCGGGTTGGAATGACCCGGGGGCTATCACTCGCCAAGGCTTACTTCCCCAAGCTCGATCTGGCAAAGCTCATGGGCGGCTTCCCCGAATTCAAGCTTGATGGTTCAAAATTCTCGCGGGAGGATTTTCAGGCTGTGCAGAAGGAGGTCCGTTACCCGGCTAGCGTGATCGCTGATGAACTGGACGTCAATACTCTTGTCCCTGCTTATGATGCTGCTGGTGCGGCAATTAAGTCAGATCTTCCCGAACCATATGACATGATGGCTCGGTGGAAGGAGGAAGCTGCTGCGATAAGGGCGGAGGCTGCCAAGAAACAAGCTGAAGCCGGCTCTGCTCCTGCCGCCTCCACATCGGTCGTTCCGCCTCCTGCGGGAGCTGGCGCCGCCGACCCGGGTGTTGCTGCTGCCACCAATGATGGCAAGGGTAAGGCCAAGATGAGCGCCGAGTGATATATGGTTTCCGATGCCTCTTCTTAAGCGTCAGTCGGTCGACATACTTTTTGAAACAGTCATTTTTTAGGTGGTGCGCCTGTGCACCTTTGATATTTTTTCACCAGTATTTTGTAATGCACACTAAGGCCTTGATATACTCGATGCATGTTCCAACCTTTGTAAGTTTAAGCCCATCTATTCTCGATATCTGGTTTTATTTATTGCTCCTTTTGTGAAAACTCAATTTCCGGGTCTCATGGGTATTGACAAGCGGATTTTGCTTCGAAGTCCCCAAGCCCTCAAGACTCGGATATTTGGATTTTTGCAACTTATACAAGTAAGCCAGTTCTTTTCAAGACTTCAAGCTACCGGGCCCGGATTGCCGAGCCTAGGACACTTGATCTTGAAAAGGCAACAAAGTACTTATTGCTATTTTCACAAAGATCCATGAGTTGTTTCACATCGGATTTGAAGTTATGCTTAATAGTCATTGAGTTTCCAGCTATTCAGCCTTATACTCTGCATAACTTGTGGTTTAGATGACCCTTTTGACTGTCTTGTACTGTAAGCCGGCTTTCGCGTGGATACCATGTTGTTACATCAATACGAAGACGTAGCCAGCCAATCCCCGTCGGGTTTCATGACTAACTGCCATCGTAAGCGAACAAATCATGCCACTTTAATGCGAGTCACATCGAGCTTAAGTAAGAGTAGCCAAGAAATTTGGACTTCTTTGTCCGGTTATAAGATTGTAGCCGTACTCGTTTGCGAGTAATCGGCCCTTATAACTCATAGGCATCGTGGCCGGGTCTTTGAGTTTGTAACTGTGCTATTTAAGCGATCAGCCCCCAAGACCTAGATATACGCATCGTACTGAGAATACATAACCTGATAACAACCATCTCTTTTCTTGATAACCATCTCTTTACTTGATATGAAAAACTGATAACAACTATCTCTTTTCTTGATAACCATCTCTTTACTTGATATGAAAAATGTAGGTCAGCAAGCCGCCTCATTAAAAACCCGTCCAGTCCCCAAAGGTGCCCTGGATAGGAAAAGAGTACGTCAGAAAACCTGCTGCCTATTACATCGTGCAATTCCACTTGCCAATATAGTCTTTACTAAGTATAATACGGACGCAGCTGAGCCACGTTCCATGGTCTATCTCTTTCTTGCATAGATGAAGTGGTGTGTGCGGTGTCATTGACTGTAGCCGACTCTTCCCTTGCATCTATCAAATAATATGATCCGTTATGTAGGCTCCGGCTTACGATAAATGGTCCTTCCCATGGTGGTGATAATTTGTGTTTTCCTTCGTTTGACTGTACCAGACGCAGAACCAAGTCTCCTTCCTGGAATACCCGGGTCTTCACACGCCGGCTATGATACCTCCGTAGATCTTGCTGATATATGGCTGATCTTTCCAGGGCTTGTTCCCTTTGTTCTTCTAACATATCTACGGCGTCCTGCCGGGTTTTTTCGTTCTCCACTTCGACGTAAGCTGATACTCTGGGCGAATCGTGAATAATATCACTTGGTAACACTGCTTCCGCCCCATAGACCATGAAGAAGGGTGTCATCTGAGTGGATCTGTTAGGTGTAGTGTTGATACCCCAAACCACAGAAGGAAGTTCTTCGACCCATGCACCAGCTGCTCTGATACAGGGGACTCGCAATCGTGGTTTTAATCCGCGAAGCAATTCTTGGTTTGCCCTCTCCACTTGTCCATTGGCCTGCGGATGAGCCACTGATGCAACATCAAGCCGGATTCCATTGTTGCCACAGAATTTCTCCATCTCGCCAAGAGACATGTTAGTTCCGTTGTCGGTGATTATGCTGTGGGGATACCCAAACCGGTAGATAATCCTTTTCAGGAACTTGACTGCTGTAGCCGCTTCGCAATTAGTAACTGGCATAACCTCAACCCACTTGGTAAACTTGTCAATGGCCACCAAAAGATGCGTCTTCTTGCATGGTGACATATGGAAGGGACCAACCATGTCCATACCCCAAACGGCGAACGGCCAAGTTAATGGGATGGTTCGTAATTCCATAGCCGGTACGTGTGTTTGGCGAGCGTACCTTTGACATCCGTCACATCTTGCTACCAAACGTTCTGCATCCGATAGAGCCGTAAGCCAGAAAAATCCGTGTCGATAAGCTTTAGCCACCAGAGACCTTGTAGATGCATGATGCCCACAGTCGCCTTCGTGTATTTCCTTGAGAATCTGTCGGCCTTCTTCTGGCGCTACGCAGCGCAAGAAGACTCCTGTTGCGCTTCTCTTGTATAATTCTCCGTTGATGATAGAATACCCCTTTGCTCGCCTCAGGATTTGTCTTGCTAATACCTCCTGTTCTGGTAACTCGCCCCGCGATAAGTAGGCCAGGTATGGCTCTGTCCACTCGGGGATGACGTGTACTGTGGCCACGTACTCCAAATCCGGGTCTTGATTTGCCAGTTCTTCCTCAGACTCGGTTTTAACTGATGGTCGCCACAACTCGTCCAAGAACACATTAGGTGGAACCGGCTCCCTACGCGAGCCGAGTCTGGCGAGTGCGTCTGCTGCCTCGTTTTTTCTTCTGTCTATGTGCTCCACCTCATACCCCGGAAAAGCACCCGGCAACCCTGTCGACTTCCCTGCGGTATGCTGCCATAGTTGCATCCTTTCTGTCCCAAGTTCCCGATACCTGTTGTACCACAAGATCCGAATCTCCGAAGCATCGTATTCTTTTAATGTTCATTTCCTTGGCCACCTTTAAACCATGCAACAGAGCCTCATACTCGGCCACGTTGTTTGAGCAATCAAAGTGAATTTGCAGTACGTAACTCAATTTGTCTCCCTTGGGCGATGTCAGCACAACTCCAGCTCCTGATCCCTCATATTGCTTTGACCCATCGAAGTGCATGGTCCATGACTCGGATTTTGGAACTGTGGTAGCCATACCTGTATGTGTCCAGTCGTTAACGAAATCAATTAAAGCTTGGGACTTGATTGCTGACCTGGGTTCGTAGTTTATGTGATAATCCCCCATCTCTATTGCCCACTTGGCTATTCTTCCCGTCGCGTCCGAGTTTCTGATAATATCCGACATTGGTATTGAGCTGACCACCGTTATAGGATGTTCTTGGAAATACGGCTTCAACTTCCTGCTGGCCATGAAGACTCCGAACACCAACTTTTGCCAATGTGGATAGCGCTGCTTTGCTTCCGATAATACTTCACTGACGTAATAAACCGGCCTCTGAACCGGGTAACCTTTCCCGTCCTCTTTGCGTTCCACGACAACCACTGCGCTAACGGCTCGGGGGCCAGCTGCCACGTATAGTAACATAGGCTCTTTAGGACCCGGCGCCGCTAGTACTGGTGCTTCAGATAATTGCTTCTTTAGTGCTTCACACGCTTCATCTGCCTCTTCGTCCCATACGAATTTATCCGATTTTCGCAAGAGCCGATACAAGGGTATTGCTTTTTCTCCGAGTCTAGATATGAACCGACTCAAGGCTGCTACACAGCCCGTGAGCTTTTGAACATGCTTCAAGTTCTCCGGCTTTTTCAAACTCTGGATTGCCTTGATTTTATCTGGATTTGCCTCAATTCCTCTCTCGGAAACTATGAAGCCGAGTAATTTCCCAGCCGGAACTCCGAACACGCACTTCGTTGGATTAAGTTTCATCTGGTACCTCCTCAGGTTTTTGAATGTCTCCTTTAGATCATCGATAAATGTCTCCGCCTTCCTGGTCTTGATGACCACGTCATCCACATAAGCATGGACGTTACGTCCGATTTGGTCCTCGAAGCACTTTTGAATACACCGTTGGTAAGTTGCGCCAGCGTTCTTCAGCCCAAATGTCATAGTTTTATAACAAAAGGCCCCAAACGGGGTTATGAATGATGTTTTCTCCCAATCCTCCCTTTTGAGCTTAATCTGATGATACCCGGAATATGCATCCAGGAAGCATAACAGATCGCTTCCAGCTACTGCGTCTATAATCTGATCTATCCTTGGGAGCGCAAACGGATCCTTTGGGCAATGCTTGTTAAGACTAGTGAAGTCAATGCACATCCTCCACTCGTTGGTCTTTTTCATCACCAGAACCGGGTTAGCCAACCAATCTGGGTGAAATACTTCCATGATAAAGCCGGCTGCCAGTAGCCGAGCGATTTCTTCGCCTATAGCTTTCCTTCTTTCCTCATTCATTTTCCTCAAACCTTGTTTCACGGGCCTAGACTTGGGATCCACATGCAAACTGTGCTCAGCCAATTCTGTAGGGATACCCGGCATGTCGCTGGGTGTCCAGGCAAACACATCTGCATTCGAGCGAATGAACTCCACGAGCGCTCCCTCCTGCTCTTTTCCCAGGTTAGACCCTATGGTAAACTGCTTAGTAGAGTCCCCTTCGACAAAATCTATCTTCTTGGTGTCTTGTGCTGCCTTGAATTTTGCTCTCTCATCCTCAGTATTCGGCTTTTTCAAGGCTGTTCTATCGTCCGGGTTTACTTGAGATCGGTAATATTCGAGTTCTTCCTTCCGGCATGCCTGCTCGGCCATAACTGAATCTCCTTCGTCACACTCGGCCGCTATATCGCGGTTCCCATGTATAGTGATGGTCCGTTTAGGACCCGGAATTTTCAGCTGCAAATACACGTAGCACGGCCTAGCCATGAATTGGGCGTAAGCCGGTCTCCCCAACAGCGCGTGGTAAGGACTGCGCAACTTGACCACCTCGAACGCGAGCCACTCCACTCGATAATTATCCGTCGATTCCCCAAAAGCAACTTCCAAGGTGATCCTTCCCTCGGGGCTCGCCGAGTGACCCGGTACGATCCCGTGAAAGATTGTTGAACTTTTCTGCAGCTGGGACTCTTTGAGACTCATCCGTAAGAAGGTCTCCCAGTAAAGGATGTTGATACTACTTCCACCGTCCATCAGGACCTTCTTCAGCTCGTAACCATTAACCTGTGGAGCGACCACCAACGCCAAGACTCCTGGACGCTCCACCTTTTCCGGATGATCTCTTCTACTCCACGTTATCTCTTGTTCTGCCCATCTAAGGTATCCCGGCGCGGCCGATGAAACCGGATTTGCCGCCTGCTTTGATGTCTCTTTGTTCCTGCGTGTCGACGAAGATATTGATCCGGCCGACCGTCAATATAAATCCGGACTCGAGGTGATCCGGTTCTGGCCCCCAGCCGGGATCGTCCACCAACTTTTCTTCTTCGTGGTCGATGTAGATTTCGCCGATGACAAGATCCTCCATGCCCTTCCGAGCTTCTCCCGTGATGTAGACGCCTTTGGACGCAGGCCCCACGGTGGGCGCCAACTGTCGTGGGATAATCACGGCAGATGTTACCAGGGGTAACTGATCTTGGGGCAAGTCGACACAGGCGTTCGGGAGAGGGTTTAGCTCAAAGGAAGACATGATACAACTTGATATGACAGCCGGCAATCGAAGTCGCCGGATCTCTATTCTCGATACAATAACTCGATTAGGGTTTACACTGGATACTCGATACCACTCGATATTGCTAAGGTTCTCAAATCCCTAGATCTCTGTCTCAAACTATACCCGGGGGTCGGTTTATATAACACCCGTACCCCCTAGCTTTTTCTACAAGGCACACCCGGGTCCTACCCAGACACGGCGTGCTAACTCTAACTTTCCTTTACAACATCCCTAATCCGGATCACTAGGCCCACGAACTTGGGCCTCCACAAACATCTTTATCATTAATCGGATCCTGCACACCATCCTTTGGGCCGGGTTACTTCCCGGAGCCTGGCATACCGGGTTAGTATCCCCCCATCACTACAGTCGGTTACAAGTTTCCTAACTTGACCCGCAAGGCTCTGCGGGTGGGCTTCAACTGGGCCTTCCAGAACTTCTCTTGGGCTTAGATCCTGAACCTTGGACCGGGTATCTTTACCCGACAGGTCCAGGGTTCGTCCCTTCGTCAGTAGCCCCCGAGTGTTTACTCGACTGAGATATTCTTGTCGGGTAGATGCTCAAAGTCTTGTTTTGAATCCCTTCAGCTGATCGTTTCAATCGTTTGTCATTTGGAGGGTGTGTGACGAAGGGATGGATCTTAGACCCTGCGGGTAAGGACACCCCGTCTCAGGCCCAAGGTTAAGGCCCAAGAAGGGAAGCCCTTGGAGTATTCTGGAAGGCCCACTTGAAGCCCACCCGCAATGCCTTGCGGGCTAAGTTAGGAAACTTGTAACCGACATAGGGTTAGAGTTCGAGTCCTCTCCGGGTAGGGTTTGAGACCTCGCCACCTATATAAGGCCAGGAGAACCACCGGAAGAGGACCAAGCAATACCGCACCACCAAAGACTTGAGCTCGAGATTGTACCCTCGACTTGAGCGATCATCTTTGTAACCGATCTATTCGATAATACAGATCGACAGAGGCAGGAGTAAGGGTTTTACCTCTACGAGGGCCCCGAACCTGGCTAAATTGTGCCCCCTGTCTAGCCGATGATTGCCACCAGCGCTCATGGGTTCTCCTATTCGAAACTCTGTAGGTTCACCCGAGGGATTTGCCAAGCAACAGATTCGACAATTGGCGCCGTCTGTTGGGAGTGGCGGGCGCTGGATCTCCGGCATCATCAGCTTCATCATCCAACTCACGTTGGAAACCTTTGACTTCGGCTCCAACCAATCCTATTCGGATCGGATCTGTCGTGGTCACCCCTCACTCGCCGGAATCACGCCCGGTATTCAGCGATCTGGAGAAGAGTGTCACCTTGACGTTCGGAAGCTTGAAGTTCTACACCAACAAGGACAGGATCCTCCACTTCCCTGAAGAATCAGGATCTGAGTCAGAAGCCGTCGACTCGCGCCCCCATCTGGAGAAAAGTGGCGAGTCCATCCGCTTCAACACCAGCGACTACCATACCCTCTCGACAGAGGAACCTTCGCAGATCCAGAAAGCGCGCTGAGATTGGCATCTCGCGGGACGCCTGGGACCGAGCCAAAGAAGCTTTGCGAACAAGCAAGCCGCCTGTAGCAGGAGCGCCACACGAAGATATGGTCGCCTACCACTACCATCTAGTGAGAGCGGCCACAGCTATCAAAGAAGCTCGGAGAGACCTGGCACATCGGAAGAGATTGGTGGATGAATCAAGTCAACGCCGGGCTGAGCTGTCCCTAACACCTTCGGTCGGAACTCGACCCACAAGGAAGGGATACGCATCAAGAACAACATCCATGGACACCGAGTCCCTGGATGAGATCAGTAAGTCACTCGCACCTTCCCTTATGCGGGTTGACGAGGACGGAAACGTCTACCCGCAAACTCCTGCTGCCGCCGTCCTGGCCGCAGCAACCTACATGCAGATGAACCAGCCAGCGGAGAACGACCCGCGAGCAGAGCAGTACAAACAGGTTCGGAAGAGATTGGGCATGGCAGCCTCAAGGCTCGCCTCCTACGACCGTAGGAAAGCTGCCGAACAGCAAGAGAAGGAAAAAGAAAAAGAGGCATCGCGCAAGCATAGGAGCACTTCGCCTAGGAGAGACAAATCACCTCGCCGCGGTCGAGGAAAAGAAGCTCGGCAACGTGGTGATAGTCGAAGCAGCAACGAAGGTAGCCCGAGAAATAAAAGCTCACGACGTCATAGCAGCCGCTCGCGGAATCGCAGCAAAGAGCCAAGGAAGGAAACTGATCGCGACCAGCCAGGATATAACGCGTGGTCAGATATCGTGCAAAACAAGGTGGACAAGGCAAGAGCTGCGAGGAACCGCGTGCGCTCCTCGTCCAGTTCTTCGGATGACGAGACCTGCAGCGCACTGTGTTTCGCCTGCAGCATCCGCGAGGCACCCCTACCCCAGAGATTCAAGCTCAGCACAGAAGTCACGAAATACGTTGGCTCACTCGAACCTTCGTCGTGTCTAAACGACTACCTCACGGCAGTAAAATGCCAACGTGGGAATAAAAACACGGTTATGCAGTACCTCAACCTGCACTTGGTCGGCGCGGCACGCAGCTGGCTGGAAGCAAGGACACAGTCCTGTTATGCATCGTGGGATGACCTGCACTACGATTTCTGCAAGAACTTCCAGGCCACTTACAAGAGACCACTAACCATTGAAGAACTGCGGGCCTGCAAGCAGAAGAGCGGCGAATCCACCCGCGAGTACATTCAGCGATGGACAACACTCAGGAACACCGCGGGAAATATCTCAGAAGAAGTAGCGGCTGAGGCCTTCGCGAAAGGCGCCCGACGAACTGCTTTCAGAGAAGAGCTGGGCCGAGCAGCACCCAAAACTATTGGGGAACTGATGATCATAGCCGACAAATGGGCTAACGGAGAAGACGCGGTGCGCAACGAGATGGCATCATCGCCCGCGCCCGAAGAAGACCGCCATGATCGAAAGAAAAGGAGAAAATACTATAATCACGACGATCGGGAAGAGTGGTAGCAGCAGAATTCACGCGAAGCCGCGATAATGGGTGCCGCGGGAGTCGCGAGTGGAAACCAAAAGCTGAAGACAAAAGCCCCGAGGATGACCTAAACGCGTACTGCTCGCTACATCTATTTACAGATAAGCGCACGGGCAAAACTAAGTCAACGCACCTCCTCAAGGATTGCCGAAAGTTCATCGACATCCACGAGGCCATCTCGAAGAAAAGTAGATCAGCAGCTAATCAAAACTACCCGCCACTTCCAGGAGGAGAACATCAAGGGTTCCAGCCGCCACTACCCCTACCTCCACCAGGAAATCCAAACATGGCGCTAGCAGCACTAAACGCGCCACCCGCACCAAACGCAGGAGCTAACGCGTACCCGAACCCGACTGGATAGTTAGGGATGATAAAAAAAGTCTGCCCATCCCGAAGAGCTCAGAAGACAAACACGCGGCAACTGTGCATGGCTGTGCAAACCCCGCCAACAAAGCCCGAGTACCTGAAGATGGCGGACCAATCGATCACCTTCTCGATGGAAGACCACCCGCCACGAGTCTATCGACCAGGACACGCTGCCTTGGTAATCCAAGCATAAATTGGTAATTATGAACTGGCTCGCGTATTCATGGACGAAGGCAGCGGCATCAACATTATCTACGCGGATACGCTCCGCCGGATGAACAGGAACCTGGACGGACTTGCGGAGTCAGAAACATCCTTCCACGGGATAGTTCCAGGAAAGGCGATCCGCCCACTCGGAACAATTAATCTAGAGGTTGTGTTGGGCAATCGACGCAACTACATAAGAGAATTCCTCGACTTTGGAAGTAGTCGACTGGCCCTCACAGTACCACACCATTCTTGGTCGAACAGCGTTCGCCAGATTCATGGCAGTACCACATTATGTGTACCTGAAGCTCAAGTTACCCGAAGAATATGGTGTAATCACCATCGACGGAGATTTCCAGAAGTCCAACAAATGCGACATCGAGTTCAACGAGATCGCAAAATCTTTCAGGATGCAAAAAGAACTGCAGGAGCTGGCAAAGACCACGGACCACTCCGTGATGCCCCTCACAAAGAAAAACGCGCCAGAATTGGAGATCAGCACCAACAGCGACACCCGAAAACATCACGTGCACCCGACAGATTCTGCGAAGACAGTGATGGTCTCAACTACCCTCTCGCCAGCATAGGAAAGCGCGCTCGTCAAACTCCTCCGTGAGTACTAGGAAATTTTCGCTTGGCAGCCCTCAGATATGCCAGGAATACCCAGGGAGTTCGCCGAGCACTCACTCAAAGTCTTCAAGGATGCAAAACCCATCAAGCAGACCACTCGACGGTTTTCAGAACCCAAGCAGAAAGCGCTTGGAGAAGAAGTAAACAGATTGCTAGCAGCAAAATTGATCAGGGAGATCAAGATATCCACCTGGTTACCAAACCCGGTGCTGGTTCCAAAGAAGAACACTGACATCCTTCGAGTGTGCATTGACTACACGTCATTAAATAAGCACTGCCCCAAGGATAACTTTCCCCTCCCGCGAATCGACCAGATCGTGGACTCTACTGCGGGCTGTCAATGCCTCTCTTTCCTAGACGCCTATTCGGGATATAATCAGATCCGGATGAAGCAGAAAGACGAGGAAAATACAGCATTCATCACACCACACGGTGTGTACTGCTACACGACAATGCCCTTCGGGCTCAAGAACCCATGCGCGACATATCAGCGCTGCATGCAAAAATGCCTCGCCAAGCTCATTGGCAAGAACCTAAAAGTGTACGTTGACAACATCGTCATCAAGACTCGAGTAGAGGATACACTCCTCGAGGACATTAGAGAAACATTTGACGCCCTCAACGCATACAGGATCAAGCTCAATCCGACAAAATGCGTCTTTGGCGTCCCAGCAGGAAAGCTTCTCGGGTACCTGGTATCCGCCAGAGGCATCGAAGCCAACCCAGAGAAAATACAAGCAATCTTGACAATGAAGGAGCCAAACAATCTATGCGGAGTCCAACAGCTCGCAGGGCGACTAGCCGCCTTGAGCAGATTTATCGCACGATTGGGCGAGCAGGCATTACCCTTCTACAAGCTGTTGAAGAAGACGGACAAGTTCGAGTGGAAACCAGAAGCTAAGCAGGCATTCGCAGACCTGAAACGATCATTGCAAAGCAAGCGCATCCTTGCAACACCGCAAGAGAGGGAGCCACTATACCTATACCTAGCCGCAACAAACCAGGTCATCAGCACGGCAATTGTAGTCGAACGACCTGAGGAGGGCAAGACATATGGAGTCCAACGACCAATCTACTACATCAGTAAAGTGCTCTCGCCGTGCAAGCAACGATACCCTCACTACAAGAAGCTCGCTTATGGAGTTGTTCTCACGGCTCAAAAGCTCAAGCACTACTTCTAGGAACACACCATAACAGTGGTTAATGATGCATCACTCGGTACAATCATGAACAATCCAATGGCATCTGGAAAAATAGCAAAATGTAGCATCGAGCTGGGCGCTTGGGACATCATCTATGCAGGGCGCAATTCAGTAAAATCCCAGGTACTCGTGGAGTTCCTGAGCGAGTGGACAGAGCTACAAACGCCCGGGCCGCCAGAATACACGAGTAATTGGATCATGTACTTCGATGGGTCCAAGAGAAACGAGGGAGCAGGAGCTGGGATCGTCCTAATATCACCTAGAGGGGACAAACTGCAGTATGCCCTCCGATTGGATTTTCCACCCGATGATCCAGAATCAAACAACGACGCAGAATATGAAGCTCTGTTGCATGGGATGAAGATGGCAGTTGCGTGTGGAGCCACCCGACTGATGATCTACGGCGACTCCAATCTCATCGTGCAACAGACAATGAAGGAATGAGACGCTATCGCAGAAAACATGGTCGCCTATCGTGACATGTACAACCTACTCGAAGGAAGTTTTAAAGGATGCGAGCTGAAGCATATTGCAAGATCCAGCAATGAAGAAGCAGACAGGCTGGCAAACATGGGTTCCACAAACACACCCATACCGCCAGGGATATATTTCGAGCGGATGACTAGACGATCAGTCAAAATCAAGAAAACTGCAGACGTACCCACAGCATCGGAGACAGAGGTCAGCCCGCAGGTTGCTATTATCGAGTTCATTCATCATATTTCGCGACAAGTTTTTCTGGTCGAGCCAGCGTGGACGCAGAAATACCTCGACTACTTGTCCGCAAAACAGCTCCCAGCAGATCCACGTGAGGCTCGACAGATAGTCAGGCGAAGCAAATCCTTTCGGGTGATCGACGGAGAGCTATACAAGCAGAGCATCTCAGGCATACTGCAACGATGCATAGCACCCGAGGATGGCAAAGAATTATTGCAAGATATCCATCAAGGAGATTGTGGACATCATGCTAACTGGAAAGCAATCATGGGAAAAGCCTTCCGAGCAGGATTCTACTGGCTTACAGCAGCCAGAGACGCAAAGGAACTGGTCGACAGGTGCAACGCTTGCCAGCGATTCGCACCGAAACCACACGCACTCGCTACGGAATTGCATATGATACCCATCGTCTGGCCCTTTGCACAATGGGGGCTGGACATGGTAGGACCAGTACGCAAGTCCACGCCAGGTGGATACACACACTTGCTGGTCGCTGTTGACAAATTTACCAAATGGATTGAATCCATGCCGGTTACCTCGGCTAGCGCCCAATGTGCCATCAAATTCCTCGACTCCATCGTATGCAGATTTGGAGTACCACACGACATCATTACAGACAATGGTACTAACTTTACGGCAAAGGAAACACATCAGTTCTGTGAAGAAAAGGGCATCAACTTCAAATTTGCCTTAGTTGCCCATCCACAAACCAACGGCCAAGTCGAAAGATCCAACGGATTAGTTTCGGCTGGCATCAAGAAACGTCTACTCGATCGTCTACACCCGGCAGCAGGACATTGGGAAGAAGAGCTACTCTCCGTGCTATGGAGCCTCCGCACAACTCCAAACCGATCCACAAACTACACACCATTTTTCATGGTCTACGGGGCCGAAGAAGTCCTTCCCGAGGACGTCAAGTTCAGCGCCCCACGGGTTGTTTCTTACAGCGAAGAAACCTCCAACAGGGCACTCGCGGATGATATGGACGCACTCGACGAAATGCGCGATATTGCACTCGCAAGATCCGCAGTATGCCAGCAGTCGCTGCGAAACTATCACAGTCGCCGCATAAGCCACATGGCCTTCGCAGTAGGATATCTGGTGCTACGGCTCAAGCAGAAGGAAGGACACAAGCTCGAGCCACCATGGGAAGGACCCTTCATAATACACGAAGTTATCCCAGGTGGCGCCTATCGACTGAGGAACCCGGCGACTGGAGGCATCTATTCCAATCCTTGGAATGTTGCACAACTCCGCAAATTTTATCCCTAGATTTATTTTAAATAGCAATAATAAGGCTATACTAGCCATCTTGTAGCTTGAAAGAAAAACACATGACTTCTCAGTCATTGCAATAAAATACATGGTTTTTCAACCATAGATACTCGAGTTCTCCATCCTTACATGCTAAAAGCAACAGGTATACACCCCACAAACACAAGGGGGCTACGCCTAACACAACATCACAGGAAGAAATTTATATATACAAGGTAAACACCTTACAACAGTTTTTACAAACTACACAGCGAAAACGGGATACATACATCCTACATTTACACATGGCGATGAGCATTCTCAGCCGCCAAAACCCGGTCTACCGCAGCAGAGGTCAATCGAATAATTTCTTCTGCCGCAGGTCGAACAACCCTATAATGAGGAGAAAGATCGACGGTTGGACCATCAGGAAGTCTAGCTACGGAGTTGAAATTCACCTCAGGATGCCACAACCGGACGAAAGAGAGGGCCACTACCGAGCCGCAAATCATCTGATTGCGAACACACTCGCGGATTTCTCCTTCTCGCCCGAACATCCTGAGAAGGTGGCTCCAATCCTTAGGACCCCTCTCCAACGGATAAAAAACGGTGTTCATTGCAATCAGCACCTCGTGAAAGGAACTCACGAGTATCTTTGCCTGTATGACTCAGAACTTCAAGGTAGCCAGCACAAAGCCTCGACTACGATCGGACCAAAAGTTATTCGCATGGGGTTTTGAGCTGCCAGATTCCTGAAGGATGTGGTTCTCCACCCACTGTTTCTCACTCCTATCATCTGGCTGAACAACTGGAAAACAAAGATATATGGTCAAAGAAAAGTATAGGACAAAAGAAGACTAGGGGGCTGAACTACTTACATAGCAAATCATTGGCAACCGACGCCAATTCATCCATCAAAAACTGCTCGCGTTCAATCGCTAGCTTTTGCTTGGACTTGGCTACATCCGCTACCCCACGCAACGCTTTTAGCTTGCGTTCACCATCCGCCACACGATCACGGAGGCCTGCAAAGGTGCCAACAGCAGCAACAAGAGGATTTGCTGGGGTAGCAGATCCACCTAAAGACTCCGCAGCAGCCCCGACTACCTGAAAGAATACATGGAAATTGAAGGAATAAGATGCCCTCATTCGAGATATAACAACCACCTATTCGACAGGTGCTCGGGGGCTACTCCCATCGGGAGGAAACACACAACAAATCAGTCACAGTAAGCATTTCCAAAAAAAACATCTCGATTAAACGATGAAAATACGGGAATGCATCCCAAGGTTCATTACAATCAAAAGAGCGAACTACAAAGAAAAGATAACTAAGGAGCTGCAGATGTGCTGCCACTCGCTACGGTGCCTCCCCTGGCACGGGCGAACAACTCGGATAACTTCCGAGCAAGGACTCCGGCTGGCTCGCCAAAACGACGAAGCCCTACCTTTTTGCCCGTGGAAGGATCGACGGGAAGGTCCGAGTACGCCTCTTACAGGCCGGTGACTCCATGTGCCAGCGCGAACTGGATGGCGGTCTTCGCCCCAGACTCCGACTGTGCGACTGCGTAGGCACCAAGGAGATTGCTCTCCGAGAAAATCTTCAAAAGATCGCCCCGTGCAGGTGGAGACACGGCGTTGACAAGGAGGCCACGGTGAAGTTGCGTCAGCACCCGAACGGCATCGCCAATCAGGGTGCAAATCCCTTCGGCGTGCCTCCTGAGCTGGGCGCAAGAATCCGTCAGCGCATCCACCCGCTGGACCCCAGGAAGCTCCAGTGGGACACCCAGAAGACCTGCAAAGAAAAAATGTTAAAATCCAGGAACCTATCAGACAATTTAAAGACAATGATAAGGCCAAAAGCTACTTACCCGCACAGCGTTCGGCCAAAGGACGCAGGAAGTCGACAAGATCGGAGTCCGCCTTGGTACCGGCCTCCTCCAGATTCTTCAGAGCTTCCCGGGCAGTCGCAAGCTTTCATTCAAGGTCAGCCGACAGCATGCGAGAGGACTCAAGTTCCTCTCGAATAGCTGCCAGCTGAGCCTCTTGAGCAGTTGCCCGACTGGAGGCATCCGCCTTCTCGGCCTTCATAGACTCGAGTTGAGCTGTGCAGCAATGATTATCAGAAACAAAGAAATTGGCAGAAATAAAAGGATAAAGATGGGGAAGGCAACAAACTTACCTCGAAGGAGCTCGTTCTCGCTGGCGAGTCGATCACGATCCGACCGAAGGATCCCGCAGTCCGCTTCAGCAAGAACGACACGGCGACCGACGGCCGCAAGGGAGTCGATGAGAGTCTGCAAAGGGCATGAAGATAGTGGAATCAGAAGGGATAAATTTGAGCCTATACACGATTGAAAACATTCGAGTATAGCCTCGGGGGCTACTCCCATCGGGAGCACTGTCGTGCACCCGATAAAGCCAGAAGAAAGGAAAAAGTTTATTTTTAAGCCTATAGCCGATCGCATGCGATCAACTACAGCCTTAAGGGCTACCCCCATCGGGAGCACTGCCGTGCACCCGATAAGAAACAGGTCCAGATTGATAAAGTACTAGAGAAACAAGCAACAAGGTTTACCTGGTCCTGGGCGAAGGAAAGGGGATCCGCGGAGCTACCCGACACCTCTTTTGGAGTCGAGGCCCCAGCAGCGAAACTAGGAATTCTGTATTCCGTACTCGCCGCTGTAGGGGCCGCACCCGGCGAGTTCTGCATGGTGTCGGCGGTAGGGGTCCCACCCGCGTTTTCAACCTTCTTCCTCTTGTCAGGACGGGAAGAGACGAATCTGCGTGGACTGATAGTTTGCAGACTACAATGAAGACAATATGTCAAAAGACGCGAAAGAAAAACGTTCGACTAAAAGATCAAGAAGAGAAACTTACTCGCCGTCATCTTCATCATCCAACATATCCGTGTTCCAGGCGGTTTGGATAGTAGGGAATGAAGGAGAAGGGGTGAGTGTGTGCAGCGGAGTCATGATGAGGGGCCCCTTCCCGGGCGATTCCTCCAAAGAGTTGTCCTTGGAGGTGGCCTCATCACCTTCCACTCGACGGCGCTTGCGCCGGAGAAGACCGTCATCCGAATCCTCCACACTATCCGAGGAGTCACTCTCGGAGCTCGAGGAGGCATCAGCAACACTGGTGTCCGCTGGGCCGTCCAAGTTACTTGCCAGCAAATCCGAGGCGTCCTCCCCGGATATTGGCGGGTAGCAGGTAGCCACGGCTAGGCTCTATCGAAGAAGACAGAAGGAAAGAAGAATTTCAGTCGACCGAAAAACTTTCGAGGTGGAAAAAGACGAATTTCAAAAGAAAATTCAAAACTTACTTCAGCTGGTGGTGGCCTTGATGCCTCAAAAGCGGCTACTGGGCAGTCGGGGAAGGTATCACCCTCCTTTAAACTGGTGATAGCCGCGATCTTCTTCTCGAATTCAGCATTCGAGAGTTCCTCTCGACTCACGCGGCTAGGATCTTCGACGCCCTGGTACTCCCACATCGCGGATGGCCTATCCTGAAGGGGCTGAACCCTGCGTTTGAGGAAGACACTTGCCAAGTGCAGGCCGTTCAGCGCGATTCCTGCGGCTTGATCACGGAGAGTGGCCACCTTGGCGAGTAGAGGAGTGACAACCCGGATCTCTTCAGCCGAGAGTTTGTGCGCCCAAGACTTCCTTTTCTTCAAAACAGCGAACGGATGGAATTTGTTGACTCCACCCACGCTGTTGTCGGTGACGTAAAACCATTTTTTCCTCCATCCTTGGGCAGAATCGATGAAGTGCATCGTGAAGTAGCCGTTCTCCGACTTCGCCTGGATCCCGAAGCCGCCGGTGGGCAGCGGCTCCCCGAGTTCAGTCTCCACCCGCGATCTCTCGCGGAAGACGAGCACCTTGAAGAGGGACTTCCAGAGTCCCCAATGAGGGCGAATGCCCAGAAAGCACTCGCAAAGGACAATGAAGCACGAGATGTGCTGCATTGCGTTTGGAGGCAAATCATGGAGCTGTATGCCGTAGACATACAACAGAGCCATGAGGAAAGGGTGAAGAGGGAGTGAAAGCCCGCGCGATACGTGGTCCGCGAAGATCACGCGTTCATTCGCGTGGGGATTAGGTACCTCCTCTTTCTTGCCAAGGCGTACCCGTTTCTCCGCTTCCGAAGGCAGCAGTCCATCTCGCTGCATCCCCTTGATACTTTTGGCCGTGGTGTTGGGCGAGCGCCAATCGCCCGAGCGCGGTGCAGGTGGCGCTAGAACCTCTCCTGACGCCCTTGACGACGAGGCGGCAGCACCGCGTTTCTTGCCTCCCGCCATTGCTGCTAGCACGAGCTCGAAGAGAGAGGAGATGGAGCACGAGGAAGACGATGAGTGAGGAAGGCAAAGGCTGGGAAATTTTCACCGTTTCACCAAGGCCTGCATTTATACACAGAGCCAGTCAATCCTAGCCGCTCGCTGAGCCGCGTGGCATCCATCGCGGCCGCCGCATGCGAAGGCGAAACGAAGGGGCGGCGGATGCTGTTTCGTGCCACGATCCTAACAGTGGATCGTGCGCATTTACTGCGTGCAGTTCGCGTAAAAACCGGGAACGACGTCTCGTTTCCGGTCAAAAAGCTGACAAGGTGGGCCAGCACTTCTGCTCTTACTCCGTCACGTCCCATCGGGAGGATAAAAGTGCGTCATGACGTCATAGCATGCATCATCAAGCTGAAGAATCTTTCGAATGGAAAGTCCAAGCGCGAAAATAACTTCGCATGGATAAAAATCCTTCAAATAAAAGTCCAAACACGGAAATAACTTCGTATGGACAAATTATGACGTGAAATTTCTTTCACAGGAAAAAATACCCCAAACACGAAAACTCTTTCGTATGGACAAGGGACCACAAACTCAAAACTACACGAATAGGCAGATCCTGCCATTCATTCACACGATGTCTGCACATCACAAACCTGGATTGTTCAGCCGACTAGGTACATCCGTATGCCATATTCTTTCGAATATGAAGGTAAGAACCAAAAGATCTCTCTTGAGGGCCTGGAATCGCACTCAAGCTGCGTCCTCCGGCATAATTCCGTGTCAACAACACGAAGAAAAATCCTAGCGGACGCGTCGGGTACCCCCATAGGTTAAGTTCGACTAGGTAAGACCACTACGGCCCGGTCGCAATGATCACCTCAACGGATTCGAATCGGAGGTCTCGAATCTGTGTAGGCCAGAACTGTTTTTGCCCTAGTTGCAATTAATTGGCCCTGATCTTTCGGCAGAGTCATGCTACTGCGCCCTATCCTTCTGCGTAAACAGCCATAAAAATAGGCACTTTCATTACTCGATACTCGGGTGTAAAAGCTCATCATGCAGGGTACACACCCTCTAAATAGGAAACGACCATACAGGTTATCCGAAAGAAAGAAGAATGAAAAATTTGACCGTCTACTCGACTGGAAAAATCCCAATCGAGCAAACGCTCGGGTGCTACTGACGAAGGGATTGATCTTAGACCCTGTGGGTAAGGACACCCCGTCTCAGGCCCAAGGTTAAGGCCCAAGAAGGGAAGCCCTTTGAGTATTCTGGAAGGCCCACTTGAAGCCCACCCGCAATGCCTTGCGGCTAAGTTAGGAAACTTGTAACCGACATAGGGTTAGAGTTCGAGTCCTCTCCGGGTAGGGTTTGAGACCTGGCCACCTATATAAGGCCAGGAGAACCACCGGAAGAGGACCAAGCAATACCGCACCACCAAAGCCTTGAGCTCGAGATTGTACCCTCGACTTGAGCGATCATCTTTGTAACCGATCTATTCGATAATACAGATCGACAGAGGAAGGAGTAAGGGTTTTACCTCTACGAGGGCCCCGAACCTGGGTAAATTGTGCCCCCTGTCTAGCCGACGATCGCCACCAGCGCTCATGGGTTCTCCTATTCGAAACCCTATAGGTTCACCTGAGGGATTTGCCGAGCAACAGATTCGACAGTGTGTACCCTGTGTGATGAGTTTTTATACTCGAGCATCGAGCGATGAAAGTGCCTGTATTTTTTGGCTGTTTTCGCAGAAGGATATGGCGCAGTTGCTTGGATATCCCGAAAGCTCAGGGCCAATTAATTGCATCTAGGGCAAAAGCAGTTCTGGCCTACACAGATTCGAGACCTCCGACTCGAACCCGATGAGGTGATCATTGCGACTGGGCCGTGGAGGTCTTATCGAGTCGAACTTAACCTATAGGGGTACCCAGCGCGTCCGCTAGGATTTTTCTTCGTGTTGTTGACACGGAAATTTACCGGAGGACGCAGCTTGAGTGCGATTCCAGGCCCGCAAGAGAGATCTTTTGGGTCTTACCTTCGTATTCGAAATAATACGGCATCCGGATGTGCCTAGTCGATTGAACGATCCAGGGAGGGGATGTGTGTACATCGTGTATCCGAGTGGCAGGAACTACGCACTCGCGGGTTTGACTTTGAGATTTCTTTGAACGAGAAAATCTTCTTTGTTGTTTATGTACAAGGACTCTTGTTTTTGTAGTTCTCTGTCCGTACGAAAGATTTTTCGTGTCTGGAAACCTCATTGTGCCCATACGAAAGAAGATTCCGTGTTTGGGGCTTTTATGCGAAAGAGTTTTCGCGTCTTGATATATCCATACGAAAGAGATTTCGTGTTATGGAGTTTACGCAAAAAGAGTTTTCGCATCTTGATATGGCCATACGAAAGAATCTTCGTGTTTAGGATTCTACCCGAAGGATTTTTCGGGTTTGATGATGTGCGCAATGACATCATAACGCACTTTGGGACGTGACGGAGTGAAAACAGGGCACGCTGGCCCACCCTGTCAGCTTTTGACCGGAAACGAGACGTCGTTTCCGTTTTTTCCGCGAGCCACGCGCAGTAAATGCGCATGATCTGCTGTTAAGATCGTGGCACGAAACAGGTTTTCACCGCCGCCTCGTTTCCGCTTCACGCGTGGCAACCGTGATGAGTGCCACGTTGCTTGATGAACGGCTCAGGTCGATTCGTTCTGTCTATATATACCGTCCTTAGGTGGAAAGTGAAAACCTCCCGGTCATTTGCTTCCATGTCTTCTTCTTCCTCGCGCTCATCTTCTCCTCTGCAAGCACCTTCAAGTTCCCATGGTGGGAGGAAGGAAACGCAGCGCCGCTGCCTCAGCTTCGAAGGTGCCCGAGGATGCTCCCGCGCCACCCGCCCCGAGGACGGGCGACTGGCACTCTGCCAAGACCACGAACAAGATCATCTAGGAGATGCAAAGAGAGGGCCTGCTGCCCCGATGGCGACAAGCGGGTTCGCCTCGGCAAGAAGGAGGAGGTACCAAACCCCCATGCGAACGAGCGCGTGATCTTTGCGGATCACGTTTCGCGCGGGCTCTCGCTCCCCCTCCATCCTTTTATTCTTGGTTTGCTATATGTCTATGGCATACAGCTCCATTATTTTCCTCCAAATGTAGTGCAGCACATCTCGTGTTTCATCGTACTTTGCGAGTGCTTTCTCGGCATTCGCCCGCACTAGGGCCTTTGGAAGGCCCTATTCAAAGTGCGGGTCTTCCGCGCGAAGTCGCGGGTGGAGACCGAGCTTGGAGAAACACTGCACACTGGCGGCTTCGGGATCCTGGCGAAAACGGATAGCTCCTACTTCGAGATGCATTTCATCGACTCCGCGCAAGGGTGGCGGAGGAAGTGGTTTTATGTCGTCGATAACAGCGCGGGTGGGGCTCACGAATTCCACCCGTTCGCTGTCTTGAAGCGGCGGAAGTCCTGGGCGCACAAGCTCTCAGTCGAAGAAAACCGAGTCATCGCCCCGCTACTCGCCAAGGTAACAACTCTTCGCGACCAGACCGCTGGGGTCGCGTTGAATGGCTTGCATCTGGCGAGTGTATTCCTCAGGCGCATGATTCAGCCTCTTCAGGAGAGGCCTTCGACCATGTGGGAGTACCAGGGCAGCAAAGACCCCAGCCGTGTGAGCCGAGAAGATCTTTTGAATGCTGAATTCGAGAAGAAAATCGCGGCCATCACTAAGCTGAAGGTGGGCGAGTCCTTTGCCATCTTCCCCATCGCAGCATTCAAAGCTTCAAGGCCTCCTCCATCTGATGTAAGTTCTTCTTCTCTTCTCTGCTTTAACCTTTTTGTCATTCGAGAGTTTGTCGACTGAGCTTTTTCTTTTCTCCTTCTTCTTGCTTTCCTTCTATAGAGCATGGAGGTAGCAACCTTCTACCCGCCAACTTCTGCTGAAGATGCTTCGGACTTGCTGGCGAGCAACCTTGAGGCTCCCCTTGACACCAGCGTTGCCGAGGCCGACTCGAGTTCTGAGCACGGTTCTTCGGATGACGTGGAAGAGTCGGGTAGTGATCTCCATCATCGCAAGCGCCGCAGGGAGCGGGACGATGAAGCTACCTCCAAAGATAATTCTTTGGGTGGAGAATCTAAAAAGGCAGCCGAGCCTCTCATTGTGACTCCCCTGAACGTGCTTCCTCCTCCTGCCTCCAAGTCGAAAATATCCACCGCCTGGAACACGGATATGCTGGATGACGACGACGACGATGAGTAAGTTCTTTCTTTCCTATCATCTTTCAGTCGAAAGTTTTCTCTCGCTTTTTCTTATGCTGTTGCTTTTCCACGCCAGGCTTCAGTCCATCAGCCCTAGCCAGTTCGCTTCCTATATTCCTTCCGCGAAGAAAAAGGATGCTGCTGCGAGTGAAGCTCCAGTCGCTAAGGCTGTCCAGAATTCTCTGAGCCCAGCTCCAGCAACTGTGGCTACGGATTATAAGTTGCCTAGCTTTGCGGGTGGAGCCTCGGCTTCGAAAGAAGCGTCGGGTAGCTCGGCTGATCCTCTACGCATCGCCCAAGGCCAGGCAAACCTTGTTACCTTCCTTGCATCTTTCACTATGATTTTTATCGGGTGCACGACAGTGCTCCCGATGGGAGTAGCCCCCGAGGCTGTGGTCAATCGCTTGCGATTGGCTACAGACTCAATGTTTGAGCTTCTTTATTTTCTTGACTTTATCGGGTTCACGGCAGTGCTCCGATGGGAGTAGCCCCCGAGGCTATACTCGATTGTTTGCAGTCGTGAATAGGCTCAATTTTGTTCCTTTATTCTCTGACTCGACCTTCGTCTTGTGTTTTTGCAGTCTCTTCTTGATTCTCTTGCAGCCATTGGTCGCCGCGTACTTTTGGCTGAGGCAGATTGCGTATCCCTTCGGGTGGATCGTGACCGACTCGTCACGGATGGCCAAGCTCTTCAAGGTAAATTGATTCGTTCCCTCTTGCTTGTTCATTTTTATCATATAAATTCTCTTAGGCTAAAGTTAACTGCTGTGTAGCTCAAGTTGATCTCCTGAAGGCCGAGGGAATGCTGTCACTCGGGTGAAAACCCTCGAGGCCGAGTTGGAGACCTCTCGAAAGGAACTTGAATCCTCTCGCAAGCACTCGACTGACTTCGAGGGGAAGCTCGTTGAGGCCCAGGACGCGCTGAAGCAACTGGAGGAGGCTGGCGCTAAACAGGACAATCATCTTGTTGGCTTCATTCGCCCTCTGGCTCAGAAATTCGCGGGTAAGTTGCACTTGATTTCCGCCGTGTTGCGACTAAATTGGCTGTCTTAAAAGTTTATGACGCTTTTTTGCAGATGTCCTTGGCGTTGCGCTGGAGCTGCCTGGGGCTCAACGAGTGGGCGTCCTGATGGATTCTTGCGCCCAGCTCCAGAAACACGCGCGTGGGGTTTTCTCCCTCGTTGGCGAAGCCGTTCGAGTGCTGACGCAATTTCACGAGCGTCTTCTGGTGGATGATGCGGTTCCGCCCACGCTGGATGGTCTTCTGAAGGTTTTCCTGGAGGATGATCTTCTTCAGGCTTACTCGGTTGCCCAGTCTAAATGCGGAGCGAAGACTGCCATCCAGTTTGCGTTAGCGCACGGAGTCGCAGGCCTGGATGAGGCGTACTCAAGCCTTCCCTACGATGCTGCCACAGGCAAAAAGGTAGCGCTTCGTCCTTTCGGCGATCCGGCTGAAGCCTTGCCAAGAAGCTATCTGAATTGCTTACTCGTGCTAGTCGTAAGGGACATCCGGTCGCGAGTGGCAGTACCTCTGCAGTTCCATAGGATAGACTGCTTTTAGTTTGCTCTCTCAATGTAATGAACCTTGGGATGTATTCCTGTATTTTTCCTTCAATCGAAGTGTTCTTTGATGTCTGAAATGTGATTATTTGCGATTGATCATTATGAATTCCCCCCGATGGGAGTAGCCCCCGAGCACATGTTAAGTAGGTGGTGTGTTTCTCGAGTGGGGGGGGGTCTTGAAATGTATCTTAACTGTCTTCATCTCTTTCCAGGTAATGGGTCCTAGCGCGGAGTCTTCGAGTGGATCTGCTGTGCGATTGGATCCCCTTGTTGCCGCTGCTAGTACCTTTGCATCTCTTCGTGACCGCGTCGCAGATGGCAAACTCAAGTTGAAAGCTTTGCGTGGAGTGGCCGATGTGGCCAAGTCCAAACAAAAACTTGCAGCCGAGCGTGAACAGTTCGTGATGGAAGAGCTGTCAGTTGTTGCCAAAGATATGCTTTGTAAGCATGCGAGCCCCCTAGTACTTTGTTTGATTACCTGTTTTTTGCCCTTTAACTCTTTGTACTTTCCTTTGTAGTCGTTGAGTCTGACGGTCCGTGTGAAGCGCATTGGGGAAATAACCATATTGCTTATGAAGTCGGTAGCTCAAAGCCGCATGCAAACAACTTCTGGTCCGACCGTAGTCGAGGCTTTGTTTTGGCGACCTTGAAGTAACGGGCTAGCCAAGCGAAGATGCTTGTGGAATCCTGTCGCAAAGCTTTGTCTTCTGTGCACCGAACGTTCTATCCGCTAGGTATCGTTCCAAATAGTTTGAGTGGTCTGCTCAGAACTTTTGGACGAGTTGGTGAAGTTCGCGAGTGCGTTCGTCAGCAGATCATCTGCGGTGCCCAAGTAGCACTCGCCTTTGTTCGGTTGTGGCATCCGGAGGTTAACTTTAACTCTGTGGCTAAGCTCCCCAATACTCCAGTCGATTTGACCCCTCATTATGCAGTCGTGCAACCTGCTGCGGAGGAGATTATTCGACTGACTTCTAAAGAGGTTGACCAGATGTTGGCTGAGAGGACTGTTCTTCATTAGATGTAATTGTAGGATATACATATCCTGTCTCACTGTATATTTCACTTGAGATTTTATATGGTGTTGTATAAGGTGTGAACCTTGTTTGTATCTTTGTATTTGTAAGTTTTCTTGTAATGCTTAGTTAGACGTAGCCCCCGTGCGTTTGGGGTGTATACCTGGTTTGAGCCTGTAAAATGAAGAAAACACGAATACGTATGGTTGAAAAAACCATGTGTTTTTATTGATATGACTGAGAAGCCATGTATTTTCCTCGAGCTACAAGATGGCTAGTATAGCCTTATTTTTGCGAATAAAATAGTCCTAAGGATAGAAATTGCGGAGATGAGCAACATAACATGGATTGGAGTAGATGCCACCGGTCTCGGGGTTCTTCAATCGATAGGCACCACCTGGGATAACTTCGTGTATGATGAAGAGTCCTTCCCATGGTGGCTCAAGCTTGTGCCCTTCTTTTTGCTTGAGCCGCAACACCAGGTCGCCTACCACGAAGGATCTATGGCGTATGCGACGACTGTGGTAATTGCGTAGTGATTGCTGGTATACCGTCGATCTTGCGAGTGCAATGTCGCGAATTTCATCGAGTGCGTCCATGTCTTCTGCGAGGGCTCTGTTCGAGGTTTCTTCGCTGTAGGCGACGATTCGGGGTGTGCTGAATTTGACATCTTTGGGTAGGACGGCCTCGCTCCGTAGACCATGAAAAATGGCGTGTAGTTTGTTGATCGATTTGGCGTTGTGCGAAGGCTCCACGGTACTGATGGTAACTCCTCTGCCCAGTGCCCTGCTGCTGCATTTAGGCGATCGAGTATCCGCTTATTGAGACCAGCTGAGACTAATTGGTTGGATCGCTCAACTTGACCATCAGTTTGCGGGTGAGCTACTGAGGCGAAGCTGAAGGTGATTCATTTTTGTTCGTAGAATTCCTGTGTTTCCTTTGCTGTGAAGTTGATGCCATTGTCGGTGATGATGTTGTGCGGTATGCCAAATCTGCACACAATGGAGTTGAGGAATTTCATGGCGCATTGGGCGCTGGCGGAGGTGACTGGCATAGCCTCGATCCACTTTGTGAATTTGTCGACTGCAACAAGCAAGTGTGTATATCCTCCTGGTGTCGATTTGCAGTGGCCCCACCATGTCTAGCCCCCATTGTGCGAAAGGGCAGACGTTTGGGATCATGTGTAGTTCAGTGGCGGGGGCGTGTGGTTTGGGTGCAAATCGTTGGCAAGCGTTGCACCTGTCGACTAGATCTTTTGCATCTCTGGTTGTTGTGAGCCATTAGAATCCTGCTCGAAAAGCTTTGCCCATGATTGCCTTCCAACTGGCGTGATGTCCACAATCTCCCTGGTGTATGTCTCGCAGCAATTCTTTGCCGTCCCCGGGTGCTATGCATCTCTCCAACATTCCTGAGATGCTCTGGCTGTGTAATTCTCCGTTGAGTACCCGAAAATCTTTGCTGCGTCGTACTATTTTTCGAGCCTCGCGAATGTCTGCTGGGAGCTGTTTGTTGGACAAGTAGTCGAGGTATTTCTGCGTCCAGACTGGCTCGACCAGAAAAATTGTCTTGAAATATTGTGGCTGAGCTCGATGATAGCAATTTGCGGGTTGACCTCTGTCACCAATGCTGCGGGTGCGCATGTAGTTTTCTTGACTTTTACTGAACGCTTGATCATCCTCTCGAAATATATTCCTGGCGGTATAGGTGTGTTTGTAGACCCTATGTTTGCCAGCTTATCAGCTTCTTCGTTGCTGGACCTTGCAATGTGTTTCAGCTCACACCCTTTGAAACTTCCTTCGAGTAGATTGTACATGTCCCGATAGGCCACCATATTCTCCGCAATAGCGTCACATTCCTTCATAGTTTGTTGGACAATGAGGTTGGAATCTCCATATATCATCAATCGAGTAGCTCCGCATGCAATCGCCATCTTCATGCCATGTAGCAAGGCCTCGTATTCTGCATCGTTGTTGGATGCTGGGTCGTCGGGTGGGAAATCCAATCTTAGGACGTATTGCAACTTGTCTCCCCTGGGGGGATATGAGGACGATCCCTACTCCAGCTCCTTCGTTCTTTTTGGACCCGTCGAAGTACATGATCCAGTTACTCGTATATTCTGGTGGACCTGGTGTTTGCAGTTCTGTCCACTCGCTTAGGAATTCCACGAGTACCTGTGATTTCACGGAATTTCGTCCTGCGTATATGATATCCCAGGCGACTAGCTCGATGCTCCATTTTGCAATTCTTCCGGATGCCATGGGATTGTTCATGATGGTACCGAGTGATGCGTTGTTTAGCACCGTGACGGTATGTTCCTGGAAGTAATGCTTGAGTTTTAGGGCTGTGAGGACGACCCCGTACACGAGCTTCTGGTAGTGGGGGTATCACTGTTTGCATGGCGAGAGCACCTTGCTGATGTAGTATATTGGCCGCTGAACTCCATACGCCTTGTCGTCCTCGGGTCGCTCGACCACGATTGCCGTGCTGATGACTTGATTTGTTGCGGCTAGGTATAAGTACAGTGGCTCCCGTTCTTGTGGCGTTGCCAGAACACGCCTACTCTGTAGAGTTTGCTTTAGGTCTGCGAATGCCTGTTTTGCTTCGGGCGTCCACTCGAACTTATCTGTCCTTTTCAACAGCTTGTAGAAGGGTAATGCTTGCTCGCCTAATCTTGCAATGAATCTTCTCAGGGCGGCTAATCGCCCTGCGAGCTGTTGTACGCCGCGAAGATTGGTTGGCTCCTTCATTGTTAAGATCGCTTGTATTTTCTCTGGGTTGGCTTCAATTCCTCTAGCGGACACCAAGTACCCGAGAAGTTGTCCTGCAGGGATGCTGAAGACGCATTTGGTCAGGTTGAGCTTGATCCTGTATGCGTTCAGAGCATCAAATGTTTCTCTGATATCCTCGAGGAGCATTTCCTCTACTCGAGTCTTGATGACGATGTCGTCAACGTACACTTGTACGTTCTTCCCAATGAGCTTGGCGAGGCATTTTTGCACGCAACGCTGATATGTGGCGCCTGCGTTTTTGAGCCCAAAAGGCATTGTCGTGTGGCAGTAGACACCGTGAGGTGTGATGAATGATGTCTTTTCCTCGTCTTCCTTCTTCATCCTGATCTGATTATATCCCGAGTAGGCATCTAGGAAGGAGAGACGTTGGCAGCCAGCAGTGGAGTCCACAATATGGTCGATACGCGGGAGGGGAAAGTTATCCTTGGGGCAGTGTTTGTTCAGCGACGTGTAGTCAATGCACACGTGAAGGATGTCAGTATTCTTCTTCGGAACCAGCACCGGGTTTGCTAACCAGGTGGATATCTTTATCTCTCGGATGAATTTTGCAGTGATCAGCCTATTCACTTCCTCTCCGAGTGCTTTTTTGCTTTGGCTCTGAGAACCGTCGGGTTGTTTGCTTGATTGGTTTGGCGCCTTTGAAAACTTCGAGTGAGTGCTCGGCGAACTCCCTGGGTATCCCTGGCATATCTGAAGGCTGTCAGGCGAAGATTTCCCAGTACTCACGGAGGAGTTCGACGAGCGCGCTTCCTATGCGGGCGAAAGGGTAGTGGACACCATCGCCGTCTTCGCTCGCTCCGTCGGGTGCACTTGATGCTTTCGAGTGTCGCTGTTCGCACTGAACTCGAGTTCTGGAGCATTCTTCTTTGTGAGAGGCATCACGGAGTGGTCCGTGGTTTTTGCTATCTCCACTAGTTCTTCCTGCATCCCGAAAGATTTAGCGATTTCGTTGAACTCAATGTCGCATTTGTTGGATTTTTGGAAGTCGCCATCGATTGTAATTGTGCCATATTCCCCATGTAGCTTGAGCTTTAGATAGGCGTAATGTGGTACTGCCATGAATCTTGCGAACGATGTTCGACCAAGAATGGTGTGGTACTGTGAGGGCCAGTCGACTACTTCAAAGTCCAGGAATTCTCGCATGTAATTGCTTCGATTGCCAAGCACCACCTCCAGATTAATTGTTCCGAGTGGACGGACCGCCTTCCCTGATACTATCCCGTGAAAGGATGTTTCTGATTCTGCAAGTCCGTCCAGGTTCCTGTTCATCCGACGGAGTGTGTCCGCGTAAATGATGTTGATTCCGCTGCCTCCGTCCATGAACACGCGAGCCAGCTCGTAGTTGCCAATTTGCGCATGGATGACCAGAGCAGCGTGTCCTGGTCGATAGACTCGCGGGGGATGATCTTTCTTGGAGAAAATTATTGGTTAATCAGCCATCTTCAAGTATTCTGGCTTTGTGGGTGGGGCTTGGACAACCATGCATATTTGTCGTGTGTTCGTCTTCTGGACCCTGCGCGATGGGCAGACCTTTTGTATCATGCCTAAGAGTCCCGCTGGGTTCGGGTACGCGTTGCCTCCCTGGTTTGCGGTAGGTGGTGCAGGTAGTGCGGCAAGCATCGCTTTTTTGTTTCCCGGTGGTGGTAGGGGTTGTGGCGGGTGGAATCCTTGGTTTCCTCCTCCTGGGAGCTGCGGGTAGCCTTGGCCGACTGCTGCTCTGTTTTTCTTCAAGAAGGCCTCGTGTATGTCGATGAATTTTCGGCAATCTTTGAGAAGGTGTGTTGCCTTAGTTTTGCCTGTGCGCTTATCTGTAAATAGATGTAGTGTGCAGTAACCATTGAGGTCCTCCTCGGGAGTTTTATCCTCTGTTTTCGACTTCCATTCGCGACTTTCACGACGTCCACTATCGCGATTTCGCGTGAATTCTACTGCCACTAGTTCTTCTCGATCGTCGTGGTCGTAATGTTTCCTTCTTTTCTTTCGACCATGATGGTCGTCTTCGGGCGCTGGCGAGGATGCCCTCTCGTTGCGCACCGAGTCTTCTCCATTGGCCCATCTGTCGGCTATAACCATTAGCTCTCCAATAGTTTTGGGTGCAGCTCGCCCCAGTTCTTCTCTGAAAGCAGTTCGTCGAGCGCCCTTCACTAGTGGAAACAACCCCTCTCGTCCAGGGGGCCAGGGGGCAGCTGTCCCGGTTGCAACCATATCCGGGACAAATGCTATGCATTGGTCCCGGTTTGTGTGCCCGGGGCAACAGGAATCGCCTGGGGGCATTGGTCCCGGTTCGTGGGGGACATATTGGTCCCGGCTCGTGCCACGGACCGGGACCAATGCCTAGCCACAGGCCACGTGGCACGCGCATGAGCATTTGTCCCGGTTCAGGCCACGAAGCGGGACCAATGCCCCTTCCCCTATATATACTGCCCCAGCCCTCCCCCTTTCCATCTTTTTTTTTGCTTGGAGGTGTGAGAGAGGTTGGTGTTAGTGTGTTTTATTTTACTATGCACACGAGGTGTTCGACGAAATTCCCGAGCCACACATAAGCTCACTGAAAATGGTATCTTCGACCGAGGTTAACAAACTTATCTTGTTCATCTGTAACTGATACATAAAAAATTAGTATTTGTCGTATTAATATGTTATTGTAATGTATTTTGATAAACTTAATTATACGATGCAGCTGGATGCACGGCAGCAATGGATGTATGGTGACCGACGCACTTCCGAGTATATGGCAAGCCTGAATGCATTTCTTGCTGTAGCTCAGGCGAACAAAGATAATGGCTTCATGTGTTGCCCATGTGTTGATTGTCGGAACGTCAGAGAGCACTCTTCCGAAAGAATCATTCACGTCCATCTACTTCAGAGAGGTTTCATGCCCAGCTATAATTGCTGGACGAAGCATGGAGAAAGAGGGGTTGTGATGGAAGACGATGAAGAAGAAGAAGATCCTTTGTTCCCTGAATACGACGATACCGCAATGGAAGAGAATGGAGAAGAAGGAGGTGATCAAGAACAGGTATCAGAAGAGCCCGATGATGATCTTGGCCGAGTTATTGCTGATGCAAGGGAAGACTGTGAAAATAAATTGGAGAGGTTGAAGCTGGACAACATGTTACAGGATCACAAAAAATTGTTGTACCCAAATTGCGAAGATGGTAGCACAAAGCTCGGTACCACACTGGAGTTGCTGAAATGGAAGGCACAGAACGGTGTGACTGACAAGGCATTTGAGAGTTTACTTCAACTAATGAAGCCAAAACTTCCAAAG
This sequence comes from Alopecurus myosuroides, assembly GCA_028641055.1. Lineage (NCBI taxonomy): Eukaryota > Viridiplantae > Streptophyta > Magnoliopsida > Poales > Poaceae > Alopecurus > Alopecurus myosuroides. Next base: position 104,899,692 of record CM054060.1, read on the forward strand.
GATAACGAATTGCCTGAGAGTACGTACGAAGCAAAGAAAGCTCTCTGTCCTCTAGGATTAAATGTGCAGAAGATACATGCATGCATTAATGACTGTATCCTCTTCCGCGGTGAGAAGTACGAGAATTTGGATGAATGTCCGATATGCACTGCACTGTGGTATAAGATCAGAGCAGATGACCCTGGTGATGTTGACGGCGAGCCCCCCCCCCCCCGTAAGAGGGTTCCTGCTAAGGTGATGTGGTATGCTCCTATAATACCACGGCTGAAACGTCTGTTTAGAAACAAAGAGCATGCTAGGTTGTTGCGATGGCACAAAGAAGACCGTAAGAAAGACGGAAAGTTGAGGCACCCCGCCGATGGATCGCAGTGGAGAAAGATCGAGAGAGACTTCCCAGACTTTGCAGGAGAGGCGAGAAACTTATGGTTTGGTCTAAGTACAGATGGCTTTAATCCTTTTGGGGAGCAGAGCTCCAGTCATAGCACTTGGCCTGTAACTCTATGTATGTACAACCTTCCTCCTTGGTTGTGCATGAAGCGCAAGTTCATTATGATGCCAGTTCTCATCCAAGGCCCGAGGCAACCTGGCAACGACATTGATGTGTATCTAAGGCCATTAGTGGAAGAACTCTTACAATTGTGGGGCAAACCAGGTGTACGTGTGTGGGATGAGAACGAACAAAAGACATTTGACCTACGGCCATTGCTTTTCATAACCATCAATGATTGGCCTGCTCTTAGTAACATTTCCGGACATACAAACAAGGGATACAATGCATGCACACACTGTTTAGATAATACTGACAGTGTTTTTTTGGATAAATGTAAAAAGGTTGTATACCTGGGGCATCGTAGATTTCTTCCGATCAAGCATCCCGTAAGAAAGAAAGGAGGGAAGCATTTCAGAGGTGAGGCAGATAACCGGAAGAAGCCTGAGCTGCGTAGTGGTAATGATATATTCGATATGGTCAAGGACCTAGAAGTAATCTTTGGTAAGGCTGCTGGCAGACAACCAGTTCCGTACGGCCCTGATAAGCGCGCACCCATGTGGAAGAAGAAATCTATATTTTGGGAGCTACCCTATTGGAAAGTTTTAGAGGTCCGGTCTTCGATCGACGTGATGCACGTGACAAAGAATCTCTGTGTCAATCTGCTATGCTTCCTGGGCGTGTATGGGAAGTCCAAAGATACGCCAGAAGCACGGGAGGACCAGCAACGTATGAAAGACCCAAGCAACAAGCACACAGATACAGGGCGCCATTACTTAAACAGCTACGCTCTTACTAAAGCAGAGAAGGAAATATTCTTTGAAGTCCTTTACAGTATCAAGGTTCCGTCTGGCTTCTCGTCGAATATAAAGGGGATAATAAACATGGCAGAGAAAAAATTCTAAAACCTGAAGTCTCATGACTGCCACGTGATTATGACGCAGTTGCTTCCGATTGCATTGAGGGGGCTTCTACCGGAAAATGTTTGAGTACCCATTGTGAAGCTATGTGCATTCATGAACGCAATATCTCAGAAGGTAATCGATCCAGAAATTCTGACAAGATTACAGAGGGATGTGGTCCAGTGTCTTGTTAGTTTTGAGTTGGTGTTCCCACCATCCTTCTTCAACATTATGACTCATCTCCTGGTTCACCTATGTGAAGAGATTCATATTCTTGGTCCGGTATTTCTACACAATATGTTCCCCTTTGAGAGGTTCATGGGAGTCTTGAAGAAATATGTTCATAACCGTGCTAGGCCAGAAGGAAGCATCTCAAAGGGCTATGGAACAAAGGAGGTCATTGGGTTCTGTGTTGACTTTATTCCTGACCTTAAGACAATTGGTGTTCCTGAATTGCGGCATGAGGGGAGACTGAGGGGAAAAGGAACGCTGGGAAAGAAAACAATGATACCTAGGGACGGGCATTCTTTGACCAAAGCACACTACACAGTTCTACAAAATTCTATGTTCATGGCTACGTATCTCGAGGAACACAAGAATATTGTACGGTCTGCAAACCCGGGGAAGGATGACTCATGGATTAAACGCAAACACATGGAGACTTTCGGAAGTTGGTTGCAAACACATCTTATAAATGACACCACTGTTGAAGATCAGCTGTACATGTTGGCAGGGTCACCATCTTCGACTATTGGGAGTTTTCAAGGGTACGAGATAAATGGGAATACATTTTACACGAGCTCCCAAGATAAGAAGAGCACCAACCAAAACAGTTGTCCGCTTTGATACAACAAACGAGAATGGAAAAAATGACACATACTATGGTTACATAGAGGAGATATGGGAACTTGACTATGGACCTTCTTTTAAGGTCCCTTTGTTCAAGTGCAAATGGGTCAACCTGAATGGAGAAGGGGTAAAGGTAGACCCGCTTTATGGAATGACAACAGTGGATCTCAACAATATTGGTTACAATGACGAACCATTCGTCCTAGCCAATGATGTGGCTCAGGTCTTCTATGTGAACGACATGTCTTCCAGACCGAAGAAAAGAAAAAATAAGAAAAAATTCATCATACGATGAGCCGAAGCGTCACATAGTTCTCTCAGGGAAAAGAAACATCGTGGGAATCAAGGACACGACAGACATGTCAGAAGATTATAATAAGTTTGTTGAAATTCCACACTTCACAGTGAAAGCTGACCCCACCATCCCGTTAAATAATGAAGATGCTCCATGGTTACGGCCGAAGCGATCATAAGCAAGGGACACGAAGAAAATTCAGAAGACTAGATAGGGATGTTGTTGGTGATGTGTAATTATAAACGTGGAATACATGATCATAGTTCTTATAACGTAGTATGAACGAGATTTTGTTAGCCAAAATGATATTTATACATATTCTGTGATTATGAATGGAGTAGGTGCAAGTTTGACCAATAATTTGTATTGATCGGTCAAAAGCTGGCAAGCATTGAGTGCTTGACAACTATGACTTCATTATTATTCCAACCAGCGGCACACCCACCCACTTTTCTGTTTCTCTCTCCTCCGTCTGTTGGTGATGTGTAATAATAAGCGTGGAATACATGATCATATAGTTATGTTTGATCAGTATTATGTATTGACCGGTAAAAAGCTGACAACTATGACCAGCCTGACTTCATTATTATTCCAACCAGCGACACACCCACCCACTTTTCTGTTTCTCTCTCCTCCGTCTGTTGGTGATGTGTAATAATAAGCGTGGAATACATGATCAGTATTTTGTATTGACCGGTAAAAAGCTGACAACTATGACCAGGCTGACTTCATTATTATTCCAACCAGCGGCACATCCACCCGAGTATGAGATAACTGTAGGCAGATATTGCAGGCACACTTCGAAGTGATAGTATGGATACCATCCTGACAGATATCCTTAAAATAGAAATAGATCTTCGGTACTACCTTGGAGTTCAAATGACGCAAAGGGTTGCACCTCTGCGGTTACTTTGGCAAGCTGCTAATGCATACACTCCTGCACTGTTTGAGATTTTCAGATTAGAATTTGAACTGATCTTGGATTGCGTGGTCTATAACTGTGGCGAAATTGGACCCATATCCGAGTATGAGATAACTGTCAAAAACAGGCGTCGGGGTCATTTTGTTAGATTCGACTCATCAGAATACATTTGTAGCTGCAAGAAGTTTGAAAATGTAGGTCTTCCGTGTTGCCAGGTACTGAAGGTTCTTGAGATCAGAAATATCAAAGAAATTCCACCACACTATGTTTTGAAAAGATGGCGAAAGAATGCTCAGAGTAAACCTTCGAAGGAAAACTATGGTTTTTCTGTTGTAGACGAAGATCTCAAATTCACCGTGTCAATAAGGTACAACTCGCTTTGTCGAACTTTATATAAATCACCCGGGATGCCTTGTATGCTCTGGACTAACTCGGAAGATCACGAGAGAAAACAAAAATTATAAGATATTTATATTCAAATTATATACAAATGGTAAAATAATTAATAGTTTCAATAGTTAGAATAATTATTTAGTTAAACGAAATATGGATTTGAATTAGTTATGCAAATTCTAGCATTTTTCATGTTGGAATTTTTGTCAAATTCGAAAGTATATAGAAGTTGTTAATGTGCAAACTTAACAATTTTCAAATTTTGGCGCTAAAAAATTTTGGGCGCGCAGGGTGCCACCGAAATTCGAAATAAGTTTTTGGTCCCGGCCCGTGGTACCAACCGGGACCAAAGGGGCTCTAGTCCCGGTTGGTGGCACAGGCCGGGACTAGAGGCCCAGTTGTATAAATATCTCGGCCCTCTCTCCAGGCCGAGCGACCACCCAGGACAGCGGACATGGCTTGGCGAAGCCCTACCGGCGGCGGGAACGAGTAGGAAGATCCCGCCAGCGCTGGTTCCGTCGGCGGGGTTGGACTAGGGACACGTTGGACTAGGGACACAAATATATATTAAAAAAAGGCCCGGGGGCCTTGCTTACATAGGGGGCGGCGCGGCCACAGGCGGCCGGCCGTGCTTACATATAGGGGGCGGCGGCGCGGCCACAGGCGGCCGGCCGTTTCTTGGGGGGGTGGGTAGCTTAGCCTAGGGGGGCGCACCGGCGCCGGCCTACTCCTCCTCGTCGGAGGAGATGCAGTGGTAGGGTGGTGCCTGCCACAGGTGGGCAGGCAGCTGGGACGGGCCCGCCGATGGCTGCGGAGGCATCAGGGGCGCGTGCGGCGGTGGCGGGGGCAACACCTCCTGCTGCGGCGGCGGTGGCGGGGGCAGCTCCTCCGGCGACCATACGCCGCCGGTCCAGGCCCAGGTCATCCCGTACTCCAGGCCGGGGGGGCAGTGGCTGTGGCGGCGGTTAGTCCTCGGAGGCCTCCAGGTCGGCGTTCATTACCTGCCACCAAGGGGCAGGCGCCGCAGGGGGCGGCATGGCTGCGCCGTCGGCGGCAGCGGCGGCCAGGACCTGCTCCCACCGCTTGACCTCGTCCTCGACGAGGGAGCGGCGGGAGGCCTCGTAGGCTTCCTCCAAGCCGGCCTGGAGCTCGGGGTCGTCGTCCTCGACGACGTTGTCGGCGATGTCCTCCAGGAGCCAAAGCTCCGGCTCCCTGCCCGGCGGTGGCGCGGGGTAGTCGGCGGTGCTCACCTCCTGGGCTGTGGGGATGAAGGAGCGGCGGCGCTGGTCGTGCTCCTGCTGGAGCCAGACGGCCCAGTTCGGGGAGCTGCGCGCGTACGCGCGGTCCCTGAGGAGGTGGGCCGGCAGGAGCGCGCGCCGGCGGTCGACCTCCTCGCGCAAGGCCTCGCTGCTGGACGGGGCCGGCAGCACGGGGATGCGCTGCGGGTTCAAGTGCCAGCCGTCCGGAAGGTGGACGTCCGGCCAGAACACCGGCGTGGCGCGTTCCCAGTGCCACTGGGCCTCCTCCTTCCGGACGTACCGGCGGAAGCGCTTGCCCTTGGGCGCGGCACGGGGCGGCGCGCGTGACGCCGGAGGCGGAGCGGGGACGCGCGGCTGCCCGCCGATGCGGACGCCTCCCGGGCCGAAGCCGGAGGCCTCCGCCGGCGGCGGTGGAACGCCGGAGCCTCTCTGGCCGGCGCCACTCGAGGACCCGGCCTCGTGGTCGTTCCTGGGGCGCTTGAACCAGCGCGACATGGCGGCTAGGGTTACTTTGGCTGGGACGCGGCCGGGGTGAATGGGATGTACGGGCGGCGGGGGCCCTTTATAAAGGACCCGGGGGAGGCTGGCATGCCAACCGGCGGCCGGAACGTGGCGGCGGTTGCAGGCGGCCATGAATGCGGGGGGGGGGGAGCCGAGGCGTGCCGTTCGTGGCCGCGCGCGCGTGGGGAAGTGGAGGCGCGGGAAGACGAGGCGGCAGTGGGCCCTTTGACTGGGCGGGCCAGCCACTAGGCCGCTGGCCAGTGGCCCCTTTGACCCCGCGTGGCCGGTGGCCCCTTTGACCGAATGTAGCCAGTGGGCTTATAATAAAAGACGCGGGCCAGTCGGCCCTTTGATCAGTGGGCTAGTGGACAGTGGGCTTAATTAAAGACGCGGGCCAGTGTTCGCGGTTGGGGAAGGGGAGGCTGGTTGGGGATTGCGGGACAGGAGCCAAAAAAAAATGAAAAAGGAAAAAAAACCTGCCACGCCAGAAAAAGTGGGCGGAATATTTGTTTTATTAGAAAAGGTATCCATCCCGGTTCCTAAAACGAACCGGGACGAAGTCCCTGGCCTTGTTCACCACGTGGGCCATCCCTACCCATCCCGGGTCCTGGTACAATTGGGACCAATGGGGGAGGGCCATTTGTCCCGGCCGGCCCATCCCGGTTGCACAACCGGGACAAATGGGCCTTACCAACCGGGACTAATGCCCCTGTTTCCACTAGTGCTTCGTGAAAGCTTCGACTGCCACTTCCTCAGATATGTTTCCTGCTGTGTTCCTAAGTGAGGTCCATCGCTGGATATATTCGCGAGTAGACTCGCCACTCTTTTGCTTGCAGGCTCGCAGTTCTTCAATGGTCGCCGGTCTTTTGTATGTTGCGTGGAAGTTCTTGCAGAAGTCATAGTGTAGATCGTCCCATGACCCGTAGCAAGCCTTTGGTCTCGCCTCAAGCCAGCTGCGTGCAGCTCCTACAAGGTGTAAGTTGAGGTACTGCATAGCTGTGTTTTTGTTCCCACGTCGGCATTTTACTGCCGTGAGGTAATCCGACAGCCAGGACGAAGGTTCGAGTGAACCGTCGTATTTTGTTACTTCCGTACTAAGCTTGAATCTTTTGGATAGAGGCGCCTCGCGGATGCTGCGAGCGAAACATAGTGCGCCGCAGGTCTCATCGTCAGAAGAGGTGGATGGTGAACGCGCGCAGTTCCTTGCTGCTCGGGCTTTGTCCACCTTATTTTGCGCGATGTCTGATCGTGCGTTGTATCTTGGCTGATCACGATCGGTTTCCTTCCTTGGCTCCTTGATGCGATGTCGTGAGCGGCTGCTGTGATGTCGCGAGCTTCAATCTCGATCCCTCGGGCTGCCATCGCTACTAATCGGACTATCACCGCGTCGTCGGGCTTCTTTTCCTCGGGCGCGACGAGGTGATTTTTCCTTTCTGGGCGATGTGCTCCTATGTCTGCGAGATGCTTCCTTATCTTTTTGTGCAGCTGCTTTCTTGCGATCGTAGGAGGCGAGTCTTGCGGCTGCCATGCCTAATCCTTTCTGGACTTGCTTGTATTGCTCTGCACGGGGGTCGTTCTCCCCTGGTTGATTTGTCTGCATGTAGGTGGCCGCAGCCAGTACCGCGGCGGTGGGAGTTTGTGGATAGTCGTTTCCATCCTCGTCGACGCGCATAAGGGAAGCTTCGAGTGATTTACTGATTCCGGTCAAAGACTCGCCATCCATGGTTGCAGTTCTCGAGACGTATCCTTTTCTTGCGGGTCGATTCCCGACATAGGGTGTTTTGGATAGCGCGGCTCGGCGCTGGCTTGACTCACCTGCTAATCTCTTCCGCTCGGATAGATCTATGCGAGCTTCCTTGATTAAAGTAGCCGCTCTCACTAGATGATAGTGGTAGGCAGTCATATCCTCATGAGGAGCTCCGACTTCGAGCGGTTTGCTTGTGCGGATGGCCTTCTTTGCTCGATCCCAAGCGGCTCGTGAGACGCCGATGTGAGCGTGTTCCCTTGCGTTGTTCTCAGTTTCTTCGGGTGGGTCTCCTGATCCTGCCATGCAGACCTGAGCCAGATATGGCTCGCAGGTCCTAGGCAGAGTTTGGAAGGCTTTCTTGACCCGAGAAGGTTCTTCTGTGGAGAGGGTATGGAAGTTGCTGGTGTTGAGGCGGATAGATTCGCCGCTTTTCGCCAAGTCGCGATCTGCATAGTAGGGTCGCGAATTGACAGCTTCTGGTCTAGAGATCGACCCAGATCCTGATCCTTCGAGATCGGTTTGCTCGGGGAAGTGAAGAATTCCGTCTTTGTTGGCATAGAACTGGAAGCTCCCGAACGTCAGGGTGATACTTTTCTCCAAATTGCTGAATACCGGGCGTGATTCCGGCGAGTGAGGGGCGACGATGAACGATCCGATCCGGATCGGATTGGTTGGAGTCGAAGTTCCGGGGCTCCAGCGTGAGTTGGTCGTCGATGAGGCCAAAGATGTCGGAGATCCAGCGCCCGCCGTTCCCACAGACGGCGCCAATTGTCGAATCTGTGTCTCAACAAGTCCCTCGGGTGAACCCATAGGGTTTCGATTAGGAGAACGTATAGGCGTTGGTGACAATCATCGTCTAAACAGGGGGCACGATTTACCCAGGTTCGGGGCCCTCGTAGAGGTAAAAACCCTTACTCCTGCTTATGTCGATCTGTATTCACGAGTAGATCGGTTACAATGGGGGTTGCTCAAGTCGAGAGTATGATCTCGATCTCAAGGCTTTGATGGTGCGGTATTGCTTGTCCCCCTCCTGGTGGCTCTCCTGGCCCTTATATAGGTGGCCATGTCTCAAACCATACCCGGGGGGACTCAAACCCTAACTTACAGTCGGTTACAAGTTTCCTAACTTGACCCGCAAGGCTCTACGGGTGGGCTTCAACTGGGCCTTCTAGAACTTCTCTTGGGCTTAGATCATGAACCTTGGACCGGGTATCTTTACCCGACAGGTCCAGGGTTCATCCCTTTGTCACCCCCCTAGGTTTTGGTGCGGGGCGGCGTTATCGCTAAGAAGCGCCGAATTGAAACCTGGGGGGCCGAACGGCTGGAGATGCCCTTCTATACACACTGACTCGTAGGGCTTTACAATACTCCAGGTGGAGCTCTACTAGGACTCAAAGTCCGACTGAAGATTATTATGCCTTTCCTAATTACAATCATGGCAGGGAGTTGAGTTATTTTACGGAAGGTTCTCTCATACCATGATGACTCATAGGAGACCTTGTCACCACGAGTCACGTCCTTACGTAGGCCCACATGTCGGATATCTCCCCAACATTTCGAGAGCGGCCTCATCGCTAGAGCAGCACCCCACACGTGAGGAGGGGTGTCGCGTGCCGACGAGTTCTAGGCTGGCGGTTGTATGCGGCTGCTGCTCTTGCACCTCGTCGCGCCAACATGTTCGAGGCTGGCGGGTGGCCGCAACTACTGCCCCTCCCAGTTCTCGTGCTGGTTGTTGCGCCTGCAAGGGTGATATGCGTGCTTGTGCCTGGCGGCCCTTCTCGGCGTAGACCTCGGCGTGTTGCGGCCTTCCCCGTGTAGTTAATGCACAAAATGTGTTTGAAACAATTTCTAGGAGAAAGAGTGTGTGGTGAAGAAGTTGACATGTAGATCTCACAACAGCTAGTGGGCCCCATCTCTATTTTAACGGCTTAGTCGAATAGTGTGTGTCGCGTCACGTCTGTCAGTGGGCCAAGCCCGTCAGAATGGCCATTTGAGTGACTAATCTAAAAAAAGGTGTTTTATGTGAAGTTCCGTTTCTATATTGATGTTTTTTGCGAAAAAATATAAGTCGGCGGTTTTTTAAAAACTTCCTTCTCAATTCTGGTGATCTTTTGCAATTTTCTCTCGGCATGTTGTCAGTAATTTTGGTCATGTTTATTCAATTTTATTGATCATTCCTAGACCACGAGATTATCGTAGTACCGGACTACCAAGATAAAAATAGGATAGTGGCCGTGTTTATTTGTTTGTTTGTATTGTTTCTCCAGTATTTTTTTTTTGTATTGTCTGTTTATTTTCTTTGTATCTGAAAGTGTGATAGTCACCTTGTACTATGAAAAATAGAGGAGCCGGGTAACATAATAGCAATAAGCCACACACACGATTGGTGGAACGGATTTGGGTGAATGATTGCAAGATTGCCGCTAATCAACGGGAAATTGATGGTGGACAACCGTTGGACAACGGAGGTGATCATATCCCCTAACCGTCTAACGGCATGCATGATTCCAATAAAATAAAAATAATAAAAATCACACGAGGTAGATGTCACCGGATGCTATGATGACAGGAATTAACAATCGGTCATGACCCATGACCACTTTTGATTTACTCCTCTGTCAAATGCACATATGTCTTGCTCTCGCTACTCTCTCTCAAATGCAAATATGCGTGCATGGTTGGCTCAAGCATCATTATGATGTCTTGCTCTTGCTACCCTTATACCACCACACTTTACCTGGCATGCACGAGAGGAGCGACCCAAACGCATTCCATCATTCGTTCTCGTGCCAACCAGGAGAATGTCTTCAGCTTGCTGTGTTTGCGACTTTTGCAGTATTCCTGCCTTTGTATAATCAGGGCTGAATAATTTGACCCATGTACCATGTGACTCGAGCAACGAGACCCATATGTTTATCTTGGCAAAGGGGAGCGTAGAGCGTATTATCGTGCTTCATAATTGAACACTGCCGAACCATGCATGAATTTGACGTCTAATGCATAAGGGAGGTACGTTCCAGATAACAAGATATAGATAAAAGGCAGAAATTGCCCTACTTTAAATTAATAAAGCAAGTAGTTTGGGTTACATCACAGGTTCGACTTGAAACATGCTGGGGGCATACAGCTTAGCCAATGGAAAAGAAATCGGGGGGCCGGTCACCCCAACGACAGACCGGAAAGCACAAGAGCGAAACTACTACGGTGGAGTCGGAGCTGCTGGTAGTAACGAGCGGAAGATAGCTTTGAGTCCATCAGCGAGTTGCAGCAGCGTCGGCTTGTCAGGATCCTTAGCGAGATTTGCCCAAACCTGCACAAAAATCGACATTTTGAACAAAACATCAGCGGGGCGTTTAGGAGCGATTCCCTCTATAGCCAGTTTATTTCTCGTGAGCCAAAGAGCCCAGCCTAACGCCGTAAACAGCACCCAGCTGTTACGGCGTTGGCTCCCTAGCAGCGACTGATGGATGGCAAAGAATTGGGGGAAGTTAGCGGGGCTCCAGCTGCAGCCCAGCAGCTGTCGGATCGCACTCCAACCCAGCCTCGCCAAGGAACACCGGAAAACTATGTGCGCCGAGTCTTCCACCTCTCCTCAAAGGGCACAGAAACGGCGAGACGGTGAGGAGTGACCAAATAGCCTGTTTCGCGTTGGTAGTCTATCCAAAGCAAGCTGCCAAGAGAAAATCTTGACCTTGAGGGGAATGTGCGCCGACCAGATGTCCTTACACATGAGAATCGACGCCCCTCGCACGAGTTTATTATACATGGAGGCAACCGAGAAATTGCCTGAAGGCTCGAGAGTCCAAGAGACCGAATCAGCCCCCTCGGTGAGACCGATCTCTTCCAACTCCGAGTTCAACCTGCGCCATTCTTCCTCACAGCGAGGGGAGAAGTTGCGTCTGAACCTAAGCCCCTCAGGTTCGAAAGCCGCGGCTACAGAGATGTCGGCCTTAGCGCAGATTTCAAACAGCGCTGGGAACCTAACTCTAAGGGGGTCCTCCCCCGTCCACCAGTCCAACCAGAACATAGTCCTATGTCCGTTTTGGACTGAGAACTTAGACCCCAACTTAAGGAGGTGTTTTATCTTGTGGAGGCTGCGCCAGAATTGGGAGCCCCCCCTGGGTTCCGCCGAGAAGATGTTCGCAGCCTCAGGATATTTAGCCGAGATGATAGTGCGCCAAATCGAGTCGTCCTCTTGGAAGAGTTTCCAAACCCATTTGAGAAGTAGCGCTTTGTTCATCATTTTGGTGTTGGTCAAGCCCAGACCCCCGCAGTCCTTGGGTCGACAGATTACTGGCCAGTTAACTAAATGGCCTTTACGCTTGTTGCCCGCGCCTTCCCAGAAGAAACGCGCCCGGATTGTGTCGAATTTCTCGTGCACTCCATCTTGGAGTAGGAAGAGCCCCATGGCGTAAGTGGGTAGAGCGTCGAGGCATGCGTTGGATAGAATCAGCCTTCCACCCGAGGAAAGAAGTCTACCCATCCATGCCTCGACACGCGCGCCGAGCTTTTGAACAAGGAAGTTCCATTGCTCAGTGGTCAGTTTCCTATCCGATATCGGGAGGCCTAAGTATAAGAATGGGAAGGAGCCCAACTTGCAGTAGATAACAAGATACGCAGAGAAACAGGTTCATCTGAATCCTGTAACCTGCATATGGACATCTAATTTCTCCTTTTCATTTGTGCATGGGATGGTAGAGCAACATTTTTTTTTTTCGAAAAAGAGCATAACCCCGCCTCTGCCTTGGTTGATAACGCAGCCATACTTCAAAAGTCAGATAAAATCTGTCACCGAACCGAACAAATCGACCAAAGAAAAATAAATGAAAATATATGCCTCGCGATCGACAGTAACACTAGCAGAGTACAACTAAAGTTATGGTGATTAAATTACATGACTTCAAGGCCAAGACCTAAAGAAGGCCAGGAGGGATAGCGTCGCACCTGTGCTGCTGATGATGAATCTAACCATAAATAACTCTCGAGATTTTTCTCTCTAAATTCGAGCTTCAAACCACGAACTTTAATAAAGGCATGGCGCATCGACGCGTGGACACTATGCAGTAGCCTAGTATCATCTACTCCCTCCGTTCCACAATATAAGATATTTTAGACATTTTCCACATTCACACATACACACATGTATCTAGACATGTTTTAGTGTATATGTCCATTCATTTTAGTTTGAATCTAGATAACATGTGGAACACATAAAACATCTTTATTATGGAAAGGATGAAGTATGTTACTACCTCTACAGTTAGTAGTAACATTTGGAATGTCATATTTATGTTGGTATGTGTGATGTTGCGGTAACATAGCTAGTTACCACAAACACTTCTCTCCTCGTTAACTCATTGTCACATACACTACGGGAAAGAAGTAATATGCCGACGGATAAATATCGGGGCCGTCGGCGTAGACCCCGATAAGGCTACCCCAAAATGCTAAAAATAAAGCTTATCTTTTTTTTTTTTTGACTTACTCACGGTTTTAAGCATAACTTTTACATTCAAACTCGGATTTCAACGTTTTTTTAGCTCGTTTCAAAAAGAAGAAACATATCTACATCATCATACATATTTTTCAAGCTACATTTTTCAAAAAAAAATCACGAGTAAGAACAGAACTAACAATAAAGGGTTAACAGTTTCGTCGTAGAGGGGCTCTGAGGCGTCGGAATCAAACCAAAAACTAGGTGGTACCATACCAAGTGTGTATAATTGTGTTTTGGGCTGTAAATGTCAAAGATTCCACTCCGCTATGTTAGCGGTTTCACCGTCATCAGTTTTCTCTCTAGCTACTCCCGCTTCGGTTGAACCGGAGGGAATCTTGTGAAGAGTTGGTATATATGTTTGTTTTGGGTGTACCTAGGGGCTAACCTAACACAACCAAGCAAAAAGTTGCACTTTTCTACCCCCTTTTGACGCTGGTACCGGGTGTATACCAATAAGCTAGGTTTTTCTCCAGCGGGGCTAGGGTTTCGCCAGAGAGGGGCTCTGGAGCGTAGGAATCCAAACAAAAGCTAGGTGGTGCCATACCAAGTGTGTAAAAAGTGTGTTTTGGGTTGTATATGTCTCAACATTCCACTCTGCGATGTTAGCGGTTTCACCGTCATCAGTTTCTCTCTAGTGAGTTTGTGGACTTATGGGTGGATACTCCCATTTCAGTCGAACCGGGGGGAATCTTGTGAAGAGTTTAGATATAACTTTGTTTTGGGTGTTCCTAGGGGCTAATCTAACACAACAAAGCAAAAAAGTTACACTTTGCTACCCCTTTTGACACCGGTACCGGGTGTAGACATATAACCTAAGCTTTTCTCCAACTGGACTAGGGTTTCACATGAGAGGGGCTCTGGAGCGTCGGAATCCAATCAAGATCTAGATGGTTCCATACCAAGTGTGGTTTGGATTTTCAATTCCAGTGTGTTTCACTGTGCCAAATCTTGGCCCACTCCAACATGGTTTGATCATTTGGTGCCCAATTTTGGCATGTTTTCTCGAGGAACCCTAGTTTCGACACCTAATTTGCTTGGGGTGACCCTCTACTACGACCCAACCCTAAAATCCTAGGTTTATGTTTGTTTGCACTACCATTGTTCTCCACTTAGCCATATATTTGCCCATTCCAACATGGTTTGATCATTTGGTGACCAAGTTTGGCCCGTTTTCTTCCATAAAGCCTAGTTTCGACACCTAATTTGGTTGGGGTGATCATATACCATACAATAAACACCCCACTTAGAAAAGTGCTATACATGATGGAAAATATTATATGGATTTCATATTTGAATTTCTCTTATTTTTCTAATCGATTCAGACATATTATTTGTCAAATTTCGATTTACGAATTTCTAGATATGAATTCTTTAATATTAAATGAAAAATGCAACAATATTAATTATTATTTGAATTCAAAGTTATTATTATTAATTAATTTTTACTTAAATAATTAATTGGATTCACAAAATAAAGGCGTTTGACATGATGATTTAAGGGTTAACATGATTGATTGGATACAACAAAACATCTCTTGTTTCTAGGCAGCTCATAGGAAAGGAATCAAGGAACAAAGAAGTTAAGTGTGCTGCGACTGGAGCAGTCTGAGGATGGGTTACCGATCGGAAAGCGTTAGTATAAGCGAGCGGTTTAAATTGCAATTAACAATAATTATATATAAAGATAAATTTCTAGTGTGATTAACTAGTTAAACAATTCAAATGAAAATGAGAAAAAGATTTTTTTAAAAAAAATTGAGAAAAAAATTCTACCTATCCATACGCCGACGGCGGCCAAGTCTATGCCGACGGGGTAAGTCCGTCGGCGTTTAGCCTGTTTCCTGTAGTGATAAGAAAATTTGCATTGGAGTGTGTGATGTTACTTCTATGTTACTCCCCACTATGACAGGGCTAATGTTTTCACCGGAGTGTGCATACTAGCCAATGAAGCCACATCTATCATATCGATCATTATCAGTTGACCGAGTAACTCTCGCGTGGAGTAGATTCTGAAGTCGGTAAAGTTTCATACCGCCACGCTTGCAATCACTCTTGCACCATTTTCGGTTAGCCAACATGCACTACACATGAAGCATCGTGCGTAACACCAAACCTAGCGTGACTCGATGCCTCCATAAAAGACGCCATGTGTAGCACCCGATGAGTTGGATGGAACCATATTTCAAAATGCAAGGGGCCACCGTCCAAATTCCACGATACTCAAGCGCCACCAACAGATTAAGAGCATCTCCACTCGTTCGTCCCCCAAGGGCGATGTTTGGGCCAAAATTTCGCCGCGCTAGGGCGATGTCGGCGGTTTCTTCGACCTGGGGGGGTGTGGTTTCCACTCGTGGCGCCCCCAGCAGGCCGAAGGTATTTGAAAGATTCGGCATTTTGGTGATTCGGCAGATTTGGGCTTGATTCGGCACAATTCCGGAACATTTCGGCACAAAATTCAACACCACATACATTCTCAAACATAGTTTATCACATAAATAAATACGAATCAAATATTTTAACAAAACAATTCATAATTTAACAAGTTTTGCACATAAATTGAAAATCATGAAACTATGTGTTTCCCTTGCGCCTCCATAGGTGCTCCACTAGATCATCCTGCAGTCGTTGATGCGTCGTCGGGTCGCGTATCTGTGAACGCATAGTGAGGAAGGCAGCCCATGCTGCAGGCACCTGGTGATCAACAGCTGCAAGAGGATCATGTCTGAAATATGGTCCAGTGTCAATCACTGGATCCTTCTTCTCGCTCTTAGCGATCATGTTGTGCAAAATCACGCAAGTATTCATCACCGATCATATCTGATCTTTCGACCAGTTCAGAGCTTGGTACTAGAAAATGACAAAGAGAGATTGGAGCACACCAAATGCTTGCTCTACATCCTTTCCGCAAGCCTCCTGGTACGTTGCAAACCAAGAAGTCTTTCCTCCAGGTATGGGGTTGAGATGGTCTTCACAAATGTTGCCAACTCGATAGTTGTCATCTTCTAGATAGTACCCCTTGTTGTACTGGTGCCCATTGACCTCGAAGTTCATAGGAGGAGCATTGTCGTGGTGGTGTCACGGCAGATGCCATAGGATGGCTAAAGATGTGGGGACGAAGGACGCTGGAGGCGTTCGGGGAGGGATCACGCGACGAGTAGCCGCGTGAAGTATGAAACAAGCACTGCAGACAACACGATCTACCCAGGTTCAGGGCCCTCGTGAGGAGGTAAAACCCCTACTCCTGCCTTTCTCTCTGTATATTAGTGTCTCACCGAGTAGCCACAATACAAATGTTCTTGCTACCGAGTAGCCACCCTTCTCTCTACGTGAAGAACTAGGTCAAGAATGTGAACCGGTTCTGGGATCCCCCGCGCAGGAGGGGGCAGGGCACCTTATATACTCGGTGCCCAGCCGGATACAGCCAAATACAAACAGATGTCGACATTGTGTGCACACCGTCCTTCTTCCGAGTTCCCGCTGACAGCTTTGGCTTCTAAGTTTGTCCGGTGCGGAAAGTCGTTGGGCAAAACCAAGTAACCAGTCTGTTATCACTGCCACGAACAAAGAGTAGGTCCCCCCTATCCTGCGACGCCCTGCTTTCACACTGTCGCTATCAGGCACGCCGTCCTTAGATGAACAGTGCCGTGAACAGTGCCAAAGTACGGACCCGGGATACGCGGGATTCTGTGTCAGAACGGCTCCTTTGACTTCTGGCCCGAGTAGGATCCCGCCATTTCTACTCGGACCAGCTCTTCTATTCGGAGGAGCAAAACTCTCTTGATTCGTCCTTCTGGCTATCTGTGTGTAGGACCGGGTAGCAATCGACCGGGTAGCAAGTACCGGGTAGCCGGCTACTCGGCCAAACATCCCTTCTGATCTTGCCTTTAGCACTTGCCTTTACCCTACTCGGGGGTAACCCCCCGACAGCAGTCCCCGAAGCTGGTAGAGTCCTGCGAACTCGTTCACTGGGCCCTGCCAGCTTAAAAACCAACCTTGACAGTCTTGCCCTTGAACCTTGTGATACCGAGTAAAACCTCCGAGTAGCCCTTGATTTTGTCTTAAGCTTCTTCCGAATAGAGCCACTTCTCTTCTCTGTTGCCGAGTAAAAGGACTTGGTGAAATCTCGAATCGAAATCTCTGCGTGGCAGAGCACAATCCGGTTTTCCGCACTGCAACTGGGCACGTGTCACACGGACACGACCCCGACGCCTCGGTGCCCGGGAACTGACAGGCCACGCGCCCAGTTTTCACGGCCTGGGCCCACTAGCCTGTCATGTCCCATCAAGCGCAGTAATTGCCCACGATCTCGTCGTGGGATCTAATGCGGCCGTTACGCGCACGTTCCGCGCTATGTGCGTTTCTAACCGGTCCACAGATCCCACGCCGCACGGCTTCTGCCACGATCGATCCCACTACCTCAATTCGTAACGGCAACCCGAGGAGCGGTATATATACCCCCTTGGTAACTCCTTCTTCTTCTTCCGCTCCCACTTTCCCCTCGTCTCCTCGTTTCTCCGCCGCCGCAGAGCATCTCGCCGCCGCGCATCTCACCGCGCCGCCGCGAGCTTCTCCACCCAAATTCCTTCAATCTTTCAGCCAACCTCTTCCCCACCGTGATGGCTCGTGACGACGACGCTCGCGCCGGCTGGGCTGGATCTGAGGTCACTGCCGAGGAGTGCCAATGGCTCGTGAACACCCGGAGAGTTCCTCCCGGTGTTCGCTGCCGGCAACCTGGCAGCGAGCTCGTCCAGGCCCCGCAGGAGGGCGAGCACGTCGTCTTTCTCTCGCACTTCGCGCGAGGATTTGGGCTCCCGGTCTCGAATTTCTTTCGGTCGTTCCTCGATCACTATGGCCTCCAGCCGCACCACCTCCCGCCGAACGCCATCGTCATGCTCTCATACCACGCCGTGGTATGCGAGGCATTCCTAGGCGTTCGCCCCACTTCGGCAACTTGGTCCCGGTACTTCTTCTTCCGGAAGCAAAGCAAGGGCAAGAAGGATGGCGCGGAGACTAGCCGCGGGATGACGGAGACTGGCAGCGCCATGATGGTGCAGCGCGGTGGAACCAATCACCCGCGCATCAAGGGGTTGGACTCTGTCCGCAAGTGGCAGAGGACCTTCCTCTACGTGAAGAACATTCCCGCCGAGAAGGGAGCCAAAGTGGAGGACCGGATCAATCTGCCCCGCTGGACCAACACAGCTCCCACCGGGCAGAACTGGCGGACCAAGCCGTCCCTCGACAGCAACCTGAAGCAGATGGACGAGCGCCTCGCCAACCTGATCTCGGAAGGGCTCAAGAGCGATGACCCGATCGCCTGCTGGATCTCCAGGCGAGTGTTGCCGCTCCAGCACCGCGTCCATCTCATGTGCTACATGGGCGGCCCCCGCGACTGCACTCGGACAACCACGTTCGAGCTCAGCAACGCGGACGTTGCCACTTGGGCGCGCTCCATCATGAGCACTGGCCTTAGGGACAACTGGCAGTACGGCTTCGTGCCGTTCAGCCGCACGAAACCAATCGAGCGGGTTAGTGCTTCTCATCCTGTTTCCTGTACACAGATTCCGAGTAGATAGCCTTCTTAACTTGCTGTGCCTAGTATTCGCGCTCTGTGCCGAGTAGAACACTCCGCAGTTTTGCTTAGGCTTTGTGTGCTTTGTGTTTGCACGTCTTGCCGAATAGCGCACTTAGCAGTATTTTCTAGGCTTAATGTGCTTTGTGCTCGCACGCCCTGTCGAGTAGCACACTTAGCCGCACTCTCTAGTCTTACTGTGCTTTGTGTTTGCACGCCTTGCCGAGTAGGATGCCTTTATGCTACTCGACTAACTTGTGATGTTTGCCTACTTTCCAGGTCCTTGCCCGCCAGCTTGCCGAGAGCGCGGAGCGCTTCGAGGCTAACTGGGAAGAGGACCGGGAGGAGGACGACGAGGTCTCCTTCGACACCGCGGATAGCCTCTGCATCCCTCATGCCGTCCAGCCGGGTAAGACCACGTCGACACGTCCATTCGGGACTGGTCCGAAGATGACGACGAAGGTGATTAAGTTCACCTCTTTCGGTCGCGAATAGCGCAACCCACTTTCCTCCTGTTTCCTAACTGTTTTCTTCTTCTCAACTTTACAGACGATGCTGATGCTGACGCTGGTGCTGAGGAGGAAGGCGAGGACGAGGGTGAGGACGAGGACGCCCTTACCGTCGATCCGCTCGGGGTTGCTGCTCCCGCTACTCGCAAAAGGGCGGGTAGCGGTGCTCAAGAGCCCCCCAGCAAGAAGCACAAGCAGGCCGTGAAGAAGGTTAAACAGGGGAGACGACTACCGCCTTCCCGTGCAGGGTAAGTAACTTTCTCCGAGTTGCACATCGCTGTTGCTGCTTTTTCTGAATTCCTTGCCATTGCTTCTCGGTTTCTTCTGTCCTTCTTTCTTTTCTGAACTCTCTCTTCTTTTTAGCGCCCCCTTGGATGCTAACGCTACTGCCGCGCCCACCAAGTCCAAATCCAAGAAGAGATCCGCCATCGACGTGGATGCGCTCATCAATCTCTCTGAGGAGGATGAGGACACTGCACGGGACAGGGTACGATCGCCCTCTCCTGTGAAAGGAGAAGCCGAGGACGAGTTCCAGTACATGTACACCGATGCCCACGACGCCGAGCAGGAGCAGCGGTCCCGCGCAGAACGAGAAGTGCAGGACACTGCTCACGACGAGAGACCGCTTTCTCCCCGAGCTGCCACTGCCGGGGAGAATACAGAACAAGATTCCGAGCAGCACAACCAGGCCGCCCTTGAGCGGCAGGAGGAGAATCAAGAGCAGCCAGCAACAGGGGCTGCTGACCAAACTGACCCCGTGGCCCAGCCGCGGGTAGAGAAACCAGAAGAGACACCGCAAGGTCCCGCTGCCGAGCAGCGGGTTGAGATAGTTGACGAGATGGTGCAAGACCTGCAGAGCCACGCGCAGCCAGACGCTGCGCAGGGTAGCGCGCCCTTGGTGCCGCCTACCCAGCAGGGCACTTCATCCACTGCACCGAGCTCCCCACCGGTGCAGAAGATCAAGACTACAACGAGCCATCCAATCAAGAAGGAGGCTGTCGAGAAGAAGGCCAAGATTACAGCGAGCCCTCCAGCCAAGAAGGAGGTCGCCGAGAAGAAGGCCGCCGACAAGAAAATCGTCGAGAAGAAGGCTTCCGAGAAGCAGGCCTCTGAGAAGCAAACTGGCCCGCCTGACGCCAACGTCCGCAGGAATCCTCCTCGTGGCGCTGCGCACGACTCTGCCACGATGCCGCCGCCCCAACCAATTGTCAAACCTGTTGCCAGGGCCGGGCAGCTCGTCATTGGCGATTCCGGCGCAGCCGCTGGATCAAGCTTGCCAGACCCGCCATCCTATCCACCTTACTTGGTGAAGATGAGCAAGCAGCACAACATCCCGATAACTGCTGCCGAGAAGAAACTTGCCATCAGGAAGGGCAAGCAGGCCACGGCTGTGGATTCCAAGCCGCCAGCCCGGAACAAGGACAGATCCCTCTCAATCTACTCGCGCGAGGTCCAGGAGACCGAGGTGACGTCCAGGGGGCTCGAGGAGATGATTGATCGAGTGGGCTTCATCGACGCCGAATGGAACAGCGACATCCTCGGCAACAAGAACTGGCACGGCTTGGCGCTGGGCGATTTGGATCATATGCGCATCGACTGGAACAAGGCGGACATGGGGTACAATCCCATGACCATCTCGTCCAAGACCAGCACGCTCGCCGCCAAGATGTTCGTTCACCGGAAGGCCGCAGAGGACATCGAACAAGCTTTTGCAGTAAGTTTTGCTCACCCAATTCGAGTTGTCTTTTCTTTTCTTCTACTCTTCTCCTTCTTCTTATCCATCACCCAGTCCCCGAGATTCTGGCCGAGTAGACGGATACTCAACCGAGTTGCCGTCTTCTCGGGTTGAATCTTCCCGATCTGTGTCTGATTCGTTCTCTTTCTGCTTCTCAGAATAGCCTCCTGAAGAGAACAAACTTGTTCCGGCGATTGCTCTGGAACCACAGCATCGCTAGAAGGCGCCTTGAGGCCCTCGAAATTGAGCGCAAGACCGACGAGGCGACGGAGAAGGAGGTCATGAATCGCACCCTCCAGATCTCCGAGATCGAGAGTAAGCTTTTAGCTACGCGGTTCCTGCATTTTGTGTTTACGCCCGCTTTCGCTTTCTGCTCTAATCGATTCCTTTCTGCAGGCAAGTTCAAGACCTTGGCAGAGGAGCATGCGAACTGCCGCGTCTTTGTTGAGAGTGGTCAAACTACGATCAAGAGGCTGGAAGGTGAGTTGGTGTTTTTTCTCGGCTTGTTTTCCTTCCTCCCATATTTGCTACTCTGCTGATCGTGTTTTGCTCTTCACAGAAGACCATAAGAAGTTTGTCGAGGAGCATCTCGACTGTCTTAAGCCCGCCGAGGTGCAGCGGCAGTTGGCTAGCCAGGCTGTGGAGCTGAAGAAGGAATACACCACTGAGTTGGAACCTCTCCAACTCCAACTGCGAACTTCCCTCCAAAAGGCCGTTGATCTAGCTGCCGAGAAGAATAAAATAGTGGCCGAGAAGAAAAAGTTTGAGGCAACTGCCAAGGCCGAGAAGCGGGCTCTCGAGCTGGAGTGCGACACGCTGAGGAAGAGCAACTCTGATCTCATGCTCCAGCTGGCCCAGTTCCGGAGGGTGGAAGAGAAGCATGTTGCCGACGAGGAGTCCTGGGAGAAAACACTGCAGTCGCTACTCTGCGAGCTGAACAGTAAGTACCCGCTTCCCTGCGCTTCGCTGTTCTTTTTGCTTCTCTGCTGCCTGATTCGCTTCCCTTCTCTATCTCTGTTTCTAATCTTTTTGATAGCTTTTTCAGAAATCTTCCCCGACCTAAGCTCGGCCTGCAAACCAGCTCTCTCAAAGGCCCAAGCAGCTCGCACCGAGAAGGGGCAGCCCATGGATACAAAGGCTTCAATTGAAGACTGCTTCACCAACATGCAGGGGCAGCTCCAGCGTCTGAGGGGCGTGGGCACCGATCTGGTGCGCACTGCCTTCAAGCTCCATGACATGTTCTGGCCTCGGGACACTGCGCCAGCAACCATTCGCGGACTTGCCGAGAAGCTCAATGGCGTCAAGGCCGAGCAGAACAAATGGCGGGCTTTCGGAGCTCGGGCAGGCGCGGACATGCTGCTCCTCTTCGTCTGCAGCTGGTACGACAATCTTGACCTCAACCTCATCCTCGAGATGCGCCGGGATTCGAGGTGGGAGAAGAATACTGACTGCGTGGCTCGCCGCCAGTCGGTTGCGTACGAGATTGCATCCTACGCGGATACCGCGGGCTACATCGACAGCGTCACCGAGCCCGACACGGAGGTGGAGGGCGAGGATGACGACGAGGATGAGGATGACGACGAGGAAGCCACTGAGTCCGAGGGCCTGAGCTGCTTCAACAGTGCTAGCGAGAAGAGTGGTAAGGGGAAGGCTGCAGTTGTCGCGGATAGCGAAGATGAGGCCGAGAGCGAGAAGATGGTTATCGACACCACGGCGCTCGAATTCGGCACTTCATCAGGTTCTGCCCTCGACGACACGGCGCTTCTCCGCACCCAAGCTACTGCCTCCACCTCGGCAACGGATGTCATCTCGGTGGCCAC
Source organism: Alopecurus myosuroides (assembly GCA_028641055.1). Taxonomy (NCBI): domain Eukaryota; kingdom Viridiplantae; phylum Streptophyta; class Magnoliopsida; order Poales; family Poaceae; genus Alopecurus; species Alopecurus myosuroides. The sequence goes on from CM054060.1 coordinate 104,922,177, forward strand.
GGCCACCTCTGATCAGGCCGCCACCAATCCAGAAGCTGATGCGGCGAAGACTGACGCCACCAACTCGGAAGCTGACACTGCCAAGGCCACCTCCGAGACTGACGCCGCCAAGGCCAACATCAAGGATGCTGCTACCTCCACCTGATCACCTCCTGCAACTTTGTCCTTAAACTTTTATCAGATCCCCGGGATGCCGGGTGCAGATGTATCGAAACAATTACGTTTGTCGCTTGCTACTCAGTTTTATTCACGTTTGATATTTAACTTAGTCAATTTGAGCAGCCTTGGCTCGATGCCGGGTTGCGTTATCATGCAAGTCCCCGAGTTGCATTTCTTATTCTCTCTTCCTTTTTATCTCAGCTCTTACCCGCAACTTGTTGCTTTTTTGGTATTCGAGTCACAAGAATTCAAAGTTGGAGTTGCAAATGCTCAGCCACGTAGAAACACTCATAGTAACGCAGCCCACCACTTAGCCGAAAAGGAGTTAACAAAAACAACGGTAAAAGACATCCTACTCGGTTCCTGCACCCTTTCTTTCCTTAGTAATTTTTCTTGTGCTCATGGACCTTTTGCTTGTTCTCTTGCTAGCCATGAAGCCGGGTTTCGGACAGCAGCAGAGTCGAAGAGTTGGCATGTAGGTTTAAACACAATACTAGATGTACTCGTGAAATTTTAAGCAGAGCAACCGAGCGGACAAAAGTGAAGCCGGGTAAAAACACACAGAGCAAGTTTGGACGAGGGCATTCCCCGAGCTTAATTTCAGATTGCAGAGTAGAATTTTAACTCGGATAAGAGAGTACATACACATCTTTGCTCACGAATGAAAGCGACGAAGTAGAGCTACATTCCAGGGGCGCTTAGATTCCTCTCCAGCTTTATCTGCCATGTTCTCCTGTGATGGACGCATGTCCACGAGATAATAGGCATCATTGTGCAGCACTTTGCTCACAATGAAGGGCCCTTCCCATGGAGGAGACAACTTGTGCATCCCGGCTGTGCGTTGCACAAGCCTGAGGACCATGTCTCCTTCTCGGAAAACCCTTGGGTTCACCTTTTGGCTATGATAACGCCGCAGGTTTTGCTGGTAGATAGCTGAACGTGACAGAGTAAGCTCTCTTGCTTCTTCGAGCAGGTCAACGTCATCTTCTCGAGCTTCTCTCGCCTCCACCTCAGTGTAGAGGGTTACTCGGGGGGAGTCATGCTCTAAGTCTATTGGCAACACGTCCTCAGCCCCGTATACCAAGAAGAATGGCGTGTAGCCGGTTGACCGGTTAGGGGTAGTCCTTAGACTCCACAACACCGCTGGCAACTCGTCTAGCCAACACCCAGGTGTTTTCAGCAACGGCTCAATCAGCCTTGGCTTTATGCCTGCTAGCACCATGCCGTTTGCTCTTTCCACTTGCCCATTGGAGGCGGGATGCGCAACAGATGCAACATCTAGTCGGATGTGCTTATCTCTGCAGAACCACACCATTGCCCCCTCAGCAAAATTTGTACCGTTATCCGTGATGATGCTGTGCGGGTAGCCGTATCTCAGGATCACATCCTTTAAGAATTTCACGGCTGTAGCTCCATCGCACTTCCGAATAGGTTTCACTTCAATCCATTTGGTGAACTTGTCCACCATGACTAAGATGTGCGTCATGTTGCCTCTAGACGGCTTGAAGGGGCCAACCATGTCCAAACACCATACAGCAAACGGCCAAGTAATAGGAATGGTTTTCAACTCGGAAGCAGGCATGTGGATCTTACTTGCGAACATCTGGCAGCCGTTGCACTTCCTCACGATGTCTTCAGCTTGCTGCAGAGCTGTGAGCCAGTAGAGGCCATGCCGAAAAGCCTTCTTGACCAATGCCCGAGAAGAGGCGTGGTGCCCGCATTCTCCTTGGTGTATCTCCAGCAGAATTTCCCCTCCTTCTTCTGGCTCCACACAGCGTTGCAGCACGCCGGTGGCACTTCTCTTGTGCAGCACATCTCTGAATATGGTGTAGCCCTTGGATCTTCTCTGAATCTGCCTTGCGAGCACCTCATCTTCTGGCAGAGTGCCATCCTTTAGAAAGGATAATATGGGCATGGCCCAACTCGGTGTCTCTCGCGTAGAGAACACTGGTTCGTCCACTTCCATCGGGATAGGCGCCTCTGGCTGCTCTTTAGGGTTGGGAGCACTTCTCTGAAGCCCTGAACGATTGGCAAGGACCTCCTCAATGAATGCGACAGTCCCCGGGTTGAGGATAGTAGTCCCCGAGTATGGAATGGCAGTCCCCGAGTAAGGAGTGGCAGTCCCCGAGTACAGAGTGGCAGTCCCCGACTAGGGAGTGGCAGTCCCCGAGTAAGGAGTGGTAGTCCCCGGGTTCCCAGTTGCATTCTCCCAGTCAATCTCCATGGGAACGGATTCTTCACTTGGCAGAGAAGGAACAAATATGGATTCCGAGTTGGGAGATGGCTTGATGGATGGCTTCCTCAAGTGCTCCAAGGCAATCCCCGCCGGGATGGACTGCCGAGAAGATCCCAACTTGGACAGCTCGTCTGCTGCTTCATTCTCTGCTCGGTGAATATGCTGGAACTCACAGCTTTCGAAGAATCCAGTCATAGACTGTACCAGGAAGCGGTACGATGCCATGTTGGCATCCAGAGCATCCCAAGTGCCAGAGACTTGCTGCACCACCAGGTCTGAATCGCCATAGCATATGATGCGCTGCACGCCAACCTCCTTGGCTACTCGCAAGCCGTGCACCACGGCCTCGTATTCTGCAACATTGTTGGACGCCTTGAAATGAATCTGCAACACGTACTTGAGCTGATCTCGTTTGGGTGACGTAAGCACTACGCCAGCACCAAGGCCTTCCTTCACCTTCGAGCCATCAAAGTGCATCTTCCAGTAATTGGAAACTGGAGCAGGAGGTTCATACTGCACCTCAGCCCAGTCCACCAGAAATTCTGCCAGGATTTGAGACTTGATGGCTTCTCTTCTCGCATACGCAGGAGCATATGCGGCCAGCTCGATCGCCCACTTGGCTACTCTGCCACTCGCCTCCTTGTTACCCATGATATCCGAGATGGGAGCAGAGCTCACAACAGTGATGGGGTGCTCTTGGAAATAATGCTTCAGTTTCTTGGCGCCCAGGTACACGCCGTAGGTCATCTTCTGGTAATGCGGGTAGTTCTGCTTGGAGCTGGACAACACTTCACTGAGGTAGTATACTGGGCGCTGCACACTTTTACCTTCCTCTTCTCGTTCCACCACAATTACCACGCTGACCACTCGGTTGGTAGCAGCAATGTACAGCAGCATTGGCTCCTTGGGTAGCGGACTAGCCAAGATGGGAGCGCTACCCAGCATTGCCTTCAGCTCATTGAATGCCACGTCCGCTTGCGGCGTCCAGACGAACTTGTCACTTTTCTTCATCAGCTGGTACAGAGGCAGGGCCTTCTCGCCCATTCGGCCCAGAAAACGGCTCAGAGATGCCAAGAAACCAGTGAATTTTTGCACATCCTTCAGGGATCTCGGTATAGACATGTTCTCAATAGCTTTTATCTTTGAAGGATTGGCTTCAATGCCCCGACTAGACACCAGGAAGCCGAGTAGGTTGCCAGCCGGGACGCCAAAGGTGCATTTACTCGGGTTCAGCTTCATTTTATACTTCCGCAAGTTAGCGAAGGTTTCCTCAAGATCGGCAAGCAGAGTTTGTGTTTTATTCGTTTTGATGACAATGTCATCTACGTACACCTGCACATTCTTGCCGAGCTGGTTGTGCAAGCATTTCTGCATGCACCGCTGATAAGTAGCACCCGCATTCCGCAACCCGAAACACATGACACGATAGCAATAAGCCCCGTACGGGGTAATGAAGGCAGTCTTTATTTGATCAGCAGGATTGAGAGCTATCTGGTGAAAACCAGAGTAGGCATCTATGAAAGACAGCAGTTCACAACCAGCAGTGGAGTCGATCACCTGATCGATGCGAGGTAGCGGAAAAGGATCCTTGGGACATGCTTTGTTCAAGTCGGTGTAGTCGACACACATGCGCCATGCAGTAGCAGCCTTGGGATCCTCCTTCTTCTTCTCGACCATGACCGGGTTGGCTAGCCAATCCGGGTGCAGCACCTCCATGATGAAATTTCTTATCAGTAGCTTGGTGATCTGGTCACCAATGGCCTTCCTTCTCTCATCTCCGAAACGGCGCATAGCCTGTTTCACTGGTTTGGCGTCAGGACGCACATGTAACGAGTGCTCAACCAACTCCCTCGGGACTCCTGGTAGATCTTCATTGGACCAGGCGAACACGTCCCGATTCTGACGGAGGAAGTGGATGAGCTCGCTTTCCTATTTCTCCGCCAACCCGGAGCCAATGATGGCTACGCGGTCGGGGAACTCTGGGTCGACCTGGACCTTCTTTGTCTCTTGAGATGCCTGGAACGCGGTCCCGTGCTGGGTACTCGGCACGCCCTGCGCACCAGCTTGCGCGGATTGCGCCATAGCCACCACCTCGTACATCTTTTTCTTCTCGGCAGTAATCACCATGGACTCCGCCAACTGAGAACCAGCAGGGGCACACTCTATGGACTTCTTGTAGTCACCAGAAATGGTAATCACACCATTGGGACCAGGGATCTTCATCTTCAGATATGCAGTGTGGGTAGAGGCCATGAACTTGCTCAGCGCAGGCCTGCCGAGTAGGGCATGGTAAGGGCTCTGGTGATCAACCACCTCGAACTGCAGGCTTTCTGTGCGGCAGTTCTCCCTGGTGCCGAATAGCACATCTATCCACACTCGGCCAATCGGGTTGCACGAGACTCCCGGCACAATGCCATGGAAAGTGGTCTTGCTGGGTAGCAGCATGTTCTCGGCCAGACCAAGCTTCTCGAGTGTGTCTCTGTACACAATGTTGATGCTGCTGCCGTTGTCGATCAGCACCTTGCTGAACCTCACATTCTTCTCGGGACCCAAGAAGGTAGGATCCAGCACCAAAGCGTAGCTACCCGGGTTGGGCATCACCTTGGGATGATCTACTCGGGACCATGTGATCTCTTGGTTGCACCAATGCATATAGTGAGGAACAGCGGGGATCACAACACTGCCCTCCATGGCTCGCCTGTGTTGTGACTGCTTGTCGACGGGCTCAGAAGTGAAGATCATGTAGCTCTCGTGGTGTTCTTGGTACTGGTTGCGGCCTCCGCCCTCATTGTTGCCGTTGTTGTTGCCCTGGTAGTTGTTGTTGCCTCTGTTGTTGTTGCGGTTGTGGTTGTTGTTGTTGTTGCGGTAGCCCTCATTGTTGAAGTGACGGTTGGCTCCTAAAGCCACTTGGTTCACGTTTTCTCTTCTCGGAAACACTGGGGGCCGAGCTGCGGGTGCGCGAGCAGGCTGCACATTGGCATTTGCAGCTGGCAGAGGAGGAGGAGGAGGCAAGCCTTCATTCCTGATCAGATCCCACCACTCGCACTGTCGGGTAGTGTGGTTAGCAGGCCTCGAGGGGTGCTGAGTATGGAAACTGCATGGGCCATCCCTCATGTCGTCGAAGACGAACTTCCTTGTCTGCTCAGAGTTGCCGCTACCCGACTGAGGAGCGTGGAATGGTTTCTTGTTGCCTTGGCCCTGGTTCTGGTTCTGCCCGTAGGCTCCATCAGGTTTTTGCCTTTGGCTGCCCCCAGCTCCAACAGCCACTGCATTCACTTCCTCAGGGTCGTACCGAGTATCTATTCGGTCACCCCTGCGCTTGTTGCGGAACTCGTTGCGCTTGTTGCTGTTGAAGTTTCTTCTCGGCTCCGAGGAATCCATCAGGGGCTGAGTAGGGTCACCGAGTGCGTACTGATCCGCAATCTTGATGGTCTCCGCCAGAGTGTTTGGCATCTCCCTCTGCAACCTTTGCCACAGCATACTGCCATGCCTGCAACCCTGCGCAAACCAAGTGATGGCCTGGGCTTCATTCACACCTTCGCAGGTGTTCCGCAATGTGCTCCACCGAGTAAGGTACTCGCGGTCCGTCTCGTCTTCCCGCTGCCTGCAAGCGGACAGCTGCTGTGGCCTATTCGGCCTCTTGTAAGTGCTGGTGAAGTTGCTGATGAAGGCTTCCGAGAAATCCAGCCAGCAATTGATGTTGTTCTTGGGCAAATTGTTGAGCCAAGTGCGAGCTGGACCCTCTAGCATCTGCGGAACGTACCGCACTGCCCATCTCCGGTTGCCGTTCGCGATATGAACCGCGGTGACATAGTCATTGAGCCAATCTTCCGGCTTGGTGCTGCCATTGTAGCTCTTGGTGCCCCTTGCGAGCTGGAAGTTCTTCACGGAAGGCTCGTTCATGATGCGCGGGCCAAAACACTCAGGGCCGGGAGGCCCCGTGTTCTCGAGCCGTGCCGACAAGCTGATCCGGTCCAGCTGGTGCCTTACATCTCCAGGCGCCAACACGCGCTCGCCCACACGATCCAGAATGTCATAGCCAGCCAACCCCATGGCCGAGTAGCCATCATCATATCTGTCCACCTGCACAGCTGCAGGCTGCTCCACCGGGTTGGCCGTTGGCGCCACCGCACGCGGCTGCTGCCTCTGCCGAGTAGGCTGAGCAACTGGATGTTGAGAAGGGCCTGGGCGCTCTCCATCTCGGGCCTGGCTTTGAGCTTTATGGGCTTGAAAGCCTGCTCCTGCAGCGTTGTGTTTCTGACCGGACTGTCGCGGCACAGCGAGCTGTTTCGCGGCGACAGCCGGGTCGTACACCTGCATCTGCCTACCCTTGCCTGAATGCCCACTCCGGCTTCTCTCTCGGCTAGGATGCGGTGATGAAGCCTAATCGTTAGATCTAGCCACGTGCGAGTGCACCACCTGAGAAGCCCCAGCACCCGGGTTGGCTTTCCGGAACTCCTCGTTCTGCCTAGCAGCCTCTAGCACCAGCTCGTTTAGCCTCTCCTGCTGCCTAACGCGCGCGTCGCCAGCTAGATGCGGCAACTCGGCAGCTACGGCCTCAGCAGCTCTAAGCATTTTGGCGGGCGTGCTGTATCTGGGTCTAGTGGAGGTGTTTGCTGTAGCGGACTAACTGGGAGCCTCTACAACCGTTGCCATCTCGGCGCCTAGGTTGCGACGCGTAGCACCTACTTTGCTAGCTCTCCTAACAACTAGTGTGAAACCGTGAGCCTTGTTGTACTCAATCTGATCTAGGCTAAGCTCTAGCCTAATCTTCTCCAATTCCGCCTGCTCAGCGAACAGCTCCTGGCGCTGCCGGTCGAGCTGCGCCTTCATGGTCAGGAGCTCGAGATCAGTGGGAGGCGGCATACCCGTCCGCGCAGCAGACGCAGGGATTGTCGGAGTAGTGGAGAGCGGAAGGTTGCACTCCTTCTCGTAAGGCTTGTGCGTCTTCCCGCCAGCACTCGGGCCAGCGAGATCCTCGACGACGGCCGCAGCGGTAGCAGCCGTGCCCTTCCCGGCGTCAGCAGCAGGGCCGGTCATCATCACCTCTGCAATGTCCGCGGAGCGGCTCAACGACCTCCCGCGCGCGGCGATGACAGCAGGTGGATCTTCCGCGACATGCACCAGCTCAGGGTACTCGCGGTCGATGATGGTGGCGACGTAGACGAGGTGCGCGCCGAAAGAGAGCACCGAGCCGTCCTCCGGCATGGCCCTGCCGCCGAAATCGCCGGCATTGTCGGTGACGAAGTCGAAGGAGCCGAATCTGTGGACAAGGCCACAGACCACGCGCTGTCCGGTAGCAGAAATCGATCCCGTCCGAACAAAAACTCCAGCCAGCGCCGCTGGTTGCCCCACGGTGGGCGCCAACTGTCGTGGTGGTGTCACGGCAGATTCCATAGGATGGCTAAAGATGTGGGGACGAAGGACGCTGGAGGCGTTTGGGGAGGGATCACGCGACGAGTAGCCGCGTGAAGTATGAAACAAGCACTGCAGACAACACGATCTACCCAGGTTCAGGGCCCTCGTGAAGAGGTAAAACCCCTACTCCTGCCTTTCTCTCTGTATATTAGTGTCTAACCGAGTAGCCACAATACAAATGTTCTTGCTACCGAGTAGCCACCCTTCTTTCTACGTGAAGAACTAGGTCAAGAATGTGAACCGGTTCTGGGATCCCCCGCGCAGGAGGGGGCAGGGCACCTTATATACTCGGTGCCCAGCCGGATACAGCCAAATACAAACAGATGTCGACATTGTGTGCACACCGTCCTTCTTCCGAGTTCCCGCTGACAGCTTTGGCTTCTAAGTTTGTCCGGTGCGGAAAGTCGTTGGGCAAAACCAAGTAACCAGTCTGTTATCACTGCCACGAACACAGAGTAGGTCCCCCCTATCCTGCGACGCCCTGCTTTCACACTGTCGCTGTCAGGCACGCCGTCCTTAGATGAACAGTGTCGTGAACAGTGCCAAAGTACGGACCCGGGATACGCGGGATTCTGTGTCAGAACGGCTCCTTTGACTTCTGGCCCGAGTAGGATCCCGTCATTTCTACTCGGACCAGCTCTTCTATTCGGAGGAGCAAAACTCTCTTGATTCGTCCTTCTGGCTATCTATGTGTAGGACCGGGTAGCAGTCGACCGGGTAGCAAGTACCGGGTAGCCGGCTACTCGGCCAAACATCCCTTCTGATCTTGCCTTTAGCACTTGCCTTTACCCTACTCGGGGGTAACCCCCCGACAAGCATAGCCTTCCACAACCCTGCCAAAGATAGGAGAGCACTGCAGGACGTTGATATCATTGTGAGTTCCTGTCATTCCAAAGAAGCAGTACCAAATATGGAGATCCTGTGTTGCGACTGCCTCGAGCACCACACTACAAGATCCTTTGGCACCTTTGTACATTCCCTGCCAAGCAAAAGGACAGTTCTTCCAGCTCCAATGCATACTGTCTATGATTCCAAGCATACCGGGGAATCCTCTTGCTTCATTTTCTGCTAGAATCCGACCAGTGTCTTGAACATTGGGTTTCCTCATGTACTTTGGCCCGAACACTACCACCACAACATTCCAGAACCTGTACAGACACTGAATGGCGGTGGACTCGGCCATTCGCAAGTAGACATCATGTGAATCACCGGGAGCTCCGTATGCAAGCATCCTCATGGCCACCATGCACTTCTGGAGTGAGGAGAATCCAACCAAGCCGGTGCAATCTTTCTTGCAAATGAAGTAGTCTTCGTACTCCTGGAACCCATGCATAGTCTCGAAGAAGAGCTTCCGGTTCATGCTGAAACAGCGCCGAAACACCGTGCCGCGGTGGATTGGGTTGTCGGCGAAGTAGTCGGCGTATAGAACGTAGTAGCCCTCCGCCCGCTGCCTCTCCTTGCTCTTTTGCCGGCCAGGTGATGAACCACCTCGGCGTGCCTTGGAATTCTCGACGATCACCCCGGCCAGCGCGACGAGCATCAGCAGGTGCTCCTCATCGTCGCAGCCCTTGTCTGCTTCCTCCGCCAGTAGTTCGGCGACTAGCTCCTCATCGTCGGACTCCATCGCCGTGGAGGCAAATGGCCGAACACCTCGGGGAAAGTGGTGGCTGCCGGCAGCTGCTCGACCTGGGAACACCGGGTGATTGTTTGGCCGAAACCGGCGGTTTTTGGCGCCCTGGGGGTGAGTGGGAAATTTTGGAACCGCCGGCGCCGAAAAAATGGCCGAGGGTGCCTTGGGGTGGCGAGGAGATGCTCTAAGGCATATGCTGCTAGAATGTGTCGTCAGTGCGTTGACTGTGGCATGCAAGCGCCATCACCCGGATGTTGTAGCGAGACCACCGCTGAAGACGCCGACATGCAGATTCGTAAGCCGCCCAAGATTTGTCGCACCTGAAACCCCTTCCTTGCCTCTGCAGCCCATGGCCGTGATGCAAGAGCCGACACCCTGGCCGCTGCGCCGTCATCCAAGAAGGACGGGCACCTCCACATTGCGCCTCCAGCATCGCAGCAGCAACATCTCAAGTCGTGCCTCCGACTATGGTCCAACCAAAGGAGATCAGGGTTGTCGTCCTGACTTGAAGCGTTGCAAACACATCGAAAGACACGTAGAAGATCCCCACTATCGGGTCCTTCCTCAATGAGACTGTCGGGACACCAGATTCGCTCCAACCCCATCACCAGTGTTGTGCGGCCTTGTGTGGCACCCGCCCCATTTGGAACCTCCTTTTGGGAATCACAATAGAGGTACTCCTAATTGTGGGGTTAGAGAGAGATATCAGCATCGATGCTTCAATAAAGCGGTAGTCCTGAATATGATGGATCACGTTACTATTGTTTCTTTCTCCTCCTTTCATGTTTATATTTTATATTTTGCTAGTAAATGATGAGCTACTAAAGGATTCGTCTTTTTTCTCTCTTGTATGGGTTTTTAAGAGAAGTAATTTGTCCTGATGTTTCAAGGTATAAAAAAAACCTTGAAAATAGATAGAATCTTGAGTGGGAACTAAAAAAAAGATATTTAGCTCTAGTTATTTGGAAAATGGTAAGATCCTTGGCATAAAAAGAAGAGACGAACTATCATCTTGACTTGGTTCTGCTCTGCAAGGAGCGAGAAGGGCAAAGAGAGAATGTGGGGATGGTAGCGACAGCTGGCGGCTAGGGTCCGGCCCCTTGGTCGTCCGGAGGGGACCTAAGTGACCTAAAATTTGAGGAGAATTTCTTCAGGTGGCTACCGTACCGCAACTACCTATATGGACATAATTAAGAATTGTTGCTCTGATCACCCATGAGATCTCATCATTTTTACTATTTGGAAATCGAATCCTTATAATTGACGCAACCCCATTGCAGCTGGCACATATCGTTGGATCAGATCCAGCGGCTAGAATGTACCAATTTTTGTATCAAACTAGCAAACGCCGTGCGGCAACACAGAAGAGAAGCATGCAAGAAAATCTGCCGATACGCCCAACATATATACATCCTCATTTATTACTCTCCCCGTCCAAAAAATAGAGATGACCTCGACTTATTGAAATATGCATGTATTTAGATAGATGTTAGTGTGTATGTATATCCCATAATTGGACAAATGGAAATCATGTATTTTAGACGGAGGGAGTACACTTGAAGAAGATGACATAGTATATCTGTACCACACTGTAATAAACCGTTGTTTTGGAAAAGTCATATTGGAATAAGTTTCACTAGCAAACTATGCCCGTGCGTTGCAACGGGAAATAAATATATGTTGTGTGGAGGTGCACAAAATATGATTTTGTGGTATATCCACACGTTCCACCGAAACCATCCAACTTCAGCATGCTCCACGGTTAGGCACGGCGCCAATACCTCATCCGCCTATCTCTTCTAGAAGACCATCTGGTACACTTGTGCTAGTGCCGGAAAAGCATTGGCCTCCCTTGGGGTTAAGAAGTAGAAAAAGAAAAGAAGTGTGGGCAGATCCTTAGGGGAGGAGTCGAGCTGCGCATTGACCTAATCGGCTTGAATTGACCTAATTGCGAGGGCAATTTGGCTTCTGGGTTTGGATTCAGTAACTGTTTTGTACCTATTTTGATTTTGGGTTTAAATTCGAGTTCGAATCCTCGCTACCCAGCTAGCCAGATACAAAAAAAAATGTCATATTCCTCCAACCGGCCCCGGCAAATAACATCCTTACTGCTAACCCTAACCCTACCCGCCCGATGGGTCTCGTCTTTTTTTGAGGCGCTGGCACCTTATTAGTAGGAAAGTTCATACATGATCTTTCTTTCCTTGTTTGGAAGATTAGTCATCATTTAAATTCACGCATGTAGAAAGGTGAGTTATTAGACTATGAATACTTTTTACAAACTTCTATCAACCGTTTTTCAGATTTATTACAAATTTACAATTTCCTACGCGCACGTATGGAGGTGGGCTCTTGTGAGTACTTCCCTCATTGTTTGTCATGTTTATTCTTCCATGGACGCAAAAGTGGAACAGGAGGCTCCAAGTCATTTATTATAGAGTATATACTCCTTATTATATACTAGTTGAATGCCCGTGCGTTGCCACGGGAACATAACTTTTTTGTCGTCACATGTGGAAACATAGTTACATAGACATTGTTAAAATTATGACAACTGATCATTAGAATTGATGAATATTTTTGATGATTTGCCTACATGAAATGTCTACACAGAGATGATATATTGTTACATTTGTGTGAAAAACCAGAAATAAATATTGTTAGGGCTTATCCAACGATTATTTCTTATGAAGACCGCATGGTTTGTGATTGCCGGCTTACCTCTAGCAATCTTGCGCCTCCACCGCACATGTCGACCGGCAGCCCCGACGCATCCCTGCCACATGCCACACCTCCCTACATCGCTCCCTGGCCGCACTGCACCGCGCAGTCGACTTGGCAAACACTCCTCTGTCACCTCCTCATTGTAGCCACACCGTCGCCATCGTGAAAAAGGAGACCGGTTAGCTATGCATTCAACCTAAAATTATCTTCTTGTGCCATTAAGAGGTTAGCTATACATTTAGTGGTTTCACACAAATAGCGTCAAACAATCAAGTTCAAAGTCGCAAGGTGTTAAACATGTAATTTCAGAACTGCGAGGTGTCTAGCTGAATGCCGTGTGTTGCCACAACATTCTAAGATTTTTTTCCCTCATTGTACATGTAAATGTATTGCACATAAATATTTACACATATACAGAAAGATAACCATATGCCCAAATAGTATTACAAAACAATGAGATCTGTTCGTCATCATATGCATAACCTTTCAATTATCTTTTATTTAATACAATTCCACTTCAATCATGTCCTCGCAATAACTTCAAGTAATAACTTTCATATACATTGTTGTTGTGGGACGCATGACATGGTATACTTTGACCTATTAAACTTTGCCTTGGTTCAATGCCATCATCCTCCCACAATTGAGACAAGACGTGATTTTCTCCATGCGGTTGTCTTCACACTTTTATCACAAAATAATGTACTTTCACTTTGGCGAAAAGGTAACATTGTTGTATTAAAGAAGAACAAGCTAACAAGCTGAATAACTTTCACAAGCAGTACTCTTGATCTCACCTTCCCCCCAACATTGGGTTGATCAATTGAGAAATTCTAGTCCTAGTTCATGATACAAAGCAATGTGAGTTCAATAATTTTTTATTTCATGACAATATACTCTTCCCAGAATGCTAAAAATAAAGAGCTTGCATAACACCTGAAAATTACTCTTCATGGATCATAGGAATCACTTCGGAATCTGGTTCAACATCTGAAGCTTCATCAACCCACACATCAATGGTAGGAATTTATACTTATATGCTAACCAATTATAGAGAGCAAATGTTGTGGTGTCCCTCATATTCTAGTGCAGACAAAATTCCAAATATATTGTCAGCCTATTCCAGACTACTTGAGGCAACTGTGTAGAAAACTTCATTTTTATATATTCGCGAACTGAACTGAAACGGATTTCAAAATTAGATATCTATTACATAAATCAGGCTAATCATGCTTACATGTGACTTGCAATGGTGCGGTGGTGGCTCCAGTATTGGGGGATTGTTATTCAGAAGTTTGGACTAAAGAAGTTGACGAGGCGACTCGACTCTGGTGTTAATCAGAGCCGAGAAAATGTTCTCTCCACTGTTCTCCACGTCCACAAAGCATCGTCTAAGTTTGTCCATGCCAACAAATGATGTATTCTGGTCTTCCTCCTCCCGATGGAGCACGATGGCGCAGCCTTCTGTGTGCTGATTCTTGGACAACCGGGCGCTGCGCCCGCGATATCGAGTGCATCAGGTCGTCCACCCACCATATGCGCATGTATGAAGGCTTGGTGGTGACGATTCCTGGTTCTTAGCGTCGCTTATGAGGAGGCGAACCTCAATACGGGCTGTGGTGGACTGGCGATGGCAGCGGACACGCCAGAGAAGACCACGGCTGAGGCGGACACGACAGCGGCACCTGCATCTGGCGGTGGTAAGAGCGGCCTTGTCTGCGGATGGTGGAGCAGCTCTCAATGTTTACTTTGTCCAGTATAGTTTGCCAACCAAAATCAACTGCTCTCAATGGTTTATTTTGTCCACAACACCTGAAGGACATGTTTTTATGAGACAAACTTCACAAACTGGAACGACAAGTGATAATACTGAGTACTCGTCAGATATTAGTGGCATACAACAAGCAGTTGACAGTCGTTTGTCATACTTGAGAGATAAACCAAGACATAAGAAACATAACGTAAGTACTTTACATTTAGGGCCAGACTAAACACATGTCGGATGAATGCATTATTTCCATAACAATTCTTCAATTCACACATCTTCATCCTTGGCTACTTTTTTGAAACTTTAGCTGTTCTTTTGTATCAAGTTCCCAAATATTCGATCTAGTATTTAGAAGACACCAATGGGTGATAGGAGTACATATTGAAGAGAAAAAACAAATTAATGTCAGGTAACTCCAGTAAACTTCCAAATTTTGAAAATTTCAGGTATTCAGACCTAGTGAATGTGACTGGCTTATAGTTTATCAAGTCATAAGGAACTACACATACCAAAGACCAAGATACTTGCATCAGGTTGTGTATTATTTAGTTCTAAAACGCATAACATGTGTAACGAGACGATACCTATTTTTTGTTGGAGTCAGATGAAGCAGATCCTGTGCTTTTTGACACTTCTACGGAGCAGCTAAATCAGTCACCAACATTAAAGAGAGAGGGAAGAAAAGTGGCCTGAAAGCAGATCTTTAGCAACATAGGACTTCTCAGATTCCTCATTCTCATATGAAAATATCACAACTTGGTTTAAATCAAGAGCATCTAGGAGATTGTTTAATTTCCTATACCTCTCTGGCTCAGTCAATTTTATACAGTGTTGCAAAAAAAAATCACAAACAGTGAACGAAAACTGACGAAATGAATGGACATAAGCTACCTATACAAGATCATGAAGGGTCAATTTCACCTCATCGTTAGCTTAAATTTCCATTGACTGCAGGGGAACAGAAAATAATTGAAGTAATTAGCATTCCATCGGCAATCTTAGGTAATGGCACATGAAGTCCTTAACTGACAGTTTTGCGCTGAAAAGGAGGGCCAGAACCAACACCAGTGAAATGCAATGAAGCAAAACCAAATGTACATAATGCAGTGCGGCAAGCCGGCAATCTAAACTGCCGATAGGTAGGATCAACTGAGCAGCTCTAATTTTAAATTTCGTAGTCCTGTATACTCCTGTAGAGACGGATCAACTGAGCAGCTCTAATTTTAAAGCTAAGGAAAAAAAATACACCATTTACTTCCGACAGGATATACTGAAGCCAACTAAATCAAATTTGTAGCTGCAAGTAAATTCTATTATAACTTGTAGATTGACAGAATCGGCATGGATAATTAAATCAATATCCACAAACCATACTTCGTGCACCTATTCAACAAGCAAGCAATCGACCCTTGGTAGACTGCTGCAGGAACAAAGCAAGATCAGTAATTGACCTGTATACTCCTGTGGAGGCAGATCCGAGTCAACGAACCACATGTGTCGCCAAGAACCACCACGTGACATCGAGGGCAGGTCGGATTCCGCGGTCTACCTGCCCAGATCAGGGAGGGAGTTGGATGGCAGGTGGATCCTTCATCTCCTTGCCCAAATCGAGGATGGGGTTAGATGGCTCGAGGTCATACCAGTCGACCGAGGTGAGGTGGACTCCCGGGGAGTTCCGAGTGCCACTCCTCTCCCGCGCCGTCCCTGTGGTTGTGGTGATGGTGGTGGTGGCGGCGGCGGCCGTGGGATGGGCGAGGAGGCCTGATGTCGAATGTTTGGATCTGGAGAGTTGAATGTTTGATCTTCAGACGAACGAGCGTGAGAGGGAGAACCGGAGAAGCGGGGAGTCAGCGTTTCCTTTTTCCGATGGGCCCACCTGTCGGCACCAACATTCGTTGGAGTCAGCGGGTGTTGGACGAAGCACTTCGCTTAGGAACGACAGAACGAATAGTTCTTTTTAAGTAGTATAGATATAGATATGGTGTAAAAAATATAGAGAGAACATGAAATTTTTTGCTAGTATTAAAGGATACATGCCCTATTTGATTCTGAATACCAAACTGGAATGGCCTTGTCGTCCCTTTCTCCCTACCCCCTACCGGCAACATTCCCGACGAGCAGCACCATCGGAAGACAAGGCCAAGGCGTCTACGACAAGGCCGAACAGTTGTTGTGGAGCAGTGGAAGAAGCCTCAGAAGTACTTGATGCTGCTGGCCATCCTGGCTGCGGCCGGGGCGGCTTAGGACAGTAGCAACGGCCAGGTGGCCAGTGTCATGTTGTTGAGTATCAGCAAATACCAGCACACCATTCCTAAAAATATATGAGCTAGCCAAAGTGTGTATTGGCTGCTCCTTAATTAAGATAAAGTGTAGTGTAGATACATAACCTCGATGTATCACATTATCCATATTCATAAACTGGAGCATCTTTGATCTGCTGATGTATTGTTTCGAAATTTCTTTTGTAGACCCCATCATTCTCACAAGTAGAGATATCTTGTTCCATACCAGTGTGAAGTTTCCTACCTGCAAGTTCCTTTTACTTTCGAGAATATAACTACAAGTTCCTCACTAAATCATGCACTCGTTGAAGAGAATTATCCAACTAACTAAAATCATAAGGCATTCATGTAATATAATTACCGTGTAGAAAAGATCTATCCCCAACGTAAACCTGGAAGTTTCTCTGAACCACTGACTGTTTTGTTTCAGTTCAGTTCACAAGAAATTCAATCAAGACGAGCACCATAAACCATGCTACATCTGAACCTAAAAAGGACATCAACACACAGTGGCACGACATCCACCTCCGGAACGGTGACGGCAACAGCGCTACCTTCAGACCTTGTCTCAGATGGCGCATGCGAGAGATTCAGAATATTATACACGGGAGGAGGCACGGGGAGTCGAGAGGGAGGAACTAAGAGCCTAAGAGCCTTACCAAACAGCATCGGCGAGGAAGGACATGCATGACAGGGAGGCGGCCCTCTTGCCGGAGCCGGCGCCAGCGAGCTCGTGGTCGCCGGATGCCGATTGCGGCCGGGCGCCGTGCCGCCGTGATGGCTGCCGCGACGAGCACCCATAGCTGGGTCAAGGAATCAGGGAGGCAACTCTCTTTGTGGAGCAAGCGTGAACAAGGGTGGCGTCGGGCTCGTCCTTCTCGGCGACAACTGACGGTGGAGTCGCGGGTGCCTCAGGAGGCAGGAGGCGTGCGGGGTGCGGGAGGAGAGACAATGCGTACCCCTTTTTTTTTTTTGACTTACGGGTGGCAATGCAGTTATAACCGATTTAGTGGAAGGGCAATTTAGTAATTCCGTGTTGGACGAAAATTTTGGCAGAAACCTTAATGGCTTTATTATTAGGTAGAGATATAGGTACACATCATATTGGGAAAGTTTCATCCATGTATCTCGCGCGCGTATGTCTGGAATCAGTTCCAAGATACCCCAACTCCCTATCGTACCTTCCACCTCAGTTCCTATCTCCATGTTTTGATTGATCCTCAACAACCAAAGCACCAGCCACGAATCTGCAGAACGCATGAGCCGCAAGAGGTCAATACTCAATACCCAATAATTCCAATTTCATTAGGCGAAAAACCGTGCATATTGTGCGCGATACGTACGGCGTACTGTGGGTGTATTTTCTTCCGAATCTCCCATTCTTTATGGTTGAAGGACAGAATCATCGTGTCGTGCGTGGGCGACAGCGGCTAGCACCCACCAGCAGGAAGTCAACAGGGCGTGAGGTTCTTTGTCGGCGGCGAAGAAGGCTCGGCCCGCGACGGAAAACGAAATAAGAATAGGCGCGTGCGGCGGCAAGGCGTGAAACCACGAAGGCCGGAGAGAAGTTCCGGCCGGAATTTCAGCTTGCAACGACGAGCGAGTTTAAGTCTGTTGCTGTCGGGTGGGGCCAAATCAAGCTTACATGTGGGATCCCTGATTCCTTGTTTCACGGATTGATTAGACGGAACCAACCGTCACGCTTAGTAGTGGCGGCCAGTGTGCAGTGGGCTGATAACAACGCTTGGTAGTAACTTGTTCGTGCGATGGGATTTGTCACTGCACGGAAGTTGGAGCCACGGTGATGACTGATATCGATGAAATGATGGATGCTTAGAGCATCTCCACCGGCAACCTTTTTTTTTAAAACCCCAATTGAGTCCCCTTTAAGAGATTTTAAGGATGTCGAATCGGTGTCCGCGAATTTGGTTGCCCGATTCTCCAGCGGCGCCCGCCCTTTAAAGATGACACTCTCTCTACTTTAGTCATTAACACAAACATCTTGTGGGTGGACCGATTTTCATAACAGAATTTCATTTAAACATTCATAAGATTACATTTAAACTTAAACTACGGCGGGAAATCTGAAACTATCCTACCCTCGTCCTCGTCGACTGCCATGTTCGAGAGGCCAGCCTCGTCGTCGTTCGCCGAGCTAGGCGATGGGTTCGCCACTTGAGCGAGCCCCGGTGCAACTGCGCCGCCTCCGAGCGACGGCGCACGCCTCGGAGGGTAGCCAGCCGCCGCTCCGCCTTGGTGTCCATCTCCTTAGCATCGCGGGCCCGACAGAAGACATCGTCGAAACGGGCGTGGTGCGCGTTGTCCACGTCGCTCCAGGCAGCCTGGAACTCCTCTCGGTTTGTCCGCGTGGCGTTCAACTCCTCGTGGGCCGTACGCTGGACGGCCATGAACGAGGCAAACTCATCCAACAACCGCGCGACGAGGGTCTGCTGCTCATCGGGCGCCGCATTGGCGTTGAGCTGCTCGTAAGCCTGGCGCTCGGCGTCCATGAATGCACGGCCTTGCTCCTCCCTCCGGGAGGTCTACGGGGAAGTCTGAATGACAGCAGCCTCGGCCGCTGTCGTCGCGTCCTCCAAGCCAGCGTGAACCCGGCGGAACGCCTCCTCGTTGCGTCATGTGGAGAACGAGTTGTATGCCACGACCTGGTCGGGCCAGAGCGGAGGGCGCTGCACGGACTCCGCCTCCTCCTCCTGCGTCGCCTCCTCCTGCTGCTTATCCGGCTCCTCCTGCCAGTTGAAGGCGTCGTCGTCACTGCTGTCATCGTCCGATGGCGGCTCTAGGCCACGACGTGCCTCCTGCTGAGTGAATTTCGCCCAGGACCAGGAGGTATGAAGCCGGCGCGGCATGGTGTCGAGAAGTGAGAGGCGAGTGCTCGACGATGGCGTATAGGCATAGCGGTGAGTGTTCGGCGATGGCGAGTTATGCTGCGGCGACGGTGTGATGCCAAGTGCGGTGATGGTGACTGCTTTTATAGCGGGAAGCGGCGGGAGGGCGAGGACGCGTGGGAAGCGGCAAAGGCTGGAAGCGGTGGGAGTACGAGCATGCGTCCCGTCGGAGTAAATGGTGGCGACACGCAGTGCCCGCACTTGCCAGCCGTACCGTTTGGGGAGCCGGGAAGGCTGCATCCGCGTCCCGTCGGAGTAAGTGGTTGTGTCTGTGGCGGACAGTCGCGTCCCATCGCCGTCATTAACGCGGCCATAACGCTCTATTGCACGACGCCTTTAAACGCACCCGCCCCGTCTCTATGACGGGTGGGGGCCGCCTGTCGGGTGTGCTGAGCGCACGATGTCCGGCGCCCCAGGCAAGCCCCCAAGTTTGACAGGTGGGCTGGGGGTGCCGGCCATAAAACTGATGGATGGACACCTTTGGAGGTTGCTGATGCGGGCGGTTTTTTTATCCGGACCCTCATTGGGCCTTTGGAGGGCCGTTTGGGCGGTGCCGGTGGAGATGCTCTTAGACTTCTGAGGACACACTTTGTGTCCGCTGTTGTCTATTTAGAGAGAATCAAACTTGTCGCATAATGTCGATCGGCTAGGTTGTTGTTGCGAATAACCGCATCCCAAAAATTGAGTTGTCGTTTCTGTAATATCCGGCTAACTCATAGACCTTCAACACGTCACAGTGCAACCCCTAACGTATACGTGTGCACTCATATTTTTTTGATAAACGGAATATATTAATATCGAAATGTCCTAAAAATATTACGGATGCACGTAGCCGAACAACAGAAACAAGAAAAGAGATACACTATGATGATCAAAACCTCATAACCCAAACACCAACCACTGCCCAGACAGCACCCGGAGTCCAAAATCTCCAAAAGTGGCGCCTACAAGAAGAAATCAATGCACAAGCACAATCGCTACCTGATCATAGATCTTAGATTTTCATCCTAGAGAAAGCCTGCACTCCCAAAACAATTTCTTCAAAAATATCATTGCTAGGCCCAATCAATTAAGGTGAGACTTTAGATTTTTCACCCTAAAAGATAAGAGATTATACTCCTCCTGTGCCGTCGCCCCCATTTTCCGATGCCTCTGCTACAAGTTAAGAAACGCCATGCAAAGTCCACATCGCCTCAAAAACTCACTCTGTCATTACTAGACTTAGATCTTAGCCGCCATGACATTCTCCGCCATTGTCTTCACTATGAAAATCGAAAACCGATTGTATCCATGATGCCAACAGACATCGAAGTTCCATGTCACTCCCTCCTAAAGCCCCACGGCCAGTTAAAAGGGTGTGCACGGCCGAATTCCATATGATCCATCTACAAGTATGAGACGCCCAGTGGAGATCGCATCCGGAGCCTTCCGAAAATCGTCAACGGACATATTAATGAGGGTAGGAATCAAGTAAAATACCGTATTAGTGCGAGAAGAAATCTAGGACTACCTCCTTTATTAGGCAGATCGGCAGGCCCCCACGTTGTCGTCCTTCGGCTCCCAACGGCAGGCCAGAGATCTCAGCGGGCACCGCCACCACCACCTGCACCATGTGGAGATGAGGGGCTGAGTTGCACCAAGTCCCTAGAACTAGAAGCCATGCCACCCTCGCGGCCATAACAGTCACCAAGGTTGCCGAAGAAGACCTAGGCTGCCGCTCCGCCGTCCATCTCCGTCGTACGAGTCCTGCCATCCATGGCTGTCACAAAACTCTAACGGGAGATCCCACCACGCGATACCAAAGAGGATACCGCCACTGCCAGTCGCGCTCGAGTGAGAGATCCCGCACCATCGGCAGCCGCACGGCCTTCGACCGGTGACGGCGGGGGAGCAAACGCAGAGGAAAGGGAGGCGGAGACTCTAGGGTTCCGCCTGAACCGCCCCTCCCCCGAACGACGCGGGAGAAGGTGGCGACACTATATTATATAGGGCAGATCGGATCGATTTCCTAGGAGCGAGTTTCCTAGGAGAGACGAGTTGAATGAGTTTCCTTAGCACCATTGCATAATAGCACATATAATTGCATAGAAGATAATATATATGTATGTAATCGGCAAGTAAAACTATTTCACATTTTTTCATAGACCATAGACCAAGTTACTACTCGAAGAGAGACGTAATATGATTGAGTGTAGACACATGGTCGTTGGGAGACCCCAAGTGTAAGGTGTGAAGAGTGCAGAGGCAAGTTTTCCCTCAGAAATAAACAAAGATTGAATCGACCAGTAGGAGAAAGAAATCACTTCTGAAAGTTGATGCAGCTGATGTTGGCAAGGCGCACTACCGGTTTAGCAGCAATGTGGAATCTACACAATACAATCAAATTACTTTGCCCCAACGAAGCAGTGATGTTTTGCTTAAACAAAGGATTATACGTATAGTGTGGAAAGTAGTACTTTTTTGCAACAGATGAAAGAGAACAGTGATGGCAATGAAGAAAACAGTAATTGCAATAGGAAAATATTGGTTGCAGTGGTTATATATCAGTGTAAAGAAATGGACCGGGGTCCACATTTCACTAGAGGTGTCTCTCCAAAACAGATAGATAACATGCTGGGTAAACAAATTACAGCTGGGCAATTGACAGATACAAAGGTTGCACCGTAGTGCATATGCATGACATGATGTTTACTATGTGATTCATGCGGGCATTACAACAAGATACATAGACTGTTATCCAACTGCATCTATGAATAATAATCCACCCTCGGAGTGTCATCCGATCAAACCTTGGGTATTAAGTTACAAGCAACAGATAATTGCATTAAGCAAAATATGTAATGTAAACAATAAAATTATCCTTAGACAAAGCATTGTTGTTTTCTCCCTAATGGCAACAGCACATCCTCCACCCGTTACGTTTCTGTCACTCGAGCGAGAGTCAAAGGGAGGCATGAACCCACTATCGAACATAAATACTCCCTCTTGGAGTTACAAGTATCTACTTGGTCAGAGCATCTACTACTAACGGAGACCACGCAAGATCATAAATAACATACACATGAAAGAACATGATAGATTGATAATCATTGGACATATCATTCAATATTTATCGGATCCCAGCAAACACAACATGTAGCATTACAGTAATATGATCTTGATCATGTTAGGCATCTTACAAGATCTAAACATGAGGCATAAAGAGGAGTGAACAACCATCTAGCTACTGCTATAGACCCATAGTCCAGAGATGAACTACTCACGCATCACTCCGGAGGCAGGCATGGTGATGAAGAGCCCTCTGGCGATGATTCCCCCCTTCGGCAGGGTGCCAGGGAGAGCTCTGGAACCTCCCGAACTAGGGTTGATGATGACGGCGCCTATGAAACTTTTTGGTGGAAACGGCTCCGGTGTTTAGGGTTAACCCGTGGAGGAGCTTAAATAGGAGAGAGGGCAACGTCGGTGGGTGGCTGATACGTTATAAACATATCCTTATATTCTGATGTTCCATGTTGTTTTCATGCCATATGCTACATGTTTTCCTTACACCTTATGCCATTTTTATCGATTTTCTGGGACTAACCTATTGACAAGATGCCATAGAGCCAGTTCCTGTTTTCTGCTGTTTTTTGTTTCAGAAAAGTTGTTCTGGAAATATTCTCGGAATTGGACGATTCGAAAGACAAAAGTCTTAGAATTCCTGGAGGGTAAAGGGAGTCCAAAGGAGACCCGGAGGGGGGCCTGGACCCTCCCCACCATGTATGGGCGCGGGTGGGCCCCTGGCCGCGCCGGGAGGTGGTGTGGGCCCCTCGGGCGCCCACCGCCATCGCCCTTTCGCCTATCTAGTCCCCCCGAGGCATAAACCCGAAAGATATCGGGCTCCTTCCATGAAAAGTTCCGTCGTTCTGCCGCCGCCGTCGACAAGTTTAGGAGGGCATAAATCTTTGTTCCGGCACCCTGCCAGGACGGGGAACTGCCCCCGGAAGCCATATCCATCGACTCCACCGCCATATTTATCGCCTTTGCTGTCTCCTATGATGAGGAGGGAGTAGTTCTCCCCCGGGGCCGAGGGCTCTACCGGTAGCTATGTGTTTCATCTCTCTCTCCCATGATGTGATCTTTATGTCATCATGAGCTTTGTAATCTACTTGAATAATTAGATGTTACTCTTCATCTGTTATGCTACTCAAGTGGTTTTGTTATGAGATCTCGGTAGACATTTTGATCATGGTGTAAAGGTGACAGTGCGTGCATCGTGTGGTTTAGCATGATATTTATATTTTGTGTTGGATGACCCTATGAAATTGTGGCGTTTGTTTAGTACTAATTTGTGGTGCTCATAGTGACAGCGTGAGGTGCCCTAGAGAGGGAATACAGACTTGAGGAGTGTTGTTACAACCTTATGCATGGATTGGTGTTCGTTATGTAACCGGAGAGTGGTTCAGAGTAGCATAGTGAAGAGACGATATTTATGCATTCAATTATGTTATCATTGTTGAGAGTGTGCACTGGTGAACGATCTCTAGGCCTTGTTTCTAAGCATTGAAACACCGTTTACAATCAGTTCTGCTACATGTTTGCTTGCTGCCATTTTTATTTCGGATTGCTATTATCACTTATAATCATCCATATTACTTGTATTTCACTCTCTCTTCGCCGAACTAGTGCACCTATACAACTGACAATTGTATTGGGTGTGTTGGGGACACAAGAGACTTCTTGTATCGTAATTGCAGGGTTGCTTGAGAGGGATACCTTTGAACTCTTCATCCCTGAGTTCGATAAACCTTGGGTACTCCACTTAAGGGAAACTTGCTGCTGTTCTAAAAACCTCTACACTAGGAGGTCCAACATTGTCTACAAGAATAGAATCGTGCGTAGTTATCAAGCTCTTTTCTGGCGCAGTGTCGGATATATACTGAATAGGGGTATAGAAGATGGTAGACAAAAGAGCCGGACTACCAGGGTGGCCTACATGGTAATGGGCTTAGGTCCATTGGGCGGCCCAGTAGTCCGACGCGCAGAAGCCGGATTCTAGAAGAACCCGGATCACGGCCCACGTGATCTGGCTTGGAGGAGAAGACGGATTCCTTACTTTCCAAGTTACAAGTTAAACGTAGTCTTCTAGGTTTCTTGTTCTGTAAGCCCTAATCCGGCTGTTATATAAAGCCGGACGGGAGATAGATTACATAGGTTCTAGGTTCAAGTTTCACAAGCTTAAGCTCTACGCAACTCGCCGAGAAGCTCATCCTCGTCGAGTAGCTAGATCTATTCCCTCACACTGTAACCCTGTTATACGGGCTTTAGTCCCAATTAGTGAGAAGTGCAGGAGTAGGTACGCCGTACTGTCGCGACGTACCGAACCTGGGTAAAATCCCGTGTTCTGTGTTACTACGCTATCCCGTTACCCCACGTCTCTACCGTAGTCTCATGGCACCCCAGTCTATGAAAACTACTACGATGTCTCGACAGTTGGCGCCCACCGTGGGGCAAACGACGTCAGGCGTGAAATTCCGATCTGGGATACTCGGCGGAATTGGAAGATCGATCACTGTCGGAAGCTTGGAATTCGACGACGACGTCGGGCGCTTCCTCGACAACGGATCCTACATACCGGCGCAAAACCACCTGGTAAGTGCCTGCGTGTTACCGATTGGATCTGCTAACATCTTTATCGGATTAACTGCAGAGGCAATGGGGTTTTGCGGTGGAAGCAAATTTATCCCACCCGCCCTATACCCAGTCGAGGACGACTATGATGCCGGATTCTGCTCAGATCGCCGACAAAACAGTGATACGCACTTTATCGGCATGGTGCAATCCGAGATCGCTGAAAACACGGATGACGGAAATCCCGTGCAAGAGGCAGATAACAACCTACCCGTCATAGAGACGGAAGAACCAATAACCGTCACAGAGACGGAAGATCCGACATCCGTCAACCAGACGATGAACTCGGAAGCAGAGTCCGTGCTTGCCGCCATAGAGGCGAGATTGGAGTCGGAAACCGGATCGGATAACTTCGACTCCGAAGACGAAGACGATGATGCCTTCGTAAGAAAAGTTAAGTCCTTTCAAGAGGGATTCCATGAAGTGCTAATGGCAAAACCAGCTGATACAACGGGTGCCGACAGCCAGGAAAGCCCTAAAACCCCTCCGCCAGTGGAAGAGAGGGAAGACGGAGAAACTTCTCCGATATTCCCTAATGTCAAGGA
The DNA here is from genome assembly GCA_028641055.1 of Alopecurus myosuroides. NCBI lineage: Eukaryota > Viridiplantae > Streptophyta > Magnoliopsida > Poales > Poaceae > Alopecurus > Alopecurus myosuroides. Next base: position 104,947,515 of record CM054060.1, read on the forward strand.
GATGACAGAGGATGAACCTGTCAAAAAACCTCCGTCTTCCAAGAAAAAGCACCATGCTTCTAAAAAACTCCAGTACAAACTCCGGAAGAAAAAGTCAGCTGATCTCGCTGATGAAAACATGGAAATTGGAGATATTAGTGGCACAAAGCCCGCGGAAAAGAAATCTAAGGAAATCACTGCTCCGCCAATGACAGAACTGGAAGAGCAAGAACTATTACAAACTCCAGTGGGACCCAATGAACCCCCTGAGATGCTGGAAGCCAGGAGACAAGCTTTCCAACGGCAACAGCAACATCTGCTTAGATCTCGGCAACATCTCCAACAAACCCATAATGACATCAAAGTCATGAAGGAAGAAATAGAGGAGTACGAGAGAAAGCATAGATCTGCCTTAAAACCTACTAGGTTACCCGGAATCGCAAAGCCGGAAGAACTGCCGCCAAAAGAAAGGTTTTATAACCCATCTTGGCAAAAGCAGTTAAATGGCAAAGATGCCAAGGGCGAGCCAATATACAAAACCGCAGCAGAAAACGCGGAAGCAGCGTTCGCCATCCTAAACAACGATCTGTACTCCAACGGGGAAAAACTCCAAGGGGTGTATGCTTTCCTAGGAAAAGCATTACAGCAGCAACAGCGAGGACAAGAGCGATCAGGGAGGCTGCATGATAATTCCGCCCTCTGCAAAACTGTTACTTGCGCTGCTGGAGCACCTGGACCGGAAGAACCCGGAGATTCGGATAAAAAAGAGGATCCGAGAAAAGACAAGAAAAACCCCGACAACCGGGACGCAGCGTCTAGAACCGGACCTCATCCCCCGAAAGATGGATATAAACCACACGATCGGGAAGACAAACACCGGAATGACGGCAAAATAATGCCACCTCCAAGAAACCCAGCTGAAAAAGCTGGAAGATACGATACACCTCACAGACGTGAAAGATCTCGGACACCGCCTAAAGATAAGGAAAGGTACAGGAGCAGGACTCCACCTAATCCCAGGGGGCGTGACAACGGAAGAGATAGAGATAACCCCGGAAAAGCGCGTCCGCGCAACAATGGAAAAGAAAGGAGCAGATCCCCTTCTGTCCATTCAGCCGGGAGATATTCTGCACATATTGATAGAGCAGAAAAGGATGATCTATACTTTGGTCCTAAGTGTTTTACTGACAGGATCCGAAGGATAACCCTACATTCTGGCTTCGCCAAAGTTGGTCCAACCTACCAAAAGTATACCGGCAGTACAAACCCGGATACCTGGCTCTCAGATTATTACACAGCCGTCCAAATCAACAACGGGACAGACCTGGAAGCTGTCAAGTTTCTTCCCCTAATGTTGCTAGACGGAGCCAGATATTGGATCAATGGTCTACCATCAAGAACTGTCGACAGTTGGGATGATATGGCGAGAGTATTTACTCAGCATTTTCGGGGAACATACAAACGCCCAAATAGCATCAACCAGCTGAACCGTTGCACCCAATTTGAAGACGAACCATACGTGGATTTCATCTCCAGATGGACTGCAATGAAGAATAGTTGCTCTGGAGTAACTGACGTACAAGCAATGCATGCTTTCGTAAATGGCCTAAAACCCGGACTAGTACCGTTCATGGTTGGTTCTAAAAAGCACAAAGATCTCGGATCTATGCTTACAACCGCTAATGAGCATGCTGCAGCCGAAGATGATATCAGAGCAAGAGGAGGCAATATTGAGTCACTGATACTGGCCAAGAAAACACCTCGTTCTGATAAAAAAGGAACTCCGGAGTCAACAAAGCCCAAGGAGGTCAACATAGCCTTTGGAGGAGAAAAGGTGAACAAGTGGAAAGGCCGCAGTCCGGATCCAATCAATTACACTCCCGAAGAATGGGAGAGAATTAAGTCGGAACCCTGCGTCCACCACTCTCAGTTTGGGAAACCAACCCACACAAACGCGCAATGCCGGCTAAACAAGCATATGAAAGGCAATGCAGGATCCGGAAATAAAGGGAAGGGTTCCAAGAGGAAACCTGCCAAACAAAAGCCAGAAGCTGAAAAAGAAGACAGTGAATCGGACACTGATGACAAAATCCAGGAACAACAGCGAAAAGGCGAACCCAAATTTCCGAGAGTTGACGGAGAAGCAATGTTAACTTTCCTAGCAACCCCGTCAGCAAAGGTGGCCAAAAGAACACTTCGAGAAATAAACGCGGTTGTCCCTGCGACCCCGAAATTCTTGAAGTACTCCAACACACCAATAATCTGGGATCAGTCAGATCATCCCGGAAATATCCCTGAACCCGGCACACAAGCTCTTGTTGTAAGCCCTATTGTTCAAAACACTAGGCTAAGAAGAGTGCTGATGGACGGAGGATCCAGCATCAACATAATGTACCTGGATACACTGAAGCACTTGAAGATATCCGAGTCCCAGCTCAACTACAGCAATATACGCTTCCACGGCATTTTTCCTGGCAGGCAAGCACGTTCCCTAGGAGAAATTTCCCTAGATGTCACCTTCGGAGATAAAGATCACTTCCGGCAGGAAAAAGTATCCTTCGAAGTAGTGCCGTTCGAAAGCGTGTATCACGCAATACTCGGACGTCCGGCTTTCGCCAAATTTATGGCAAGATCTTGCTATATCTACAACAAGCTGAAGATGCCAGGACCCAAAGGAGGAGTAATCACCATTGCCGGTGATTTCAAGCTGGCAAACGAGTTGGAGAAAGAAAACGCCCTTTGCGCTCAGAGAGTTATAGCAAGGGAGGAACTGAAGGAATTAGCCAAGGAGGTATCGCCGAAAGAAATGCCGGCAGGAAAAGAAACTCGGAAGCCAACAGATAGCTTCAAGGCGTCCGAGAATACAAGACAGGTAATCCTAGATCCCAAAGATCCGACAAAATTTGTCGTCGTAGGGACTGGGATGACCGACAAATAGGAAGGCGAGCTCATCAAGTTCCTCCGTGAGAACTGGGATATTTTCGCCTGGTGTCCAGCTGACATGCCAGGCGTACCCAGGGAACTTGCTGAGCACCAACTCAAGGTTATTCCTGGATCAAAACCCGTCAAACAAGGTCTCCGTCGATTTGACGGAAGAAGACGGAAGGCTATTGGCAAGGAAATTATCCGGCTTTTAGCAGCGGATTTTATCAAGGAAGTAATCCATACTGATTGGTCCGCAAATCCGGTATTAGTACCGAAGAAAGACACCACTGCTCTTAGAATGTGTATAGATTACACAGGACTGAACAAGCTGTGTCCGAAAGATAGGTTTGCGTTACCGCGAATCGATCAAATAATAGACGCCACTGCAGGCTCTGAGCTTTTATGCTTTTTGGATGCATACTCCGGGTACCACCAAATACGCATGAAAAAGGAAGATCAAATCAAGACTTCTTTTATAACCCCGTACGGGACGTACTATTACGTAACCATGCCTTTTGGCCTGAAGAACGCAGGTGCAACCTACCAGCGTTGCATGCAACGCTGTTTGCATAGTCAAATTGGCAGAAACGTCCATGTTTACGTGGACGATATTGCTGTCGTAACCAAGGAAAAAGATACACTCCTTGAGGATTTGCGAGAAACCTTCGAAAACTTGCGCACTTACAAGATGAAGTTGAATCCATCTAAGTGCGTATTCGGGGTTCCCTCAGGAAAACTTCTGGGTTTCATTGTTTCTCACAGAGGAATAGAAGTTAACCCGGAAAAGATCAAGGCAATCCTGAACATCTCAAAGCCTACATGTGTAAAAGATGTCCAAAGATTGACGGGTTCCGCCACAGCCGTCAGCAGATTTATCAGTTGGCTGGGGGCTAAAACCCTACCACTCTTCAAGCTGCTGAAAAATTTCGACAAAGTCAAGTGGATTGCGGAAGCCTGGGAACGTATAGAAAGTTATGTACCTTTCCGTACTTAGTTCAATTTCTATGTAAACATCTTTTGAGATCATGAAATAAAGTTGTCGGAATGCTGTCATCCATATTTCTTATAAGTGCAAAGTGTTTCCGCCTCATCTATTTCCCAATGATCTTACAAATTTCTCAACGTTAACCCGAATTGTGCTTGCGTACTCGGCGTTACATAACTGAATGATTTTTCAACCTTTTAACGGCTAAAGGAAACTTGAATTGCCTGCGTGCCCAAGTTTCACTTAAAACTTTCCTTGTTTCTCTAAGTCTTATCTGATTGTGCGTATGCTGGGTTACTGGAACTAGTTAGTAAAAATGCCTTTAGCATGATTCATGTTTCCGAGTTTCAAAACTGATTGGTTCGTCCCCAGTTACTCGGCATAACGATTCATAATGCTATTTGAGCCATTTCAAACACTAAGGACAGTTAAAGCATATACACCAGAGAACTTAGAAGATAAAGGAATGGTAAAATCCAAAATAACTTGCAAAGTAATTTCATAGTTTAAACTGCAAACGACGGAATTTTCATTCATACAAAAGAAGCATTACATTTTGGATTACAAATGAAAGAACAGTAATGCTCCTATTGTCTACTTTTTCTATCCAGGTTCCAGGTAACCTTTCAAGAATCCGACTCCTCCTCGCTGCTTTCTTCATTGGGGATTGGAGGAGCTTCCTCTTCTGGATAGTGGACGGAGACATTTACCATGGCGGCAATCTGGGTGGCGTGGCCCTTAACTTCACCAAAAATGGTGTTACGTTGCGCATCCGTGTATCCCTGAGGGACACCGGTGGCCACACGCCAGGATTTGGCACTAGGGTAGTGCATGCGCATAAGGCCTAGAGCCATACGCGCACCACCCCGTGCAGCGGAGCGGAGAAAGGACTCCTTGGACTCCGCCACCGCCATGATGGCACCCGGAAGTTTTTCAACCTCCGAGTATTCCCCAGATTTATCGGGAAGGAACTTCTCTATGAGCTGCGTCCCAGCAGCCTTAATCGAATTCCATGTTTCCCCGAAAGCTCGGATGCCTGCAGCCCGAGTGCCATCTGGGGTATCTCCTGGTTTTTTCCAATAAAACACCCAAAAGGGTTAGACAGAAAACCAGAGAAAGTAAAACATGGAAAAATGGTACATAAGTTAGAAATTTACCAATGAGCTTGTCGATCTCGGAAACTTCCTCCAGGCGAAGGTTTAGAGCATCGGTCAAATCCCGGATGGTGGATTTGTCCTTCTCCGCCTGCTCGGAAGCCTTGGAATTGGAAACTCCAAGGGCCAGGTTGCTGGCTTCCAAGTCTTGTTGAGCTTTCACAAGGTTCTTGTGAAGCTCAACATTCTCCTTGCGGAGAATTTCGGCATTGCCAGAATCTTCTGCTGCTTGTTTAGCTTCAGCTAATGCAGCTGAAAAGCAAGGGAAAAATCCGAGTTAGTTAGCTTCTCGGAAAAAACTTAAGCAAATGATTGAATCGGAAATTTCAAAAGGAAAATGTTCACCTTGTGTTTCCGACAATGCGAGTTTAGCTGATTCCAGCTCTGCTTCCCTTTCTTCAAGAATAGAGAGAAGACTTCTAACTTCTTTATTCTTGATGGTAAGCTTCCGGAAAACTTCCCTGTTGATGGCTTCCGAGGTTTGCTGAAACATGGCAAGGAGAAGAATGAGTACAAAAAGCATCAAAGAAAAAAGCACGCATTTTAATTAATGCTTGGGGGCTAGAGTTATATACCTGGCTCATGCGCTGCAAACCTGCTAAGTTTTCTTTGAATTCTTTCGCGTATTCCGCGAAGAGATTTCCGGCTGCGTCCAAGCCGTCATTGATAGCTTTAAAATCCTTGTCAAAGGTGGGAATTTCCTCGTAAAAGTCCGAGTTAATTTTTCCACCTCTGGGGCCGCCCTTTCCCTCGTGTCCGGGTCGGACACAATGGGCTGGCTGGGCTCCGGGGGCTTGGTGGTGGGGGCTGCAGTAGGCTCTTTCGCCCTCGTGCTTGGCGTATCCGGGGCGACGGCATGAGAAGGTTGGCTGCCTCGGCTGGAAGAAACCTTGAGTTTCTTCAGCTTCTTCGGCTTCAGGCTGGAGGGGGGCAGGCTAAAAACCAAAACCCGGAAAAGGTTAAAACACCAAAGATGGACGAAAAAGATCCCATAAAAGAAAAACCCAGAAGAAAATAACCTGGAAGTGGCGACGGGGATTCCGTCAAGATCGATAATTTCATCCGAGGAAATTATCTTCTTGCGCTTGCGTCCACCTGTAGCGGCGGTGCGCAGCGCGTCCAGCTCAGCCTCAGACACCAAGTCCGAGTCTGAAAGATCCTCGAACTGTCGAACAAGCAAAAACCAAAATCAGAAGCTAGGAAATCCGAGATAAAATAGAACTGTACTCAAATGACTAAAAAATTACCTTGGGAACCGGATTTTCGGCCGTGTACATTGGCCGACTCTCTGTGTATTGGTCGCGCGATGCGACCAACTGGTTGATGCGCCGCCTAAGTTCCTTTGCGGGCCAATCCTTGGCGGATGTCCGCATCGGATCATTGACTCCCGTGTATTCACACAGGAAACGGCCGCTGTGGTTGGCTAGTGGCTGGATCCGCCTAATCAGCCAGCATAGAACTGTGTCCATGCCGGTTAGAGGCGGATCCATGGAGGTGAGCTTGGCGATGCGCCGCTTGATCTTTAGCAGATCTGGCGGCAGAACTTGGACGGCTTCTGTTACCCAGTTATCCTGGGGAACGGCAGCGGAGTTCACAAAAGGTGGAACCCCGACGGCCTTTTTAGGAAAAGGCACGTCGGGATGATAGAAAAAAGAACCCGTCCAAAATTTGACGGATTCTGAGGTTTTGATTTTGGGGAACCAATCCTCTCGGAATCTCCGAAGAGTAAAGGAAATGGTCCCGCAATTTGGGAGTGCGCCCTCCGAAGAGTTACGCTTGACCCCAAAGCAATACAGCCAAAAATCTAACCTAGGCTCTATTCCTAGGTAACCTTCGAACAAGGCCTGGAAGCCGGCCATGTACAGAATGGAATTGGGAGGAAGGTTGTGAGGTTGGATGCTGTAATGTGACAGAACCTGGAGGAAGAAAGAGGAAGGTGGGAGCCCCATACCTCGTAGAAGGTGGGAGGTAAGAAGCACCCTTTCGCCCTCTTGTGGCATGGGTTCGGTCTCCTCTTCCGGGAGCCGCCACTTCTTTTTAAGAACCAAGCCCTCCTTCTCCAAGTTTGGAAGGAGGGCCGGGGGAATACTGCAGGCACTCCAGTTGCCTGCAGTTTCCTCTTCCTCATCCGCTCCGGCGGCGGCCTTCGCGGCGGCGAGTTTTTCGCCAAGGAGCTCGATTTTCTCCTCCGCCGTTTCAGGTGCAAACGGCGGGGTTGTCGTGGCGCTCGATGCTGTGACGTCCGCGGCGACGGAAGTGCTTCCTCCGTCCGCAGTGGATGCCGTGATCTTTTCCGGCTCGCCGCCGGCATGCTTGGGCGACCCTAGCTGTGGATCTAGGTCGCCCAAAAGTTCGTCGATGGAGGCGCGAGCCGGTGAGGACGACGGAGAGGCCATCTTCTTCGGTGGCGAGTGAGCGCTCCGGCGTGCGAAGAGTTCGTCGGGGCAAGGTCTTGCTCTCGAGCTCGCGTTTGCGTCAATGGCGTGGGCAGTGTGGGAGTGAGGAAAGTTTCGGAGGAGGACGATGATGGCTATTTATAGCCAGATATCCGTTTAGATACGTGCCAACGGCTCTTTTGACCGTTGGATGTTCGACGCGTGTCGCTCGCCGGAAAATCCGGGAAACGAAACGACAGAGGAATGATGGCTATCTCCTCGTTTCTCGTGAGAATCTGTCAGAGATACGTTGCAGGGTTTCCCGCGTTAAACCAAGCGGCGCTTGCGTCAGCATGATTAAGGCGCTGATGTCATAAGTTCCTTTTCCGCGAAGGATCGCGAGAAGAAAAGCCGGATTTTCATAGTTCCGAGTTTTATGTTACCATCTCCTTCAAAAGGAAAGAAGAAAGAATCAAGACTGCTGAATCAAGTTTTCCCGGACAAAATGTATTTGACGAAAGGCGGAGTATCAGAGTTTTGATCCTTCCTGGGGGCTACTGTCGGATATATACTGAATAGGGGTATAGAAGATGGTAGACAAAAGAGCCGGACTACCAGGGTGGCCTACATGGTAATGGGCTTAGGTCCATTGGGCGGCCCAGTAGTCCGACGCGCAGAAGCCGGATTCTAGAAGAACCCGGATCACGGCCCACGTGATCTGGCTTGGAGGAGAAGACGGATTCCTTACTTTCCAAGTTACAAGTTAAACGTAGTCTTCTAGGTTTCTTGTTCTGTAAGCCCTAATCCGGCTGTTATATAAAGCCGGACGGGAGATAGATTACATAGGTTCTAGGTTCAAGTTTCACAAGATTAAGCTCTACGCAACTCGCCGAGAAGCTCATCCTCGTCGAGTAGCTAGATCTATTCCCTCACACTGTAACCCTGTTATACGGGCTTTAGTCCCAATTAGTGAGAAGTGCAGGAGTAGGTACGCCGTACTGTCGCGACGTACCGAACCTGGGTAAAATCCCGTGTTCTGTGTTACTACGCTATCCCGTTACCCCACGTCTCTACCGTAGTCTCATGGCACCCCAGTCTATGAAAACTACTACGATGTCTCGACACGCAGTTTCCGGGGAGATAAGGTAAAAGGTACTCACATCCTTTATGAGTGCTTGAAGTTATTTCCTTTAGATTATGCAATTATATTTTTTTTCTTGTTTTTATTTTCACTAGTTAGGCTTATTTTTACTTGTTCCTTGTTTTTATTTTCACTAGTTAGTCTTAATGGAAAACGAAAAAAAAAGAGCTTTATTTGCATGCTAGTAGCAATGTTATTAGCATTAATTCTTTGGACACCATTATTTCTAATGCCATGGAAAAGTCTAAGCTTGGGGAAGCTAGTTTTTGTAATATTTTTAGTTCCCAAGCTTTAGAGGAGAAAATTTGCTCTGATGATACTTTATCTCCCATATCTGATAAATCTAATGATGCTTGTGATATTTTAAATCCTCCTTCTGAAAGTATTCCTTTTAAAATACCTATGAAAATTGTTGAACATGTCAGGACAAACTGCTATTTTGGAGATGGAACTGTCCATACTAGTGATCATTTATTCTTTATACATGAATTATGCGGGTTGTCCAAGTGTGCATGTATTTCAATGGATCAAGTTAAGAGGATTTTATTCTCTTTGTCACTTAAGGACAAAGCAAGGGAGTGGTATGAGTTGCTAGATGATCCTCATAATTTGGAGTGGAAGGAGCTTGAATCTCTATTTTATTCTAAATTTTATTCTTATCATGAACTATATTTAGATAGGAATTACATTTATAATTTTTGGCCTCATTACGGAGAAAGCATTGGTCAAGCTTGGGGAAGACTGAAAACATTAATACTCAAATGTCCTAACCACGAGCTTCCTGAGGAAATAATTGTTACTAATTTTTATGCAAGACTTTCAGGACATTACATGAATTGTCTAGATGCTTGTTCAGGGGGTTCTTTCTCAAGTAAGAAGGTTGAAACTAAATAGGATCTTCTTGAAACAATTCAAAGCAACAATGAAGGTTGGAATAATGACAAAGGTAAAGAATCAGGTATAAATTATGAGTATGATTGCATTAAGTATTTCGCTGAAACTGCTGATTTTCAAGAGCTTAGTGCTTAGTATGGTCTTGATAATCAAATGTTTGTTGGTTGGTATAGATCTTGTGCTTCTTATATTAATGTTCCTAAAGCAAATGGGGACATATATCATGAATCTTTTAAAGACACTTGCATGAAAAATGAAATTGTTATTAATGATTGCAATGAACATGCTCGAACTTCTGAAAGTACTATTTCTTATAAGCATGTTAATTTTTGTGGAGCACTTAGACCTTGTGAAAAGAATCAAATGGAAGAAGAATATTGCATCCATCATAGGAATGAAAAAACTTGAAAGTGGGACAGGGCTTTAGATTATCTCGGTAAAAAAGTTTTTGCCATCTATCCTTTTATTTGTGAACTTTGCTGTAAAGTGGGTTATTTCAATTTTCAATGCTCGGGCTGTAATAATGACCATTCGAATCCTATGAGTACTGCAAGTTTGTATTGTGATGACATGATCACTCCTAATCAGCATGATGAACTTACATTATTTTTTGGGTGTGAAGAGTTATCAAAAAAAACATCTTTGGTAGATATGAGTGCTCTTGATATGAATAGTGTCCTGCATGGTTGTCATCTTTATTGTGTTAATAATTGACACGCAAATACTTACATACAAAATATTGTAAAAGAGGAGACTTTACCAAAATATGACAGGACTAATATTTGTTTTCATCTTATTAATGAAGAGGAGGAACCCTCCAAGATTTTTTCTATTGTTTCTGACAATGAAGCAGGGTATGTGGAGAAACTTCCTTTCAAACCTCTCCCTCCTAAAGAGAGGAAGAAGAGGAGGAAGAAGAAGAGGAGGAGTAAAAGGAGAGAGGTAACGGTATCTTCCCCTAAGCATGTTGCTCGTATTCTTAGTTTTTCTTCTAGCTGCTGCAAATCCCTTTTAGCTCCTGTTTTTCATGCATCTCTTATTCAGAGTTGTTAGTTCTAGTAGAGTTATGTTAGTACTCTCTTGTTTAATTGCTATATCTCTTGGAGAGTTTTTGTTGTTTGTTGTTTGAAGGAAATAGAAAACGCTACTTGTGGTAGATGGCATCGCAGTTGTCATCTCTTAAAGCTGGTACCATTGAACCTTTCCGGTCTCATTGCATCACTTAGATTAGCCATACTCAGTTCAAGAAATTGCATACAATTAGGTTTTTGGATTATTGAATAATTAGGCATAATTTTCATGAATTATTCCAGAATATAGATCATGACAAACGCAGCTATTAACATGTGGAACTCGAACATACTATATGCAGTAGACAACATGAATAGCAGCAACACGATATCCATAAGCATGTAAACAGTAAACATGTTAAACAGACGGATCGAGACACGCATTTTGTACTGATCTTTTGTAGAGTTGCTGATGACAACGTTGGTGATGAAGGGGCAAAGTAGACGACGTTTGAGGCAGCGGTACGCAACACCGCCTGACTTGGTAGGTAGACGAGCCATCGTGGAAGCAGCGAGCAGTTGCGCGAAGCGCTTCCCAAAAACCTAATTCGCCCTCTCCCGTGCAGGATCACAAAGGCGACTGGTTCCGGAGATCTGCTCCCCCGTTCGCCGGTGAACGCTGGCGCTCGGGATGGAGTAGGCTACGATGGTGGCGCAAGGAACCATGTGTGAAAAAACCTAATTTGGTTACAGTGTGTGTACAACGTCGACAAATGTTGTCTCGGCTCGAGGGTTGATTCACGAAACACGATCTCGATCGCGACATGTCTTGTCAATTCGAGACGAGCGAGCGGCGGAGGAGGAGGAGGACGAGGAGGAGGAGTGCGCGAGAGTCTCTCCTCTTCTCACTCACATACAAGTCCTACAATACTCCATCTTATAAGGTGGTGTGCAACTCCTCCAACTTCCAACGTGGGCTAAACTTCCCACTCCCACCACTTGCTTGTACGCATGGGCCATTTGTGATTTTCAGGATTTATCTATTGGATTACCCATATATGAGCCCAAAATTTCAGCAACTGGTATATGCGTTCATTTATAAGCACTTACCTGCTATTGCGTTAGTGAAGTAAATCCAGTGTGGTGATGAGGGAGTTGGCGAAATAGATCCGGTGAGGTGGACACACACGATGGTGTAAAAGATCTGGTGCGGTGGACGAGAGCGGCATTGAAATAGATCCAGTGTGGTAGGCACAGGCTTAGGTGAAGTAGATCTGAAACTATGGACGAGTGTGACGATGGTGCGGATCCATAGCTATACACGGGGAGAGTGGTGGAGAGAATCCAGTGTGTCAACAAGACATGCGTACAACAACAATGGTGTGAAAAATGAGACCGAGAACGATGAATCGGATCCCGTGCAGTGTAGCGGGGGGTTTTGATATGAGTTAACTTTTGGGGGAAACGGCGAATAGAGAAATATAAGTGCAGGGGTGGGCCAACATGGGTCGGAGTATCTTGCGGCGATGGCTTTGTTGGTTAGCGTCAAAGGTGAAGTTAGATTCTCTGATTTGACGAGGAGTGATGCCCATGTGGTTTGATGATAACCTCCATGGTCGTCTTTCTTCTCGACGATATATGTGGTTCCTTTCAGTAGCAAGACTATTCTCCCCGAGAACCGTTTGACTTATGTTGGTTAGCGTAAAAGGTGAAGTTACATTTTTTTAGAAATGGGAGCCTTGCCCCAGCCTCTGCATCAGGACGATGCACACAGCCGGTCTTTTATTAAAAGAAACAAGAAAGCATTCCGGGTATCCGTTATTACAAATCACGGGTCACATAAAGTAGCTATAAAAATAAGCCAATCAAAAATCACTAGTTCATGCATCAAGACGTCTAGCATGAAGCCACCCAGCCTGGCTGTAGATAGCCCGAACGACCGCCATCAGTCGGGCACACCCTGAATCCATAAGTCCTCGCTGATCGACAGGGAGGAGAAAGGACCACATCTGAATAAAATAGACCGCCTTGTTTACAACCTGCAAGAAATGAATATTGTTCTTTTTGTTAAATACGACATTATTTCGACAATTCCAAATACTCCAAAGGAAAGCGGCAACACCAATTCAAATTCGTGCCTTCGTTCTCCTATCAATACCATTAAGCCAGCTACCAAACATGTTCGTAATGCTAGTAGGTGGAAAAATACTAAACGTGAAGTGTAGAAGCCTCCAAATATCACGAGCAAAAGGACATGATATGAAGAGATGCTCAATTGTCTCATCATTATTACAGAAAACACAGAATTTAGATCCAATCCATCTTCTTTTAAGCAAATTATCTTTGGTTAAAATCACCTTTCTGTTAAGAAACCATAAAAATATCTTAATCTTTAGTGGTATCTTTAGTTTCCACAAGTATTTTCGTAAAAACACCGTGGATCCATGAAGTAAATCCGCATAATAAGACTTGACTGAAAATCTACCATCTAACGTCAGCCGCCAGACGAAAGAATCATTCTCATTTGTTAAAGATACGCTCATTAATCTCTCAACCAAATGCAGCCATAAGTCTCTCCGAGCCCCTACAATGGGTCGCCGAAACCCAATATTAAGAGGAATCTGAGATAGCACGTTTGCTACCAACACATTTTTATAGGTGACTATATTATAAAGGGCAAGATATTGTTGTGATAACGGTTTATCACCTAACCAAGTATCCTCCCAAAACCGAACATTGTGTCCGTTACCCAAAACAAACCCACCACGAGAAAAGAACTTATGTTTGACCCTCATAATTCCTTTTTAGAAAGGAGAGTCCGATGGTTTAGCCTGAACTTGAGATAGCGTTTTATCTCCTAGATATTTGTTAGATAACAATTCATGCCACACCCCTTCGCCATCCAATAACTTGAACAACCATTTGCTTAACAAACATAAATTTTTAATCTGTAAGACCTCAATACCTAGTCCCCCTTGATCCTTGGGACGACATACTATATTCCACTTGGACAGTCGAAACTTTCTCTTCCTCACATCACTTTGCCAGAAAAACCTAGACCGATAGAAATCCAACCTTTTCCTAACTCCCACCGGACTTTCGAAGAAGGATAAGAGAAACATCGGTAAACTTGTGAGCACTGAGTTAATTAGTATGAGACGATCCCCATACGAAAGTAACTTACCAGCCCACGAACTTAATTTCTTTTCAAATCTATCCTCAACTGGCTTCCATTCTTTATTTAACAATCTTCTACAATGAATAGGATTACCCAAGTACTTAAATGGCATCTGACCCACCTCGCAGCCAAAGATGAGACGATAATCATCTTGGGCCTGTGCAGCATTACCAAAACAATAGATCTCACTCTTATTAAAATTAATTTTCAACCCCGATAGCTGCTCAAACATCGCAAGAATGAGCTTCATATTAATAGCCTTATCAAGGTCATGTTCAAGGAACAAAATAGTATCATCGGCGTATTGAAGAATCGACACCCCACCTTCGACAAGATGTGGTACCAGTCCTCCTACTTGGCCATCTTGTTTAGCACGCTCAATCAAGATAGCCAACATATCCACCACAAGGTTAAAAAGGATAGGAGATAACGGATCCCCTTGCCTTAAACCTTTAAGTGTTTGGAAATAATGCCCAATATCGTCATTCACCTTAATCCCAACACTACCCCCCCTGAACAAAGGTAGCAATCCATTTGCACCATAAAGGTGAAAATCCTTTCATTCTCAAAACTTGTTGAAGAAAAGACCAATTGACCTTATCATACGCCTTCTCAAAATCGATTTTAAAAAGCACCCAATCCATACGTTTCCGGTGTAGTTCATGAACGGTTTCATGCAAGACTACAACCCCTTCAAGAATATTTCTACCCGGTAGAAAAGCCGACTGAGTCAGGCGAATAACTCTACTCGCAATAGAAGTTATTCTGTTAGTACCCACCTTTGTAAAAATATTGAAACTAACATCCAGTAAACAAATCGGTCTATACTGTTCAATCCTACTAGCATCTTATTTTTTAGGAAGCAACGTAATGTTCCCAAAATTAAGCTTAAACAACGGAAACTCCCCACTATGTAACTGCGCAAACATACTCATCAAGTCAAACTTAATCAACTCCCAAAATTTTTGGTAAAACTCCGCAGGAAACCCGTCTGGTCCTGGAGCTTTATTTTGTTTCATTTGCAAATTCGCATCCCTTACCTCCTTCTCCGAAAAAGGAGCAGTAAGGATTGCATTTTCCTCAGAGGAAACCTGCGGCATATCATCTGTAAATCCCTCCTCCAACTCGAAAAAGCTAGGGGAAGGAGCTCCAAATAACTTCTTATAATATTCAGAGATAAAAACTCGCAGGTTCTCATCGCCTACTATGGTACCCTCATCTTGCTCTAATTGAAATATTTTTTCTTTCTATGTTTACCATTAGCAATCAGGTGGAAGTATTTCGTATTACTCCCCCCTTCTTGAATATGCCGGACCTTAGCTCGCTGTGCCCACTTGGATTCCTCATCTCTCTTAAGTTTCAACAGGCCAACTTCAGCCTCCCTCTTAGCCACCCGTTCTGCCTCACTCAGAGGATCAGTCTCAGCTTTGATATCCAGGTGATCAATTAACAAAATTAATTTTTCCTTTAACTTCTTATATTCACCACTAATGTTCTTAGCCCATCCACGTAGGAATTGCCTCAAATGGCTAATTTTGTTTTGCCAAGTATCTATAGGAGAAGACCCCGAACGAATCGATGTCCACTCCCTTCTCACTATTTTCTCAAAATCCTCATGGCGCATCCATGATAACTCAAAGGAAAAGTGACTCTTATTCCCGACATGAGCTTGAACTCCCGAATCCAATATTAACGGTGTATGATCAGAACCTGATCTGGTCAACGCATGAACCGTTACTACAGGATATTTCTGCTCCCACTCAACACTGGCAAGGAAACGATCCAATTTTTCACATGTTGGAGTATCCTGCCAGCTGACCCAAGTATATTGGCGCCTCGAAAGTCTTAGTTCTTTCAAATTTAAACTTTCAATGATAGCATTAAAAATAAACGGCCAGCGAGCATTGAAATTATCATTATTCTTCTCCTCTTTTCGTCTAATAATATTAAAGTCCCCTCCAATTAACAAAGGAAGTGATTCGTTTTCGCAAATCCGAACCATCTCCGCTAAAAATGCCGGTTTTTTGGCGTCCTGTGCAGCACCGTAAACTACAACTAGGGCCCAAAGAAAACCATCATCCTTAGTCTTGACATGAAATTTAGCCGAAAACTCCCCTGACACAACACTTTGCGCAGAGAGAGAAGCGTTGTTAAAACCGACTAACATACCCCCAGACCGCCCTAGAGGAGGTAGACAATACCACGTAAAATCCCTACCTCCTGCTAGAAAACGTAAAAAATGAGCAGCAAAAGAAGCCCTACCCGTCTCCAACAAAGCCACAAAGTCCAGATCATGCTCCTTAACAAATTCACTCACTGCCCAGTGTTTAGCCGTATCCCCGAACCCATTACTGTTCCATATCATCCCTCTCATCTTACTTTTTAAACTTTTTTAATCTAGAACTCCTTCTTGGTTTAGAGAGACACACATCGTTCTTCTTACGGTTACGATTAACCGTTTTAGAACATTTTAGAAGATCCGCATGATCGTCTAAAATGTCATAATCGGTATCCTTCAAATCTACCGATAAATTAGTAGCTTGTGTTAGAGCTAAACTCGACGTTGTCTCCATACCATCCGAGACCAAATTACGATCAAGAAAAATTAAACACCTATCATGCTCCTGTTGCAACAACCCCGAAATCGAAGAAGCCGTTTGCTCCCTCGTTTTCCCTAAAAAAATCCCTAGCCTATCCGCTCTAGATTTAATATCAGCATGAGAAAAAGATAAAAGGGACAACTTGGAATGAGGACTCGTACCTGCTAAGAACGCAAGCTCCCTCCGTTCAGCTAAAGCCGCCGCACGCTCCAGCTGAGGAAGGTCCGCATCCGGTTTGGCGCGGAGACGAGCACTGGAGCGCACCTCCATCTCCCCCGCACCAATACCGCCAAACGCCAAGACCTCTGCCTCGGAGGGACGAGGTGACACTGCAGGTATCCCCTCCAACCCCAACCCGCCTGGTTGAGGTGAGAGATACGAACGCCGGGGAGTCGCTTGAAGCGACCCAGCACCTCCAATCCTCGCTGGCGTGGAGCTGCAGTCACCGACACCGATGAAATCCTCGTCGAGCCTCCTAGGTGCCGCAGTAGCACGGCCACCCGCCGCAGGACGCGACACCGAAGGCGATAGAGCAAGGGACCCGCCTGGTCCCCCATGCCCCACGCCTGTGCGCGCGCCGGTACCCTGCCCAGCAAGCACCACCGCGGGTGCAGGAGCTGGGGACCCGCCTGGTCCCCCCTGTCTCCCGTCTGTGCGGCCACTGGTGGTCTAATACGCGGAGGCAGGTACGAGGTTCGACGCCCGTAGTGGCGATACAACCTCCCGCACCCCCTCAGCCCCGAGAGAAACAGCCACAAAAAGGTGAAGTTACATAGGCCATGTTGCCTTATGTGCACCTTCGCGGCGGTTTTCGTTTAATTTTCTGTCACTGTTGGGCTTTTTGACAAGACTATTCTCCCCGAGAACCGTTTTGCATTTTTGGAATAAAAAGTGAAGCTTACACTAATTTGATTGTTCTCGTACATGGCGACACCAGAGTACCAGAAGGGCTAGAAGATATACCAAGCTATCGGTTCTATAGTTATTTTCTATCTTGCATAAGATGTCATCTCTCCTGCTCTAGTATTCTGCTGGCAGATACCACAAAGGTAACCCATGTGCTAAAACTTGTAGCCTACGTGCACATGCTGGCCTAACACCAACCGTCAACCGACAACCCTCGTCCCTAGAGGGCGCACGAGTCGGACCATGGTGTGTACACATGGGCCCAATCCTAACGACCAAGTAACGGCCGATTCGGTCTTTACCGCCGCTGCCTTTCTGTTATAATACTCTGCCACTGTTCTTGTGTTCGTCCCTTTGTTTCAACCAATGGTCCCGTCTGTTATGCACCGAGACAAACAAAACGGTGTCTTTGGACCTTGGTGATGATATACTTCTTGGTGTATGTTCATTTCTACGCACATGCCTGTCTTGGCATCCCTTAACTCTAGGCGTCTGTCAGAATAAGATGTAGTTCTCGATGTAGTGGAAAACTCTTATATTGATATTCCTTAATTCTAGGTGTCTGTTAGCTTTAGGGGCATGCCAATTTGAAATTATCAAGTTGTGCAGACGAGTTTCATTTCTGGACGTTTCACTTTCATTAACCATTTTTGCCTTAATATGTGGGTGCAACAGGTTCTGCCTACTTTTCAAGTAGAGCAATCCAAATTGAATGAATAAGCACTCACAATGCTGTTTTAAATTTAAACTTTCAAAACAGCTACAAAAGGAAAGCACAGATAGCATCAGCCTTTGCTTGATACTCACATTCTGCCAACCGAATCTGATCCAGCGACATGTACAGATCGTATGCACGTACACATGCATGTGGCTGTGGGGCTCAACTACCGAAAATTCGAAAGTTCATGCATGATTAGAGGATTCGATTCTTATTCCGTAAAGAATCCTTAAAAGAGTGTAAATATGGTGTTGCCAGAGAGCTGCTAACTACTTCCATCGAGAAATGGAAAGTAGAAAGTTTGATGTCCTACATATGGAGAATGCTAAGCAATATGTCACAACTGTAGTCCTGTCTTCGAAAATGTACTACTCATTTGCGTTGGAGAACATCAGTGGCGGATCTAGGATTTTATCATTGGGTATGCCGCACTAAAAATTATTGGCGGTTTCACTAAAGTATATTTAACAATTCAATAATTATTGTAAATTTGCATTGAAATAGCGCAATTACCAAGGGAAAAGTTAAAAAAATTATACTAATAGTCCAAAATATGCATGAGAAAAGTTCAAAACACATACTGATATTCCAAAGTATGCATATAATTTTTTGTACACTAACATAAAAAGTCAAATACTTGCGTAATTATCGCTGCACGGCTTGCCGGAGTCAATTATCATGGTTTTTGTTGCCGTGGCTCGCAGCGGCCAGCAATGGAGGAGCTGGCGTTCAACCAACTAGAAAACCCCGCGGCATGCCGCCTCCACAGATTGAATTCCGATCGGTGATCAGGACAATTCACTCATCGTCTCTCCTACTGACCTAGCCGAGATACGGTGGCGCCATAGCGGACGGCAGCGTGCTCGGTATTGGTCTGTATAAAGGCAGAAGATCAGGGCTTTTCTTTGCCCTATTAGGCCGCACGACGCACGACTCAGCTGAGCAGTTTTGCACAACCAATCGCAGAAATCGATCAGCCTTTTTTTCCTAGTACTATTAAGCTGCACGCTCAGCTGAGCAGTTTTAGGCAACCAATGATCGAACAATTTTTTCCTACTAGTACTTCACGCGTAGAAAGGCTGGCCTGCAGGGTATGCCCCGGCATACCGGGCATACCCTGTAGATCCGCCACTGGAGAACATGCATGCACAGTTCATCTCTAAACGCCGAGAAAGCTACCTTCAATCACACTGCACGATATGATAGATTAAAAGATTTGCGTTAGCCTTATTGTCACACTGGTCGGTCGCGTAACCACATGGTGCAGGATCAAATTATTCAGTCCCCAATATAAAACAGTAGCAGTACTTGTGCAAAGTTGCAAACGCAGCAACCTGGGAAGGCATTCTCCTGCCTGTCACGAGAGAATGAATGGATGATCGAATGCGTCGGCTGGGTCGCATGGCGTGCATGACAGGTAAGGTGCGGTGGTGAGGCTTGTATCGTCGCCATTAGCGAAAGCCAAAGATGAGAGAATGATTCGCATGATTTTGCCAACCATGCATGCAAGGTGTGTATTTCAGAAATGATCGAGTGGTTCGAAGATGGTCGATCGTGACCGGTTCTTAATCTCTGTGCGATCCGAACTACCGATGGCAACTACCCCGTGGGGATTTCATTTCTGTATCGTAATCATGGCCGGTCCTTATAGTCACCTCAATCATCCTAGGGCTGGCCACCTTCGGTACTGTGTTGATTAGAGCCTCGGAGGTATCATCCTCCGAAAAATTATATCGTGAATTGCGCCTGGCTGTTGGATGTTTGTGGGCTTGGCCCAGTTCAGCTTTACAAAATCTGAAAATTTAAAAGCCAATTCTGTGGAGGTTCTAGCGGAACTAAGTTTCCTCTCTGTGTAATAACAAGAGGAAGCTACCTATATGGTGGCTCATATTCTGGCTAGAGAGCGTTTCAGTAATAGGGTTTCTTGTAATTGGTTAGATAAACCCCTAGTAGTATCTTACAAACACTCACACACGATGTAACGATTGTGTAATTTCCGAGCGGCAAATTTCTTACGCACTCTTTTTCTTATCAGGGTACCTACGGGGACTGGAAGATTTTTAATGAGGCGGCTTACTCGCGGTTATAGTTATATTTAATTTTTTTTTATAAAGAGGAAGCTACCTACTCCTAACGAGGAGGTAAGGGTTGTATCTTTAGAAAAAACAAATTTGAAGTTAGGAAAAAGATTTGCCATTTTCATTGAATAAGGAGAGGTTTTGAGAGTTACAAGCGCCTAGAACAATGTGTAGGGCTTAAGCACGCATGGGATCAATCTCCCGGAATTACAATGCCTAAACGGTGGTTGCCAGCCAAGACCCAAATCTTGGCTTCCTCCTTGATCCTTGAGATGATAACATTAGACGTGGCGGATTGATGACGGAAGACACGGCTATTCCTTTCTTTCCAAATTTCTCACGAGACACGCATAGTCAAAGACGCCAAAGCCTTCCTCGCCTTTCCGTGCGGGATGACAAGTTTGGTCCACCAATCCTTAACATTATCATCATTTTCCCAAGGCGCAGGAGAGATGTCGGTCAAACCACACTAAGAGTGTGTTCGGTTCCGGAACGAGGTGGAATGGAATGGAACCGTTCCGCACCCACACCCCATTCTTGTGTTCGGTTTTGAAATGGAATGGAACGAGGTGGTTCCGAGGAAGCGAATATTCACTATAAATGCGAAATACACACGTCCGACCGATTTAGCCGGACCAAGTGGAATGGCTCGATGTCTTTCTAATTTAATCAATTTAGGTATAATTAATCAAGATTAGGAATAATTAATCAAGTTTAGGAATACTTAATCACGATTAGAAATAATTAATCGAGATTAGAAATAATTAATCAAGATTAGGGATAATTAATCGAGTTTCGGAATAATTAATCGAGTCTAGAAATAATCAATCGAGTTTAGAAATAATTTTATTCTCACTCGTTCCATTCCATCATCGTTCCATTCCACAACCGAACACGAGAATGGAACAGTACCATGACAATTTTTGTGTCCAAACCGAACACAAGAATGGAACGGTTCCATTCTGGTGGAATGGAATGGTTCCATTCCATTCCATCTCATTCCAAAACCGAACACACCCTAAGCAAGGATCGTCGTCCAAATCCTAGAGGAGAACCGGCATTTGAAGAGTAGGTGCGCTGCCGATTTTTGGACTTGATTGCGTAGGGGGCAATTGCCACAGTTTGGCCATCCACGTCGATGGAGGCGGTCCAAAGTCCACACCCTATTTTGGATAACCAACCACGCAAATATCTTGCATTTAGGGGGTGCCCAAGGCTTCCAAATGACTTGGTTCATTTATGTATTCATCAACCCCTCAAATTGCATCTTGTAAGCAGACGAGGTGGTGTAGACGCCGTCATTTGTAAGCTTCCATCGAATGGTGTCCGGAACGCCGGGGGTTAGGGTGACACCTTTCACAAGCTCCCAAAGAGTGATGAATTGTTGGAGATGTTCAATGGAGAGGTTATGCGTGTTTAGGGTCCGTACCCAAAGGTCATTGTCAAGAGCTTTAAGAAACGAGAAATTTCTCTTCTTGGCAATATCAAAGAGCTTCGGGGCGATATCCATGGGGTGCTCCCCAAGAAACCAAGAGGCTTTCCAAAATAAAGCTTTTTTGCCATCTCCAACCGTGACTTTTGTTGCCACCACAAAAAGATCATGATCATGGTCGTTGCAAGGGTTTCCAAGGCCAATCCACGCTTTGGAGTCATCAACCCAATGGAGCCAAAGCCACCTAATCCTCAAGGCGAAAGAAAACTTCTCGAGGTTTAAAATACCGAGCCCACCAAGCTTGGTGGGAAGCAAACCGTCTCCCAATGATCTTGCACTTTCCACCGGAAACTTTATCACACCCCGCCCAAAGGTAAGCACGTCGAAGGGCATCGATTCTCTTGATAACCTCCTTAGGGAGATCCAGAGAGGTGAGGTGGTAGATGGCTTGGGAAGTGAGGACGGCTCTCACAAGTACACGTCTCCCGGCCATGTTGACGTTCTTCCAATTTTCCGTGGACAACTTGCCGACGAGCTTATCTTCAAGAGTTTGAAGGTCAATGCGGCGCAACCTCGTGATCCTTAGAGGAAGGCCAAGGTACCGCAACGGTAAGGAAGCCTTTGTAGCCAGGAAGGAGTTAAGGATGTCATCAAGATCAGGGCCCTCGTAGACAATAGGGGCAACGAGGCTTTTATGCGAATTGGCGGTCAAACCGGAAACTTCCCCAAAAGAGGAAAGGGTGGCAGCAAGGAAGTGTATGTCCTCTTTGATTGGGGAAACAACGGCATCATCGGCGTATAATGAAGTTCTAGTAACCGGGCTCCTCCCCTTGACAGCATGTAGATGGCCTTGAAGCATCGCCTTATGGAGTATATGATTGATGGGGTCAATGGCAAGGTAAAAAAGGAGCGGCGAGGGGGGTCGCCTTGTCGAAGGACTCGACCATGTTTAATGGGGCTCGAAGGGACACCGTTGAGGAGGACACGGAAAGAAGCGGTCGAGATTTGAGCCCACACCCAATCACAAAACCGAAGTGGTAACCCATTATGCCTCAAGACATCCATGAGGTAGTCCCATCGAACGGAGTCAAAAGCCTTCTTGATGTCAAGCTTGAAAAGCAAACACGGAGTGTTGGAGCGATGGTACTTCCTAGCGAGGTTCCTAACATACATGAAGCTGTCATGGATGCACCTCTTCTTGATGAAGGCACTTTGGGCAATGGAGACTATGGAGTTCATGTGAGGCGCGAGACGAGAGACCATGAGCTTGGCAATGGCATGTATGAGACTAATGGGTCGAAAGTCCAAGATATCTTCTGCACCCTCCTTTTTCGGGATCAAGAAAATGTTGTCGGAGTTAACCCAATGGAAGTTGGTGTCATGGAGGTTGTAGAAATGTTGAATAGCAAGTAAAAGCTCTGCCTTGATGATTTTCCAACATGCCTTATAGAAAGCCCCCGTGAACCCATCAGGACCGGGTGCTTTGTCACTAGAGGAACCAAATAAGGCCATTTTGACCTCCTCCTCCAAGAAAGGGCCGGCAAGGATCTCAAGGTTGCACTCATGGGTAGGGATTGCGTTGCAATTAAGGTCCACCAAACGAGTAGGAGCTCTCTTAGTCATAGCGGAAAAGTGGTTGTGGATGATGGCCGCTTTCTCATCGTGATTAGTAACTCATCCATTGCGATGTTTGGGCCTATGAATGAAGTTCTTCTTTCTTCTCGAATTGACCCGAAGATGAAAGTATCTAGTGTTGGCGTCCCCAACTCTAAGTATTGTAATGCGAGAAGCATGTCTTTTCCATGCCCGGTCCGCAACCGCCAAACCAATAACCTTGCGCTTTAGTCTTCTCCTCAAATCACACTCCTCCGGGGAGAGGGGCCTCAATTCTTGAGCAATATCGAGGCGCAAAATGACATCAAGAGCCATGTGAAGTTGCACCTTGGAATTCGTAAGGAGATGCTTGTTCAATTGACGAAGCCTTAGACCCACACGTTTGAGCTTATGGAATAGAAGAATAAACGGGTCAGAGTGTGATAGGTTCTCGTCCCAAGCATGGCGAACCGTATCGAGGAAATCCGACATCTTGATCCAAAAAATTGGAAGCGGAGAGTTTTCGGCCTTCGTGGCCCGTGCTCGCTAGCGAGGAGAAGGGGGCAATGGTCGGATAGCGAGGAAGAGAAAGCGTTTAGGATGTGCTTGTCAAAACCAGGGTCCCATCTTCATTGCAAAAGAGAGCGTCGAGCTTGCTCATGGTTGGATCATTGCTCTCATTGCTCCAAGTATACTTTCGATTTTGTAGATGGATTTCTTTGAGCTCGCAGAAGTTTAGCGCAGCACAAAAGCAATTGATGCCGCCACGGTTGGAGTTCAAGCGGTTTTTGTCCCTGGACCTATAAATTTGGTTGAAGTCACCAACCACTAGCCACTTGGTTTTTATCGCACTTGATTTGTCACTAGGCTCAAGTTAGTTGACTTCTTGGAGCTTCTGCAAAACTTTGAAATAGCTGTAACATCCCGATTTTTATACTTTGATGTTTGCATTTAGATTATGTGCATTTCATCATGTCATCATTTTAAAATTGCATTGTTTGATTTGCATTTTAATTTAAAACAATAAACCCAAAAAATATTTTTTTTTAAAACATTCCAAAACCCTATATAAATCTCTTTTTATGCTTAGTTATTATTTGTTTATTTATTTTTGACTAAAACTATTCCCCAATAGTCAATTATGACAGGGGGGCAATGTCACGTTCATGGATCCGGAAGATACCCATGCACGCCACGCACGAGCCCTGCACGACGGCCACTTTGGGAGAAACTGCCTGACGTGGGCACACCTACTGTGTTCCCACTATTGGGTTACCGGGTGTCAAATTAACTTTGGGCCCACTCGAAAGCCTCTTCATCGTTCAAGACTCGAGCCCATCCGGCCTGGGGAACCGACTTACCGCCTTTCCGTGCAAGGCAAGACTACAGATGAAGCCTAGTTTGAAACGAACTCTATTTGTATTCGTGAATTACGGAAACCCTGAGATCCAGCCCCTCCTATAAGGGCTAGGAGAGGACTCAAAACAAAAAGCCACGAGAAACCTGTAACCTAGCCATCATAGAGCACCTCTGGTCTAGCGCCAAATCTAATCTTTCTGCCGTAGCCATTGTTTCGCCTTATAACCTCCCGATCAATAAATAGAAGACAAGAAGGAGTAGGGGTTTTACCTCCACGAGGGACCTGAACCTTGGTAAACCATGTCCCCGGGACTTGTTATCCTTCGAGTTCACCGGCTTGCAACCGTCTCCCTATTCCACAAACCCGAGGATCTCATACAAGCGATCTGCTGAGTCAAGGTCTCGACGGTTGGTGCCGTCTGTGGGGACGCATGCGTCGGAATCACGACCTCGATGGCCTCCAACTCCGCGAGTAGCAACCCGTTGAGTCTCCCTGGATCAATGACCTTCGGATTGTTCGACTTCACGCTGCACCTTCCGGTCTTCCGTCCCTCCTTCTACGCGCTCTACAAGGCCGTAAACATGGCGTTTGGTGACTTCAACTTCTACACCACTCAGGAGGGCATCCTTCGACTACCTAGCTCATCGCGTCCCCAAGCAACGGAGTCTGCTGCCTCAACCATGTCATCATCATCATCGGAAACAACGGCTCTGTCACTCCACCAGATCGACCCCGCTTACGACTACAAAGAGACAGTGGCCAAATCCATCGAGTATGACGTTGATGACCGTGTCGGCTACTGGAGCCCTGGCGATGCATCGAGCCTGGTCCACCAGGAAAACGCCGCGCAAGTCTACATGGCAAACTCCACCAGCCCGTCACACTGGACCCAAGTCACCGTCACGCAAGAGACTCTGGATAGAATACGCGCCGCCATCGTGAGTAGAACGCCCATTCCAGAAAACTCCTAACGCGAGGATCTGATGGCCTATCATCGCATCTTGTACGAGCAGCAGCAGGAGCTGGCCCAGATCCAAAAAAGCCTGGAAGAAAGGAAGAGGCCCGCAGACGCCTAAAATTACTACCAACAATGTTGTTTCGATGAGAATTGTTGTTAAAATTAATTACTGAAAAAAACTAACATCAACTTGATCATTTTCTTGAAGAAAATTATAAAGGTACATGTACCTTTCTTGATGCAAATTATAATGGTACCTGTACTATTTGTTCTCGATGTTTCAGGAAGCTTCTCAAGTTTCCCTTCTCGCTAAACACAAATTATTAAACGTATAGTATGGAAAGTATACGAGAAAGCAAATAAATAAAAAAGGGACCATCAAGCTAGCAATAACAAAAATAAATTATTAGGTTGTAATAAATATAAAAGAATGGATCAGGAGGCCATAGTTTCACTAGAGTTATCTCTCCATAAAGATACAACAATTGTTGTTGGTTATTTGACAGAATTGGAAAAAAATGTGATTATGTTCATAGCAATATTCATGTAGGCATTATGTACCCCCTGCACGTTTCTGTCACTTGAACGTTGTGAAATAAAGGTTAAAGACCACTATAGAATACCAACTCCCTCTTGGAGATTTATACATAAATTGTCCAGAGTATACACATAAAGCGGAGAGCGTGAAGGAACATAAATAAAGAAAACCATGATCATAAAGCATACTATAAATAACATGCATGATTCTATCATAACATCATAATTTATCATATCCCAACAATAGCTCATTTGGAATCTATATTGAATAACATGTAGGAGAGATAACCATCTAGCTATCGTTATGTACCCATATTCCAACGATGGACTACTCACACATCATCATGGAGGCGGCAGTGGTGGGTACGTGCCTTCGGCGATGATCTTCCTGTTCGGAAAATGATGAGTTTTTATTTGTCATATCTCATTAAGTTTATAATAAGTTTTATATCATGTTGTAATTGTATTAATAAGAAATGTTAATACATGTGTGATATATAAACAACCAAAATCCCTAGTGAGTCTCTATACTAACTAGTTCATTGGGCAATTGATGATCGAGGGTTTTACGATCATGTGACATTTATGTCAATTGACAATGAGGTCATTTCATTGGTGAATAAGATGATGAGAATATACAACATAAATATTGCAACATGATCGTGTCACAAAGTTCATCATTACAATATTCACGAAATATAGTATCCTATTCCTTAGACAGTGAGATCATAGTTAATCACTATCTCCGGAGGCTGCATAGATTGCATCAAACGTCACACCGTAACATGGTGATTACAAAGGTGTACAACAGGTATTCCAAAGGGATGGGTTGAGACGTATCTATCGATATCGAGATTTTCTTATCCGCGTGATGCACAGATACTCCGGGTTCACAAGGTGAAATTACATCCATTAAAGTTGTGTAGCATATCACTAGGTAATGGGGATAAAAGATCACGGTAACTCATACGTTGCAAACGTATCTATAATTTTTTATGCTCCGTGCTTGTTTCTATCCAATGCTTTTATGTTTTCCACATATTATCCTTCGTTTTCCGGATGTTTTCATACACTAACCTATTAACGAGATGCTCTAGGCCAGTTGCTATTTTCTGTTATGTTTCTATTTCAGAAAAGTTCTTAAAGAAGTATTCTCGGAAAGGGCTGAAAATCCACGGAGATTGTTTTTTTTTACCCAGAACAAAGACGAGTCCATGGAAGAGCCAGAGGGGAGCCAGGGCCCCCCCAGGGGGTGCCAGGCGTGGCCCCACCATAGGTCGTGCCTGGTGGGCCCCTCGGCACCATGGCCATTGCCTTTTGTCGCATCTTCGCCTATAAATTTCCCTAAACCCTAAAACGTTTGGGGACGTAGTTATTTTCCACAAAACATACAGAGAGGCGTCGTCGCCTCGAAAGTCCATTCTAGGGCTTCTGTAGCCCCATTCCGGCACCGTGCCAGAGGGGGAATCTCCATCGCGCATGCCTCTTCATCGCCATGATTGCCTCCACGATAATGCATGAGTAGTTCATCTCGGGACTATGGGTCCATAACAGTAGCTAGTTGGTAGTTATCTCTGTTATGCCTCCATGTTTAGAGTCTCGTGAGCTACCTCACATGATCCACCATTATGTAATTCTACATGTTGTGTTTGCTGGGATTCGATGAACCATGAGATTATGATTATTTTGTTCATGTCAATCTGAAATGCTTCACTCATATTTGTAGAGAGTTTTAATGTTGTCTTGCAATGCTCTCCAGTGTTTATGATTACCTTGGCCACGTAGTTCATTTCACCTCTAAGAGAGGGTTTATATGCTAGATAGTGGGTTCATGCGTCCCTTACATTTGTGCTCGAGTGACAGAAACATGACGGATGGGGGATGTGTTGTTGCCACTAGGGAGAAAACAGAGGTAGTCTTGTCTATGGATGAGGATCATTGCTTACATTACGTACTTTACTTAATGCAATTGTCTGTTGCACACAAAGCAATCACTTCGTTGTTGCAACCTAATACCAGATGGATTTGTTGGATAGCTTTCTTGAGGTGGACTTTTAGATATGGATGCATGCTGGATAGCGGTCCATATACCTTGACGTAATGCCAACGATGTTAGAACCCGTGAACTATATCTCGTGATAATAGTATTGTTATACGTTCGTGATTTTCAATGCCCAGCTATAATTTATTCACCCGACATGTTTGTTTTCTTTGGAGAGACACCACTAGTGTAACTATGCCCCACGGTCCTATTTTCCTCATTATTGCAACCTTTTTTAAAGCACTGTCTTCATTGTTTCCTTGTTGTACCATTTTTACTTTTATTTCTTTTCATTACTCTATACATTTAAAACTCTAGTTTTCAGCAAGACGAGAAGACTAATAACCTTCTCAAAAAGTTGGGGACAAGAGAGAGTTTGTATGTTGTGTGTAGGTTCCACGCTTGTTGATGCGCCAGACAACACGCCGCCTTCTCTAAGTCTTCGATAAACCCTGGTACCACAATTGGGGGAAATTTCCGCTAGACTACATCATACCTTCCTCTTGGGGTAACCCAACGAGCGTGTGATCACGTCTGTGAGTATCAAGAATTTCTGCCGCCATTGACGGGGACTTCAAGCTTGCTGCAAGGGGAGTCTCACACTTCCACTTTTTTTCTTTTGTTTTGTTCTTGGTTAGTTTACTTTTGTTTAGTCTTGTTTTCTCTTTTTTTTAAATCCAAAAACATTAGTTCTCTAGTTTCTAGTCTTTTATTTGGGTTGTTAGTTTATTTTGTTTTGTCTTGAAAGCTTGGCTACCAATTATACCAGCAAGCTTTGTGATATTACTAGTACCAATAATAATTATTTCATATGCACACTAATTGCTCCACCTGCTGCCACGACAGATTCTTATGAAATTAAACCTGCATTGTTGAATCTTGTCATGAAAGATCAATTTTCTGGTATTGGAAAATATGTTGCCTCTCATATAAATTACTTTGTTTAGTTATGTGACATGCAAAAATATAAAGAAGTAGATGGTGATATTGTGAAATTAAGATTCCCCCTTTCTCATTAAGAGGAAGAGCTAAAGAATGGTTATTGTCTTTGCCAAAAATGTATGATTGATTCTTGGACTAAATGCAAAGATGCTTTTATTGGAAAGTATTATCCACCTGCAAAAATTATAAAACTAAGGAGTAACATTATTAACTTTAGAAAAAATGATAATGAACATGTTTCTCAATCTTGGGAGAGAATGAAAACTATGGTTAAGAATTGTCCCACACACGGACTAACTACGTGGATGCTTGTCCAAACTTTTTATCCAGGATTAAATTTTTCTTCAACGAATTTATTGGATTCAGCTGCGGGAGGAACCTTCATGAACCTCACATTAGGTGCAGCAAAAAGTTATTGGATGATCTAATTACAAACTATTCCCAATGGCACACAAAAATGGCTCCAACGGGTAAAAAGGCAAATTCTGTTGAGGAGGTCTCTTCTTTGAGTGATAATATTGATATGATTACTTCTTTGCTAGCTAAAAAGTGCCTATAGATTCTAATAATGTTCCTTTGACTCTCTGGTTGCAAATGAGATTGATCAAATTGATGTGAATTTTATTGCTAGAAACAATTTCAACAACAATGCTTACAAGAATAATTTTGGTGGTAACAACTATAGGCCATATCCTAATAATAATGATAATTCATATGGAAATTCTTATGGGGATGCTTATATAAATCCTAAAAGTTCCACCTCTGATCTTGAAAACATGCTTAATTAATTTATCACTTCACAAAAAGATTTTAATAAAAATGTTGATGAAAGGCTTGCAAAACTAGATAATCTTGTGCGGGAAGTTGATAGTTTTGCTCATGATGTTGAAATTTTAAAAAATTGGACTACACCTCTTGAGGACAATAAAAGTTAACCTATAAATTCTATACAAGTTCAAATAAATGAGAACATGAGTATGTTAGCTCGAATTCCTGCTAGAAGAGATCATGACTTGAGGTAGTGAAATTGCTGAAAAAACTGCTAAAAGTGAGCCTGTTAAAATTTGTACCATCCAACCATTTGAGGAAGTGAAAACTTTCGGTACCCATGAGTATACTAATGATTATAAATATTTTTATGTGAAAACAAATGGGATTGGAGAGATCATGACTTGAGGTAGAAGGAGTCCCAAAGATTTGGAGTTTGAAAAAATTTCTAGTGAGAAAATTGTTGGAAATGGGATTGATGATAATATGAATTTAGGAGAAATTTTTCACACCGTGTTTGAGGATAATAAACTTGATTTTTATAATTTCACCATCTTTGATGTTATTAAGTTTTCACAAAAATTAGCTAAAGATCCTAATGCTATTAAGTTAAATATTTCTTTTACTAAACATGTCACTAATGCTCTCATTGAAGCTAAGGAAGATAGGCTCAAACTTGAAGCCTCTATTCCTAGTAAATTACAAGATGGCTAGGAGACCACTATTATAATAAGAGTGAATGATTTTGATTTCAATGCTTTGTGTGATCTTGGTGCAAGCTCTTCTATTATGCCTAAAAGTTTATATGATATGCTTGATATGAAACCTTTGGATGAGAGTATTTCGGGAGTGCATCTTATAGACTCCACTGTTAAAAGACCTTTGGGAAGGATTGATTATGTTCTTATTATTTCTAATTTTTTCCATTTATTTTGTTGTTTTGGATATTGATTGTAATGCTTCTTTTCCTATCATTTTGGGAAGACATTTTCTTCGCACCGTTGGTGCCATTATCGATATGAAAGAGGGAATTATAAGATTTCAGTTTCCCCTTAAAAAGGGCATGAAACATTTCCCTAGAAATATAATGAAGTCACTTTTTGAGTCCCTTGTAAGGACTACCCACAATTCTATTGATAATACTTGATTCGTTCTTCTTGCCTAGCTAAAAGGAGTTAAAGAAAAGCGCTTGTGGAAGTCAACCCACTTTGTTTTCCTTTTGTTTTCTTTGAGTATTGGAAGTTGTTACCTCTGTAACAACCGCTCCTTATCATTTTTGTGCCAAGATTAACCTCTAATAGAGAGGTAGTGCGATTTTGGGAACTTGCTATTTTCTGTCCAGATTTTTGCGCTTCACCACAAACCTCAGTTCTCTCATCCAGAACGCGAGGAATTTTTAATATTTTCTGCGAGCCTGCCCTGGGTTGTTATTGAACTTTTGTTAGTTGACCACTTTTTTATTTGAGCAACAGAAGATTTTCAACAAAAAAAATCATCTTTGTCCGTTGTTCTGTTTTGACAGATTTCTGCCAATATTTGCATTTGCCTCTTAATCTTCTTCTTTTGTGATTCTTTAGGGATGGATATCCTTAAAACAAGTTTTGAAAGTAGATAATGTTTTAAATAAAGTGTTAGACTTATGTTGAAACTGAACCAAGTGGATTTATTATTTTCATGCACTAACGTTGCTACTGAAGATTGTGAGAAGTTTTAGGTGGAGGAAGTTTTCAAGTGTACTGAGAGAAGGATGATATGAGAAGTTGAAGGATGGAAAAAATATCAAACTTGTGAATGCCCATTTCACCCCAAGACATATCCAAGAAGTACAAGCGTCAAAGCTTGGGGGTGCCCAAGACATCCTCTTCTTCATGACCAAAAATATGAGGTTTCTTTCAAAACACTATATTTTTATTCCTTCACATGATATGTGTTATTCTCGGAGCGTCATTTTATTTTTATTTAAGTTTTGTTTTGTTTTATTTCTGTAATAAATGGTTGGATCCTAGCATATTTTAGTTTGGATAGAGACACACTCTATTTTCATTGTCTAGAACACTCTAGTTTTCACTCTTATTGTTATGTGAGTGTTCAGTTTTTGGCTTTTTGCTAGTATTGTTTTTAGCTCTTGTTTTTCATTCGAATTTTGTTCAGATCTTATTGGTTTTATCCATTTATATATGAGTAGCTCTCTGGTCTTTAATTATTATTTCCGTTGACAGTTGTTTCAAATAAGTTGTTTGGTGTTGGAGAAGAGTAAATTGTTTCATGCTTATAGTGGTGCAATAGGAAGCTTGTTTTGACTGTGGCTTAGACTTTGGAATGTCATGTTAGATATTTAATTGTGTTCTTAGTAGTATATGATGTATCATGACTAGTCTAAAATCGCTGATAGTGCTTAATGCGCCATTGAAATTAAATCATGTGTTGTTTCCTCATAATGAAGCATGGTATTGTGGTATTCTCGTTTGAATGATTTATTTGGATTGACTTGGCGCATGCTAACACTATATTATGACTATAAACCAGTCACCTTTATCCTTGATTATCATTTACTTTTTGACTTGTCATATCACTTCATGCTTTGCTTAATAATGTTTTGTCGCTATGCATGATTATGACCGTTATTTCTCTCTTAGTTGGTCGCTCCCAGTCTCTTGCTAGACTTCACCATGTACTAAGTATGAGCTCTACTCGTGCATCCAACTCCCCAAAACCAAAGTTTTCCATTGTGTCCACCATACCTACCTATATGTAGTATTTCACTGCCACTCTAAGTAAATTTCTTGTGCGCTACCTTTAAACCTTCGAAATTATTGAACCTGTTTTGTGTTCCTGTTTTAGCTCATGAGAAAGTATTAAATGCTTTATTATTTCTTCATGTTTGATGGATTCAAACTTGACTAGCATGAATAATGTGCTAGTTCTTAATATTGCAAAAAGAGCATGCATTTGGGTGCCCAACCCACAAAACATAAGCTACAACAATTACATTAAATCTCTTCACACTATGGCCTTGAGAAATCATGAACTTAGTTTGTCCAAACAAAGGAGAAAGGGGAATGTTATGATTCTCCTATGGGAGCCGCTCTTGAAGCCATTAAACATGAAAATATGATAAGTCGTTTAATAACATTCGCTGACATAGACATACACCTCTCTCAAAATTATATTTTCAATACCTATGTTTTATTAAATAAAAAGTTTTAGCACATGAGTAATCCCTGCTTCCCTCTGTGAAGGGCCTTTCTTTTACTTTTATGTTGAGTCTTCATCTTCTTACTTTACGCATACGATTAATAGAGCATAGTTGTTATTCTAAGTATAATGCGCATAGTCCCAAACTTTATTATTGGTTGATTCATGATTATGGTATTGCTTGCTCTCAAATTATTTGTATGTAGTCACCATTTGAACTTTGAAGGTGTCCTGACATTTATGTTTTGCTACCACACGAAGGACAAGCTAGATACCACATTATTATGTTTTTTAATGATTGAAACAAACGTATCACTTTCAATGCAATATTGCTTATTGTCAATTATTTGTGTTACTTTTCATGTGCAACATGGTTGCTAAGTTTACACTAGTTCAAATAATATTTATCATGCCTATGTTAAAATACTTTGATGTCAGCTTACAATGCTTCTACATATCGTTGATCAAGATTGTGTTGGGTTCATGTCACATCAAAAATTATTTTGTTATCAGTTACCTACTCGGGGACGAGCAGGAGTTAAGCCTAGGGATGCTGATACGTTACAAACATATCTATAATTTTTTATACTCCATGCTTGTTTTCTATCCAATGACTTCATATTTTCCACATTTTTTCCCTCGTTTTTTGGATGTTTTCATACACTAACCTATTAACGAGATGCCCCAGGCCAGTTGTTGTTTTCTCATGTTTTTCTATTACAGAAAAGTTCTTAAAGAAATATTCTTGAAAAGGGCTGAAGATCCACGGAGATCTTTTTTTACCTGGAACAAAGATAGAGTCCAAAGAAGAACCGGAGGGGAGCCAAGGGACCCCCAAGGGGCTCCTGGTGGGCCCCTGGGCACCCTATCCACCGCCTCTCGTCACATTTTCGCCTAAAATTTCCCTAAACCCTAAAACATTCGGGGACGGAGTTATTTTACACGAAACATACAAAGATGCGACGTCACCTTGAAATTCCAATCTAGGTATTTGGCAACCCTATTTCGGCACCCTGCCGGAGGAGGGAATCTCCACCGGAGGCCTCTTCATTGCCATGATTGCCTCCACAATGATGCATGCGTAGTTTATCTTGGAACTATGGGTCCATAGAGTAGCTAGTTGGTAGTTCTCTCCGTTATGCCTCCATGTTTAGAGTCTCGTGAGCTACCTCACATGATTGAGACCACCGTTTAATTATGCATGTTGTGTTTGCTAGGATCCGATGAACCATGAGATTATGATTATTTTGATCATATCAATCTGAGATGCTTCACTTATATTTGTAGAGAGTTTTAATGTTGTCTTGCAATGCTCTCCGGTGTTTATGATTACCTTGGCCACGTATTTGTTTTTACCTCCAAGAGAGGGCTTATATGCTAGATAGTGGGTTCATGCCTCTCTTACATCTGTGCTCGAGTGACAGAAACGTGAGGGATGGGGGGTGTGCTCTTCCCACTAGGGAGAAAATAGCGGTGCTCTTGTCTACAGATACGGATCACTTCTTACATTACTTACTTTACTTAATGCAATTATCTGTTGCACATAAAGCAATCACTTCATTGCTACAACTTAATACCAGATGGATTTGCTGGATAGCTTTATTGAGGTGGACTTTTAGATATGGATGCATGCTGGATAGCGGTCCATATTCCTTGACGTAATGCCTACGATGTTAGAACCCGTGAACTATATCTCTTCATAATAGTATTTTTATACGTTCATGATTTGTTAATTTCCTAGCTGTAATTTGTTCACCCAACATGTTTGTTTTCTTTAGAGAGACACCACTAGTGAAACAATGACCACCGGTCCTATTTTCCTCATTATTGCAACATTCTTTAAAGCACTTTCATCATTGTTTCCTTGTTGTACTTTTTTTTACTTTTATTACTTGTCATTACTCTATACGTTTAATTCTGAAGTTTTTAGCAAGACGAGAAGACTCACAACATTCTCGGAAAGATGGGGACAAGAGAGAGTTGTCTGTTGTGTGCAGGTTCCACGCTTGTTGACGCGCCAGACAACAAGCAACCTTCTCCAAGTCTTTGAAGTCCTACTGATCGATAAACCTTGGTTCCACAATTGGGAAAATTTCCGCTAGACTACATCATACCTTCCTCTGGGATAACCCAACGAGCGTGTGATCACGTATGTGAGCATTAGTAACGAGTTAAGCAGATATTGTCGGGAACGAGATTGAACATGACATGGAGATGTCAATGATCAGATCTTCGACAATACATGTATCAAAGAGAAAAAAGGAATAGGACTTCGTGTTTATGGTTCAATGACATTTATTCGCGGAATGCACATGGGTCATTATGGGCATCTAAGTCCCGCTATTGATTATTGATCGGAGAGGAGTCTCGAAGGAGTTCCGAAGCCACAGGAATTAAATGATTAGCAAATATATTAAATTATGAATTAAATATATTTATTTATAAATTTATAATAAATAAAGGAGAAAAAAATAAGAAAGGGAGCAGTCCACATGTTTGGGGCCCTTCCGGAGGAGAGATCCCACAAGGGGGAATCCCCTCCCCCCCCCCAATAGGCCTTGGAAGGCCCATGCGGCTAAGGGAATTGGTGTGGTAGCCCTAGGGCTTGCAGAATCCCTCTCCCCCTTCTCCTTTGTTTAGTCCCACATGGGAACTTGACGGAAGAGGCAGGGCCTCTCCCCCCTATATAAAGAGAGGCATATTGACCTAGAAAATCAACGAAAATTCACAAAAAATGCGAGGCCTCTCTTTAGACCCTGTTTTCCACCTCCCTCTCTCCTGCAGTCCGTGACCCCATGTCAGGGTTGCGCATGTGGGATTTCACCTCCCCTCAGCCCACCATCGTGTTGCGGGATTTCCGTCTAGGAGATCTACTTCCGCAACCTCTACTGGTTTGGAGCACGGGGAGTCGACGTCAAGCACCGTACGTGTGCGAGTACTTTCGGCGCTAGCAACACCATCGTTGCACCATGGCTGTCATCAAAACGCCAAGTTCTTCACGACCTTGAGGTCGGCTTCATCGTCTTCCTCAGCAACGCTTCTGCGGGAGCGCAATCCCTGCATTTCGATCTACAAGGGGTATGCCACCCAAACAACATAACCGTTACCGCATTACAAGTAGGTAGATCCTGGTAAGTTTCTCGAGTTCGTCGGTAGGAAATATTTTGTTGTTCTGCTATGAACCCCTTCACTCCGCTTCTGGCAGAGTACCAGAATATGGCTCCATATTAGTTTTCATGACGGTGACGACTCTGTATCGTATTTTATCAAAATTCCACCCAATGGGTCTTAGGTTTTT
Organism: Alopecurus myosuroides; assembly: GCA_028641055.1. Classification (NCBI taxonomy): domain Eukaryota; kingdom Viridiplantae; phylum Streptophyta; class Magnoliopsida; order Poales; family Poaceae; genus Alopecurus; species Alopecurus myosuroides. The sequence continues at coordinate 104,983,582 of CM054060.1, forward strand.
GTGACAGCGACACCGAAAGGGTAACACGAGGCATGGGGCATGGGGATGGCGCACCCACCTGGCACATCCACCCCCTAGATGAACCAGCCAGGTGCGCGGCTTCCTGGTGGCCCCTGGTCCCCAATATCGTTTCTTCATTTCCTTCTCAAAAAGTTACGGTGTTTTCTATTTTTTCTGAAGTTTTCCTAAACATTTCTGGGGTTATTATCTATGATGAAAAAGCAGGCAAAAAATAGCAACTAGCACTTGGTACTAGGTTTATAGGTTAGTCAAATAAAAATATTGTAAAATGATATAAAACCATAGTAAAAACATGTAACAATGATATAATATTATCATGAAATAAGAAAAAATTAGAGATATGTTTTGAACGTATGAGTGAGCAATCCAATTAAGAAGGAGAGTGGGAAGCTCGGGAGGGCTTTCACTTTGCGCCATTGATGGATTATTCTTGAGAATGATGAGAATGGAAGACCTACAAACCAATGAGATCCCAAACAAGAAGAGAACTCCCATTACTTTGGTTGGAGAGGGTTTGGTGGTTGAAACTAATGAAGAAGTTTCAAGTAGCCCCACTCCTCTCTCTCTCCATCACTATAAAGAGACCCGATGAGTGGAAAAAAGCGAAGGAAATGAGGGCAAAGGGAGGAAAAAACATGTACAAAGCGCCATTGGATAACATGATGGCGGTGAAGAAAGAGCTCGCCTCTGAAAGAAGGGGGTTTAGGAACAAAGAAATGGAAGGGGGGAAGGTGATCAAGGAGACGAAGTTGGACATTGAGGAGAGAAGGGCGGCGGCGATGAGAAGCCTGTTGAGATTGAGGAGAGGAAGGTGAAAAATAAGGAATCGCTCAACATGATGGAGAATGGGCAAAGGATCATGTTCATTGACACCGTTAGTCTAGATGAGAAGGGCCGAGCTTAGTGGAGCTTTTCCATGACCAAATATTTATGTCAAGGGTATGTGGGAGGCAATCGTGATGGTGGAAATGGTGGTGGTGCCATTCGCGAGTGGTGGTGTTCTATGAGTGGATGAACTTTCATTTTGTGGTGTTGTTATATGACCAACTAGCTTTTATTTCATGTTGATGATACACTTTGCTACCGGTTCCATGATTGAATGATGCACTTCTATTATGGATTTTTATGTTTATGTCAGTGATGAATTATTTTTATGGTGGAGAGTAGTTTTGGGTACTAAAATTATGCGTAAGTTCTTGGAGATATATTTTTTTACCCATATTTTCTCTCTCCTCCGCTCAAACACGTTTTGGATACCCAGATTATGGGTAACCTCTTGGAGTTGCTCTAAGTAGCTCCGCTCCTGCTCGTGATCGGTTTTTCCTGTGTGTTCTGATTGATCAAGTTTCTAGGGTTTAATCTATGTGCTTGCTAGTACTAGATCTTTGGTAGATCTACCTCTGTCTTCTAAATTGTCATATAAATTTGGAATTATATTAATACTCCCTCCTTCCCAAAATATGATGCGTATAGTTTTTCCTAAAAGTAAAAAAAAAATAGTTTGACCAACTATATAGAAAAAATGATTGACATTTATAATCTGAAATCAATGTAGTTAGACTGTCTTGAAATATATTTTCATGTTATGTGGATTTGGTATTGTAGATGTTGATATGTTTTCCTATATAGTTGGTCAAGTTTTAAAAAGTTTAATTTTAACTAAAAACTATAGGCATCCTATTTTGAAACGGATGGAGTACTAGCCTATGCCATTTTCCAACAGTGTCAGCATGCGTCTAGTTGTTCTATACTAGCTAGGCACCGATAAACTAGCAATGGATCTAGGCTTCGAACAAGCTTTGGCCCTAGACTTCTGGATTAAAATTCTCAGCAGGTGCGCTATGAAATGTACTCCTCGATTCATTTTCTTTACAGGGTATTAGCCCCTATAATCGTGTAGGTGCAGATAATTAATAGGAGTTCGTGTAGCCATTTCCTTTAGCACCAAGCCACCAACCAGTCACGTTCCCCTCAATAATTCACCAGCAGAATCCCCACATCTCTTGCCACGTACGTCTACATCCCGGCAAACTTCACTATAAATACCCGTCCCGTGCGGTCACTCCTGCAACTCACCAAGCAACACTTGAGCTAAGCATATCCAGTCCATATATCATCTTCCCTACAAGAAGCAACTTAAATAGCAGCAATGGCGAAAACTTGCACCTTAGCGCTACTTGGCGCACTGGTGGTGCTCTCACTTCTTGTGAGCCCCATTGCTTGCTCCCGCAAGCTCACCAAGCCGAAGACGAAGTCGGCCGTCAGCCACAAACCTGCTGTCAAGGCCCACAGCAACTACAATGGTACTAGCTCGTCGGCCGCCTACGGCTCCGGCGGCTGGTTAGCCGGCGGCGCGACGTATTACGGCGCCCCCAACGGCGACGGAAGCGACGGTTAGTGGTTGCCCACTTCACTTCGGATGGGGTCGTATAAAATGTAAAATAGTTAACTGCCTGCACGGCGTATACAAATCGAGCTGAAAGTGATAGTCAAATATTCTGTGTGTGAAATATGCAGGTGGCGCGTGCGGCTACCAAAGCGCCGTCGGGAATCGGCCGTTCTCGTCGATGATCTCCGCCGGTGGCCCATCGCTGTACAAGGAAGGCAAGGGCTGCGGTGCGTGCTATGAGGTACGTCGCCATAACTACCACAAATTGTGTGGTCTACGTACGCTCTACGCTGCCACAGTGCCACTCCCTGCACTGTGTTCGTGTAGGTGTTGCTCCATTAATGGCCCAAAGAGGTCGGCTTGTCCTAGTAACTAAATGCATTCATGTGGGACTCGTACGCAGGTTAAATGCGACGCCCAGAGCAACTCGGCGTGCTCCGGCCAGCCGGCGACCGTCGTCATCACCGACTCTTGCCCCGGCGGGGCCTGCCTCGTTGAGGCGGCCCACTTCGACATGAGCGGCACCTCCATGGGCGCCATGGCGAAACCTGGCATGGCCGATAAACTCCGGGCCGGTGGTATCCTGAAGATTCAGTACAAGAGGTAGATGCTTCAGTGAAGAACTATGCGTAGTATACTAGTAGGTGGCACAAATTAATTAGCGAGAGCCGCATTAACCCATCCCATCTCTGTGTTTCCGTTACTCGCAGGGTGCCATGCAAGTACAGTGGCGTGAACATCGCCTTCAGGGTGGACCAGGGCTCAGTGGCGGATCTACAGGGTATGCCCGGTATGCCGGGGCATACCCTGCAGGCCAGCCTTTCTACGCGTGAAGTACTAGTAGGAAAAAATTGTTCGATCATTGGTTGCCTAAAACTGCTCAGCTGAGCGTGCAGCTTAATAGTACTAGGAAAAAAAGGCTGATCGATTTCTGCGATTGGTTGTGCAAAACTGCTCAGCTGAGTCGTGCGTCGTGCGGCCTAATAGGGCAAAGAAAAGCCCTGATCTTCTGCCTTTATACAGACCAATACCGAGCACGCTGCCGTCCGCTATGGCGCCACCGTATCTCGGCTAGGTCAGTAGGAGAGACGATGAGTGAATTGTCCTGATCACCGATCGGAATTCAATCTGTGGAGGCGGCATGCCGCGGGGTTTTCTAGTTGGTTGAACGCCAGCTCCTCCATTGCTGGCCGCTGCGAGCCACGGCAACAAAAACCATGATAATTGACTCCGGCAAGCCGTGCAGCGATAATTACGCAAGTATTTGACTTTTTATGTTAGTGTACAAAAAATTATATGCATACTTTGGAATATCAGTATGTGTTTTGAACTTTTCTCATGCATATTTTGGACTATTAGTATAATTTTTTTAACTTTTCCCTTGGTAATTGCGCTATTTCAATGCAAATTTACAATAATTATTGAATTGTTAAATATACTTTAGTGAAACCGCCAATAATTTTTAGTGCGGCATACCCAATGATAAAATCCTAGATCCGCCACTGCCAGGGCTCGAACCCATTCTACTTGGAGGTCCTGATCGAGTTCGAGGACGACGACGGCGACCTCAGCGCCGTCGACCTCATGGAGGCCAACTGCGGCAGCTGGACGCCCATGGCGCAGAACTGGGGCGCCCTGTATCGCCTCAACTCCAACACCGGCAAGCCGCTGCGCGGCCCCTTCTCGCTCAGGCTCACCTCCGACTCCGGCAGGAAGCTCGTCGTCAACAACGTCATCCCAGCAAGCTGGACGCCCGGAGCCACGTACCGTTCCCTGACGAACTACCCCTAATGCGTCCATCTTCATCAGGTTTTTCGCTGCAGCGTGCTTGGCCAAGTGACCAAGAAGTGCAGAGTGTGGTAATTAATTTAGAACCGTGGGTTAATTTTATGCTGCGCGGGAATATATATATGCGTCCGGGAGTGGCGAGAGGCGGTGTCAGAAGAGGAGGAGTAGGCCATAAGATCGTGCTAGCTCTTCCCTCCACGGTCTCTCCACACTTCCCCTAGTGATGCGTGTCCTGGATTTCTCTGTATCTTGTTTCCCTTCCTCTGTTTTGTTACTGAGGAGAAGCTCGCAGTGCAACTATTGTTGCATGCCCATGTATCAACTTGTGTGTGTTTTTTTTGTGACGCAATCCTTGAGAGAAATGAATTGTTACCATCAGATAATTTATGTACTAAAATCTGCAGTGTCATGTATAATACGCAGCTTAACAAGCCGAAAGTCACTCTCTGAACTCTGAAAGTGTCCATGCAAAAAAAAAACTCTGAAAATGTGTACTACTTGCAAGTTGCACCTGAGTCACTCCGGCCTCCGGGTGCACTACGTTTGCAGAAGCTAGCCAACATGAACAGTAGACAGTACTCTTTCGCAAAATCAACATTCCTAGGAGCAACGGTTTTTCTCACCAAGACTTGAACGATCATGCAGGCGCCATTACGGAATTGCCTACACTCTGTCTCTTATTCCTCATCATGGAACGTGCAAGTTACCTACGCCTTGGGACACCATTATTCTATTGGACATTGAAAGTAGAAGTAGCTTCAGCCTTCAGGCACCTGTTTATGCTGGGTTTTCTGCCGACGATGGCACATGCATGCACTTCTCCAAAAGGAGTACACCGAGACCGCAGCGCAGAGGCTTGCATGCTACAAAAACTGAGTGCGCTACTCAATTATCGATAGAAGAACTGTTTACCGAAGGTACTAATAATATTGAAAGATCGTCGGTTGTACGAGTACTACTCTACAAGTCTACACACTAGCGCTTCAGTTGTAGTACTACACACTAGAACAAGATACTGATTATATTATACGGTTCGGCATGTGGTTCTGACAAATCCGTCAAGTGCAACCATGCATATGGGACGAGGATACGTCCATTCATTTTGATTTAGGAAGTAGCAAGACCCATACGCATGTCTACACGAGTATTAAGAATATTCAAGTTGCTGTATAATAATGTACATGTGCTTCTATTTTCGTCATCTCTCTGTCGGTGTTCTTACTTGAGATGTTGGAAACACAAGAAAGCTAGTATCATGCAATGGGAGTAAAAAAATTGAAGGATGATGAGGTAACATAAAAACCTAGTGATCTTCCATGCATTGTTCGTCTTCGTGCTACAGCTCCTGTATACTACTCCCTCCGTTCCATAATAATATAAGATGTATTAGATGCATCATATGTTGTCTAGATTCGGATTACAATGAGTAGACTTATACAGTAAAATATGTCTAGATACATGTGTGTATATGTACTAGATGTGGAAAATATTAGAACATCGTATGTGGAGCGGAGGGAGTAGTAAATCCATCGCCTGTACGCGCGCTTCTCTCCGCAAAACTTTATTCAGTCAACGTCCCTGTTTCTCGTATCTGCATCAGTATGCGAGTTAGCTTTATGCACTTCAGTTTTCACGGTATCAGTCCGTTCAGTTTTCACGGTGCAAAACACGAGACGAAACGAAAGGCACAAAATCTCTCTCAGCCTACCGCCGCTCCTGCTGCTGCAGGTTGACTGATGTGAAAGAACGGTACCAAGTCAGCGTCGCCATATCAAGTCCCCCATATGCGCGGCACGCTCACGACTAGTCGACTACTATACGGTGGAGCTATCTATTCCAGAACTAGATGACCCGTTGCGCCCACTTGGCGCAAATGTCGGATTTATGATATAATTTTAATTCATAAGAAAAAATTATTGAACGCTCCTAAGTTGAGTGAAATTTTGTGCCAATGTTTTGGATTACAAATCATAACTAACTCTGAAAAAATAATATTTATAATTTGCCAATAAAAAACATGCCATCATATTTGTTAGCTTCTTGTGGAAACTCTCCTAGTCACCTTGAAGCGAGGTGCCGCTCTTCAGCCCCAACGGCATTTGTCGTGCCCTAGTCAGGGTCTATGGCTATCGTCGCGCAACCGCTTCTCGCTGTTCCTCATCCTAAGGTCTGGCGTCCGCAGACTGCGAGCTCGTCCTGTGGGTAACTCGCGTTGGCTGTGGACATGGCAGGCTTGACTCCGGAGATTGGCCTTCTATGGACTCTGAAAATGCATCTTCAAATTAATAAGCTATATTAGGAGATTGTTATCCATGACATCTCCCGTCTAGCAAAACTATCACGGCTAGACGACTACCTAGCCCTGTGTCGTGGTGGTGTCACGGCAGATGCCATGGGATGGCTAAAGATGTGGGGACGATGGACGCTGGAGGTGTCCGGGGAGGGATCACGCGACGAGTAGCCGCGTGAGGTAAGATCCACACAACACAAACAACACGATGTACCCAGGTTCAGGGCCCTCGTGAGGAGGTAAAACCCCTACTCCTGCCTGTCTCTATGCAGTGGCGGCGCCAGGTGTATTCACCTGTATTCATGTGAATACCCAAGATCTGGGCCAAATAATTTAGTATATGTCTATATTCACCGATCCACAAGCTCACAGCCAATGCGAATTCACAGTCCCTACGTCCTGGGCACGTGCCTGGACTCTGTGTCGCGGCATGGCTGGTCGCCGGTGAGGTCCCGTGTCAGCTAAACTGGCTGGAACTGGAACGAGGATCAGCGATGAAGAAGACGAGTACGTTATGTAGATGGGCTAGTCGGCACTTTCCTGGCCCAGACTGGTCAGTCTATTCTTTTTGGGCCTTAGTGGCATACCACATGCGGGAGCCCATTGCCTAGCTCGTTAGGTTTGCCCACCTACAAGTTCCACCGGTAGCTCTTTTAATTTCAGGATTGAGGAGCATTTGTGTGGAAAGTAGAAATTCAGGAAATTCAAAAAAAAGTAGAAATTCACGAAGAACCACTCCAAGCAAAGATTTATACTACAATTTTCTATCATTTTACTGCAATATGAGCCCTGCTAGTCTGCTACACATATGACAGATTCTATCCGATCCACGGATGACACACCGGCTGAATCCGTTAGATTTTTTCCTTTAAGTGCACGGATTATCGTCGAATATGGATCGGACATAAAAGTGTCGTAACCACAGTAGATTAGCTATAGTACATAGCATATACCGCTATTGCATATGCTTTTTGTCCTTCTTTCTGAATGAATACCCATGAGCAAATTTCTGGAGCCGCCACTGTCTCTATGTATTACGATGTCTCTCCGAGTAGCCACAGTACAAATGGTATCTCTACCGAGTAGCCTCTCTCTCCTCTCCGAGTAGAGCTAGGTCAAGAACTTAGGGTTTCTAGGGTTCACTATGAGTATGGAGCAAGATCCCTCGCGCAGGAGGCGGCGGGGCACCTTATATACGTGGTGCCCAGCCGGATACGTCCAAATCTAGACAAGTGTCGACATAGTGTGCACATCGTCCTTCTTCCGGGTACCCGCTGACAGCTTTGGTTCCTAATCTTGGCTGCTTCTGTAAAGTCGTTGGGCAAAACTAGGGGACAGACTGGTATCACTGTACCTAGGCACAGAGTAGGGCCCCCTTATCCTGCCACCGCCTGCTTCCATGCTGTCACTGTCAGGGAGACCGGTCCCATATGAACAGTAGTTCGAATGCTGCCAAGTACGGACCCAGGATACGCGGGATCCTGTGTCAGAACGGCTCCTTTGACTTTCTGGCCCGAGTAGGTTCCCGCCAATTGTTCCCGCCAATTGTACTCGGGCCAACCCTTCTACTCGAAAGGATAGAACTTGATTGATATCTCATTCTGGTCATCTTGAGGTGAGACCGAGTAGCAGTCGACCGGGTAGCGAGTACCAGGTAGTCGGCTACTCGACCAAACCTCTCTTCTGTAAGCTGCCTTTACCACCTGTCTTTACCCTACTCGGGGGTAACCCCCCGACAGCAGTCCCCGAAGCTGGTTGAGTCTTGTGAACTTGTTCACTAGGCTCTGCCAGCTTAAAACCAGCCTTTGCATCTCAGCCCTTGAACCTCAAGATGCCGAGTAGAACCTCCGAGTAGCTATCTGGAAAGTACCTTGAGTTTCCTCTTTCCCGAGTAGCACTTGCTTTCTACTCTGTAACCGAGTAAAAAGACTTAGAGAAATTTCTCAGATTGAGCCTCTGCAGCACAGAGCACAATCCAGCCCTTCGCGCAGCAACTGCACACGTGTCAAGCATCCACGACCTTGTCGTTTCGTTGCCCAGGACACGACCTGCCACGCGTCCAGTTTTCACGCAGTGGGCCCACCGGCCGTCATGTCCCATCAAGTGTAGTTATAGGCCACGATTCGGTGGTGGGATCAACTGTGGCCATTACGCGCGCAACCGGCGCTTGTGTGCGTTTCTAGCCGGCCATAGGATCCACCACACGCCACAATCGATCCCACTTCCACGACGGTAACGGTAAACTCGCGGAGGAGATATAAATACCCCCGCCGGTAACTTCCTTTTCCCCTTCCCTTGCACTATTCCTTCTTCGTCTCCTGCTCTTCTCCGCCACCGAGCTCTCCGCCGCCGCGCAAGCTCTCGCGCCGCTGCGGACTCAATCCGCCAACCAACTTCCCTCGAAATCTTCCACCTTCCCTACTCGCAACAATGGCCAAATCTGGCTGGGCCGGCTCCTCCGTCACCGCGGAAGATTGCGCCTGGCTCGTCAATACCCGGCGAGTCCCTCCCGGCGTGGAGTGCCGTGCGCCGGACGGTGAAATCGTGCCGTCCCCGCGGGAGGGAGAGCGCGTCGTCTTCCTGGCGCATTTCGAGCGCGGGTTCGGATTGCCCGCCTCCGATTTCTTGCGGAAGTTCCTCAACCACTTCGGCATCCAGATGCACCATCTGCCCCCCAACGCCGTCGTCTTCCTCGCCTACCACGCCGTGGTCTGCGAGGCCTTCCTCGGCATCCGGCCCACGTGGGAGACGTGGCTCAGGTACTTCCACCTGCGCCAGCAATCCACCGGGAAGAAGGACTCCGCGGGCGTCGCCCGCGCCACCGACACCGGCTGCGCCATGATGGTGCAGCGGTCCGGGACGAACCACCCCCGCATCAAGGGGCTGGACTCCGTCAAGCTGTGGCAGAAGACGTTCCTCTACGTCAAGAACGTTGCCGCCGCGGAAGGAGCCATCGTCGACGATCAAATCAACTTGCCCGTTTGGAGCAACCGCGCTCCAATCGGGATGTACTGGAAGGACAAGCCCGTCAATGACGATGACGCCATCGAGATGGAGCATAGACTCGGCTGGCTGAAGGCGCAGGGCCTCAAGAACGACGACCCGGTGGCCTGCTGGATCCAGCGCCGAGTGCTGCCCTTGCAGGAGCGGTGCCATCTCATGTGTTACATGGGAGGCCCCCGCGACTGCACCAGGACCACCACCATCGAGATCGACAACATCGACGTTCCCTGGCACGCAAGGAACATCTTGACGACAAATCTTGGCGACCACTGGCAATACGGGTTCGTCCCGTACAGCCGTACAAAGCCAATTGAGCGGGTACGCCTTTCTTACTTTGCTCTCTGCATACATTTTCCGAGTAGATAACTTCTCCTTCTTGCATCAACTAGCAACTGCCTTGCGTTCCGAGTAGGACATCTAGCCGAATCGCCTTAGGCTTAGTATGCTTTGTGTTTGCACGCCCTGCCGGATAGCCTACCCGAGAACGATTCTTAGGCTCGATGTGCTTTATACCTGCACGCCCTTCCGTGTAATACCTTTCGGCAAACATGCTTAGGCTTGGTATGCTTTGTGTTTGCACGCCTATCCGGATAGAATGCTTCGTAAACTGCCTAGGCTTTGTGTGCTTTGTACCTGCACGCCTATCCGAGTAGAATTCCTTCCTGGTACTCGGCTAGTCTGTGATCCTTCTCTGCTTTTCAGGTTCTCACTCGCCAGATAATCGAGAGCTGCGAGGTTTTTGAGGGCAACTGGTCTCCTGATCGTGATGAGGATGATGTGCCCTCTTTCGATGCCGCGGAGCAGCCCAACCTTTCTCGCTCCCCCACTACTGACAAGCGCGACGCTCTCCGCACTTGGTCTGATGAAGACTTTGACGGTAACTACCCTTTCATTCTGTTTGTTTCCGAGAAGCATCAATCCCTCGTTTGTTGTTTCTGATTCTTTCCTCTTTTCTCTTTGATTCCCAGATGAAGTTGCCGCGGACAAGGACGACGAGGACGAAGACGAGAACGAGGGCGATGCGCCCCTAGTCGTCAAGCCCCTGTCCGTCGCCGCTCCTGAGACCCGCAAACGGGCTGGTAGCGGAGCACCAGCGCCTCCTGCCAAGCGGAAGAAGCCCGCCGAGAAGAAGGTGGTCGTGAAGAGGTCCAGACGAGAGCTCAAGTGCACCACCGCGTAAGCCCTCTTCTCGGTCGCCTCCCTTCTCGCGCTGTGCTACTTTCCCCAAATTCCTTCTAATTTCTGGTTTCCCTTTCTCTGCAGACCTCCTATGGATGCGAACGCAGCTCTCGCGTCTGACCACACTAAGGAAAAATCAGTACCTCTGGTCAATCTGGATGATGATGAGGACGACACCGCCAACGCTGCTGCTGCCGATCCACAGACCGCCGGTGCGCAAGGAGCAGCGTCTGAACCAGCAGCACAGGACACTACCGTCCATGATGAGAGACCCCCTTCTCCTCCGGCTAGCAATGCCGAGGAGAACCAAGATCAAGAGATGCAAGACAACACCGCCGCTGAGCGGCCTGAAGCAGAGCAAGAGCAGCCCGCCACAAGGGCTGCTGCACAAGAGAGCCTCGCTGCCGAGCAGCGAGTAGAAGACACCACCGCCGCGGATGCCACCATAACTGACGCTTACCCATTGGGCAGCGTGCAACCGGGCGTGACACCGAGTAGCGCCCAGCCAGGAGCTGCACAGGGCGACGGATCTGCGGCACCACCAACTGCGCAAGGCCCTACGCCACCAGCTGCGCAAGGCCCTACACCACCAACTGCGCAAGGCCCTACACCGCCAAGTTCCTCCTCGTCGCCGCAGAGTAAGGACGCATCCAGCCCTCCTGCCGGGCGAGTAACCAGGCAGCGAGCCTTGGATGCTCTGAAGGATGAGGTTGTTAGAAGGGCAGCCGAGAAGGAAGCTGCAGAGAAGGCCAAGGCCGAGAAGGAAACTGCTGATAAGGACGCTGCTGAGAAGGCCAAGGCTGAGCAGAAGAAAGCCAGGGCTGAGCAGAAGAAGGCCGAGAAGCAAGCTGCCGAGAAGGCAGTCGCCGAGAAGGCGAAGGCCAAGACTGACGGGAAGAAGACTGAGGATCCCGAGAAGCAGAGGGTTGAGAAGGAGCAAACGAAGAAGCGGGCCAGAGACCAGAGTACATCCTCAGGCGGAGCGCTCGTGATCCACGAGTCCGGCCCGATTCCTGCTGCGCTCTCTGCAGACGCTCGCGCTGCTGGCCAGCCTTGCTACCCGGAGTACATGATCGAGGTTAGCCATCAGCACTCCATCGGCTTCCCTCCCAAGGACAAAGCTTTAGCTATCCAGAGGGGAAGGAAAGTTGTAGCCATGAACTCCCCTCCTCCAGATCCAAGCCAACACCAGTCTGTCAACATCGCTTCTCGTGGAGTCCAAGACAAACCAATAACTTCCAAGGGTCTTGAACAGGTATTGGACACCGTTGGCCACATCAACGCCAGGTGGGACAGCAGGGTTCTCGGGGAGGAGAAATGGCACGGCCTGACCCTTGGCGGCATCGACCACATGCGCGTGGATTGGAACAAGGTCGATCTGGGACACAAGCCCATGTCCGTCTCCACCGAGACCGCAACCCTCGCAGCCAAGATGTTCCTGCACCGCAAGAACGCCGAAGACATCGAGAAGTCCTATGCAGTAAGTCCTTCTTGCCTTTTCCGAGTTGAATTTTCTTCTCTTCTACTCGCCTTCCTTCTTCCTTACCATCACCCCCAGTCCCCGAGATTCGGGTCGAGTAGACGGATACTCTCCGAGTAGCCTCCTACTCGGGCTGAATCTTCTCTGCTTTGCCTAACTCATTTTCTTCTCGTTTCTCAGGATAGCGTTCTTAAGCGGACCCACTTATACCGCATTCTTCTCTGGAACCATTCCATCGCCAGGAGGCGAATTGCTGCATTAGAGAAGGAAAAGGCAGTTGCTGAGGCAGCCAGCAAGAACGCCAATGACAGCACCCAGCAGCTGGCTGAAGTACAAGGTACGCTTTTTAGCTACGCGGTTTCTGCGTTTTATGTTTACGCCCGCTTCTGCTTTCTTATGCGCTAACCTTTCCTTCTCTGCGGAAAAACTGAAAGCCTTAGCAGACGAACACGAGAAGTGCCGCAGCTTCGTGGAGAACTCCGAGGCCACCATCAAAAGGCTAGAAGGTAAGTTTGTTGTTTACTCGGTTCGATCTTGAATCTGTTTCTTCTCTGCTCCTCTGCTAACCTTATCTATCTTTTCGCAGAAGATCACAAGTTGTTTGCTGAAGCACACCAAGATTGTGTCAAGCCAGCCGAGGTGCAGAAGCAGCTGTCCGACCAGGCCGTTGAGCTGTTGAAGGACCACACCACGGAGACCGAGAAGCTGCAACTCCAGTTGCAAAAGGCACTCCAGGATGCTGTCAAGATTGGCGCCGAGAGGGACAGAGCCATTGCCGAGAAGGCCAAGGCCGAGACAACTTTCCGAGCCAAGGAGAGGGCCCTTGAGCAGGAATGCGAAACCTTAAAGAAGGCCAACGCTGATCTCTTCGCTCAGATGGATAGCCTGCGCCTGATCCAAGAAAAGCACATTTCTAACGAGGAGTCCTGGAAGACCCAGCTGCAGCGGCTGCGCAACGAACTGTCCGGTAAGTCTTTTCTTCGCTGCTTCTTTTCTTCTCGGTCGTATTTCTCCTCGGTTTTCCTCTACTCGGTTCTTCTCTTCTCGGTTCTGAAGTTACCACATGCTATTTCAGAGATCTGGCCTCATCTTGATTCCCCTTCTGTGCCTATGGTGGCCAAGGCCAAAGCAGCTCGCCTTGCGAAAGGTGAGGCAGCAGATACCAGAGCCGAGATCGAGGACAGCTTGCTGGTGCTCAACAACTATTTCGAACAGCTGGCCGGCGTCGGAACTGACTTGGTGCACGAGGGCTTTGAGCTCCACAGGCTGTTTTGGCCTCATGATGATCGGCCAACCACCATGAAGGGCCTAGCCTTCAAGCTGAAAAATGTGAAGAAAGAATTGAAGAAGTGGCGTGCCTCGGGCGCCCGGGCCGGTGTGGACGTGATGCTTCTCTGCATAGCATCCTGGTATGAAAACCTCAACATGCAGCTCATCCGCGGGAAGCGCAACAATTCCAAGTGGGAGGTAGATCCCGACTGCGTGGCCACACGCAAGCAGATCGCCTACGAGGTCGCGGAGTGCGCTGAGACGGAGACCTTCATCGAGGGCCTCCCCGAGCCCGACACCGAGTACGAGGAGGAAGAGGAAGAGGACGACGAAGTAGAATCCGACTTGGAAGGCCTCTTCGAATCTCCTGAGGGCAAGGCCGGGAAGGGGAAGAACGTCGCCGTCGCGAGTAGCGATGAGGACGAGTACGCCCACATCAACACCGCCGCACTCGACTTTGGCACCTCCTCAGGTGCTGCTCTCGACGACACGGTGCCCCCTCCTGGCCAAGCTTCAGGCTCCTCTTCGGCTCCAAGACCCGTCTCGGTGGCCACGGCCACTTCCGAGCAGGCGGCCACCCAGGATGATGCCGAGATGAAGGAATCCGCCACCGTCCAGACGGGAGCGGATGCCACCCATGCCAGCACCGAAGGAACAGCCGCCACGACCGCCACCGAAGAAGCCGCTGCCAAGACCGCCGCCGAAGAAACAGTAGCCAAGGCCAGCGCCGAGAACACTGCCTCCTCATCTTGAAGCAACCTGTAATCTCTTTCAACTCGAACACTTATCAGATCCCCGGGATGCCGGGAGCAGATGTAATAGACTATTTTTGTTTTGCCTGCTACTCAGTTTTTATGCCCACTCTGTTTATTTCGACATTAATCAATTTGAACGACGCTGGCTTAATGCCGAGTTGCGTTTCCATGCGAGTCCCCGAGTTGCATTTCTTATTCACCCTATCTTTTCATCTCTGCTCTACCCGCGACTTGTCGCTTTTTTGGTATTCGAGTCACAAGAATCAAGTAGTAGGGCTGCAAATACTTAGCCGCTAGAAACAATCATGGTAACGCAGCCCACCACTTAGCCGAGAAGACGAAAACAGGGAACAACAGTAACCAACAATCTACTCGGTTCCTGCACTCTTTCTTCCTTAGCAATTTTCGTGTGCTCATTGACCTTTTGCTTGTTCTCTTGCTTGCCATGAAGCCGGGTTTCGGACAGCAGCAGAGTCGAAGAGTTGGCATATAGGTTTAAACACAGTACTCAATGCATTTATGAGTTCTGAAGTGGAGCAACCGAATAGACAAAGGACCAAGCCGAGTAAAAACACTTAGAGCAAATTTGGACGAGGGCAGTCCCCGAGAACAATTTCAGATTGCAGAGTAGAATTTCAACTCAGATAAGAGGGTACATACACATCTTTGCTTACGAATGAAAACGACGAAGTATAGCTACATTCCAAGGGCGCTTGGTTTCCTCTCCAGCTTTATCTGCCCTGTTCGCCTGCGATGGGCGCACATCTACAAGATAGTACGCGTCATTGTGCAGCGCTTTGCTGACAATGAAAGGCCCTTCCCATGGAGGAGACAACTTGTGCATCCCGGCTGTGCGCTGCACCAGCCTCAGGACCATGTCTCCTTCTCGGAAAACCCTTGGGTTCACCTTTCGGCTATGATAACGCCGCAGGTTTTGCTGGTAGATAGCCGAACGTGACAGAGTCAGCTCTCTTGCTTCTTCAAGCAGGTCAACGTCGTCTTCTCGAGCTTCTCTCGCCTCCACCTCAGTGTAGAGGGCTACTCGGGGGGAGTCATGCTCTAAGTCTATTGGCAACACGGCCTCAGCCCCGTATACCAAGAAGAATGGCGTGTAGCCGGTTGACCGGTTAGGGGTAGTCCTTAGACTCCACAACACCGCTGGCAACTCTTCTAGCCAACACCCAGGTGTTTTCAGCAATGGCTCAATCAGCCTTGGCTTTATGCCCGCCAGTACCATCCCATTTGCTCTCTCAACTTGCCCATTGGAGGCAGGGTGCGCGACTGACGCAACGTCTAGTCGGATATGCTTATCTCTGCAGAATCGCACCATTGCCCCCTCTGCAAAGTTGGTGCCGTTGTCGGTGATGATACTGTGCGGGTAGCCGTATCTCATGATCACATCCTTCACAAACTTCACGGCTGTGACCCCATCGCACTTCCGAATAGGTTTCACCTCGATCCACTTGGTGAACTTGTCCACCATGACCAAGAGATGTGTCATATTGCCTTTAGCCGGCTTGAAAGGACCAACCATATCCAAGCACCAAACAGCAAATGGCCATGTGATAGGAATTGTTTTCAACTCGGAAGCAGGCATGTGAATCTTACTTGCGAACATCTGGCAGCCGGTGCACTTCCTCACAATATCTTCAGCTTGCTGCAGTGCAGTGAGCCAGTAGAAGCCATGCCGAAAAGCTTTCTTGACCAAAGCCCGAGATGAGGCGTGATGCCCACATTCCCCTTGATGTATCTCCACCAGGATTTCTTCTCCCTCTTCCGGGCTCACACAGCGTTGCAGCACACGAGTGGCACTTCTCTTGTGCAGCACATCTCGGACTATGGTGTAGCCCTTGGACCTTCTCTGAATCTGCCTCGCAGTCACCTCATCTTCAGGTAAAGTACCGTCCCTTAGAAAGGATAATATGGGCATTGCCCAACTCGGTGTCTCCCGGATGGGAAACACTGGTTCGTCCATTTCCATTGGGGCAGGCTCTTGCGGTTGCACAGGAGGAGTAGGAGCGCTTCTTTGCAGCCCAGACCGATTGGCGAGAACTTCTTCAATGAATGCGACAGCTTCTGGGTTGAGGGCGGCAGTCCCCGAGTACGGAGTGGAAGTCCCCGAGTAGGGAGTGGCAGTCCCCGAGTACGGAGCGGCAGTCCCCGAGTAAGGAGTGGCAGTCCCCGAGTAGGGAATGGCAGTCCCCGAGCAGGGAACGGCAGTCCCCGAGTAGGGAATGGCAGTCCCCGAGTAGAGGACGGCAGTCCCCGGGTTCTCTGCAGCACTCTCCCAGTCAATCTCCATTGGGTCAGGTTCTTCACTTGGCAGAGAAGGAACAAAGATGGATTCCGAGTTGGGGGAAGGCTTGATGGATGGCTTCCTCAAATGCTCCAAGGCAATCCCTGCCGGGATGGACTGCCGAGAAGATCCCAACTTGGATAGCTCGTCTGCTGCTTCGTTCTCTGCTCGGTGAATGTGCTGGAACTCACAGCCTTCGAAAAACCCAGTCATTGACTGCACCAAGAAACGATACGATGCCATGTTGGCATCCAACGCATCCCAGGTACCTGAGACTTGCTGCACCACCAGATCTGAATCACCATAGCATATAATGCGCTGCACGCCAACCTCCTTTGCTACTCGCAAACCATGCACCACTGCCTCGTACTCGGCTACATTGTTGGATGCCTTGAAATGAATCTGCAGCACGTACTTGAGTTGATCCCGCTTGGGTGATGTAAGCACAACGCCAGCACCAAGGCCTTCTTTCACCTTTGAGCCATCAAAGTGCATTTTCCAATAGTTGGAAACTGGAGCAGGAGGTTCATACTGCATCTCGGCCCAATCCACAAGAAACTCTGCCAGGACCTGAGACTTGATTGCTTCTCTTCTCGCATAGGCGGGAGCGTACGCGGCTAGCTCAATCGCCCATTTGGCTACTCTGCCACTCGCCTCCTTGTTACCCATGATATCCGAGATGGGAGCAGAACTTACAACCGTGACGGGGTGCTCCTGGAAGTAATGTTTCAGCTTCCTGGCGCCCAGGTACACACCATATGTCATCTTCTGGTAGTGCGGATAGTTTTGCTTGGAACTGGACAGCACTTCACTGAGATAATAGACTGGGCGCTGCACACTCTTGCCTTCTTCTTCTCGCTCCACCACTATCACCACGCTGACTACTCGGTTAGTCGCAGCAATATACAACAGCATAGGCTCCTTGGGTAGCGGACTAGCCAAGACGGGAGCGCTAGCCAGCATTGCTTTCAGCTCATTGAACGCCACGTCCGCTTGCGGAGTCCAGACAAACTTGTCACTTTTCTTCATCAGCTGGTACAGAGGCGGAGCCTTCTCGCCCATTCGGCCCAGAAAACGGCTCAGAGATGCCAGACAACCCGTGAACTTCTGCACATCTTTCAGTGATCTCGGCAAAGACATGCTCTCAATAGCTTTTATCTTAGAAGGATTGACTTCAATGCCCCGACTAGAAACCAGAAAACCGAGTAGCTTTCCAGCTGGTACACCAAAGGTGCACTTACTCGGATTCAGTTTCATTTTGTACTTGCGTAGGTTAGCAAAGGTTTCCTCCAGGTCGGCAAGCAGAGTATGTGTTTTATTCGTTTTGATGACAATGTCATCTACGTACACCTGCACATTCTTGCCGAGCTGGTCGTGCAAGCATTTCTGCATGCATCTCTGATAGGTTGCACCCGCATTCCTCAAGCCAAAACACATGACACGATAGCAATAAGCCCCGTACGGGGTAATGAAAGCAGTCTTTATTTGATCAGCAGGGTTGAGTGCAATCTGGTGGAAACCAGAGTAGGCATCTATGAAAGACAACAGTTCACAGCCGGCAGTGGAATCGATCACCTGATCGATGCGAGGTAGCGGGAAAGGATCCTTGGGGCATGCCTTGTTCAAGTCGGTGTAGTCGACACACATGCGCCATGCAGTGGCAGCCTTGGGATCTTCCTTTTTCTTCTCGACCATGACCGGGTTGGCTAACCAATCCGGATGCAGCACTTCCATGATGAAGTTACTTATCAGCAGCTTGGTGATCTGATCACCGATGGCCTTCCTTCTCTCATCTCCGAAACGGCGCAAAGCCTGCTTCACGGGCTTGGCGTCAGGACGCACATGCAAAGAGTGCTCAACCAACTCCCTCGGGACTCCTGGTAGATCTTCATTGGTCCAGGCGAACACATCCCGATTCTCACGGAGGAAGTGGATGAGCGCGCTTTCCTATTTCTCCGCCAACCCGGAACCAATGATGGCCACGCGCTCCGGGAACTCGGGGTCAACCTGGACTGTCTTGGTCTCCTTGGCAGCTTGGAAAGCAGTACCATGCTGGGTACTCGGCACACCTTGTGCGCCAGCTTGTGCGGACTGAGCCATGGCCACCACCTCGTACATCTTCTTCTTCTCGGCAGCGATCACCATCGATTCCGCCAGCTGGGAGCTAGCAGAGGCACACTCCATGGACTTCTTGTAATCTCCCGAGATGGTGATGATGCCATTGGGACCGGGGATCTTCATCTTCAGATAAGCCACATGTGTAGAGGCCATGAACTTGCTCAGAGCAGGCCTGCCGAGTAGAGCATGATAGGGGCTCTGATGATCCACCACTTCAAACTGCAGGCGCTCTGTGCGGCAGTTCTCCCGAGTACCGAATAGCACATCAATCCACACTCGGCCAATCGGGTTGCATGAGATCTCGGGCACAATGCCATGAAAAGTGGTCTTGCTAGGCAGCATCATGTTCTCGGCCAGGCCAAGCTTCTCGAGTGTGTCCTTGTACACAATGTTGATGCTGCTGCCGTTGTCGATTAGCACCTTGCTGAACCTCACATTCTTCTCGGGACCCAGGAAGGTAGGATCCAGCACCAAAGCATAGGTGCCCGGGTTGGGCATCACCTTGGGGTGATCTGCCCGAGTCCACCTGATCTCCTGGTCACACCAGTACATGTAGTGAGGGACAGCAGGAATCACTGCGTTGACCTCCATGGCCCGCCTGTGCTGTGACTGCTTGTCGACTGCCTCAGAAGTGAAGATCATATAGCTCTCATGGTGCTCTTGGTACTGGTTGGAGCCATTGCCCGCATTGTTGCCATTGTTGTTGTTGTTGCGGTTGTAGTTGTTGTTGTTGTTGCGGTATCTCTCATTGTTGAAGTTCCGGTTGGCTCCTAAAGCCACCTGGTTCACATTCTCTCTTCTCGGGTACACTGGCGGCCGAGTGGCGGGCGCGCGAGTAGGCTGAACAGTAGCATTGGCGGCTGGCAGAGGAGGAGGAGGAGGCAAGCCATCACTCTTGATCACATCCCACCACTCGCACTGCCGAGTAGTGTGGTTAGCAGGCCTCGAGGGATGATGAGTGTGGAAGCTGCATGGGCCATCCTTCATGTCGTCAAAGACAAACTTCTTCGGCTGCTCGGAGTTTCCGCTACCCGACTGCGCAGTGCGGAACGGTTTCTTGTTGCCCTGGCCCTGGTTCTGGTTCTGCCCGTAGGCTCCAGCAGGTTTCTGCCTTTGGCCACCACCGCCTCCAACATTCACTGCATTCACCTCTTCGGGATCATACCGAGTATCTACTCGGCGCTTGTTGCGGAACTCGTTGCGCTTGCTGCTGTTGAAGTTTCTTCTCGGCTCGGAGGAGTCCATCAGTGGCTGAGTAGGATCACCGAGTGCGTACTGATCCGCAATCTTGATGGTCTCGGCCAGGGTGTTCGGCATCTCTCTCTGCAATCTCTGCCAAAGCATACTGCCATGTCGGCAACCCTGCGCAAACCAAGTGATGGCATGTGCTTCATTCACACCCTCACAAGTGTTCCTCAAGGTGCTCCACCGAGTAAGGTACTCGCGGTCCGTCTCGTCTTCTCGCTGCCTGCAAGCCGAGAGCTGCTGTGGCCTATTCGGCCTCTTGTATGTACTTGTGAAGTTGCTGATGAAGGCATCCGAGAAGTCCAACCAGCAGTTAATGCTGTTCTTGGGCAAGTTGTTGAGCCATGTGCGAGCTGGACCCTCTAGCATCTGCGGCACATAGCGTACCGCCCATCTCCTGTTGCCATTCGCGATATGGACCGCGGTGACGTAGTCATTGAGCCAATCTTCAGGCTTGGTGCTACCATTGTAGCTCTTGGTGCCCCTCGCAAGCTGGAAGCCCTTCACGGAAGGCTCGTTCATGATGCGCGGGCCAAAGCACTCGGGGCCAGGAGGACCCGTGCTCTCAAGCCGCGCCGACAAGCTGATACGGTCCAGCTGGTGCCTTGCATCTCCAGGCGCCAACACGCGCTCACCAACACGGTCATGAATATCATAGCCAGCCATCTCCATAGCCGAGTAGCCATCATCATACCTATCCACCTGCATAGCTGCGGGCTGCTCCACCGGGTTGACGACTGGTGCCACTGGGCGCGGCTGCTGCCTCTGCCGAGTAGGCTGAGCTGCGGGTTGCCGAGAAGTACCCGGACGCGCGGCTTCTCGGGCACGGCTTTGAGCTTGATGGGCTTGAGAGCCTGCTCTTGCAGCATTGTGTTCCTGCCCGGGCTGCTGCGGCACAGCAACCTGTTTCGCGGCAGCAGCCGGGTCATACACCTGCATTTGCCTGTCTCTACCCGAACGCCCGCTGCGGCTCTTCTCGCGGCTAGGATGCGGAGACGAGGCCTGATCGTTAGATCTAGCCGCGTGCGAGTGAACCACCTGCGAAGCTCCAGCTCCCGGGTTGGCCTTCCGGAACTCCTCGTTCTGCCTAGCGGCCTCCAACACCAACTCGTTGAGCCTCTCCTGCTGCCTGAGACGCGCCTCTCCATCTAGGCGCGGCAACTCGGCAGCCACGGCCTGTGCAGCTCTGAGCGTCTTGGCGGGTGTGCTGTACCTTGGCCTTGTGAAGGTGTTCGCGGTGGCGGACTGCGCGGGCACCTCCGCAACTGTCGCCATCTCGGCACCCAGGTTGCGCCGCGTAGCACCCACTCTGCTGGGCCTCCTGGCGACCGGCGTGAAGCCGTGAGCCTTGTTGTACTCGAGCTGGTCTAGACTCAGCTCAAGCCTGATCTTCTCCAACTCCGCCTGCTCGGCAAGCAGCTCCTGGCGTTGCCGCTCGAGCTGCTCCCTCGCGGCTAGGAGCTCGATGTCGGTGGGAGTGGGCATGCCGGTTCGCGCAGCAGACGCGGGGATGACCGTAGACGTGGAAGGCGGCAGGTTGCTTTCCTTCTCGTAGGGCCGATGGTTCCTGCCACCAGCAGGCGGGTCGTCAACCTCCTCGACGACGGCCGCAGCGCCAGTAGCAGCTGCGCCAGTGTTTGCCGCCAAACCCGTCACCATCACCTCAGCGCAGCATGCAGAGCTGCATGCAGGCCTTCCGCGAGCAGCAACCACCGCGGGAGGATCCTCCGCGTCATGCACCAGCTCGGGGTAGGCGCTGTTGGCGACGGTGGCGACGTAGACGAGATGCGAGCCGAAGGAGATCACCGAGCCGCCCTCGGGCATGGCCATGCCGCCGAAACAGCCGGCGTTGTCGGTGACGAAGTCGAAGGAGCCGAATCTGTGGACAAGGCCACAAACTACGCGCTCCGCTGATGAAGATCCCGTCCGAACAGAAACTCCAGCCAGCGCCGCTGGTTGCCCCACGGTGGGCGCCAACTGTCGTGGTGGTGTCACGGCAGATGCCATGGGATGGCTAAAGATGTGGGGACGATGGACGCTGGAGGTGTCCGGGGAGGGATCACGCGACGAGTAGCCGCGTGAGGTAAGATCCACACAACACAAACAACACGATGTACCCAGGTTCAGGGCCCTCGTGAGGAGGTAAAACCCCTACTCCTGCCTGTCTCTATGTATTACGATGTCTCTCCGAGTAGCCACAGTACAAATGGTATCTCTACCGAGTAGCCTCTCTCTCCTCTCCGAGTAGAGCTAGGTCAAGAACTTAGGGTTTCTAGGGTTCAGTATGAGTATGGAGCAAGATCCCTCGCGCAGGAGGCGGCGGGGCACCTTATATACGCGGTGCCCAGCCGGATACGTCCAAATCTAGACAAGTGTCGACATAGTGTGCACATCGTCCTTCTTCCGGGTACCCGCTGACAGCTTTGGTTCCTAATCTTGGCTGCTTCTGTAAAGTCGTTGGGCAAAACTAGGGGACAGACTGGTATCACTGTACCTAGGCACAGAGTAGGGCCCCCTTATCCTGCCACCGCCTGCTTCCTTGCTGTCACTGTCAGGGAGACCGGTCCCATATGAACAGTAGTTCGAATGCTGCCAAGTACGGACCCAGGATACGCGGGATCCTGTGTCAGAACGGCTCCTTTGACTTTCTGGCCCGAGTAGGTTCCCGCCAATTGTTCCCGCCAATTGTACTCGGGCCAACCCTTCTACTCGAAAGGATAGAACTTGATTGATATCTCATTCTGGTCATCTTGAGGTGAGACCGAGTAGCAGTCGACCGGGTAGCGAGTACCAGGTAGTCGGCTACTCGACCAAACCTCTCTTCTGTAAGCTGCCTTTACCACCTGTCTTTACCCTACTCGGGGGTAACCCCCCGACACCCTGTCTAATCAGCTATTACATACATGGTGGCGAACTGATGTCCAGCTAGAGCCTAGCACCATGATGAACACTATTCACTTCACATCATGAAAGAATAGCAACATCACGGAGAGCATGAGAACTATGCATACTTTCAGGCGAATGGCAGAACTGTCATAATGTTGTTTGCCATAAAGGTACATGTTTCTAAGTACAAGTCGAGTAATTATTAAATGCATAGCCAATGGAGCAATGATGTATGAAAACATCACATCGGTCTTAGTCGAACAAAGTGCTTGTACAAAAAATTCTAAATCAAAATTCAAATGATCTAGAACTAAGGAGACAACAATATTCCTCCAGCTTGGACTTAGTTAGCCAATCAGACTGCTGTAAAGTTTGGACTTATAGAGTATATTTATGCTGGAATTAGACTTCAGTAAAGGGGGGCTAAAGAACAATGGTAGCAATCAGACGAAGAACCACAACATAAGTAAAGATTGATGGCAAGTATTGAGGTCTGCAACAAAGCGGGGAAACTGGGCCAGCTGTTCCAGAGCTCTATGATTCCTACGCAAAATTGAGCAAGCTTTGAGTAAATTACAAGTTCAATTCAGTCCACCACCAAATTCCTTTCAGTATCGTATTTGGTAAAGATCAAGCTGGACCCCCCCCCCCCCCCCCAAGGAGAACAGCTACAACTAAACCTTCATTCATTTCTACATTAATAGATTCACAGAATATTATCACAGATGAAACACCTCTGTTAAAGGCGAATTGTTATTTCTATAGTTTTTCCCACTGTTCAACTCTCCAACCTGGTAGCTGTCGGAAATTAAAATATACTATCTGAACATTTTTATCTACACCAGAACAAAGGTCTCCCCATATTTTTGGTTGTCGGCGTTTAGCGGGAGTTATCAATAATTGAGAAAAGCCATAAATGAATTAGTACTTAGCTCCGGCTATGTAGAATCCTATAGTACATGATCTCTGTATAAGGCTTAAATTATAGAGCTTCTTTGGTAATCCCTGAATATTATGATCTCTCTATGAGGCTTAAATTACGGTTATGCACATTGGACCGCTAAAGATTGAAAATGAAGTTTACTTGGAACAACGAAATGGTGTGTTCTGGCCATAACACACCGTGCCAATGTAATAAAACTGGAGGTATCTAAACAATATTTTTGGGCGCCTTAATAAGGTGTGGTGTTACCTTGTTCCTATTCTGAAATGGTCAGGTTTATCGAGCGCCCTCCCCTCAGGACCTACATGGTGCACTGTAAGAAATTTCACATATATAAAAGCGAGCAATTGGCACGGTGTGTTATGGCCAGAACACACCATTTCGTCATAGGAAATGGTCAGGTTTATCGAGCAATTGGCATTTCACCTGGTATGGATGACTTATCAATGTTCAAGACTAAAAGCGAGCAATGGATTAGCACCAAACAACATATATAAATATCACCACCAGGTATGTGCAGTAAAAACATGCTTATACACCCAAATCATAGATTGTGGAGTCACAAAATCTGTACTGGGAGTAAACAAAATAATGGTTGGAAGGAAACATGGTACATGCATAAATAAAACCTTGTGTATGTCAAATCTGTTAAAAGAAATGGTTGGAAGGAAACAACACTGGTACCAAAAAAAATAAGTAATGCAAGCGTAATGATTGGAAAGACTTGCATAGGCCTTAAATTCCATTTTAACTTTCATGTTGTTGCCACTTTATCAATCAGCCTACCTAGATCAGGAATACACAGCATCATGTCTATAGATCATCTCTAATTAGTCTACTAACATAAAAAATAATTGGGAAACCATTCTAGCCTTGTGGAATCACTACCACTACTATTACCTCAAGAGAAGTGATAAGCTAGTGAACTGCAGTTTCATGACAGTGAACTGCAAGTTAAACCTGAATCGCCAATCAGCATGTGCATCTACTGCCAATATAAAACAAGTGTTCTGATTCAATCACAATGGAAGCTAGAAAACTTAAACCGTTCCTATAGATCAGACACCATGACATCATTGTTCTCTTATTCCTACACCTTCGTCTGTAAATGCAGCATATCAAAACATTTGTAAGTACAAAATCAATTTCAGAGTCACATACTGGCAAAAAAATATGAGCATGCAGAATGGATAGAAAATTAAATAGAAATACTTTGACACGTTTAGTGTTCAGCCATACTTACTGACCACACAAAGAACTGAATGCATTTACTAATTCAGACTAACCAACCCACCTATTAGCATCATACAAAAATAATCAAGGGGCAATGGTAGTTATATTCATCTAGGAAGCAACATAAAAATAGAAGGATGAGTCCCTTGCAAAAAAGTAAGAAAGATAAGTATACCAGTTGGCAATTGGCATCAAGCATCCTCCTGTGCTTATGAGCGATTTCAATTTTAATTTCCACCTGAAGAGACGAACCAAAGCACAAAAAAAAGGGAAATACTTGAGTTTAGAGCAATTTGGAAACCAAGCTGAGTATTCAAATTCAAGTACAGCTCAATAAAATTCACTATGGCCTACACCTGGGTCCCTGCAGGGTCAGTCCACCAAAAGAACCTAGTGCACAAAATATTGCAAAACTCAATTCTTGAGTAGCAATATTTTGCATCACCACTTTCCGCCATTGGCGCCAGAGGTGCCAGTAATGTAGTCACAAAACGCAGCCTTTCCATTCGCTATGAAACGTGTGTTGGACTGTTGGCGTGCTTCCTGTTAACTCAAGCACACACAGCTGCTTGCCTCCACCCTTGCTGTGAGTTTCAACACCAACAAGCACCAATGAACCAAGAAAATGTTGACCTGCACCAAAGACCCAACAAAAAAATTACTTAACTCAGTCAGTTCCAATAAAAAATGTGATAGTTGGAAAGAAGGAATTCATAGGGGCAGAGATGATTCATACCATACCTCCATAAGATGGAGCAAATAAAGAGGAGCACGCCTAGAGCATGGGAAGGATCATCACCTTGCATCGACTCTATTTTTTCTCACCGGCATTTGGTCGAACAGAAGATGTGCACTTATACTGGCTAGAACAGGTTGACGAACGATGAGGAGGAGCATGAAGCATCTGATCGAGGTTGGCCTGAGCTTTGCGCACCTTTCCGTGAAGGAGCAGCAGGAAGCACGAAGACGCAGAGTAGCGGCAGCGGGATGCAGCAGTGATCAGGGGAGCCACACCGGGAAGCCGTACCTGGCATGGGGTGTTGGTAAAGCATTGCTCAGCGGCGGAATGAGTGTAGCAGCTGAACCCGCACACCCCCTTCCCGCCCCAACCAGGAAGAGCACGGCCAGACGCCTGCAGACCGCATGGAAGGGCGGCGCTATGAAAGCGTCGGCTTTTCCTCTTCCCCTTCCGCTGTGCCAAGCCACATCCTCTTCTTCGATTGCAACGGCCGGCGCAGCTCCGCCTCCTGACCACGCACCTTCACGCCCTCCTCTCGCATCCTATTCCAACCACGCCGTGGTTGCTGCCGCGCTCGGAGAAACGATAGGATCGAGGCAACGCCTCTTGATCCCGCACCTTCACGCCCTCCTCACGCATCCTATCCGAACCACGCCGTGGTTGCCACCGCGCTCTGTTAAACGAGAGGAGAGAAGGTAGGAGAGCGGATTGGGGGATATTTTCCTCTCACCCGCCACCGCGGCCGTCCGGTCGCCGCACATGGAGAAGGGGAGGAGGCGGGGATTGGGGAACGGAGAGGAGGCGGAGATTGGAGGGAGATGGAGGAGGCGGCGGATTGATCGGGGGCGAGGCCTGGCGACGGTGCAGGGCATGGGGGAAGGGGTGAGACGAATGGGAAGGAGGCACGGGAGATAGATCTAGGTTTTCACCTAGGCGCTGTCCACCCAATGGGCAAGCAAGGCAGTATCCAACGGCTGCGGACAGAACGATAGACGTCCAAGATAACGCCACGTGGCAGCTCGGTGGGAGTTCGGTGGGAGCAAGGAGGAGCCTCACAATCCTTTAGCTCTTATAGAAGTAATTACAGTGGTACAGAAACCGAGCCCCGGCAGGCAGCAGTGATCGGCGCACATACATGTCGCAGCAGCGTTCACTTGGACGCTTGGGACGAATACAGCGGCCGGCACCGGCAGCCACCAACCGGTGGAGCCGCCGGCGTGAGCATGCCGCGGACCCCGTGTCGATCGGTCTCGCCCGTCCCCACTCGGCATCTCACGTGGGCAGATTCTCGCGGAGGCAGAGCCCAAGGCAACTCGGCTGCACATGGTGGTCACGCACGTAAACGCTTAACATGTTAATCCATCTACTGCCATCGATCGAGTTTTCACTTCGCTACAATGGCATCTCTCTGCTCGGTGGAGACGTAGAGTGCTACTCCTAGTGGCGTTGCCGGCAAACTTGTCTTTAGCGCGCGGCAGCGTGTCGGGGCGATTTGCGGCGGGTAATCTGCAGAAAGCTGACAGACATCGCAGTTCCGACGGAAATCCCGAGATTTGCGATCGATCGAGCATCACATGGCGGCCCGCGAGTGTCGGCGCCTTGCCTTGGGACCGACATGCACCCGGCCCGTGCACGGCGCCGCATCGGTCGTCAAATTGATTTACTCGCGCCGCTGCGTGATTTCGGGGACGGAGCGGACTGTAGTACTAGCGCGGTAGGGAGTGGCGACTCAGCTTCGAGATGCATGGGACCGACCGTAACTGTAACAACAGCAGTACCGAACTTTTTAATAGGGCTTCTTTCGGTCTCGGCTCCTGGCCCGGCAATCGCGATGAACCATGTGACGCGAGTAAATTACAAGCGGACAGGTGGCGACGTTTGGATGCAGCGCTACGATGTGACACGTGCTTTTGGCTGCAACTGATCAGATCGAGCCACCTCAGCTCGGATCGGACGCCATGGCGGATCACGCTCGTTTGCTTTCACGGATGCACTCCTTCGATTTTGAGCTAGTGAAAAATGAACTCAACAAAAACAGTGCAGACCAGGCATGCATACGCCTACGTGCTGATCGGTAGTTCGAGATTCTACATCCCATTGATAGAGTTATTTTTCTTTTAGTGAAACACACAGGACGCCGAGCTTTATCTCTGATGAGCTCATATACAAACGCAGTCGAAGCCAAAATTTGGTTCTTCACACGTCGTGTAGATTGTGCATGAGAATGCGGCGTTTTTCTATTTTTTTTGAAATTTTGCGAATAGAATATGGCGTTTGTAAAGTGTAAACCCTTCTCTAATGATTTTTTTACGGGGTCATATAGGATTCCTTCGCTCTATTCGATGGTGTGTTTTCTACCCTTCATTGTGGGGCCGGACCATCCCAACTCTCCATAGCTGGTTGGTTCATCTCTCCTTCGGCGATGCAGAAGCCGGCATGCGCTGGTGCGGTGCTCCGCGAGGAGTCTCCCGTGCTCCTCCTTCCGGAGCCCTGTTAGACCTTCCCCCTCTCCTTGAGCATGCCATGTCGGTTCTGCCTTCTCGATCGAGGGTGTGGTGCGGGCACGGCGCGGCCGGGTTTTTCTTTGACCGCTTCGTTATGTTTGTTGGTGTGCTTAGGTGGTGCGCTTATGTGGTTCTTGTCATTTCGTTGGTGCCCATATATCTGGTTTTCGCACGGTTTTCACAAACAAACCGGCAACTCTCTCCTTATTTTTTTTTTTATAAAGGTCTTTATTACTTAAGAGTATAAGCATTACACCCGGCCGCTGCATCATAATAATCCACACAGCCGAAATCCAAAACTGAAAAGAAAAATACGACAAGTCTAAACAAATCCTGAAGATGTAGACCGTCGATACTATGGAGCTGCTATCCGTACATCAAGCGGCTATCCATTTGGGATAAAAATATCCCTCGCCAGCTGCTCCAGTCGTTCACACGCCTCCATAAAAAGGTCTCGAAACTCCCCCCGCTGTAATGTGGACCACGAACGGAGAATATTTGTGCATCGAAATAGAACCTGCATACCGAGAAAAATTTCTATCATTAAAAAATTTCTATCATTGAAAATCTTGTCATTTCTACATAGCTAGAGCGACCAAATAACGGCAAGCGCTCCTACCCTAATAATAGTCTTGAATTGTTTATCTACCCCATTTAACCAGTTACCGAATATATTGACAACGGATGTGGGTTGATAAAGATTCGAAACCATTTGGATAGCGGACCATATAGAACGCGCAAATGTGTAATCGAAGAATAAGTGCTTAATTGTCTCATCGTGAGAGCAAGAAACACACTTTGAACTCCCATACCAATTACCTTTGACAAAATTATCCTTTATAAGTATGACTACCTTACGAAGATATCACGCAAAAACCTTATTTTTTAGCGGTACTTTCATACGCCATATATTTCTAAAAATATTGATCGGCAAATCTGTTTGGATCAAAGCCCTATACATAGAATCCACCTAAAACATTCCGTTCTTATTGAGTTTCCAACGGAACTCATCGGTGCCTGGCGTTAGCGTAACCGTAGTTAACCTATTAACCAGAGAAGCCAAGATGCAAGTCGAGGCCCGATGAGATCCCGTCTAAATGTCACATTAGGAGGTGATGTTTGCATGACCGTAGCCAGCATATCATCCTTATATCACACTATAGGTGTATAAGGCCGGATATTGTTCGCTGAGTGTGGTATTACCTAACCATTTGTCCTCCCGGAACCGTATCTACGATACATCCTTAATCTTAAATACCCCATAGCGGAAAAACGAATTTTTGTTCGCCATTAGCCCGGCCCAAAAGTGTAAATCACCAGGTTTCCACATAACCTGTCTCTTCTTATTAATGAAAGGCAATGCTCCTGCTTTTTTTTTTTGATAAAACTCTCGCTATGTATTAATCAAATAACAAGTTTACAGGTACAATTGATGAATTATGAGGTGTACCTAACCAAACATGTCTACCTATCTCCAAAGAAAGGCCGAATTTTGCGAGATTGTGAGCTTCCACATTCGAAGATCTTCTCTCGTGCACCACATCACATCGATCAAAGGATCTCATCCTTCTTTGCACCTCTCTAACAACTGATCCACAAGCACCCAAACCAAAGCTATTAATCGCTTCCACCACGTTCTTGCAATCCGACGCCAGGAGGAACTGGTTCAGATTTAGGTCAGTAGCTAACGACATGTCCTCCCGGCACGCCAAGGCTTCAAAGACCTCTGGATCGCTTACTCCTTCCACCACAACCAGCGAAGAACCCAAATAAATTCCATTGTGATCTCTACATATAGCAGCAGCTGAGCAAAAATTTCCATGACGAATAACTGCCCCATCCACATATAGCAGCAGCTGAGGCAATGCTCCTGCTGGTTACTAAAAAGAATTACGTATTACTGTGGGCTATGCCTCTTGGACATTGTTTCATCTAAAAGTTCTCTAGCTTATGGGTAAGCTACAATCTGCAACTAGTTGCACACGCACACCACCGTCGGATGTCCCACTTTTGTGTTTTCAAAAAATCTGAAATAAATCATGGATACATCCAAAAATATGGCAAATATATGGCCTGTGCAGAAAATGTCAAATGATGTGTGCATAGCAGTTCACGTTAACCGTTTTTTTTTCTCTTTTTTTGAGGGATGAGTTCACGTTAGCTGGAATGGCCATTTTAGCCATTGAGATTACCCCGGCCCAATGGTAGCAATTCACTAATTTGGGCAGGCCGACCAATGCTGCGATCTATCAAACCAGGCAGTGTTTGTAGTCAGCTCAACTGGCTTGCGGCCTGCCTCGCACGGCTGCTTTGAGCCTGAGTCCAAATTTAGCACCTGGGCTGGGGCATTCACGGTGGTGAGAGTGAGAATGGACTCCTTGACTCCTTGAGAGTGACCAAACCTAACGGTGCAATGATCTTTCTCTTAAGAAGGATTCGACTGGTTCGGATATTGAAGTACTGTTTGCATTTTTTTTATTTACCGGAACAAGAATTTTCTTACTTGCAGTTCTGATTATGTGATGCAAAACGTACTATTGTAGCTGGTGGAATGGTGTATTACTTGCTGAACGAGAGGAACTTGCAGACTGGTTTATTTGTATGTCAAACAAGCTCGTCCACCGTGCTGTTTGCTATCTATTTGCTGTGCTGAATGCTATCTCATTACCACTGGTTGCTATATCGCTGATGTAGGTGTTAATGAATTGAAGATGGGGAAGATTGAGAGATAAATACAACCAGGTTTGTAGCTTCCCTTGTGGCCAATATATATTGTTAATCACAATGCATTCTCACAGGAAGTAGAGGGTGAGGACATGGCTAGCGGCAGGTACGGAGGACGTGACCAAATGCTTGGTCGCAGCCATAGCCACACTAAAGGGCAGCAGGCCATCAAGTCTGTCGTCGCTACCGGCATTGCAACCTCGAACCCGAGTTCCTCGCTTGTCATGGTACAACTAGCTTAGCTTCAGGTACGCTAAGTGCTCGACCAAATACAGAGTTTGTATATTCTATCTTTGGCATTGGCATTGAATTAGTAGATGTGGTTTCTACAATTGTTATGGATAAGTAGTTGATCTCATACATTTAAACATGCAGGTACACTTTCATTGAGCCTTGCTATAAAAAAATCTTGGGGAGCCTTTTATTTTCATCACTTTATGATAAGATCACTAGTGGAAACAACCCCTCTCGTCCAGGGGGCCATGGGGCACCTGTCCCGGTTGCAACCAGATCCGGGACCTATGCCACGCATTGGTCCCGGTTTGTGTGACCGGTGCAACAGAAACCGCCTGGGGGCATTGGTCCCGGTTCGTGGGGGACATATTGGTCCCGGCTCGTGCCACTGACCGGGACCAATGCCTAGCCACATGCCACGTGGCACGCGCATGAGAATTTGTCCCGGTCCAGGCCACGAACCGGGACCAATGTCCCCCTTCCCCCTATATATACTGCCCCAGCCCCCCCCCCACCCTTCCATCTTTTTTTTTGCTTGGAGGTGTGAGAGAGGTGGGTGTTAGTGTGTTTTATTTTACTATGCACACGAGGTGTTCGACGAAATTCCCGAGCCACATATAAGCTCACTAAAAATGGTATCTTCGACCGAGGTTAACAAACTTATCTTTTTCATCTGTAACTGATACATAAAAAAGTAGTATTTGTCGTATTAATATGTTATTGTAATGTATTTTGATAAACTTAATTATACGATGCAGCTGGATGCACGGCAGCGATGGATGTATGGTGACCGACGCACTTCCGAGTATATGGCAGACCTGAATGCATTTTTTGCTGTAGCTCAGGCGAACAAAGATAATGGCTTCATGTGTTGCCCATGTGTTGATTGTCGGAACGTCAGAGAGCACTCTTCCGAAAGAATCATTCACGGTCATCTACTTCGGAGAGGTTTCATGCCCAGCTATAATTGCTGGACGAAGCATGGAGAAAGAGAGGTTGTGATGGAAGACGATAATGAAGAAGAAGAAGATCCTTTGTTCCCTGAATACGACGATACTGCAATGGAAGAGAATGGAGAAGAAGGAGGTGATCAAGAACAGGCATCAGAAGAGCCCGATGATGATCTTGGCCGAGTTACTGCTGATGCAAGGGAAGACTGTGAAAACATATTGGAGAGGTTGAAGCTGGACAACATGTTACAGGATCACAAAAAATTGTTGTACCCAAATTGCGAAGATGGTAGCACAAAGCTCGGTACCACACTGGATTTTCTGAAATGGAAGGCACAGAACGGTGTGACTGACAAGGCATTTGAGAGTTTACTTCAACTAATGAAGCCAAAACTTCCAAAGGATAACGAATTGCCTGAGAGTACGTACGAAGCAAAGAAAGCTCTCTGTCCTCTAAGATTAGATGTGCAGAAGATACATGCATGCCTTAATGATTGCATCCTCTTCCGCGGTGAGAAGTACGAGAATTTGGATGAATGTCCGATATGCACTGCACTGCGGTATAAGATCAGAGCAGATGACCCTGGTGATGTTGACGGCGAGCCCCCGCGTAAGAGGGTTCCTGCTAAGGTGATGTGGTATGCTCCTATAATACCACGGCTGAAACGTCTGTTTAGAAACAAAGAGCATGCTAGGTTGTTGCAATGGCACAAAGAAGACCGTAAGAAAGACGGAAAGTTAAGGCACCCCGCCGATGGATCGCAGTGGAGAAAGATCGAGAGAGACTTCCCAGACTTTGCAGGAGAGGCGAGAAACTTATGATTTGGTCTAAGTACAGATGGGTTTAATCCTTTTGGGGAGCAGAGCTCCAGTCATAGCACTTTGCCTGTAACTATATGTATGTACAACATTCCTCCTTGGTTGTGCATGAAGCGCAAGTTCATTATGATGTCAGTTCTCATCCAAGGCCCGAGGCAACCTGGCAACGACATTGATGTGTATCTAAGGCCATTAGTGGAAGAACTCTTACAATTGTGGGGAGAACCAGGTGTACGTGTGTGGGATAAGAACGAACAAAAGCCATTTGACCTACGGGCGTTGCTTTTCGTAACCATCAATGATTGGTCTGCTCTTAGTAACATTTTCGGACATACAAACAAGGGATACAATGCATGCACACACTGTTTAGATAATACTGGCAGTGTTTTTTTGGATAAATGTAAAAGGTTGTATACCTGGGGCATCGTAGATTTCTTCCGATCAAGCATCCCGTAAGAAAGAAAGGAGGGAAGCATTTCAGAGGTGAGGCAGATAACCGGAAGAAGCCTGAGCTGCGTAGTGGTAATGATATATTCGATATGGTCAAGGACCTAGAAGTAATCTTTGGTAAGGCTGCTGGCAGCCAATCAGTTCCGTACGGCCCTGATAAGCACGCACCCATGTGGAAGAAGAAATCTATATTTTAGGAGCTATCCTATTGGAAAGTTTTAGAGGTCCGGTCTTCGATCGACGTGATGCACGTGACAAAGAATCTTTGTGTCAATCTGCTATGCTTCCTGGGCGTGTATGGGAAGTCCAAAGATACGCCAGAAGCACGGGAGGACCAGCAACGTATGAAATACCCAAGCAACAAGCACACAGATACAGGGCGCCATTACTTAAGCAGCTACGCTCTTACTAAAGCAGAGAAGGAAATATTCTTTGAAGTCCTTTACAGTATCAAGGTTCCGTCTGGCTTCTC
Organism: Alopecurus myosuroides; assembly: GCA_028641055.1. NCBI lineage: Eukaryota > Viridiplantae > Streptophyta > Magnoliopsida > Poales > Poaceae > Alopecurus > Alopecurus myosuroides. The sequence continues at coordinate 105,017,369 of CM054060.1, forward strand.
GTCGAATATAAAGGGGATAATAAACATGGCAGAGAAAAAAATTCCAAAACCTGAAGTCTCATGACTGCCACGTGATTATGACGCAGTTGCTTCCGATTGCATTGAGGGGGCTTCTACCGGAAAATGTTCGAGTACCCATTGTGAAGCTATGTGCATTCATGAACGCAATATCTCAGAAGGTAATCGATCCAGAAATTCTGACAAGATTACAGAGGGATGTGGTCCAGTGTCTTGTTAGTTTTGAGTTGGTGTTCCCACCATCCTTCTTCAACATTATGACTCATCTCCTGGTTCACCTATGTGAAGAGATTCATATTCTTGGTCCGGTATTTCTACATAATATGTTCCCCTTTGAGAGGTTCATGGGAGTCTTGAAGAAATATGTTCATAACCGTGCTAGGCCAGAAGGAAGCATCTCGAAGGGCTATGGAACAGAGGAGGTCATTGGGTTCTGTGTTGACTTTATTCCTGATCTTAAGACAATTGGTGTTCCTGAATCGCGGCATGAGGGGAGACTGAGGGGAAAAGGAACGCTGGGAAAGAAAACAATGATACCTAGGGACGGGAATTCTTTGACCAAAGCACACTACACAGTTCTACAAAATTCTATGTTCATGGCTACGTATCTCGAGGAATACAAGAATATTGTACGGTCTGCAAACCCGGGGAAGGATGACTCATGGATTAAAGCGAACACATGGAGACTTTCGGAAGTTGGTTGCAAACACATCTTATAAATGACACCACTGTTGAAGATCAGCTGTACATGTTGGCAGAGTCACCATCTTCGACTATTGGGAGTTTTCAAGGGTACGAGATAAATGGGAATACATTTTACACGAGCTCCCAAGATAAGAAGAGCACCAACCAAAACAGTGGTGTCCGCTTTGATACAACAAATGAGAATGGAAAAAAAGACACATACTATGGTTACATAGAGGAGATATGGGAACTTGACTATGGACCTTCTTTTAAGGTCCCTTTGTTCAAGTGCAAATGGGTCAACCTGAATGGAGAAGGGGTAAAGGTAGACCCGCTTTATGGAATGACCACAGTGGATCTCAACAATATTGGTTATAATGACGAACCATTCGTCCTAGCCAATGATGTGGCTCAGGTCTTCTATGTGAAGGACATGTCTTCCAGACCGAAGAAAAGAAAAAATAAGGAAACAAATTCATCATACGATGAGCCGAAGCGTCACATAGTTCTCTCAGGGAAAAGAAACATCGTGGGAATCGAGGACACGACAGACATGTCAGAAGATTATAATAAGTTTGTTGAAATTCCACCCTTCACAGTGAAAGCTGACCCCACCATCCCGTTAAATAATGAAGATGCTCCCTGGTTACGGCCGAAGCGATCATAAGCAAGGGACACGAAGAAAATTCAGAAGACTAGATAGGGATGTTGTTGGTGATGTGTAATAATAAACGTGGAATACATTACCATAGTTCTTATAACGTAGTATGAACGAGATTTTGTTAGCCAAAATGATATTTATACATATTTTGTGATTATGATTGGAGTAAGTGCAAGTTTGACCAATAATTTGTATTGATCGGTCAAAAGCTGGCAAGCATTGAGTGCTTGACAACTATGACCAGCCTGACTTCATTATTATTCCAACCAGCGGCACACCCACCCACTTTTTTGTTTCTCTCTCCTCCGTCTGTTGGTGATGTGTAATAATAAGCGTGGAATACATGATCATATAGTTCTGTTTGATCAGTATTTTGTATTGACCGGTAAAAAGCTGACAACTATGACCAGCCTGACTTCATTATTATTCCAACCAGCGGCACACCCACCCACTTTTCTTTTTTTATCTCTCCTACGTCTGTTGGTGATGTGTAATAATAAGCGTGGAATACATGATCATATAGTTCTGTTTGATCAGTATTTTGTATTGACCGGTAAAAAGCTGACAACTATGACCAGCCTGACTTCATTATTATTCCAACCAGCGGCACATCCACCCGAGTATGAGATAACTGTAGGCAGATATTGCAGGCACACTTCGAAGTGATAGTACGGATACTGATGAGGGGATAGTAACCCGGTATCCCAACTCCCAGGTGTGACCCGGCCCAAACGGCGGCTGGACCGAATCCGGCTAAAGACAAAGAAACTTCTGGAAGGCCCAGGGCATGTAACGTTCGTGACCCGGATTGTGGGTTGCGGTAAGGAAAGTTAGGGTTTGTGTATAGAGTTCGAGTAGGACTCAGGAGGCGCTTTGTAAAGGCAAGCCAAGGGGGGTATGAGTGCTATATAAACCAACCCCTAGGCTTAGCTTCAGGGAGATTCGAGTCATAGTTGTAACACCCGGAATCGAGTATCCAGTATAATCATATCGAGATCCGGCGAGTTCCTTTCCGGTTCTTAGATTGCTTTCGCCATGTCCCCCTTCGAGCTAAACCCTCTCCCGAATACCTGTGTCGACTTGCCCCAAGATCAGTTACCCCAGGTAACGTCTGCCGTGATTATCCCACGACAGTTGGCGCCCACCGTGGGGCCTGCGTCCAAAGGTGTTTACATCACGGGAGAAGCTCGGAAGAGCATGAAGAACCTCATCGTCGGAGAAATCTACGTCAACAGCAAAGGAGAGAAGATGGTAGACGATTCTGGCTGGGGGCCAGAGTCAGATCACCTCGAAACCGGATCCATCGTGACAGTCGGCAGCGTCAACGTCTTCGTCGGTATGGTATGTACTTCCAGTTCGAATTGTGATAATATTGGATCTGATTCTGTGTCAGGAGAAGACATGTATGTCCGATCGGAAAAGGAAGAGTCGATTGGAACAACGGGTCAGATGGAGAGGGAAGATGATACCGAGTCTATACGGGATTTGTCGGAGGATCGATATGAAAGGGAAAACAGCGAGGAAGAACAGTACGAATCTACACCGGGCATCATGCGCCGGGTTGCAGTCTATGCGGCTCCCGCGACCAATCTCAATCAAGAAAACGCGGCCGCGGCGCCAGCCGGGGCGGTTCAGGCAGCGGTCCAGCAGCAAGGAGCAGTTGACCCGGTCTTGGTCCAGGTCGATGGAGAGTCGGCGTCTGTCACCAGTCGCCCAGCAGACGAGGAGCGGCACGCGAATATGTTCGGGTTCCAAGCAAACCGGACACCGGGGGCGGGCCCCTCAAACCCGCGTCACCCGGCTCTGTTTGATAATAATTTGATTTTGGACCCCACAGTCTTGGCCACAGTTATTACCCCAGAAAACGCGGCAGAGCGTGTAAGAGACCTGGACGTGGCTCGTCGTGCATTGGAGCAGCAAAGAAGGCAAGTGGAAGCAGAAAGGCAGGGGATGGTCGCGCGGCAGCGCGAATTGGATGACCGAGAGACCCGGCTCCGGGAGGAAACGACAAGGATGCACCAAAGGCACCGAACTATGCTGCCGGCAACAGGAGGGGTTATTAACCCGACGGCCCTGGTGTTCACGCCTCAAGATCAGCCGATTCCACCGACGAACCCAGGGACCATACCGCGACCTTCAACGGGAGCACATCCGGTAAACGCACCAGCCGGGTTACCTTTGCCACAGACAGGGGCGACAGCCGGCAATACCATGCCGCCACCACCATCACGATTCCGCACACCATCAGGTCATTACAACAATCCCATGGACAACGTGTACGCAGCAACGCTCGCATTAAACCAGATTCCTGTGGGAGACTCGCCTCATGCGGAAGGAACCCGACGAGCAATCGATCTGCTACACACCGCGGTAGCACAGCAAGCCAATTATCCGGATCATAGAAGCGGGATGCATGGGACGCCGTACGCCAGTCAGCAACAGGGCAATGTTCAAACAAGTGCGGCACAACGAAGGGAAGAGCAGCAGCAAATGCCGCCTCCACCGCGTATCCATACAGTACCAGTAGTATCAGCAGCGCAGGCGGTGGTGGACAGTTCCAGAGCCAGAAGAGCCGGGGCCGGATCTGCTGGGCGCGAATTGCCGGTGGCGCCACGCCTCGAGGCACCCCCAGCCGGGTCACGCGCCTCCCGGGTAAGACCACCCCCAACCACCCTGGCGGGACCCAAGTGCCTCTCGGACGATATCAGGGCAGAACCTTACCCGGAGAAGTTTAAAGAACCGGGGAAAGTAGTAAATTATGAGCCAACAATGGATCCAGAAACGTGGCTGAGCAGCTATGAGATGGCAATGTCAATTCGCAACGCATCCGAGAATCTCCAAGCCAAATTCATGTACTTAATGATGTCAGAGGGAGCAGCAAAGTTATGGTTCACCAATCTACCGGAAAAATCGATCAAATCGTGGGAGGAGCTAAAGACCGCATTTATCAAGCACTTTCATGGGACATGCAGAAAGTTATTTACTATTGATGATTTAGAAAGATGCGTTCAGAAGAAAGGAGAGTCAGCACGCAGCTGGGTACGCCGGGTTATGGAGATACTCCACTCGTCTACGGATATCCAGCCTAAGGATGCGCTACAGGCTATGGCAAAAACATGTAAGTATGTTCCTTTAGTGCAAAAGCTAACTCGCATGAAATCTAGTAGGAATGCAGCGGAGGTTACAATGGGAGAGTTAATGGATGCGTGCAACAAACACGCTGCAACGGATACCACAGAGGAGGAAGTTGATGACAAGAAAGCAAAAGCAAACACAAGTAGCAGTGGGAAAACCGGCAATGGATCGGCACCAAACAATAATGGAAGTAGCCAAAACAAGCGCCCGTTTGAAGGGAATTCCGAGTTTGTAGCCAACACGGAGGCCGGGTCTCCAAGACCAAGATCCGAAGGAAATTTTAATACTGGAAATCACAATGGGGGGCACTACCAAGGACCTCCAAGACCAAGCAACAGTTGGGACATATTTAGGATGGCATGCCCGAAGCATAGCAGGAACGGCAAGCCGGCCAATCACTCATTGGAGCAATGTGCCGACTTACAAAGGTGGAAGAACGAGGAAGTGAACAGAGCCATGCGAGGTGCAGGCCGAGGAGGAGGCCCGGGCCTAGGTGGAAATTTGGGCAACGGACCGCCCCCAGCCGGCAACCTGCCAGCTGGAAATCAAGGTAACAATCAAGGGGGAGCGGGAGGTTTTCAAGCTAACCCCAAACAGCTGGGTCAATATCATGTGCACACCACGGGAGGCTCTAACAAGGATAAGAAGATACTGAAACAAGCAGTTAATTCGGTCTCTTCCGCTGTTCCAAGATATTTGAGGTGGTCAGAACAGGAGGTAACATGGAGCAGGAGAGATCACCCGGACAGGATTGATCACCCGGGAGTCTTAGCGTTGGTAGTAGCACCACAGGTCAACGGTTACGAGCTAAAGAAAGTCTTGATGGATGGAGGGAGTAGTATCAACATCCTATACTGGGAAACTTTCCTGCGCATGGGCTTAAAGGAATCACAGCTGCAAAAAAGTACAACAGTTTTTCACGGGATAGTGCCAGGTCATTCGGCATGCCCCGAAGGAAAAGTGGCACTGGAAGTAGCTTTCGGGGAGTCAAAGGACAATTATCGAGTCGAGTGGCTTACCTTTGAGGTAGTAAAGTTGCGCAGTCCTTATCATGCATTGTTTGGAAGGCCGGCTTATGCCAAGTTCATGGCGAGACCGTGTTATGTGTACCTACAACTGAAAATCCCGGGTCCCAAGAAGACCATTACAATACACGGAAACCGAGATATAGCAGCTGAGTGTGATGAGGGAGACGCGGCAATGGCCGAGCAAGCCTGTAGGAAGGAAGAGCTCAAACATTACCGTTCCCAGGTAGACCTAGAAGAGAGGACAACGTCAAAAAAGCCAACTCCTGAGGGGGACAAAGCAAAAGTTAGGGCAGAACAAAACCCTAAGATGGTAGGCTTCATCAGGAGCGATACTTTCAAAACTCTCAGCAGGGAAGAAGAAGACGTACCACCATCCGCAGCTGATCACGTTTCAAGGGCGATATACCCGGATTGGCTAGCAAATCCGGTACTCATTACGAAAGGGCATAGCAAGTGGAGAATGTGCATCGGCCGTACCAACGCGAGGCCGACTCTCGAGAATAACTAAAGCAGTGTAAGGGGCGGCAGGTTTCATACGCACTCTTTTCCTATCCAGGGTACCTAAGGGGACTGGAAGGTTTTTAATGAGGCGGCCTGCTGATTTAAAAAAAAAAAGAAGTTTCTTTCAATAAAAGAAGATGTTCTCGAGTCGTATCATGGTCTTTGCTTCAGTTACAAGTAAGTAACATTGTTATTATCAATACATCAGTATCATCGAAATACATTGCGTGAATATAGGTCTCCGGGGGGTGATCTGCTTCAATAAGTAATCACAAACCCGGAGACCCGGCCATGATGCCTATGAGTTATGGGGGCTGATTACTCGTAGAAACGGGTGCGGCTACAATCCTATAACTGGACGAAGGAGCCAAATTTCTTGATTATTCTTACTTAAGCTCGATGTGACTCGCGCTAAAGTGGCATGATCTGTTCACGTACGATTACAATCAAACTATGCAGCCCAATGGGGCTTGCTTGATCTTGTTTTTCGTATAGATGCAACGACATGGTATCCACGCGAAAGCCGGCTTACAGTACAAGATAATCAAAAGGGTCATCTAAACCACAAGTCCATGCAGAGTATAAGGCTAAAAAAGCCGGAAACTCAACAAGTATTAAGCATGACTTCAGTATTTATGTGAACAGCTATTGGTATTCAGCTTGGTAAACAGCAGTATGTCATCTGAGAAAGGCCACGCCCCCATAGCTCGTACTTTGGGTCATGGGGACTGGGGACTTCGAAACAGAAACAAACTGTTTAACTACCAAAGCCTGTAAACCTCAATTTCCGAGTATTGGGGACTTAAAGAAAAGTTCATCTATCAAAACCTACGATACTCGGTTAGCCGAGTCTCAAAAGGAAATTGAAAACAAAAATTCAAAGTATCGAGAATAAGCTTATACGTAACACGAGGATCGAGATTATCAAAAGCCAGGGGAGGCAAAGAGTTATCATAAGTTAACAAGCATACAGTCATAGTATCAGCACCAATGGTGCACAGGCGCACCGCAAAAAAAAATATATCATATCAGCCTCGAGAAACGCAAAGCACTAGGTAGCATCCTACTCGGCATCCTGAGAGCGGTCCTCCGGGTCTAAGTCTTGGACTTGCCCCTTGGCCTTGCCAGCAGTTTTACCCGGGCTCTTCACATCTGGACGAACAGGTGGAGGCACGGCTGGGGTAGAGGTAGACGGTTTTACGCCCAGCTCTGCTTCCCTCTTTGCAGCCTCTTCCTTCCTCCTAGCCAGATCAGTCGACCATTTGTCCAACATATCAATAGGGGGGGGGGTGCCTCCACCAGGATAACCTTGCCCTCAGAATCATACGAGCTCATAATCGTGTTTAGATCCATCTTGTCGGCCAAAGCTGTGGCCGAAGGACGTACCGCAGATTGTATAGCTTTGAAATCCTGGGGCTTGAATTTGGATCCGTCAGCTTTAAACTCTGGGAACCCGGATACTACCTTCGCCGGGTCAAGCTTTGGAAAATAAGCCTTCGCCAGCGTTAAAGCCCGGGTCATCCCAATTCGGCAGGACGAACGCTTCAGTATTTCAATCCATCCAGGCGCTGTGGAAAAGGCCTGCATAAGGTTCTCCTCGCCCGGGTATACCTCAGAAGGCCACTTGATAGCATCCAGCAAAAGTTTCGTGCCGGCAAAAAACGTCCGGAGCACAGTCTTCAGAGTTTTAACTTGAGTAATGGCATTCTCCTCCGGAGCAGCAAGGTTAGCACCTGCAATCGAAAAACACAAAAGCATGTCAGTAATTTTGGTTATTACAACGGCAAAATGGAGGTAAGCAAGCTAGTTGCAAGTAAACAAACTTACTTAGCAAAATACGGTAAGTGTCCGTAATCTGAGTCGATAAGTTCTTCAGCGAGGATTGGGCGGCATTATACTTCTTCTTGTATGTGGAGACATCTTTTTTCAAAGTCTTTATCTCCGCTTCAAGGGCCTCCCTACGCTTAACTTCAGCCAGCAAGAGCTGCTCAGCCTTAAGTAACGCTTCATCTGACTGAGTAATCTCTGCCTGCAAAGACCGGGTGAAGCTGTAAGCCGGATATCACGAGAGTATTTCCTCTGAGAAAATGATTACAGTAGATTATTATGCGAAGTACCGAGGATAATTACAGAAAATTATACTCGGAACTTGGGGACTGGATGTATAGTAAGAAGTGTCAAACAAGATTACCTGATGTGCTGCAGCCATACGCTCTAGGACATTTCCTTCCGAAGCTTTCATGGCGAGAAGAGCGCTCATTAGCTGGTTAAAATCAGCGTTATCCGAGTTAGATGACTCGGGTACCTGGAAAGAAGGGAAAGGAGCTTTTCTTGTAACAGGAGGTGGCACCCGGGTCATCCGAATGTCGGAGTCTGGTCCCCCTCCCGCGCTCGAAGCTGCTCCCTTCTCCTTCTCGCCTGCGTGCGAAGCGATTGGATACTCGGCGTCATGCCTAGCTGGCTCCGGTGGCGACACTTGCTCGTCGCCAGCCGCGGTGAAAGCATCATCAGCCGGCTCGTTCTCGACCCGGACCTTAGCCTCGGTGTCCTCCTGGTCGCTACTAATAACCGTGGCTCTGAAGAAGGTGCAAAGGCGCAATTAATCTTTGATTATGAAAAAAAGGGGATGAAAGTTCGGTATAATATCAGGAAAAGGCGCTTACCCGGTGTTTACCGGGAAGTCTGAGGAGAAGCCGTCACTAGACCCGGAAGAGACTGAAAAATGGCAAGAAAGGTCTGGGATTACATTACAAAGGAATGTCCGGAAAGAAATTTTGTTTACGATAAATACCAGGGTGTTGAACCGGGGGCGGCGAAGCGACCGGGTTAAGGGTCTCGTTGCCCGGATGGTTCCGGGTTACTCGGCGCCTAGTCGCGGGAGGCTCCTTCAGTTATGATCAAAAGGGGTGGAGATGGGGTTAGCCCCGGAGTGACGTTATGGGAACAAAAAACCAAAGTGTAACGAGATGAAGTAAAAACCTGGAGGGCTATCCTCTGGGATTTCCTCTTTGTTCCGGCTTTGGTGGCCAGCTCCGGCTCTTCCTCCTCGCTGGTGGATCCGCTCCTGCTGTCCGTTTCTTCTTCTCCGCTTTGGTCCTCTTGCTCTGAAAAATATCCGAGTTATAGCATAAAGAAGAAGAAAAGGCGAGATATAACGTGTGCAAGGGAATCAAGTATGTACCTTCATCCGAGTTAACAACATTGTCTTCCTCCTCCGCATCTTCGGAATTAGGAGGGGTGTCGACCGTCCAAAAGTCATCATCGGCCTGAGGAGAAGATGCCAGGATAGTGATTAATATCGAGTCAAGAGAAGAGAATAAAAGTAAGCTGTTAGAAGTCAAAATCAAGAGGTAGGAAACTTACTGCGGGGGCTGGATTCTCGAGGGTAAAAGGTTCTAGTCCGGCTATGCTCCGGATCACCTCGAGCTTCTCTGTTAAAAAACCCTTGATCGTCTTGTTCATATCACTAGGAGCAAGGGTACTAGGAGAGTATCGGATAGGGTCTGTGGGAAGACCCGAGTATTCGCACATCAGCTTCTCACGAATGGAGTTTGGCTGGATGCGGAAGCTGACCCAGGTCTTCACCAGGTTTAGCCCGATGAGACCTCGGGCTGACAAGATGGAGATCCTAGCTAGCAAAGGCAAGATCGCCTCCCTGTCCGAGTCAGGGGCGAAGGCGTTGAAAGTCTCGGAGATGTCAAGCTGACCCTCCGAGTAACCCGGCAACTTCTTTTCGCCGGGTGGAGAGGTATCCTGGCAGTAGAAGTATGAGAGCTGCCAGTGCTTCACATGAGAATTGAGAGTAATAGGAGGCATCAGGGAGTTCTTGCGGCGCTGGATGGAAACCCCGCCGCAAGTGAGAAGTGCGCCGTCGCCGCTTTCGCGACACGGCTTGCACTGAAAAAGTTCGACGAAAAGAGCCAGACTTGGCGGAGTGCACAAGTAAGACTCGGAAAGAACGATAAAATGGGAGATGTTTAAAATGGAGTTTGGGCCTATATCGAAAATACGGAGTTTGTAGTGGTCTAGGACGTCGCGGAAGAAAGGGTGACCCGGAGGCCTGAAGCCCCGGGTCACGTGTTCAACGAAACATATTACCTCGTCCGTTGCTGGGGAAGGTCGGGTTTCGTTGCCTGGTACTCTCCAGTGGATAGCTTCCTGTGGAGGTAGGGTTCCCAGCTCGACCAACTCCTCAAGTTTGGCCGTGGTAACAGAGGATTTCCCCCAATTGGCTGATATGGAGTTTGTGGATTTAGCCTTAGCCGGCTGTTTCCCCTGCCTCTTGGGTGCCATGGGGTTGACCTGGTAAAACATTGAAGGAAAGGGCGTAAGAAACAAAAACTCGGAAGTTAGTAGATAAGCAGTTACCGGCAATTTAAGCATAAACCGGGTATCGCCTTGCCGAGCCAAGTATGATGTGGCCGGGTATTGTGTGCTATTACAAAATCTATGGAGCTTTCCGTAAAAGCAAATGTTTGGAGAAGTTATGAGGGTGTTTATGTGCCTACCATCTGCGAATGATCCGGAGAAGTGAGATTTTCTGAGGAGGGAGAACAAGGGCGGAAATTTTATATGGCCCGAGCCTAGATTGGGGATCTTATCTCTAAATTTATGGCCATGTTAATGACTACTGGAGTTAGGAGAGTAATATAAGCTATGAATCCTACCTATGAGGATGTCTATGGTAAGTATCATTGAGCTAATCCGGCGCGGCCCGAGAAATCGCGGACTACTTGATTCAGATCTGATCTGAGGAAAAGATGAGAAATTGCGAGGATGAGCTGAGGGATACGAGGAACTTACCAAAGGGGATTGAAGTAGAGCTTTGCGGAGACAGATGGCGCAAGATTGATGTCCTTTCGAGGTTGTTGGTCGGCGAATCGGGCGCTTGGCGACGGATTTGGGAGTTGGAGTGAGTCGCGCGGTGGCGGAGCGCAGGCGACGGCGGATGGGCTCCGGCGAGGTGCGTGGGGCTTCCGTGGTGGCACTCCGCGAGCTCAGATTTGAGAAGAAGTGAAATGGGGAAAATGAGCCGTTAAGAGTTGGGTTTGTTCCTTGAGCTCTATTTATAACCGCCCGGATGGAAGGGCTTAGCCTAACGGTCGAGACCCGGGGAGTGCGGAGTAATTGGCCATTTCGAAATTTGAAAGGCACGTTTTATGCGCAGACCAATATGATCCAGAGAAAAAGGAAGGGGAAATTGCCTTCCTCCTATCAGCGGTAATTATCAAGAAGGATGTGGGGTCAGGGAGTTTCCTATTAAGATTTAAGTCTGGGAGATTAAGGGAGAACCTAAGAAGGGAGAGCCGGGTCTTTACCTGGCTCCCTTGGTATCAGTCACGGCTATTCGTCGACGCGCTGCGTCTTGATCCTCATGTGTTTGCATCTAATATTTCTGTAGGGAATAGCCAACGCTTCGAAGAGTAAATCTTGGAAGCCCAAGCTATTCTGGGGACTACTGATGAGGGGATAGTAACCCGGTATCCCAACTCCCAGGTGTGACCCGGCCCAAACGGCGGCTGGACCGAATCCGGCTAAAGACAAAGAAACTTCTGGAAGGCCCAGGGCATGTAACGTTCGTGACCCGGATTGTGGGTTGCGGTAAGGAAAGTTAGGGTTTGTGTATAGAGTTCGAGTAGGACTCAGGAGGCGCTTTGTAAAGGCAAGCCAAGGGGGGTATGAGTGCTATATAAACCAACCCCTAGGCTTAGCTTCAGGGAGATTCGAGTCATAGTTGTAACACCCGGAATCGAGTATCCAGTATAATCATATCGAGATCCGGCGAGTTCCTTTCCGGTTCTTAGATTGCTTTCGCCATGTCCCCCTTCGAGCTAAACCCTCTCCCGAATACCTGTGTCGACTTGCCCCAAGATCAGTTACCCCAGGTAACGTCTGCCGTGATTATCCCACGACAGATACCATCCTGACAGATATCCTTAAAATAGAAATAGATCTTCGGTACTACCTTGGAGTTCAAATGACGCAAAGGGTTGCACCTCTGCGGTTACTTTGGCAATCTGCTAATGCATACACTCCTGCACTGTTTGAGATTTTCAGATTAGAATTTGAACTGATCTTGGATTGCGTGGTCTATAACTGTGGCGAAATTGGACCCATATCCGAGTATGAGATAACTGTCAAAAACAGGCGTCGGGGTCATTTTGTTAGATTCGACTCATAAGAATACATTTGTAGCTGCAAGAAGTTTGAAAATGTAGGTCTTCCGTGTTGCCAGGTACTGAAGGTTCTTGAGATCAGAAATATCAAATAAATTCCACCACGCTATGTTTTGAAAAGATGGCGAAAGAATGCTCAGAGTAAACCTTCGAAGGAAAACTATGGTTTTTCTGTTGTAGACGAAGATCTCAAATTCACCGTGTCAATAAGGTACAACTCGCTTTGTCGAACTTTATATAAATCACCCGGGATGCCTTGTATGCTCTGTACTAACTCGGAAGATCACGAGAGAAAACAAAAATTGTAACATTTTTATATTCAAATTATATACAAATGGTAAAATAATTAATAGTTTCAATAGTTAGAATAACTATTAAGTTAAACGAAAAATGGATTTAAATTAGTTATGCAAATTCTAGCATTTTTCATGTTGGAATTTTTGTCAAATTCGAAAGTATATAGAAGTTGTTAATGTGCAAACTTAACCATTTTCAAATTTTGGCGCTAAAAAATTTTGGGCGCGCGGTGCCACCGAAATTCGAAATTAGTTTTTGGTCCCGGCCCGTGGTACCAACCGGGACCAAAGGGGCTCTAGTCCCGGTTGGTGGCACGGGCCAGGACTAGAGGCCCAGGTGTATAAATATCTCGGCCCTCTCTCCAGGCCGAGCGACCACCCAAGACAGCGGACATGGCTTGGCGAAGCCCTGCCGGCGGCGGGAACGAGTAGAAAGATCCCGCCGGCGGTGGTTCCGCCGGCGGGGTTGGGCTAGGGACACGTTGGACTAGGGACACAAATATATATTAAAAAAAGGCCCAGGGGCCTTGCTTACATATGGGGGGGCGGCGCGGCCACAGGCGGTCGGCCGTGCTTACATATAGGGGGCGGCGGCGTGGCCACAGGCGGCCGGCCGTTTCTTGGGGGGTGGGTAGCTTAGCCTAGGGGGTGGGGGCGCACCGGCGCCGGCCTACTCCTCCTCGTCGGAGGAGATGCAGTGGTAGGGTGGTGCCTGCCACAGGTGGGCAGGCAGCTGGGGCGGGCCTGCCGGTGGCTGCGGAGGTATCGGGGGCGCGTGCAGCGGTGGCGGGGGCAGCACCTCCTGCTGCGGCGGCGGTGGCGGGGGCAGCTCCTCCGACGACCATACGCCGCCGGTCCCGGCCCAGGTCATCCCGTACTCCAGGCCGGGGGGCAGCGGCTGTGGCGGCGGTTAGTCCTCGGAGGCCTCCAGGTCGGCGTTCATTACCTGCCACCAAGGGGCAGGCGCCGCAGGGGGCGGCATGGCTGCGCCGTCGGCGGCAGCGGCAGCCAGGACCTGCTCCCACCGCTTGACCTCGTCCTCGACGAGGGAGCGGCGGGAGGCCTCGTAGGCTTCCTCCAAGCCGGCCTGGAGCTCGGGGTCGTCGTCCTCGACGACGTTGTCGGCGATGTCCTCCAGGAGCCAAAGCTCCGGCTCCCTACCCGGCGGCGGCGCGGGGTAGTCGGCGGTGCTTACCTCCTGGGCTGTGGGGATGAAGGAGCGGCGGCGCTGGTCGTGCTCCTGCTGGAGCCAGACGGCCCAGTTCGGGGAGCTGCGCGCGTACGCGCGGTCCCTGAGGAGGTGGGCCGGCAGGAGCGCGCGCCGGCGGTCGATCTCCTCGCGCAAGGCCTCGCTGCTGGACGGGGCCGGCGGCACGGGGATGCGCTGCGGGTTCAGGTGCCAGCCGTCCGGAAGGTGGACGTCCGGCCAGAACACCGGCGTGGCGCGTTCCCAGTGCCACTCGGCCTCCTCCTTCCGGACGTACCGGCAGAAGCGCTTGCCCTTGGGCGCGGCGAGGGGCGGCGCGCGTGACGCCGGAGACGGAGCGGGGACGCGCGGCTGCCCGCCGATGCGGACGCCTCCCGGGCCGAAGCCGAAGGCCTCCGCCGGCGGCGGTGGAACGCCGGAGCGCGCGCCGCTCGAGGACCCGACCTCGTGGTCGTTCCTGGGGCGCTTGAACCAGCGCGACATGGCGGCTAGGGTTGCTTTGGCTGGGACGCGGCCGGGGTGAATGGGATGTACGGGCGGCGGGGGCCCTTTAAAAAGGACCCGGGGGAGGCTGGCATGCCAACCGGCGGCCGGAACGTGGCGGCGGTTGCAGGCGGCCATGAAGGCGGGGGGGAGCCGAGGCGTGCCGTTCGTGGCCACGCGCGCGTGGGGAAGTGGAGGCGCGGGAAGACGAGGCGGCAGTGGGCCCTTTGACCGCGCGTCCCTGTGGTCTTAATTTAAGGGACTGGGCGGGCCAACCACTAGGCCGCTGGCCAGTGGCCCCTTTGACCCCGCGTGGCCGGTGGCCCCTTTGACCAAAACGTGGCCAGTGGGCTTATAATAAAAGACGCGGGCCAGTCGGCCCTTTGACCAAAATGTGGCCAGTGGGCTTAATTAAAGACGTGGGCTAGTGGACGCGGTCGGGGAAGGGGAGGCCGGTTGGGGATTGCGGGACAGGAACCCAAAAAAAATGAAAAAGGAAAAAAAAACCTGCCACGGCAGAAAAAAGGACGGAATATTTCTTTTATTATAAAAGGTATCCATCCCGGTTCCTAAAACGAACCGGGACGAAGTCCCTGGCCATGTTCGCCACGTGGGCCATCCCTACCCATCCCGGGTCCTGGTACAACCGGGACCAATGGGGGAGGGCCATTTGTCCCGGCCGGCCCATCCCGGTTGCACAACCGGGACAAATGGGCCTTACCAACCGGGACTAATGCCCCTGTTTCCGCTAGTGGATCAATGCACTTCTGATATGTGCTTAGATTACACTTGTGATTTTTGGCGATTAAAGATTTTATTTATGCTTACAAGAAAATTCTTGCCATCTTCTCACATTATTGTAAGTTTGCTGTTTCCAAGAAATTGCAACATATCCTTGTTTTCGTAAACTTGGATGTCAAGTTTTGGTTTCTGGTAGCTTGTAACTACGCCTTGCTATGTTCCTAGTACACGCCGCATGAATTCTTATAAGTTTGCAGGAGCGGCTGCATAATTTGTTTTGAGACATTCATGTGTAGGAGTTAGAGGAAACTAAAATTTGAGGGGTATCAATATTTTTCAAGGTGCACTTTGAAGTTGTTCAAATCACTAGAATGATGACCCTGTGTGTTCTAAAGAACTATTGAATTATGTGGGCTATCACTTTTGTCATAGACTTTTCAATTGGTGTTACAACTGGAACATCTTTTGAGCTAAAACGAGTATTGAAATTTTGCTAAAGGTACTAAATAACGGAAATTCCTCTTGATTGTAGTTTCTGCAAATAATAATTCTGATATTTCGTTGTGAATCCTCATGATAATTTAAAACAAATCAAAGAATGATTATCAATGTAGCAAAGGAAGGAGAAGAAATTTTGTTGGAAATGAGAATAGAAAAGCAAGAAGATATAAAGGGAGCACCAAGATAAAGCGGCGATCTTATCGTTACCTCATATTTCAGTGTGCTTTTGATCATTTACAGTACATGTATAGAATAGAACCAATATAGTTTCATTTGAATTAAAAAAAATTCAAGCACCACATGAGCATACAATCCAATATGTATGGTACCACATGGTTGCACATGATGAAGTCGGCTAGGTCTATTTCTATTTGTGCTATTAGCAAGTAAATAAATTGTCAATCTATTCTTGTTAGATTTACTTCCTCATCCATGACGAAGATTGTTGTTTTAGGAATTCTTATTTGCTGCATATTGAATATATATTTTAGTTAGGCATTGCTAATTGCTCATGCAGATACAAATAATTCTAATTTTTTTTTGAAAAGAAATATAGTACTTTTCCTAGATTTAGATGGTCCTTATGAAACTTATGCACTACATAAACATGGGCATCATGTATCATATCACTCTACGTTGGCCCAAAGGTGCTAATGCTCCTACCACCGTTATTCTTAGTTATTTCTCATATCGAGTCATTAACCTATTTAAGGTCATCTCAGCATTGCAGCTTGTCTTGGTTTGCTATAGAAGCCAAAGAACTACTCATGGGTCAATTTCTCGCATATTTTACATTTTTTTCTTTGATTCAATTAGCATTCCTATACATAACTTGTCAATGTGGCTATGATGGGCATATTATCTGTTGATCAAAATTTTGTGATATGATCTTATACATTTTCCATAATATATATGTCCTTCTGTTAATAAAGTTAAATGGGTCACGTGCATTGATATGCTTAATTATCCATATTTGATGGTATTGTTGATAATATTTATTGTTTCTAAAAAAATATACATAAGATTTATTTGGCATGTATCTTTAAGCCCGGGGAGATAACTCAGTGTCACTAATGTTCCTTTTATTCATCAAAAAGTTTCTATATGTCACATGTTTCTTATCACTTTTGTTGGTACATTGTCATATTCACCGTCTTATTTGTAATAGGGTGGTGCTGTCAACAATTAACAAGAGAAGATTTTGAGAATTACTGATTTAGAATCATTTGTATCTTCAAGCGCATGTTAAATTTCAGTAAAATATTTGTACGTTGATAGATATAGTTTTAAATTACACATATGAATTTGACAGAGAGAAAGAAAACAAGAATAAGAATATGTGATCATGTAGTGATATAATAGAGGGCCCAGAATGATGAACGGCGATGAAATAGGAAGACTGTGGTCTATATTTTGTATTGTGATCTACACTAATTGATTAAGACGTGCGTTGCACGTGCACACTAACTAGTGGAAGATAAAACCACAAATGCACGACATAATGCTACTCCCTTCATATCAAAATGTAAGATGGTTTAACGCTACTAGACTAAACGTACCTAGGCGTGTTTTAGTATAGGATACACATGAATCTACTCACTAAAACGTGTCTAGAAACGTGTTGTCTAAAAACGCTAAAACATCTCACATTTTGATACGGAGTGAGTAGTTTGCAACTCATTTAAAGTTTTTGGTTCGGTTCTTTTGTTTGAATTTTGAAATAAAAAAAATCTATAAACTCGTTCTTGGTGACCTTTGTCCTGGTGACACCTAGCTAAGCATGGAATAGATCATATGGTAGCTGGTTAGGACCCGGTTCGACAAAACAAATGCATGTTTTTTATTCATTCAAGCCAGCGCCAGCGAGGTTGCAGTACACAGCAAGCACACGCAAACTAAGGTGAACAATTTCAAATATTACAGGCAATGGAACGAAAAGCACAAATAAGGAGTACACATGGACGGAGTGCTAGATTTTCCTGGGCAGCACGAGGCCGGATCCCTCGAACTTGCTCTTGGTAATCTCATCAACCTTTCGGGCCATCTCCGGCGTGAGGTAGTTGGGCCAGTCCCCGACCACGCCGCGCCGGAAGAACATCCCGTTGGGCATCGGGATCTCCGTCATTTCGGTCGTCCCCGTCTGGTTCACCTCCTGCTTGACCATGTTCCTCATGGCGCATGCCTCGGCTATCTCCCTGTCCACCCCGTCCTCCTGCTCCGCCGGCGTGAACGGCCGTCCGATGAATTCGGCGAGGCGCCTCAGCTGGCCGATCGTGTCGGCAGTGAGCTCCTCGTAGGTCAGGAAGAGCACCTGGCCCGGCCTCTCGACGTGCCACCGCCAGTAGCTCAGCACGTGCTCCCAGAAGGGCCCGAACAGCGAGACGCCGTCGCAGAACAGGCCGAGCGCCTCGTCGATGTCCATGGGCGTCAGCATGTTCATAAAATGCCACAGCGACACGAAGCAGTCCTTCGGGTCCCGCCACAGGTACACCACCTGCATGCATGCATGCATGATATGATTTTTTGTATTTGTAAGAAATTAAATGTCACTGGAGTAGAATTAGAAGTGCACCTTGCAGCCCGACGCGGCGACGGACGCTGGCAGCGAGCCGGCCGGGATGTGCGTTCCGAAGAGCCGTGGCGCGGGGAGCGAGCTGAGGTCGGGGATCTGTTCCTTGCTGTACACCTGGGTCTCGAGGGAAGGGACCAGGTGGTGAGAGTTGTGGGCGGCGAGGTGGCGGAGTATGGACGTCGACGACGCGTCGGCGTCGTCCGTGCGGTGTGCCGCGGCGTAGAGGAGCGCCTTGATCCAGGTAGTCCCGGACTTGGGGATCGTGGCCACGAGCACGTCGGTGTCCCGCGCCTCGAAGTGCTGGCGCGCGACGAGGGAGCTGACCATCACCGGCAGCGCCGTGTACCAGCCGTCCGGGTGGCGGTGGAAATCCACAACGATGCCGCTGGCCGCGGTCTCGTAGGTGGACACAACCTGCGCGAGCTGCTCGTAGGTTTCTTTGTGGGATTTCGCATCCTTGCAGGCTTCAAGCGTGGAGACACCGCCGGTAGACTGACGGACGGAGGGAGGAGCCATGCTGAATTGCTATGCTGATCGTAAGTTCGTACTAGCGCGTAGTACGTACGGTGTATCCTGTAGTGTGCGTAACTGATGTGGGGGATTGGTCTACATTTGTACTAGCTCGTAAACACGCTATCTTTTTTTTTGGACATGATAAACACGCTCTCTGTTCGGTTGATGAAAGGATCGCTCAGTGAACTAAG